>OX632356.1:31462902-31495402 GCA_951751655.1 Ophion costatus
TTCGAGTTCCTCGTGCGTTTCTGACCGCCGTTCGCAGATACGTGGGAAGGGACGTTCGCGAAGTCCCCTGATTCTCTCTGATCTATAGATCATTTACGAAACGTATGTTACTACGAGTCATGAATATTGCATGCCCGTGCTTACCCGCCCTGACGAGGAATATGCCCACACGAGTGACGTCAATTTGCCAATGTGCATGTATTACGCGTACGGTAAATGTGGACTGGGCCCAGGGTATATTTCAGGGATAGTGTAAATCCAGGCAATCTTCAAGGATGTAATAGAAGGATGCAGAATTCACGCGGGCTGTGGCCAAGGAGAGAAGGACTGCCTCAGACTTACTGCAACATCTGTCATCTGCGGGGAAGGCAACTATATTTTTTGGAACATTGGGACACGAATTGGTGCCGGTCGTAATTTTTACAATTTCGTACGGAGGTTATTACGACGGCATTTTTAGTAATCGCTCAAATGTGTTTACGAGGACCACAGCGAATACGACAGACATTCATGGAAATATATATTTTAACCAAATTAACGGGGTGACCCCTTCTGGAAGTCCAATTGGAAGGGTCAGAGTAATGCATTTTTTTTTCTAGTAACACATCAGTTGGAGTCAATTAACTTTTTCCCAGTATGTTGTACACGTATTTGTGGTTAGAATGTAATTTTTTCGGAAGAAAATCTTGTGTTCGTGGTGCTGCAGTCGGCGTTGCAGTCCTCTAGTCGCGAGGCCCGAAATGGCGGGATCTCTACCAGGCTCAAATGTTATCTGAAACGAAAGCAAACCATTTTTTCTTTAAATATATCCAACTGGCTATGGGTTGACGGTCCACTTTTCGAAATTTCGAAAAATACGAAAAATAACAGCTTCTCCAAAGAAAACCTAATTTTTTCTTGAAAAACACCATGCTGAAGTCATTGTTATTAACAAATGGTTCATCCAATTAAAAAATGCGCTCGTCAACCGAAAATGACTACTGTTTAAACGCTAACTGTGCAAAGTCAAGTCAATAGTGTGAAAGTTACTCAAGATGTCAGACCCGCCGTGTCAAGATATTTAGTTTCGAGATAATGCCGTTCAAACTCGACGAATCGCGGTAAACTCGACGCGCATTGTTCCACTAAAATAGGTGTAACGTCGTCAATTTTTAGAATTTCATGGTCCTTTTGGTCCTAAAATAGTCTTCAAAGGTCACACTACAACGATAAGCAAAACAATTTTTTGAAGATTCCGGAGAGCGATACCCCCTTAAGAATGCGTAGGCATTGCGTGAATAATACTACGCATAAAAATGATTAAGGAAGGACACTACCATGATATGGCGAGAATAGAGCCTTTTCCGGATTTTTTTGTCTATTAGATTATCCATTTACGATTTTTTTTCGGACTTTTTTTGTCTATTAGATTATGTATTTACGATTTGGAAAAAACCATGTTTTTAAGGATACACTGAACATATTTCGTGTCAATTTTTATTGTAACAAATTAAAAATTATCAATGGTTGGTTTGAAAAAGAAAAATAAAAAAGTTTTATAACCTATATAAATGTAAATACCTCTCGTCGTACTTGGTCGTTTTTCGAGAAAAAAACCTTTTACAGGAAAAGGCATGTTGCAAAAAAAACCTATAATTTTGGCGTAATTTTTTCTTATTTCGGAGGCTTCAAAAGGACTACATTTTAAAAAAATGACTACGTAGATCGATAGCTACTGGAATCATGGAAATGTTACTTTTTGAAAACCGAGATTGGACAATCACAGCTGGAGTTATGATTCCGGCTAGGTTGAGAAAAGTTGTTTCATTACCAATCGTAAATTGGTAAATTTTCAATATTTTAACTTGAGTTTTTTTTCACATATTCTCAAATAGGCATACTTTGAGAAAATTATAAAAATTCGATTTTTGAACGGTTACAGTGGTGACCCGCTCTAGAAAGTCGATGATTAGTGAAAAAACAATCTGACAAACGTGACGATTTTGAATAAAAGATACCTGTTGTACATAAGCAAGTTAGGTATATAGCTTCAAATTATAGCTCCCTGCAAGATATAAGTATTCTTAACAGTAAGTATACCCGAATTTATTCTTTTGAATACCGGACACGGTACAGCCGGTTGCAAAATCGCTGTTTCGCTGATAACGCCGAAGCTTTTAAAAGTGGAAAATTATTTATTTAATTATTCGGAACGTCTAAAGTTGCTATCCGCTGTAAATATTTTCGTTGGTTTTCAAAATCGTACTCCCGACGACCAGAAGTCGCTATTTGAAAAATATGACCAAAAAACCTCTTTTTAGTGCATTCTTTATATGCAAATTTACGGTGGTACGCAAAGTACCACTAGCATTTGCATACAACGTACGGAAGCGAAATTGTGAGTAAAGTGAGTAATGTGATCATTATCTTTGAGTTTCGTAGAAGCCGTCGGTACTTTTCGAATTCCTTTTTCTTTTTCAGGTCAAGGTGACGCCCCGAACAAATATGGAAAAAACGGATTTAAAAAAGGTTACAAGTTCTTATCTTTGACTTTATGCATACTGTTTTAGCATATTCTTGACCAAAAAACATCAGTAAGGCTTTAAGGATTTGTTTTTTTTTCTATTCTTACACTTTTTTTGCCAAGTAATGTAAAATTTCGAGATTTGCACATCTATTTAAATCGCATTTCGCAATGACAAAAAATATTGCCAAAAAACATCCAGCAGCTTTGCAAAAAAGTCAGCTTTCCTATGCTCTCTTTGCGGAGGCCGTGCGGCCACTTGACCCGAGGGGTGACTTTTAAAATTCGAAACATGCAATTTCTATGTTGGCAGTTAACGATACAATTAAAAGAATCCTATACAGTTCACTAAAGAACGAATTTAAAGCTCAATAACTCTATAGAGCCGTCGAAACTGATCTTTAAGAAAAAAAAATCGTTCTCTGTACCAGATTACAAAGATGTGCAATATTTTTTTTTGCTTTGTGTCGTTCAACGAGCAGTACCTTTATGTAAAAAATTCAACAACGATATTTAACCTCGACTTTTAAAGCCGAAAATTCACGCTTTGCAGTATGTAAAAAAAACAATCCGGCGATTTTCTTCCCCGGAGATCTTACCGTTCGAAGGTCAACATTTTGACGAAAAATAGTTTAGTGTGCAGCGCTAAAATAAAAAAAAAAACAGAGGTGCCCATGACAATCATGATTAAAATTCAGACTCACTGATAGGAGTATATATGCTCGTGTTGGATAAACACACTTGACCATATAGTCAGCTTTGGGAGCGAAATAAGTTTAAAAAAACACTAACGTTCAAGTTTCTAACGTACCCAACTTTGAACTTTTGCGTACTTCGTCAATTACATTGTATTGATTTGTTCGACATTGCGGATTCGAAAACATGATATGGTCGTGGCAGACAACAGGTGCATGGTCTTCCCCTTCATAAAGGGTGTCTCAAAATGACCTGACAATTTAATTCAATTTAGTTATTTATATTTATTCATTTAACATATTTATTTAACAAAACGTATTATTTATTTGAAAAGTACGAATATTCTTATTTTAATATAAGGTACAAACACGGAGGTTGTGCGCGCAACACAATATTCGATAAAGGCCATAAACGTTATGGATTTGGAAGACATATTCGTTCAACAAGATGGTGCAACCTGCCACACCGCAGGCGAAACAATGCAATTATTGCAGACGAAGTTTCATGGTCCAACACGATATTGGACTTCATTCTGTGGGGTTTTCTGAAAGGAAAAGTGTACGCCTATGATCCACAGACCATTCCGGAGCTCAAAGAAGCAATCGCA
The DNA here is from genome assembly GCA_951751655.1 of Ophion costatus. Classification (NCBI taxonomy): domain Eukaryota; kingdom Metazoa; phylum Arthropoda; class Insecta; order Hymenoptera; family Ichneumonidae; genus Ophion; species Ophion costatus. Next base: position 31,466,709 of record OX632356.1, read on the forward strand.
CGCACCATTAATGAAATTAGTCCGCAATTATGCCAACATGTTATTGAAAATTTCGTCAAAATAATTGGTTTGCAGACAGGGACGTTTGTACTTCTGTCAAAAAAATATTCGTACTTTTCAAATGAATAATACGTTTTATTAACAAATTAAAATGTCAGGTCATTTTGAGACAACCTATATATGCAAGGTGAAGATTATGAATTGTCCGCGTGTTTTTTAAGGAGCGTGCGCGGAGAGTTTGCAACCGAACCATATAATTTTCAATGTTTTTCAGAGTTCTCTTCAAGAAAATATTTTTTTATTACGAGTAGTATGTGCCAGAAAAAATTGAGTATTCTGGAAAAAAATTAAATTCCCCGTTCAAGTACAGCAGAATGGAAATAATTCAATTTCGAATACGAAATACTCCGGATAAACTTTTTTGTGCGTCTCATCATGGAAAAAAAATGATTAAAGATGCATTCTAGAGTCGATAAATGGTATTAAATTTCACAAAAAAAAGTTCTTTTGAGTTCTTCTTATTCGGATTTCAATCATCGTCATTCTGTTAAACACAAAATTGAATTTTTACTCTATTTTTTACAATGCTCAATATTTCTCGGCAATACTACTCACGTCAAAAATCTAAAATATTTTTTTTCGAACAGGTCTTGAAAATCCATAAAATACCAAATTATTCGCGGTCGCAAAATCTCTGTGCCAGACCCTTAATAACACACACATATATGCTACACGCACTGGCACACTCGAGCGTACTCTACATGGGCTATAGAATTCCACTAACCGACGAAAATTTAATCCAGTAAAAACCGATATTATGCCACACGATCGCACAGTCGTTGTTGCATGGAAATAAGCTCGAAACGTTCCCGAGGATCGTATTTTCGCGGCACTTCGGGAATGCTCCTCCGGGCGAGGTTTGCGACGAAATATCGAGAATAGCCGCTGCATCAACAAAGCGAAAGAGAGGGACGAGCGAAGAGGGATGACAGGGTAAGAGCGATATTGCTCCCCGAGTTGTGCCGCATCCGTGAGAAAAGGGCGAGAAAGATGAAAAGGGCAATAAGGGGAAATGCCGTTAACAATCCCACGGGAGTCCAAACTCGACGAGAATCTCGCCGTTCATTTGTATCCGTTCGCATACATTCCGGTATTCGTGTTCACACAGATGCGGCAACCTTATATGCATATACGCCATTATCGTAGATGAAATATTTGCGACTGACGAACGATCCAATTAGTTCGCAATGTTATGAGAAACTTCGTTAGCCCGCGCCGCTGGGATTGACCGCTATTTGGTTTTATTCTGTTCGTGACGTGCATTATATGCATTGAAAAAAATTCATTTCGTTACGTGCGAATTTTATTTTTATTTATTTTCACCATGAGCCCGATGCTATCGCTTAATCGTATACGCTTTAATTTAATTGATGCACCTTTTCACGTATTTCTGTAAGTATGGCATTTTTCCTGAAGTTTGATTAATCTGAAATTTCCACATACTTTAATAATTGCTGTCGTATGGAAAGTGCACTTTAATTGACCGCTGTCTGATTTCATTTGATTCATGACGTGCATTATGTGCAGTAGTTCTTTACGTGTGAACTTCGTTTTCATCTAATTGTGTAAAGGATTCAATTGAATTGTTGCATCTCTATACGAATTTCTGTAAGTATGACATTTTTCCCTGAAGTTTGATTAATTTGAAATCCCTATATAATGAAGTGCGCTGTAATTGCACGCTATTTGATGTTATCTTATTCATGGCGTGCATCATATGTATTGGAAAAAATATATTTCGTTACGTGCAAACTTTATTTTTATTTATTTTCATCACGAGCCGGATGCTATTCTTTAATCGTACACGCTTTAATTTCATTGATGCATCTTTTTACGTATTTCTGTATGGAATTTTTTCCTGAAGTTTGATTGATCTGAAATTTCCATATATTTTAATAATTGCTGTGGAGAGTACACTTTAATTCACCGTTATTTGATTTTATTTGATTTATGACCTGCATTATGTGCAGTGAAAAATGTAGTTCGTTACGTGTGAACTTCATTTTCCTTTAATTGTTTAAAGGATTTAATTTAATTGTTGCATTTCTATACGAATTTCTGTAAGTATGACATTTTCTCCTGAAGTTTGATTAATTTGAAATCCCTATATAATTAAGTGCGTTGTAATTGAACGCTATTTGATGTTATCTTATTCATGAGGTGCTTTATATGTGTATTGAGGAAAATGTATTTCATTACGTGTGATCTTAATTTTCATTTATTATCATCACTAGATGCTATCGCTAGATCGCACACGTTTTAATTTAATTGATGCTTCTTTATACGAATTTCAGTAAGTATGGCGTTTTTTCCTGAAGTTTGATTAATCTGAAATCCCTATATAATCGAATAATTGCTGTACTGTGAAAAGTGCACCTTCCACTCTCGGCACTGTACGTCGTAACAAGGCGGAAATAATAGGAGAAAAAGATAACGGAATTACAAAAAGAAATGTAGCTCTGTAATAAACCGAGAGTAGAGCTGGAAACCGGAAGGATTATAGAATTCCTGGGGCGAGCGGCGCTCGAGAGGATGCAAACTAATATTGAGCGAAAACCACCGGTATTGAAGCTTCGGAGAGAGACGGGGCTTGGAAGTGAAGGAATCCCCGATCATCTGAACAGACATAGCCTCACCGTAGTTGGTATATGATATTTTTTGTTTATTTCTTGTAGTATTTTTTGTCCTGCTTACCGACGGTTCATAGTAAATTAGCACTCGGTGGTGAATTTTAAATGATCATGATTATTGAATAGGGGAAGTCGGGGCAAGATGATAACGCTAAGGTAATGTTCAAATAAAACAATACATATATGAGTCAGTCAACTTTAAGGGGTAAAGCCACTGTAACGGCCCAAAAAAAAAGGTTTTTTCACTAATTTTTTGCTCCCGAAATTGAAGGTATTTGAAAAAAAACTTTTAATGGTGTTATCGGGCATACATTAAACTTTATTATAAAATTTTTTTACAGTAAAAAAAAAACAAAATGGCGGTTCCACAGCTATCTTCCCGGGACATGTTTTGCTTCCAGGGCTCCGCGGCACACAGCACCACTGGTGCACTTTTGAATCTAGAACAAAAAAAAAAAAAAACCATTAATCTAGAGGGCTATAGCTAGAGAATGTCGATCGGATTTTAAAAAGTATCAATTTTTGTGGATTTGGCGTGCGTTTGAAAAAAAAAATTGATTTTTGACGAAAAAAACGGCAAGTTTTTTGTTAATAAAAAATCAATAAATAAAGTTCTTGAAAATTCCGATTGACATTCTTAAGATAATGTAAATGTTCACATCTGGTTAAAATTTCAAGTAAAAAAAATGAAAATTGTTCGAGTTATGCTGCGTGCCATTTTGAAAAACCATGTTTCGAGAAAAACGCGTTTAAAGTTTTGCGAATAGTTTTTTATAGCCAATAAAAAAAATCGACTTTTCAAAAAATTTACAGTGGCCTTACCCCTTAATTATTTTTAAAACTAATCAACATTTATTAATCTTTCAATTTCAGAAGCAAAAAAAGAACTTTAATTATTTTTAAAACTAATAAACCTTTATTAATCTTTCAATTTCAGAAGCAAAAAAATAAGTCTTTCTGATTTGTACTATACAATATATATTTTTAATTAAACCTTTAATTTTCCCATCTTACTCCGTATGCGGGGCAAGATGAAGCAGCGCTGAGATAATGATAGGAGACAAATAATTGGCATATTTCGCGTATAGAAGTGGTTTCATTCTCAATTCCATCAATTCGATAAACCAATCGTCTAAGTTCTGTAGGATTTGCCCGAATAATCTTGCTTCCATATTAATTTGATAATTTGCAAGTTCTTTTTCTTCCCCTGGTAGAAACACCGGCTGAAGAGGAACCAAACGTTTTACTAGTTTCATTTCACCATTACCAACCTAAATACTGGTACGTTGTAAAATTTTCCGGGTTTGCCATAGCCTGTATTCATCTTGCCCCATTAGACGGTCAACGAATTAACAAAAAGTCACGCAATAACCTTGAACATTTCTGACAAACCGTTCTTGCTATATTAATAATTAGTAATTTCATTGTGTTTACTTACCTATCTGTCTCTAATCAATATCAGCAACTCAAATAAACTGAAACGATGATAATCTTTACCAAAAATTACATCGTTTTGTCAAAAAATTGATATGGTTTTTCCACCCGAGACGGAACCCTTCCGCCACGGTTAGAACTTTCACACTCATTCGCCTCACCGCCCCCTTCCAAACTCCAACGGGAGCACTGTGCTCGCACGCACTGTTCAGTGGCTAGGCTCATTCTTCCTTCATTTTACCCCGCGCGTATTCGTCTTGCCCCGAGTTCCCCTATATATTCGATTGAAAACATAATTATATATATTAAGTTGGCACAACTCTGAGCTCTATCTTTTCCCTTTTTCTCATCAACCAATCATCTTCTTTAAAGAAAAAAAATTGTCGCGGAAGCTGCGAGCGGTCAAAAAATATTTAGCAGTCTCTCAACCCTTCGAAAAGTTCAAATTTTCATTAAAAAATCATTTTTTTCGCCCACTTGTCACCCATGAATTATACGCTTTGTAATTTTTTAATTAACCTCGCGAAAGCTTTAGCCGGCCAATCAATATTTAGTGGTCGATCAAGGTTTTCGAAATTCAGAATTTCCACCAAAAAATAAATCTCGCATGCACTATAATTTCTGATAGCATAACAACAAAATAAACAGCGAAGTCATGTCGTAAAAATTTCATGGATGGTAAATTGTAACAAACACCAATTGGTATTTGTTACAATTGATTATATGAAATATATCGGCTAATTAATTAGCCGATATGTATCATTGTGTATTATTATGTATTACTGTGTCATGGCGTCGCTCGTCAAAGGGTATAGCTACGATTGGTTCGCCGTTTGACTAACGAGACCAACTGTGGGACGCATTACGATGCGCGGAAAACAGCTGCCATTTCTGTTTTACGAATAAGGCGACCTATCATTTTGTTTACGGACATGAGTTTTAAAGAATTATTTTATGAGAACAAAGATGATAATTCTTGGATTAGAAGTGTGAGGTAAATATGAAAAATCTGTTTTTAAAGTAAAAAGGATTATTTGTTTTGACAATTTAACAAACCGCCAAATTTATGCGTGAGAAGAATTTTAAAAAATTGGCGAAATCTAGAAATTTCGAAGCTCTTGAGCGATCACTGAATATTTATTGGCTGGCTAGAGCTTTCCCGGGGTTAATTTAAAAATTATAAAGCGTAAAATACATGGGCGAGATGTAGATGAAAAAAAAGATTTATTTATAAAAATTTGAAGGTTTGGGAGGCTCACGCGACATCTAAATATTTTTCGACCGCTCGCAGCTTTCGCGACAATTTGTTTCTTTCTTTAAAGAAGATATTTGGATGGTGATAAAAAGGAAATAAAATAGAGCTCGAAATTGCGCTGCACGAATATATATATATATACACACCGAGTGTCCTATTTCAATCTTACACGTGATTCATCTCGAAAAATACTGCTCCGATCAAGTATAGAGTATAATAAAACTTTTAGGGTTCAAAGGGGGACGTTAAAAAAAAGTTTTTTGCTCCAAAATTCAAAATGACGACGTCAACATAGCCGACATGTTTTTTTAAAATAGGAACTTGACTATTTTCACCAACAAATTTGTTAGGCTAAAACTAACAACTTTTGTAGGATTTTTAAAATAAAGTTCATAATTCTTAGGTGAAAACACTATCTTTTTACTATTATATCACCATCCAGCATGTAGCACGAGGAGGTAATCTTTAACATCCGTAATAGTGTAAGTCTGCGTGTGTGTGTGTCAGTGTACGTTTGTTTGGGTTCGTTGGATAACCCAAACCAACCCAAACGAGGAATAGGTGTCTGCGGCTCGTCACTACCGTTATCAAACAAACCCAAACAAACTTACACGCACACTTACACTTGGTTTTGTTTTGGTTTGTTTGATAACACTAGGGATGTCAAAAAAATTACCTCCTCATGGTCCATCCTGGATAGCATTGAAATAGTAAATAAAATGGTGTGCTAACCTATTTTAAGAATATGTCGGCCATGTTAGCGTCGCCCTTTTGAATTTTGTAACAAAACAAGTAATTTTTTTTATCGTGCCCCGTTGAACCCTAAAAGTTTCACGACAACCAATACTTTATCGGACGTACTATTTTTCGAGAAACAGAAGACGTAAGATTAAAATAGAACACTCCTGTACTGGGCACGCTTTGCCCGGTACAAATTCCGTACGTGCTCCTCTGCGAAATACAATTAGGAACATAACTTTTAAATTTGAAGTAAATCGAGTGAAAATTTTTAAAGTTATTTGTCACGACAATTGGAAAAAAGATAAAGGAAGATATTAGTAGTCGGCCATTTTGTACATCGAGAAAAAAAATATTTTCTAACAACTTAATATTCATACTAAATAGATGTGTAATTCATTTTATAAGTGAATCACTTTTTTCATACGAAGAAAATTGTTAAGTTCGCGAATGATTTTACACCCGTTCCTGCGGCCTAATCCCGTAAGTTTAAGAACGTTAGTAGTATGGAGGATGTCCGCTTTAGGCCGGGTGCCCGCTTTGGGCCCCCTTCCCCTAGCTAGTTTTGGGCTTTATCGTGATTACGGAAGTGTATATCATCTAATAAGACGTGTTGCATGGACCAGAATTATAAATAACTTCGAATCTAAATAACTCAAATCAAAATATCTAAATAACTTCAAATCTAATAAATATCGAATTGATTCAAACCAATAATTTATCTCACAATCAGTGCAATCATTCCGTAAGTCTGACTCTGACCTATATCCGTGTAAAACGTTACAGAAATCGGTGGAACGATGATTGTGAGAGGAATTTCAATTCCAAAAAAAGTCTTCAAAGTGCAAATTTCTCAAAATGTTACGTCTTTTTGTTGTTGTTGTTGTTGTTGTTGTTGTTGTATAGATTCAATAATAGTGAAACCATTTTCTTAAAAAAAAATTCTTAATTTAGTTACACAAAATGAAATTGCGTAAGAAACTTCTGGATTCCTTTTTTACTAATTTATTTCTCTCCCAATGTTGAGCATATGAGCAGTTTGTTTTTTTCTGCATAAAACTTCGCATGTAAGGAAGCCTTTCGGTTTACTATAAAATAAATAAACGAGGAAGCAATGCGCACGTTTCCTACTGGCACAATTATGTACATTCGTGTACTTTATTAATTACGTTCTGTTGATTCGTTCGATTTTTCCGGACCAAAACAGTGAACATAGTTGCGACAGACAAAAGGGACATAGTATTCTTTCCCTTTATACATATACAGTGGGTAAAAAAGTATTTGTACATCTCATACGAAACTGTTATTGATTTGGCTTGATTTTTTTTTCGTGTTTTTCCAAGATTTTTGTAAACAGACACTATGTATATTTACGATAAGCTATCGAACGCAGAGACTTAATAGCGCATTTTATTTTTTTCGAACGATAATTTGAAAAAGGCGACGTGTACAAATACTTTTTTACCCACTGCAGGTACAAACAATATAATTTGTATTATATCGGTACAAAGGTACATCGAAGAGAATTGATGAATTCGTACCCGATCTAGTTGAGATCGATAAAAAACGATGAAATAGATCTGAAATCGCGGATATCGAAAAGTCCATCTAAAAATCGGACGTGGAAAAGTGCATAGTCGATAATTTCCTCTCAGCTCGAGTCCCTCGGGCACTCTCTCTCTCTCTCTCTCTCTCTCTCTCTCTCTCTCTCTCTCTCTCTCGCCTATTCAATATCTGCTTCCTTTCTTTGTCTCTTTCTGTTTTTTCTTTGACTTGGTATCGCCCTCTCTCTCTCTCTCTTTTCATCTCTCCCAATTCTTTTTTCCTTCCAAGGATTTGCGAGAACGACGTACACTTGTTGGAAGATCAGGCTCTAAGCTTCGTTTCTCCTCGTCCTTCTCTCTCCCATCGCGTCGTAGTTGCTTTTAGCTTCGACTACATCGACTACCTGTGGTCTTGTATAGCCGAAGGTCGTGCAGAGCCTAACCGCGGTACCAACCGAAAACATGCCACAACTAACCACAGCCAAGGGCTACTTCTCCTTTGTACAAATCCACTCTTGCAGATTGTTCGAACGGAAGTGATGCTTCGTCGGAACAGCTCTTCCGTACATGCCAATTGTTCTTTGAGTGTACTCGACTACGTGGTTATCATGTCGAAGAAATGAAAAACCGATTTTTCTGCTCTTCTTGGTTGCGGAACTTGGAAATAAAGTGAAAATCGAATTAAATGCAGGGCCTGTATCCCGCGGACTTCCCAAATTATAATTTACAAGATTTCTTGTAAATTCTGCATGATTTGAAAATAAAACGCTCGTTTCCATTCAGTACTGATTGATGTGAATAACAGAAAAAATACGTCGTTATCATAGGTGGCCACACGTAGCGTTGATAAGTCATATAATAGTGATATTAAACCCCATGGAATACTTGATAATAAAATGCGAGCAAACTGTATGGCGGGTCTGCGCCGTTGGGTATGAGCTATGTAGAGAATTAGTGATCTGTATGGATTAAGGGATGAAACCACTCTAGCGGCAGAAAATAAGGCCTAACTTTGACATCTTATTTTAGGAGTATGAAAAAAGGAATAGGACTCCTTTTGAGACAGTTTATTTAACATGTATTGAAGTATGAAAAAATATTCTATTATAATTTTCATAGAAAATAGCGACCACAGCGCCGATCTTGAAAAACATGTTTTTTACAAATAGCTTCACGGGACGGTTTTCTCGTAACGTATAAAATCTGGAACAAAAACAAACAAAAAAATATAATCCATTTATTGTTAGTTATGGGACTAAGTAGGGATTTCTTTTTAATGAAATTTTGAAAAATGGCGCTCTTTGAAAGAAATAAATTGATTTTTCGCCCAAAAAATAAGCAGTCAATTGTTTATAAAAAACAAGTTTACATTGAGACAAAAAACAGCTACGTACTTCTATAGAGAATGTAATCGTGAAGGTACTATCAAAATGTCAAATCTGTCCATGCAAAGTGCCTTCGAGTAACCCGTCCTCTCAGTTTGAAAAAAAGTGGTTTCGAGAAAGACGCGTTTAAAGTTGTACGAGCACTCAGCGCGTGCTCCGAGGCGCTGCGGCGAAGTCGATAATTGAACCTTAAAAAAAATTGCAACAGGACCAATTGCATATTGTTTTTATGACCCCAAAATGTTTTTTAAGCAAAAAAAAAAAGATTTTTCCAAAAGCCTAGAGTGGTGTCATCCCTTAAGGGGGGATTGTCTTTTTTTTCGCAAAATTTACCGCTTTTTGGGAATTTTTTTGTGAAGAAAGTATACAACGGAAAACTTGTGAAACTTGGCATATAGTTTTATTGATCTGTTTACTATATACAAAAAAAATTTTAAACAATTTCATAAAAAAATCCGCCTCCCACCCCCCTCGACGCGCGATGGTCCTTTTTTGATGGTGTGCACGATTTCTCAAAAACTATTCAACCGATTGCCTTCAAATTTGGACAGAATGCTCAGCTGACATCCTTTTATCGTTTGATGGAGCAAAAAAGCAATACGTTTAATAGTTTTTTATTTATAACAAAAAATCGATAAATTTTTTTCGAAAAATCGATACTTCAAGTTCAAAACGTCACCAAATCGTCAATTTTTTTTCCCTTCATCGAACGATAGCTATATGTGTCTAAAGTAAAATGCTTTTTGGGTTTTTGTTGCAGGATGAACGTGAAGGCTGTAATCGTGCACACCATCAAAAAAGGACCATCGCGCGTCGAGGGGGGTGGGAGGCGGATTTTTTGATGAAATTGTTTAAAAAAATTTTTGTATGTAGTAAACAGATCAATAAAACTATATGCCAAGTTTCACAAGTTTTCCGTTGTATACTTTCTTCACAAAAAATTCCCAAAAAGCGGTAAATTTTGCGAAAAAAAGACAATCCCCCCTTAACGGGATATTCTAGTCAGAGGCCTACATTTTGGATGTTTTTTCGAATTTGAAAAAAAACTGTATTAATTTTTTTTTTTTTTTTTGCTTATGTTTCAAGCAGTACAAAAAATCTTGTGCAGGAGCAATAAGAATTGAAAATGTTTCTAAATAAGGCTGTGAAAAAAAGGATTGAGGCTTTGACATGATTCCAAAGATCCGATTCATCTGAAACAGAAATAAAATCAATTTTCTTGATTAATAATAGGGCCATTCTGGCAGGGTACCAACGACTAAAAAAGTGTTTAATGGTGTCTGTCTGAAAAAAGAGTAAATTTTTCACCATAATAAGTTTTTAATTTTCTTTACAATAGTAATGATAATCATTTCACAATGCCCGAGATAGGGACGGTAGAGTCGTTTATACTGAAGGTCCAATCAAAATTTGAAGTCAATCGGATGAATAGAACGCGAGATTTCATGTCAACCAGATGGAAAAAAGTAGTTTCGAGAAAAACGCGTTTGAAGATTGAGTACAATTTCAGAGAACCGCAACTATTTAAGTAGTATAATGGCATGTTATAAAGTACTTACAATGTTACTCACGTGCTATAAAGTACTTACAATATATTAAGGATGCTGAGTCCCAAATCGCAAATGATGATAAAATTCTGAAAATTTCGTATGCTTTTGTTTGAAGTATTTCAGAGGTCGTGTAAAAATTTCACGACAATTAGGCAGCTCGTTATTGAAACATTAACATTCACAAATTAAATGCTGTCTTATGGAAACTGATGTAACTTTGCAATAAGTTTTTTTGTTGACCTCTCAATTTTGTAATATCTACAATATACTGAAAGCAACGGAAACAAAACGAACTTTATTGATAATTTTTTTTTATTTGTTCTAAAAATTGTTCTTAACAAAATGTTAATTTTTTAATAACGAGCTTCCTAATCGCCGTGAAATTTTAACACGACCTCTTAAATACTTCATTTAAAAACATACCAAATTTTCAGAATTTTCTTATCATTTCTTATTTCAACCCTTAAGGAGGTTGAAGTAATGATGATAGAATTCTGAAAATCTAGTATGAAGTATTCGAGGCCGTGTAAAAATTTCATGACGATTAAGAAGCTATTTATTGAACAATTAACATTAACATGTTTCATAGGGACTCAACATCCTTAATCAACCATTCATATCGTATAAAGTGTGCCTTCCTCAACTTCGAAACGATAATTTTCTGACGGTCGTTTTTTTCCTGCGGGCAGCTCTAGCTTCCTTAGAAGTTTCGGAAGTTCTTAGCTCCGGCGGTCGATCCTATGGTCTCATTCCAAATCGCTATAACCATGTAAATATTGAGAAATTCGAAATTTTCTTTTCAAGACATATTTTTAAAAGTCCTTACTTTACGAAAATGGCAAAGAGTTGATTATTTCCAATGTCCAGACTCAAATATTTTCTTAACGACGAAAATAACAAAACCGGATAGCGACGTAGTAGTCTGTTCACTCTGTGGTCAGACAGCACCAGTTGAAAGTGCAGTATTTCGAACTCCCCCGCCCACCCCCGTTTGTGCATCCTTGCTCAATTTGCGATGGAAGTCTAATACCAATACCCTCATCTAAATTTATCTCACGCGATATTACTTTAAAAAAATACCAATTCGTCTCAAAGTCGAATAGAAATGTGACGAGGACAGTCCAACGGCAGATTATTCGCGCTTACTCGATGCGTCATTCCACCATCGCAAGCGAAGGAAAAACATATTTTTGGAAGTTCAACCGATTGTCAATCCAACTTTTGAAAATGATTTCCAGGCGCACTATTCTAATACGGAAAAACACTCGCTTTGTAAAAGAGTTTTACTATTAATTTGTGGAAAAAAGGCGATTTAATATCTTACGACTTACTTACATACCGGATGACATAATTCATCACGGGGCGTATATAAATTACGTAACGCAAGGGGGGGGGGGATTCGGCGTCGCGTTACGGTCTACGTACGTGCGCGGGGGGGCGGTCGAGATTTACGTTCCGTCACAATTTTAGAACTGTCAAAAATTGCAAAATTTCTGCATGTTCACGTTTTAAAATTTAAAACTCATCGTTCAGAATAGATGAAGTGCAAGCTCTTATTATTTTGAAAAATCTAATGGCGATGAAAAAGCGCCAGATCGCCCGCGACATGATATTTTAATGTGAGTATCAATATTCTAGATAAAATCGTTATATTAAGAAAAACGGAAGGAAAATTTTGATCGCGATTTTCTCGAAACTACTTTTTTCGACCTTGTCTCAGCCAATACTCAAAAACTTATCAACCGATTTTCAATTTTTCAAAAACATTTTTGTAATCGCAGTGGGTAAGGTTGTACGTAGCCGATTTTTTAAATTTGGATCATTACTATTTTTAAAGATTGCTTGAGTACAAATAGGGCCTTGAAGATAGAAACAAAGTCCAAACTGCCGGCATTTTGTAAAAAAAACCAAAATAAAAAACGGCTACGCATAACAATAGCTCCATTTGTATAAATATCGATAAATTGTTGACTTTTTATTTACAGATAACCTTTCATAAAGATATCAATGAATATCAGAAGATACGAGGAATATCAGAAAAGAAATCAAATCATAAAAATTGGTATAAAACTAAATGAACATATACTTCATAAAATGAGTATAAACCCGATCCTGTCATAATTAGTTATTTCTTTGAAAAAAAAACCCAATTATTGATGACAAAGCACCTGTTACGGAACGGAATAGGGGAGGGGTAGGCCAGGCGTTACGGTTCTGTTACGTGTGGGGGGGGGGGGGGGGGTGTAAAAATTTGGCAATTTTGCTTTACGTAATTTATGTACGTCCCCTCAATGATTTTCTCCAAACGTTGATTTCTATTAGAAATTTACACAAAAAGTTTATTCAGTTATGGATTGCATGGAAAAATAAACTGGATAATTTGTGCGAAGTTTATAATTCTTTAAGTACAATGGAGTTATTTGTTTTATGGTACGTATCAAAAGATGCGTTGAGCTTTTCTTTTTTAACATAATTCCGTCTGTACTGTATCACGAATTCTCCGTCTGCACCCTATGCGTGTCTGCCGCCTCCTTTGCCCCACAAATGTACAGGTATACGCCAGTTCGGCAACTTGGTTCTTATTAACAGGACGCTTCTGCGTGTCTCCATAAATTCTCCGACATGTCACGTAATATAAAATACACTTTTGAGAGATTATATTGTGAACCAGTTGGCGGTAATGCTGCTCGCAATTTCAGCATGCGACTCCCGTCAAAGTCGCCCCTCAACGAAAGAAAAAAAGCAATTCATTTTGCTCCCTTCATCACTGATCTATAAGGTACGAAAAATGCTCACTGTTCATCCTCTACCTGTCTTATCAATGACATTGCCCTTTTTCATGCCTCTGGTACGTATTAGTGCCATGTACTTATGGTGATTCAATTCGAATGTTCTTGATAGTATTGCTTAAGGGGTCTTCTCACTTTAAACGCTAAAAAACGGCTGTTTTCCTAAATTCTTTTGATACGTTTATAAGTATAGATATTGATATAAAAGTGGTTACACTTAATAAATACACTTTCGAAATACATTCAATTTTTTTAAAATGTATTTACGTTACCCAAACAATCTTTAAACACGCTTTTCTCGAAACAACGTTTTTCGACGGCTTCTTGATAAAATCTTCGAAACTAGTGAACCGATCCTTATGAAATTTTAACCACACATTCTTTACAACTATCGCTATCGCGCATATCAAGGATTTTTGATATTTTGACATTTACCATTTTTTGCCAAAAACGGTGAAAAAAACACGTTTTTTTGTTTTTCCGAAAAATGTTCGCCATTTTGTTATTTTTGCATATATAAAAAATCGTATGATATGCGCTATACCCATTAACATACTAAATCTAAAACCTTTTGACTTTTTCGTTTCGGATGATCCATGTCCGAGATTTCATCAACTGCGCAGACCTGCAATGTTTTTAGGACGTTTTTTAACTACCATTTTCGTCTATAAATAGTGACTTAAATAAATAGTTTTTTTTTCATGTATTTCGAAAGTTATATCAACTATTCTATCAATATCTATAATATAAGCCTATAAAAAAATCATGATAAAATACCTTTATTCCTGAAATGTATCCTCCGAAATGTATTTATTCTCATTCAAATGGTCCATCAAGTACTTTATTAAGTTAAGATCGGCAAGGTAAGTATTGAATGAATCTTTTCATCGCGAATGACAGCATACGTCGATAGACAATTTCGTACTCTGTCTTCGATCTTGTGGCAAATGGGTGACAAAAACACATACTCCATTCTCATAACATGGCAGCTGTAATGTTCGTTTTCTGTTGTGATAAAGTAGTTTGCATGTGCATGAAAACTTCGAAAATTCGATCGAAGTGGATGAGTTCGCTTGACGAAGTTGTCCTCTGTTCTACGGCCGGAAAATTACTCATCCATAATTTGCAGCATCTGCAATTAATTTTATTCAAGGCGGACTATCACTGTGATGGGGAAAAAAAATGTTTTTTTTGAGTTTTCTCAAAGTATACATATTTAAAAATATGTGAAAAAAATTCACGTTAAAATATTGAAAATTGATTAAGTTACAGATGATTTAGGGAGAGCAGGTAGCGCAGCGATAAACGTGTAGTAAATCCTTTAATCGCGTTTTAAGGGGTTAAGTGGGTTTGAAAATGTCAAAAATCCATTTTTTTTAAATTAATTATCTAATAGTACAATATGTCTAGAATATTCTCCCAAAGTTTCACGTCGATCGGAGTAAAGGCTGTCTGTAAAAGGGAGAGAGCCTTTCGGAATTCCCCCCGTTGGGAAAGGACGGCCGGGAGCGAAAACTTTAATCGCGTGTTTCTCAAAACACTATTTTTGAAGTCGGTGGACTTGTATTTTGCATACAACTCTGTCAAAAATTCACATTTCATTTTTTTAAATCCTTTGTTGTATCACGCGCTATATGTATCTACTGACAAAAAAATTTGGTTTTTTAATGTTAAATAAAGCTATCAAGATTTATCCTGATCATCTCGAGGACACGTTTTTTGAGGTGTCTCCGGAAATCAGGTTCCACCGGCTGAATTTCCTAAACTTTTTGCTGAATTTTTTTAGAAATATTGTGGAAATGTTGCTTTTTTATGTGCTTAACATTTTGAATGAAATAATTTATACATTATATTTTTTTTTAATGAAGAAAATATGCTTTTTTTGACTCCGAAACCCACGTAACTCCTTAATCGAACAACTTTTCTATTTTAGAGAAAATAGTATATCTATCTATAACTGTCCGATTTTCAATTTGGAAAAAAAAACCAAAAAATTCCGTATTGCAGTACCTATGGTTGTACGTAGCCGTTTCTTTTAAATTTAGTATTTTTTACGCCCCCGAATGTAAATGTCGAAGTGTAAATGCCGTAAATATTACACTTTTTTTGAACACCTGCCATTTCGTAATTTTTTTTCTTCCAAACAACGTCTACGTCCACGAGAACGACATTCATATAGATTATAAAACTTTGTCATTTGTATTTTCAGACCAACCATTGGGAAGATGTCGATCTGGCCGTTGGACCACGTCTTGTAGTCCAACTTTAAATTTATAATTATTAAAATTATTAACTAAATTCATTATTATTAAATATACATTATTATTACATTATTATTATATAATATTGATAATTAATTTATATAATCATATATTTATATTAATACATTATTTTCAATTTAAATATATATTATTTTCACAGACTAATTTTTTAATAATTTTTTAATAATTTATAAAAACTTAATTATTATTTAAAATTTTATATATTTTATATAACAATTAAATATAATATTAATATTAGATATTTATCAAATTTATTGTCAATTAAGAATTTATAAATGTACTACATCCTGGAGAACGATTATTAATACTTATTTAAGTTGGAACATCATACATAAGTGAAGCTTTCTATAAATAGGAGGACCACGTTTTGTATGCCGATCCTCATTTTTACCTCAACAACGTTCTGAATTTATAATTCTTTAAAATAAAAATGTATACGAAATAAGTTAAATGCAGTAACATACCTTTATCCAAATGCCAAATAAATATTCGCTTATACAACAAAAAAATCGGAAAATACGACCCCTTTTGGCCGGTCACATTGGTATCCCTCCTTTAAAAAATCGAGCGGGGTATACCACAACAATCGAATCTGAATCTTAAATTTTTGCCTTCGGATCGCATCCCCTCGGCCCAACCCCATTTTCCGAGAAACGAAGCTGCTTTCGCCACTTATTTACATGGTATTATCTCCCATACCTTTCGAATGTTTTCCCCAGCTGCCTCCCGCTCGGTCGCTGCTCTTTCTCAATACTTTCAGCATCATTTATTCGAATCTACCTAAACGATTTTTAACTCCCGTGCTTGTGCATCCCTACATTAGCCGCCTCTCTTACGCGCTTACCTTGAACTTTTTTCAAGGGTACAAAGTATCGCGAGATGAACCGCGATAAGAAAGGCGTCACTGGAGAGGTTTTCACGCAAAATATTATCATATAACATCGTCGTTGAATCAACGCGGTTCCCGAAGCTTCGTCCGATACGTCCATGGACTTCGTTGAGTGTTCGAAATTTTTCTGATCGTACTTTTTATTCGTAGGGATGTCTATAAAGGTCTTTCTCGCGTGTGGCTGGCCGACAGAAAGGATGTGGAAAGGGGTGGAATGGATACATGAAAAGAGGCTTGGAACACCGATCCCAAAGATAAAGGGATGAAATCGTGAGGGTGTCACGTATCTTCGTAGAAATATCCATGATACGATCTTTTCTCTCCCTTTTCCATTCTTCTTCCACAGTCCTCGTCGTCGAAGCCCACAGCATACAGCTTGACTTTTACAGAGGGAAATTGGAAAATCCACGTTAAAACCGACGTGACAAGATCCCTCGACGACCGAGAAATGTGCTTTTTTTTTAAATCGTCGGAGGCAAGTTGGCGAAAAGACAGAGGAAAATGCTGTTGTCGTGGGACAGGTAAACCCACATAAGCCGAGAAAGTATCCAGGACAACATTTTTTCTTTACGTATATTGCTCTAATTTGGAGACGTGACAGCTCAGCCATCCGTCCAGGACTCGTTGACATCTAGCTTTCACTACTGAAAACCTTGTTGCCTCAAATCTCTTGCCTGTTTTCTTTCTATTTGATGGGTTAACACCACTGTAGAATTTTTAAAATGTTGATTTCTTTTAAATTGGCCTGAGAGATACTTTGAAGCTGCTAGATTAAGGGGGAAGAAAGTTTGGTATCTGTAAAACAAAGGTCCGCAGGCCCGTGTGGCTCTGCGGTGGCCGCGGCTGGCCCGTGTGTGAGGCGTCGACCGTTTTTCTGGGAACACAATTTTTCAAAACGGCACGCAGCGTAACTCCACCAATTTTCATTCCTTTCACTCCAAATTTTGAGCACACTTTTAAAACAATATTTCGAAGTGAAATACGTACGGGATTTTCAATGAGTTAATTATAGCGTTAGTTTTTAACAAGTGATTGTCCTTTTCTCTCTCGGAAATTGAGTTTTTACTTTAAATGCTTGCCAATTACACAAAAATTCTCCACGCATTTCACTATTTAAAAAAAAATTGGAAAATTTGAAATTTTGTTTCCCTATTGTAAGTTTGCGTCAGTAATACTGCGTGCCGCAGAGCGTCTCCAATTCAACATGCCTTGCGAGAATGTGTCCAGCATGTGGCCAGTTAATTTTATTCGCTTGAAGACGTGACTAATAACATCCTTGAATATTATTATCCTCTTACTTGTCCTTCCACTAAAAAGGAAATCGGGAAAAATCGCTTAATTTTAGACGTTTACAGTGGTGTAAGCCCTCAATAACATCGAACAAAATCTTTAGAGAAAATGCTCCTACAAGGTGCAGCCGTAAAAAAATTCTCTCGAATATTCATCAATGAATCCGAATCTCCACTACACTCAGTAATTTCCTTTCCATGTTTCACATTTACTCAAAAACTTGACACAAGTCCTAAAACAAAAATAACGCGAAATTGAGAATTTTTATGAAAGTCCTAGTACTCGTAAGAGGATTCGTTTCTTTTTAATCACACTACCTATCAAAAGTTGCGGGAAGTCCATAATTTTTGTTAAACACGCGTATATCCCGCTATTATGGCCGATGAAGAAAGATCGGAGGCGTGGAGATAAAAAAAGGTAGCTGGCAGGCTCGTTTATTAGCGACAGTAATTTCTAGGACGATAAAAGAATGGGAGCAAAGTGCTCTTATCTTAGAGCCTTTTCTCTCCCTATGCTTATATCGCCTTTTCTCTCCCTATGCATATATAATGGGCCTAGAATGTGACATTTTGGCGCATTAGTTTGCCTCTAGAGCGCCGATAATGTTAGAAGAAAGCGCCAGGGGAAAAATATGAAAGACGAAGAGAGACGAAACGAGAGTGAACGAAAGATAGCGAAAAAGAGAGACAGAGACAAAGAGAAAGGAGAAAAGAAATGAAGAAAGAGAGACGGCGAAAAAAGTGAGGGTGAAAGAGAGTGAGATCGAAAAAAGGGTGAGGATGGAGAGGGTTGAAAGAGTAATACTGAACGAAAAAAGAAAGTGGAGGTATAGAGAAACAGACGAGAGTAGAAATAATAAATATAGACATGGAGAGCGAAAGTGCGAGAGTGCGAGAGTGCGAGAGTCCGAGAGGGCGAGAGTGCGAGAGTACAAGAGTGCGAGAGTGCGAGAGTGCGAGAGTGCGAGAGTGCGAGAGTACGAGAGTGCGAGAGTGCGAGTGCGAGAGTGCGAGAGTGCGAGAGTGCGAGAGTGCGAGAGTGCGAGAGTGCGAGAGTGCGAGAGAGAGAGAGAGAGAGAGAGAGAGAGAGAGAGAGAGAGAGAGAGAGAGAGAGAGAGAGAGAGAGAGAGAGAGTGCGAGAGTGCGAGAGTGCGAGAGTGCGAGAGTGCGAGAGTGCGAGAGTGCGAGAGTGCGAGAGTGCGAGAGAGAGAGAGAGAGAGAGAGAGAGAGAGAGAGAGAGAGAGAGAGAGGCGAAAGCTTCGGGGGGTGCGTAACGCTCGTTATGGCTTGCGTGGTATATTTCGTGCGGGCGATAAAGCATCGCGCTTGCGCCGTGAGAAACCCTAGGAGCGCCAAATGGGGAAGCTAGAGAGAGAGAGAGAGATAGACGGCGAGCAGGAGAACGAATGAGCCAAGAGGAGGATCGTCAGGGAGTTGCGGGGTGGAAGGCACAGCTAGGAGAAAGAGTAGGGATTGTTGGAAACCTGCTCGGCCGGGCCGAGAGGAACTGCCGAGACGCCGACGGCCGTCAGAGCGGCGTCGCGACGCGAGCCTTTGCGTCCGTCGGCGGTCCCCTCCCCCGCATTCCATACGAGAACCAAAAAGAAACAGTCAGAGAAACTAACACCGTACACAACCCTCGAGTTGACAGACCCGGCAGGATTTCGTTGTCATCCGTGGCGCAACAAATCCGCGGTCTCGTAGTCCATTCGAACCGATCGTCTTTTTGGAAAATCTCCGAGCGTGTGAAGATGCAAAAAATGGAGCATAATAATAATTGTCATTCGAGTAATTAATGTGTACGAAATAAATACTTCACGGTTCGTCGCAGCTTTTTAACGAGCAAGGAAATTCGTACGTCACTTTCTGACGTCGGTCGAACGTAAACAAAAAGTTGCTTTTTTCATTTACGTTTGTTTTTTAAGAGAAGTGCAGAAGAGCTTGAAAAATGGTGTGATTTCGTCGGGGAAACTTTTATGGTCGAGTGTTCACGACACACGTGCGTTGATTTTTCGTATTTCCGGCCGAACGTGGAAAATCGATTGAGCAAGAAAAAACATTTTGCAATTTTGTTTCGGTCCTTTCTTTTTGTCGTTTCACCAATGTAACCAACGGTTGTTCCGGGCTGAGGGACATTCAGCATTTGAGGAAGAGCCAGGAGTGCGCAACACGTAATAAGAACGAGGGAAAACAAAAAGGGCACCGAGGCGGAGGGTTGAACGTGGGGGTGATTCCTGCGAAGGTTTTTCGTGTCAATTCATGAGTAACAGGTTAGTGGCAAAACTATTTGGCTCGAGTTGCACACCAATGTATAGCCGATCCCTTTAAGGTCGTACAATGGTCGTTTGCTTCTATAGCTCTTTTCTGCCTCGAGTTCAATGTCGTCTCAGCTATACTCGAGCTTGCGTTAATGACGGAACGACAATGTCAATGTCGTTTAAATCAACGATTCGTCAGGCGGACTCCAATCGTCAAGTGTTGCCTGTTCGAGTCGCTATGACTCTGTTGCTGGCGTGACGTTTCGTGAACATGAAGAAATTGCAGCGCGCGTTTTCGAAATGTGCACTTGAAGTTACCTTGACTGGTTACTCGGTTGACCGATTAACTGTGGTGTTGGAGTGTACATAGTTGGAACGCAATGATAGTTATTTATTTTCTTCTATTGATTTCAATCTATCAGAAAGTTATTGTTTGTAATAAAAATGAAGTTAAAAAAGTGAGAGGAATTTTCGTTACATTCCAACGATGCAAACTTCAACGCTACGATTAAGTTGACATCGATTAATTTATCGAAACTTTTTCTCGTAATCTGTCATGCTTTATTCATTTGCCGCTTATGGGCCAATAAAGGTTTTTTTTCCGTACGAATAGTCATCCCTTTGGCAATATTCAAAGTTCGTATTCAGAATTTTCCAAATGATTGGCAAGTAATCTGACAACGGGAGGGCACGATATATTAACTCGTGCTCAGCTTCCACATAGCTGTGAAAAAAGTAATTGAGTATTCACTGAAAAACTCTGCTAGGAAAAATTGAGTTTTCGTAGATATTGCAATGCTGAATAAACTTGATTAGACTTTTGTAATATCCGAGTACAGCAAAATATCCGTGTGTCCCTGGCCTCGACAAATTAATGGCCTCGCGTGATCATCCTGTCCTGTCCTTACTTTTCTCTATCCATTAAAAAATAAACCGTCGCGATACTCATCAAGCATATCGTTTCATGGACGTATAAATAAATATACAGAGCCTCTGGGTCACGATCCCGTGAAAGTGTTGCAGGACCTGTTTTCTGCTATTAACAAACCCAGTAATGCTTTATGCCAAATTGAATCAATTTCGAGATATCGTTTTTATTATTATTTTTGAAAGCGAGGGGAGATTTTAAGCAACTTGAAAAATTAGTTTTAAAAACCTGTTAATTGGAATCTAACTTTTCTATAATTTTTGTAGTTTGAGAACACAGTAGAATTATCAACAATAAAATAAGAATAATTATTATACTGGCAGAGTTTCGGACCCCTAATTCAAAAATGTTTGCAGATTATTCCTACTTTATTGTTGATGATTCTTCGTTCGTGTATCCCCAAACTACAAATAATAAAACAGTTCTTGTTATTGATTTTCAAAGTTGCCTACCCCTCACTATAAAAAAAAAACAATGAAAATTATAATATCTCGAAAATGGTTAATTTTACATGAAGCATTACTAGATTATGTGATAGCGGAAAACATGTCCTCTGACCCTTTCACGGGATCGTGGCCAATCACCAGTATATGTGTGCGTACATTGCACATATTAAATTCCATTTTTCCTGACGCGATTAACCGGTCCGAAAGCGACGGGAACGGCAAATAAAAAAGAACTCGACAGGAAAAGTTATGTGTTTCGTTTGCTGCGACGCTTCCTCGTCTGGTTTTTGAATAAATTGCCCATTCATCACGCCACCTAGAACCGATTTTTCCCCATTGTCTCGAAACATACAACGATCATACGAACGTATTCCCAAATTCGAATAATCTCGACGTGATTAATCTTAAATATTAAAATTAACACCTAATATTAAGCTTATTAATATTAATATTAATAACCAATATTAATCTCATTAATATTGAGATTAATAACTAATATTGGTCTTGTCAATATTGAGACTAATAACTAATATCAATCTCGTTAATATTAAGATTAATATCTAATATTAATCTTGTCAATATTAATCTGGTTAAGTTTAATATTGATCTTGACACTTCGTTTATACATTATGGCAACAATTGTATCGGCGTAAAAAGGTTCCATAGCTTCTCAACATTTCATCATCCGACAAAACGATCGATATAGCGTTTGTGAAAAGTTAATTTTTTCGATCGCGATCCAATTTTTTTCATCACACGAGCAGAAATATACGGAGTATAAACACGACGGGCAGTATACAAATTCCACCAATGTCGCGTTCAGCATCGTTGGATCTTGCCAATACCCGAATGGGTGACCGCTCTGCTGCAGCTCAGCTTAGATCAGCCGTGCCCGTCGACTGAAGGGTGTCTCAAAATAACCTGACATTTCCAATTGTGCGCCATTTTTTTGTGGCGAACAAACAGCACCCATCTTTGACACCCGGTATTAGGAAGTATTGAGGTTTAGTGGAGAATTACACGATCGCACAACGCATAGAAATCGTTATTTGCTGCATTTTTACTGCATAGTTATTGGGGACGAAGTTTCATGGTCGTATTATCTCGCACCATCGACCGATTTGACGCCATTGAACTTCTTTCTTCGGGGCTTTCTAAAAGGAAAAGAGTATGCCAATGATCATCAGACCATTTCCGAGCTCAAGGAAGCAATTGGACGCACCATTAATGAAACTAGTCCGCAATTATGCCAGAATGTTATTGAAAATTTCGTCCAAAGAGTGAACGCTGCAAACAGGGACGAGATGGCCATTTATCGGAAACTGTATTTCACATAACCTCCATGTTTTTATCTTATATTAAAATAAAAATATAGTCGTACTTTTCCAATATACAATACGTTTCATTGATTAGTTTAAAGGTTAGGTCATTTTGAGACATCCGTTAGCGAGCAGGCGGCAGTAGGTTTCCAATGATAACGCAGCTGGAATTAATCGAAAATATAGCCACCTGTATAGGCCCAGCTGTTCACAATTACCCTGTGCCCTCGTGTTAGTTGTATACGACACTGCATTAGGAAAGAATAGCCGTGACACACACTCTGGGGGTGTTCCGAGGCACCGGAAATAGTAAAGTGGCGTTTATGGGATGGAAGCGAACGTGATGGGGTCGTTAAAGGCCGCAAGACCATAGGAAGGAACGTTAAAAAAGCATACCCTATGAAATTCGATGTTCTTCGACGGTTCGTAAAATCGCACCAATATTCAGGACGTGTCGTCCTTCGTCGTGCACATCATGAGGCCAGTTTCCTTCTATCAATGCTCGAAGGAATGGCGCAATTAGGCTTGGAATTGAATTGCGAACGATGCAGAGAAAGTAAATTTCAATATACGGAACTAGAGCGAAAGGGTGAAGGGTGATTCCCTTCATCCTTACGTACGTAGGAAGTATACGTCACGTAAGACTGTCGTACACACTGACCCAGTGAAAGCTTCGCTTTTGTCCGCACCGGCGTCGCGAGAAGGTGAGATAAGGAGTAGAAGAGGGGTGGGAGGAGTGTTGTGGGAGTAACCGGTTATTATCCCCGATCAGCGTTCTTATTCTTCTTTCTTTTTCTCGTCCTTCCTGTCTCAATGATCTCTCGTGTCTCTTTTGCGTGGGTATTAGAGCGAAAGAGGGAGGGGGAGGGGAGAAAGAGAGAGAGTGAGAGAGAGGGAGAGGGAGAGGGAGATGAAAATTGGAGGAGCCATGTGAGAAACCAAAAACATGACAACAGAACAAACTTTTGTCCTCGAGCTCGCTAAGGGAAATCCACGCGAGACGTATATAATGTCATCCCTCGGGATAATAGTTTTACTGCGAAAGTATTACGTAATATACAGGGACGAAAGTTGAACACACTGAAAAACCGGTAAATTGAGTTTCGAGATGGCAAGTCTTTTTTTTAATCAGATTTCATAGTTTATAAAAAGTTAGCGAATTACGCGTGTGCTGCTTGGATTTGTGTTTGATTGTGTTCGTTTGGATTTTCAACGTTCGTAGTTCAATAACGACACGGCTGTGAAAAATGTTTTCGTTTTAAATAAAACGCCAAGCATATTCGAGCGTGACAAATTGCTTGTAGTTTACAATAACAAATTGCACAAAGTGCACGCAGGATAAATCGACCAATAAACGAAGTTATTCGAGGTTGACTGAGAAATAACTACAGATTTTTGACAATTTAGTATAAAGGGCAGCCTTGCATCGCTAGAATACAGGGTGAGGCACATAAAGTGTTACAGAGCAATAGCACCCAAACTATTGATCGTATCCAAAAATGTTTCAGACAAAAGTTTCAGTGTTCGAGAAAGCCATCATACTAGACCACCCTATTTTTTTATCGGTGGACGCACTGAAGCTACGGTCAACTCCATTTTTTTATGGAACCATGTACTTTGTTCGATGACATTATTACCGATCTTAAGAAAAATTCAACGACCTACAACACAAGGTCATTCTAGTCATGCAAAGTATGAAAATAGTCGAAAAATCGAAAAATATCGGAACAATCACTTTTAAAGGATCCACTAACCTTGATTCGGGTCTACCTACAGAAGATGCTCGAAGTGATGACCCTCGACTTGTTTGATCGTTGTTTTCATTTCTTACGATACCAATGTTTCTTATCGGCAGCAAGTACGCATTTTCTGTTGACATATCAGTTAGTCACGCATTACCTTCTAATGTGAGTACATCGGATCGCGAAAGTGAACGATTTTCAAGAATCTTTAGATATGTTGATGGTGCTGGGGGAATACCGAAAACATTACAGAAACGCCCAAGATTTGTATGCGGCTCGTTATCCGGATAGGCAACAAAAAGCGCACATGGATTTTAAGCGATTAGCTGACCGTTTCTGTCGCTTCGGTACAGTGAAACAAACACGATTCAAACGTCGATCGATTGTTAATGAAAATAGTGCGGCTGCTATTTTAGGTTTTGCTGCACTAAATCCACATGCGAGCAGCAGGCAAATGGAAAGAGAGAGTGGAATTAGTCAGCGATCTGTATTAAGAATGTTACATCAACACAATTTCTATCCGTATCATATGTCATTACGTCAGGATTTGTAGAGCAATGATTTCCTAAATCGCCTCAATTTCTGTAACTGGATTCGTAGAAAAATGCGCACAGATGTCTCATTTTTGAGTCATGTGCTTTTTTCTGACGAATCTAACTTCACAAATACGGGAATTTTGAGTAGGCATAACATGCATTATTGGGCAAATGAGAATCCTCGATCGATGAGAATTGTACCATTTCAACATCCGTGGTCCGTTAATTGTTGGTGCGGCATTGTCGGCGATCACGGCATTGGTCCATATTTTTTTGAAGGTCGCTTGACTGGACAAGTTTACGCAAACTTTCTGCAAAACGTACTGCCTCGATTACTGGAAGACGTGCCCTTGCATGTTCGCATGAACATGTGGATGCAACACGACGGTGCACCACCCCATTATTCTCTGTGTTGAAGACAAGTGATGAATGAGATTTTTGGTGAAAAGTGGATAGGACGAGGCGGCCCTGTAGCTTGGCCACCTCGTTCGCCAGATATAGCATCACCAGATTACGTTTTATGGGGTTTTGTCAAAGAAAGCGTAATAGCGGTAGCACCTAGCATGCCTGACGACATGAAAGAAAGAATACGCCGAGCATATACCGAAATTACACCACAAGTGTTGGCTGAAGTTAAACGCTATTTTCATCAGCGAATTAACAAGTGCTCACAAATCGAGGGTCATTCATCACTTTGAGTATCTCCTGTAGATAGACCCAAACCAAGGTTAGTGGATCCTTTGAAAGTGATTATTCCGATATTTTTCGATTTTTCGACTATCTTCATACTTTGCGTGACTAGAATGACCTTGTGTTTTAGGTCGCTGAATTTATCTTAAAATCGGTAATAATGTAATCGAAAAAAGACATGGTTCCATTTACAAAAGTGGAGTTGACCTTGACGTAGCTTCATCGCCTGCACCGAAAAAAAGGGTGGTCCAGTATGACGGCCTTCTCGAACACTAAAACTTTTGTCTGAAACATTTTTGGATATGATCAATAGTTTGAGTGCTATTGCTCTGTAACACTTTGTGTGCCTCACCCTGTATAGCTACTTTTACTGTGACAATGCATAATTATTCTTTTGTTGCGTTTTTGTTATAGCGTAAAAGAAATGATTGTGCTGGTAGAGGGTGATTAGCCGTATGAAAAGATTCTCGAGGAGCTCCTGATTTTTCGAGTCGCATGAATTCAAGCCTTCTCAGGGGAGTCTTAATTCCGTTAAAATTTTTCTCGTAAAAGTTGAATGAAATTTGCATAAATTGTATTATTCAGCTGTCTCTCTCTAGCAGGACATGCATCGAATATTCATAATGTACAGGTGCAAACTATTATGAACAAAAATGATACCGTTTTTTGGAACGAAAAAATTCTGTTTTTCGCGGAACCGGGATCATTACGTGCATAAGATCCATGCAACGAGTAGAGACGTCAGAATCAAACCCACAGTTTCCATCGTTACGTTTAGAAGCCCCTAGGTCGCAGCATAATCGTAGGGAGAGGGTTGGGTCTGCGTTGAAGAGAAGAGTGAGAGTGAGAGAGGGAAGGGTGGTGAGAAAACGTAGAGAATAGTACGAGAAGAGGCAGGAGTTGGCCCCACCACCGAGCGGATCTCAAATATTCATGCCCTTTTCTTCAACGAGGGAACTTCCCATTAGACTCCCTCGAAGCTCAACTTTTCTACTGTTCTATTCTTTTGTCTCTCCTCCCTCATTCCTACTTGCGCCCTCCCGGCGTCAAACTTGCCTTCCCCATTTTTTCTCCGTCAATCGTTTCCCTTTCCAATCGATACTTTCTAACTGCGCCGGGACCAGGAGAAATTCTACTTCGTATATTAGCGGGATGAAAAGGTATCGCGCCTAATACCAAAAAACAGCGACGAACATGCCACGTCACTTTCTTTGCAGCGATTTTGTTTCGTTCGGTGAAATTTGAAAAAAACTCAACGAGCTAAAGTTGGAAAAGTCGCGGCCGATTCCACCAATGTTCATCAGAATGAAGTCATGCGGAAATGTACACGGTGCCCGTTGCTGAACGTGTCTTTTCGGAAGATTGAACCTTTGTGGATGGCATCTTGAATCGAAGCACTGGGAACCGTAATCGACAGCACATCAAGCTGTATGGATTATCATTGAATGTAATCTTCTGTTACATCCAGTCTTCATCACGTGGATTTTTGAGGGTGAGAGTTTTTTCACCGAAAGTTTGCATCGAACGGATTTTTCTCCTCGTCCTTATTCGAGTACGATTTTCCGACTTTTCGGGCTTTACAATCTAGCCACTTGCTCCGTGTAACTAAAGTACCATATCGACCGATTTCAACCCCCTCGGCTCCTTAGACTCCGCGCGCCCACTTTCCCCGCGATGTTTACAATGTTTTCAGCCACCTCAAAGGTAATAATCTTAAGTACTCGCGCCAGCCATTAACGCCCCAGATTTTTCATCTTTTCGCTCGAACCGCACCGCATTCATGCCGCGGTCCACCGGGTCCCCATTTTTTTCAGCTCCGCCGAGCGTGTTCGAGGCCTACACGATGCGAGGATTCAACCGCAGGATGCCATCTTTTCTGCTGGCTAGATGACAACCAGGAAACGACGAAGTAGACGAGAGACAAAGGAGAAGAGGGAAGGAAGCGAGAGTAACACATGGGAAGTTGCCGACACTGCTATTTGTTCTACTGCTTTCTTTTTTTCGTCTTCCTTCGTTTCTTTCTACGTCTTCTTGCACGTTCACTTTGGCCCAATTTTTTCATTCACCACTCGAACCCTCGGACAACAATAACTCTGGCACAAACGTGTGTCCTTTTGGTGCCTTTCTACATGTGTGCCATTGAAGAATCTGGTCGTGGCTTTGAAACACGATATTTTCGCGCTTTCGTTCGTGTTTTCTTTTTTTTTTCAATCTTTTCTCTCCAGCTTAGATATATCGTGGCTTTTTCTCCTGGTTCAAGTATAAAACACTATGTACGGATTCCGGACACGTTTCGAAGAAGTTCCGATTCTGAACTTTTTTCCCTCAATATCTTCCCTCGCTCCTTCCCTTTGCCTAGAGGGTAGGGATATGCTGTGTACTTAGCATTGTACTTAGCATTCCTCGTACGAAAAATGGGAGGAAAACGTAACTCACGCTCATGCGACGATAAGCACATCATGGTCGTTTTAAAGGTCGTTATAGAGATTATTCTTCGCTTCATCGATACGTTTCACGCACCTATCTACTCTGTCTTCTGCTCTCTCTCTGTGAATGGGGCTCGTTTTACTTTTTTTTTGTTTCGTATACCAGATGGTTTTACGAAAGATTTTTATAGCTGGTTCGATCGGCGAGGTTTCGTTTGATTCTCATGCGGGTTGTTCGTTCATGATGATATGTTCGTTTTTGAATGTTGGAAAGTTCAAGCAATCTCGTTTTCATGGAACTTTCGATTTTTCAACATCGCTGCCCATTCAATGTGACGTCCTATGAGGTTGTTGTATATATCTATATCGAGCCAGGGGAGGGAATGCATTTTGGTGACACTTCCATCTTCCCTTGGGAGCAAATGACGGGCATTGCTGAAACTCCGAGAGTATGCGAGAAACGTGTAGGGAATTTTCACTCGAGCAGAGGGCAGGATGAACGAC
>OX632356.1:31502902-31630402 GCA_951751655.1 Ophion costatus
ATCAAATTGCGCAATCGCGACATAACATCATTGAATGTAACACTTCGCGAAATGCACGAAGTCGAGCGACTCTTCCTTCATTAGCGATAAACTTCAACTTTTACGAGAAAAGTTTCATTCAAGTCCAACGGTCTTGTCTTCATGTGTATTTATGTATACAATAAGGAGTGTATAAACATTAAGTACTGGAAGGAGACAAAACGCAGGGCCAACAATTGTATCACCTTTTTGACATCATTTGGCTAAAATGTCAAAAGAAAAGTTCCCTTCGAAACAAAAGGGACCGTCATCCCCAATTTATCTGGTCAGTCCCACATTCGAAAACCAATTTGCCAATGTTGATTTTCGTACGGGAGAAAATCAGTATTCAGATCCTGTTCTAGCTTTCTTACTCATGTATCCGCAATACGAAAGTGGTCGCAAAAACGGCTTTCTCTACTACTAGAACCCATTACCAAAATTTTCATCCCCGTCTTTAGATATTCATTTCTGATTTGCTTTTTTTGATACATAAATTACTGTGTAATGCGCTGTAATTTTACTTGTATTGGTGAAATATTTATATCTACAATATTTTTTATTTCTCAAGTTTCTTCGTATACCCTTTCCTCGGGGGGCGCTGTCGAGACGCAGCAACTTGAACGCGGTTTTCTCCAAACTACGCTTTTCAAATCGGCAACCACGATATCTCGATACCGAAGAGGCAGATTGAGCTCAGGATTGGTATACACCTCCAGTAGACTGTTTTTCAACGTTAGTAGTATAATTGAATTGAGACAATTAAAAAATATATATATAACTCGTAAAATGGTCGGAAAAATAGGAATAAAGTGATAATCAAAATTTGGCATGTCGCCATTAATTTTTTTTTGTTCTTAATCTGGTACCAAATATTTAACAAATATTTAAATAATAACACACTTATACAGATGAAGAACAGGTTTGGTTTTTTCGGATTCATGCACTGGTCGCCGACTGGGGCCGATTTTCGCGCACCGTTGTAAACAAATGTACATGTCAACACATTTTTAAATTTTGTACATATTCTTGAAGGATCAGTAAATATGTGTAAACAATTTCAGAAAGAAAAGTGGAATACTTTAAGGAGTTGTCACGTGGGTTTCGAAGCCTGAAAAGCATATTTTTTCTCTTTTTTACATAAAATATATAATATATTTTATTCAAAATGTTAAGCACATAAAAGAGCAACATTTCAACAATATTTGTAAAAATTTCATTCAAAAATTTGGAAAATTCAACCCGTGGGACCTGGTTTTTGGAGACCCCTAAAAAGAGTGGCCTCGTGGTGGTTGGGATAACTCATGCTACCTTTATCTGAAATTAAAAAACCGAATTCTTTCTGTCAGTAGATAAGTCTACCTCGTGATTGATCCAAGGATCAAAAAAAAATTGAAATTAGAATTTTTGGCAGGGTTTATGCAAAATAGTCCAATTTTTGGTACAGTTTACACTTTGTATAGCTCTCTGTATAGGTTCTCTCCCCTAGACTTTTGCTCCGATTGCCTTAAAACTTTGGAAGAATATTCTAGACATATTGTACTATTAGATAATAAAGCTCAAAAACTGAATTTTCCGAAATTTTCAAACCCACCTAACCCCTTAACGGTTATTCCATCTTAAAAATCACTTCCAGAAGAGCGCTCTAGACAACAATACTCTGTTAATCGTTTCCATCCCACATTTAGAATCTTCCCCGTACATTTACCCAGACACGTCAATGCGGTGAGGTTAAAACAGGAAGAGCAATTAACGAAAGTAAGTTGCCGTCGCAGGTGGCAAATTCATTACGAACAAAACCACTTTAAACTACCGAGCTTTCCATCGGAAACTCCAATAATATTCTTATCTTTACCGGAAAGTCGTTTATCCTCGAATTGAAACTGAGGTTAAACGGTGAGGCGTTCGTATCTTCGTTAGCGCCCGTTCTCATCGTAATATCACCATGTACTTAATCTCGTCGTCCATCCACTTGTTCACCGGAATGTATTTCCGAAATTCACCAAATTGTGTTGGCCTAGGCCAATACTTGGATCGGTGACCGGTCGGCCGCGCACCAACGTGCGTGCTAACTACTGTGAGTGAGGAGCATTTTTACTGACAAGGAAAGGTTGCAAGGTTAAACTCTACGTATTTTTTTTATATCCGCGGGACCTGATTTTTAAGGGTTGAAAAGCACCCTAAAAATTGGGGTGTTTTTCGTTTTTCGCCGATAACGTTTTAACGGTACGACATATGAAAAAACTTCGAATTGCAACAATGTTTATTTTTTCGTGTACTGTACATGGGAGATGAGAACCATAACGTTATCGACGAAAAACGAAAAACACCCCTATTTTCGAGGATGCGTTTCACCCCTTAAAAATCGGGATCCGCAGATATAAAAAAATACGTGTCGATCGTGTCAAAAATCCTTGCTTAGTACACCTCTACGGCTTCTAAGGCTACGGCATCTTCCAAGCTTCATGTTTTTATATTTGCCGGTTTAGCCACTGCGCTGTCTG
This sequence comes from Ophion costatus, assembly GCA_951751655.1. Taxonomy (NCBI): domain Eukaryota; kingdom Metazoa; phylum Arthropoda; class Insecta; order Hymenoptera; family Ichneumonidae; genus Ophion; species Ophion costatus. The sequence goes on from OX632356.1 coordinate 31,505,425, forward strand.
TATAACAGCCATTCAGTTAGGCAGTCAGTCAGTCGCCCACGGAACAGTTTTCTATGTATAGATTGATCAATCGAAAGAATAAATAATACCCGTTTCCTGAACAGGTCTGTAATGGAATGAGGCTAATTACTAAGCTGTAACGAATGTTCGGGCGATCAAATTTTCCGATATTACAAATTATAAAAATTTCGATTGCCCATACAATCTCCTGTACAAGTCCACTAATAGGTATCCGTGAGAATGGCTGATGGCTTCCAAAAAAAAAACAAATATCCATTGGTAAATGATTAAAAGGACGTTCACACACTCGGCTCATCATTCTTGATTCGAAGTTTTCACTCTCTCCCTCTTCTTCGATTGGCTTGTAAATTCGGATTTTTTGCCCACACATACACCAGCGAAGTTGTAATGTTGGAGTGACTATTTTCGCTGCCACACCAGTGAGAAGGCCCTAGTTAAGAACCGGCGAGAAAGTGCAAATTGCCTATCGATCGGGTTTTTTTTCTCTATTCTCTCGTTTCCATCTCTCACGAGATATCCAATTAAAAACGGAGTGATGGTTTCCGTTTGTCCTTGACTGAATGGAAGAACACCGCCGTTCATTCGCAGCGGCAAATGACAATGCACGTGTTGCTTTTTTTCCCGACTAAGAGCAACGAAACGCGAGCACAAAAATCTACGATTGTTTTTCTCGAGTACGAGACGCGAAAGCGACCGTCTTGAATACTGTCTCAACCTTGATTAAACAGTGTCTCGATGTTTTCCGGATAATAATCGGCCAGAAGGCTGTGGGAAAAAGGGGGACTTCTTTTGGGCAACTCACAGGAAATGTACAGCCTGGTGCAACTCGTAGAGCATTGGGTGCCTCGCCCTGATAGTTTTGCGGTGTCGTAGACGGCTGGAAGGCTGAGAACGAGAAAACGTCTCTCAGCTATTCCCTTCAACAGGATGTTTAAACTCCGTAGAGTCCTTTAACCGCCCGCTTTTAGTTAAACTTGTTTGCTGCAAATTACTTCCCACGAACACTCACTAACAGCCAGGCAAATTCTTAACGAACGCCCCCCCCCCTTTCGCCTGCCCACCTACGCTACTTTTCCGTTGCGTAATACTGTGTTCACTCGCGTAATACGATTACACAACGTATTTTGAATTTATCCAATATCTCGCATTATTCTCATTATTCTCACGGAAACGTCCCGTTAAATTGCGGACAGATTATAATATTCCCAAGGTAGGGTAGCCGCAAAGCTGTTTGATCAATTTTTTAATGCGAACAAAGAGATTCCTCTCGAGCAGCCGCGCGGTAGAAAAGAGTAGGTGGGTTGGATGGATTCGTAACAAAGTGGGTTAACTCGGTAAAACGTTTCGTGTAACAATTTATTGAGCACTTTTGAGGCCATGCTATAGGACAGCGATCTTTTTGAGGGTGGTGAAAATGATTAGGAGTGAAAACGATTGGGGGTGAAAATAGCTCGGACTCTGGATTATGAGCAAAGATTGATTTCTTCGGATGCAACATATTTCGATCGTTTTGATAAATTCAATCACAACGGGGAGTTTCAGTAATTTGGTCCTAATAAAATCAAATATTAAGGCAGTATTGTTACCTAGAAATTTGAAAAAATCGTTTTTTATTTTAATTTTATGATTCTACAGACCTTTGCGAATACGTGTGGGAAAACCGTTTAATGATACTCATAAAATTAACCGAGTTATAAAAATTATAAGGATTAGGCTTAGATTAGGCATAGACACCTTCAGTCAATTGTTTTTCAACGTTGGTACCAGGATTGAGTCAAAAGCATTTTTGCTATATTTTTACATAACTCGTAGAATGGTGCGAAGCATAGGAAAAATTGATAATCAATGTTTAGTGTGTCGCTATGTTGTAATTTTTTTGCTGAAACTGGTACCAAACATCACAACACTCATACAGGTTCAGAATATGTTTGGTTTTTTTACATGCATACAATATTCAAAACGCTAAGCAAATATACAAAACTACATAATAATAATGTGTTTTAATTTATACATATCCTTGAAGGATTGAAAAAACATGTGCAAAAAATTTCAAAAAGAAACCTAGAACATTTGAACAGTTATTCCGTCCTAAAAGTCACCCCTAAAACAGGGTTTTAAACAACAATACTGCCTTAATTGCCAGCGGTGAAGCATTAATTTAAAAAAATTCTTGTTGCTGAATATAAGATGGTCTCCCCATCGGTGTATCTATGGTTTTTACGACTGATTTAACTTTGCATCTAGGACCCACATTTAAGGATTTTCGCTGCTTTGACGTTGAGCTCCACACATCCTCACGGCTGGGCAAGCATCGTTTTAAAGTAGCTCGATGGAACCGACCGTCGAGGCTGACCGCGACGAATGATTTCATCTCCCTTTAAAGACTCAAAATGCAGAGGGGGCCTTTACACCGTTTCGAGGGTAGCTATGACGGAATCGTGAGATTTTAAGCATCCCCAGCTGGCTGTCGCACGAGCTTGCATCAGAGAACGGGAGGCAGGAAATTGAGTGCACTGTGCATTAGGTCAGAGGGAACGAAGGAGGAAGGGGATGGTGGGGTAAGAACCGGCTGAGAAGGAGCACAGCACTCAAGTTCCATGGCTTAACTCAAGATGGGCGGGGATGGTGGTCGTCGGTGCTCGTTCCTGAATCCCACGCGAGTATGAGGATTGGTATGGGACGAACACGTAGAGACGTGACGTCGAATGGAGTAGCCGGATGAACGAGTGTCTCGATTAGTAGTCGGCGCGGATACCTCGTACCTATCGCCCAACTCTGCAAAAAGGGTGCGAAAGAAAGACTTTCTATTATCCTATACGTATGTGTGCTCTGTTCGTACACGAAGAAAAGCTTTCTCCCCCTGGCGTTCCGTAGACTCGAGTTTCCGTACTTCTCAAGCGTCTGCTCGTATCTTCTTCCTCACGAAAGGAGTGTACCCTCTACCACTTTGTATACATTGGGTGCGTCACTTTCCTGCTTCGTTTTATCCCCCCTCCCTGTTCTCTCTCTCTCTCTCTCTCTCTCTCTCTCTCTCTCTCTCTCTCTCTCTCTCTCTCTCTCTCTCTCTCTCTTTCACTCCCCTACCTAGGACGTAGAACTGGCTCCGTTTTATTGTCGTCATTTCTTGCACGATCGTAAACAGACGCAAGAGAATACACCGGACGGCACCACGTGTTCGTTAAATCAACCCACGGAGCTCGCAGGATCAAGAACAACCTGTAATATCTTTTTTCTCTTGTCTCGAGCACGTGCTATTGTGATTATGACTAATCACGCGAATTCGTGCCGCCTGGCGGTACTTGACGCACTCGCAATGAACACAATGTTCTCCAGTGTTTTCCGGGTAGGTCTGTTGTCTCGTCGCGCCCCATATCGTTGCATACGTGGAAAAAATATGGCAATAGGTCTACCAATTTGTCTTTCTCATTTGCGTCATCATTAATAAGAAGAAACATCACTTGACTGCCCGCCTTCGATTTTGTTGGAACTCATGTGTAATAACACATTAAAAACTATTAGGTTTTTTTTATCGACGGAAAACGGTGTTGAGAGAGGAAACGGCGTGTAACCCTTTGATGTCATTTTGGTGTCAATACTTCTATAGTGGATTTTCCATCGCTTTACAATAGATGAATTTTGGTTTTCGTTTCGGTCGAATCGGTGGACTGCTCGTGGGTGAAACTGCAAAGTCACCCCTCCACACGGCGTTCTTTGATGGGCAGTTTCCCACCTTAAAACCGTTTTTCCGCCAATAAAAAAATACGTAGTTTTCAATGCATTATCACATATACACTAGTGGTGAAAAGTTTCCGGACAAAAATTTAAAAAAGTTCCGAAACGTTTATTTATGCCGTTTCGCCGATAGTTGACATAAATGAATTTAATAAACGGCATTTTGACGGAAGGGATTCACCTTCATTCTGTTTTTAAGCATTTTTTACTTTTTTTTACGACTAGTACCCTTTTTCGAAAACGACCATTTTCGTCCTTTTTTGTTCCTTTTTTGGTGGACCCCGTTTACAGACAAAATTTCTTTTAGGGCTGACATACACCTGGGTAAGTCAAATAGATCGATTTTTCAAAAAGGTGCTCATTCAAAAGAACTATCCTTTGAGTGTCTACCCTGAACATTTCATAGAGGAATGTGCAGTAATGACGAAGTTACAGCGTTTTGTAACTGACTGGATGCGCAACGACTAACGGTTGGGGCGTAGGTGAAGTGTACTCAAAACTTTAAACGCGTTTTACTCGAAACAGTATTTTCAAAATCGGCACCAGACATATTTCCGCAACTACGGAACCGATCGGGTTCAAGTTTTGCACAGTTATGCTCCACGCGATAATCTAGTACTTATCGAGCTGTTTTTTCGATACCTGGAATTTTTTTTTTATCATAAGTACGGAACAATTTTGAGGCGAAAAATCGTCTGTTTTATTCCAGTGACTGCCATGGCGCGAAAAAATAAAAATGTTAAATTCTGGCTCGATAAGTACTAGTTTTATCTATCTATTTTAAGCAACAGATATATATTTTTTTAGATAAAAAATGGCACAGGTACCGCAAACGCTGTCAACAAAAACACGTCCTAGGAAAACGACTGTAACTTTTTTACCGTTTAAAATTTTTGAACCAAATTTCGCAAAATCTAGATAAAATATCATACTCTAAAATGTATATTATGGTTGTTCAATAAAATTCAGTTTTATGCACAAAAAAAATCTTAAACATAACCTTACTTTTAGCCGTCTCAGGTGTATGTAAGCCCTTTATGCTTTCTTTTGACCGGAATCATAAAGGGGGAAGCTCAAGCTTCAGTTCTGTTTTTTTAAAGCTTCGTACGATTTTTTTCTAAAGATATTTGAATTTAAAAAAAGAGACAATTTGACAAATAACGTGTAACGCGAAAACGACAAGGATTCAAGTAGAACCTCAAGATAGCAAAAAAAGTTGAATAGGTTTTCGTTGAGTTCGCGAGAGTTTTTGCAGATTTTTTTCAATTTTTTTCACCTATTTTTGGTAAAAAATCAGCTGATTTAATTACTATAGTTCGAGAACTAAGGGTTATGTGGTAAAATTTCAATACAGGAAAAAATTGTATTTTTCTATTTATATTCAACGCAATAGAATTATTTCAGATTTTTTCTCGACATTTTTTTCCCCGTGAAAACTTTATAGTTTTCTAGTCACGTCAATCGATTGATTTCAACCGATTTTTAACAATCAATTCTGACGAAATTATTCTTTCAAGAAGTGATAATTCTTGTAGATTTAAAATCAATTCATTTTTAATTAACTTAAATTCATTGGTCACGTTAATTTAATCGAAATCTTGCATACATTTAATTTGTCTCGACGCATCTGAGAGATCGTAAAATTAATTTTTTTCACAAAGAAAAGAGAGCGAGAGAGAGGCAGAGACGAGATAGCGGAGAAACCAACTGGCAAGCCTTAAGATATAAAAAAAAGCAAACACAATGCCTGACTGTAGCGTTGAGTTTCACTACTGGCCGTGGCCCAGCCAAATTGTGTCCGACCAAGAACGACTGTATCCACTGCTCTCTGTGCTGCCAGATGTTCTTTACATCTGCTGGCGCCTCGCTCCACGAGCACGGACCACGTCGGGCTATCGCATCTGGCCAATTTCAACCTGCAACGAGGCTGCTCATTCCAGTTGACAAACTTCTCGAGTGCTCATAGCTTACGGTGTTATCAACATGCTTGTTTTATATGCACCTTCGATATTTCAGGCACAATCAACAGAATCGTCATTCGCACCCACGTGGGGCGTGTCGCTGACGGAAAAACTCTGAAACGCCACAGCGCGTGTAATATACAAAACAGCCAACACACTAACAGATATCTCACAGTAGGACGCCTCGGTTATCATGTCGAACGAAAAAAGTGCTTGATCTGAATAAATGAATACAAGATCAGCGCCCACGGGAGATTAATTCTGTATCGTCGTTCAGCTCTGAAAAGGCCCGTTCCTTTTGCCAACTTTTGCTCCAGATGCTATCAAGTGGTCATCAGTTGGGAAACATACAACAAAGTAAAAAAACCAACTTTCAATGGTTGGAAATAAATAGCAATTCAATTCAATTTACATGGCTACAATTTACAAAAAACATGTACCTAATGGGAATTGATCATTAACAGCGCCGCTTTTCTTAAGGGGAGGTACCTGAGTAAAGGGCGAGAAAAACAGGTAAACTTTGGGAATTTTTATTTCAAAAACTAATGTTTCGATTGGATCCGGGTTTTTTTTATTGGAAAATATGTACATTGAGGTATGTTTAGGAATTTTTAAAAATAAATTCGTTGACTGGAAGCGCCGTTGTGGTCAGCGTCAGACGTGTTGTTCGTTGACATGGCTCGTGGTGCCAGGGATTCCGGGTAGTCGGTTGATCTGAAACATTAAAACGCAACGGATTCTTGAAATTTAATATACAAAGGAATTCGCCTCGTAGGATTTTTTTTTAAATTTTCATTTTTGACGGAATTGCGACCGTCTTAATTTAACATTCATTTTTCATTCACAATTTCCTACGATTTGCGTTGCATAAAAAAGCAATGGTTTAATCAAATGTAAACCCCCTACGAGGCGAACTCCCTTGTACATTATGTTTCAAGAATTCGTTGCGTTTTCATGTTTTAGATCAACCGACTGCCCAGAATCCTTGGCACCACAAGCCATGTCAACGAACAGCACGTCTGACACTGACCGCAACAACGGCGCTTCCAGTCAATGAATTTATTTTTTATTTATTCCTAAACATACCTCAATGTTCATATTTTCCAAAAAAACCCGGATCCGAAGTTTACCTGTTTTTCTCGCCGTTTACTCAGGTACCTTCCCTTAAACCCGGTATTAATTTTAACCCCGGTTTCGGGGCTCGTTATAACATGGCTGGGACAGGTTTCAACAAGAGGGGCATGTTTCATCAGCATTAAACAAATCAAGTTTTAGATTAAGGTACTACCTCCAGAAAAGAGTTGAATTAAGAAATGGTTGAAATTTGACATATATGTTATTTAATACATTATCCAAACATCTGTGCAATTTGAATAAGTTTGACCACCCCAAACCTGAGATATTTACACTTAAAGTTGGCTTGGTTTACACGTAACAAATGCGTTATGATGGGCAAACAGAGTATCATTAATTCTACCGTCAAAACTAAGATTAAGAAATTGATAAAAAACGAGGATAAGCTAGAGTAAGATATCACGAATAATGTGAAAAAAATAAGAATGATTCACCATCTAGTTTCCCAGGTATAATCATGAGAAGCCCTCACAATTTTGGTCGTATAGCATATATCCTGCTCTTACTAATTAAACCAATTATAGCATATATCCTGATTATTACTAATTAACCCAATTATCAATCATTAAAACATGAACATGGTATGTAAACTTTAGGTTGAGATTTTCGCAAAGGTACTCCCTTAAATTGAACTAATAAATATTCTCGTAAATTCTTTATTTAAGTTGAGTATTAATTATTTAAGCACATAAATCACATTTTCAACTTCTATGGTCTCCGCTGGAAGACCGTTTTTTCAGTTTGTTTACGAATTTGAAAAGAGTGCCGTGGCAAACATGATATTCACGATTCATACATCCGGTTTTTCTCCAACACTTCTATTGCACCCAACTCATATACCTCTTTCGAAGTGGCGCCTCTTTCAGTACGTCTTTTATAAGTCCTCCTACTGCTACATAGAAGTTGTTTATAAGGTAGTAAAGTAACTGATGCTCGTACGGTAAAGAAAAACATCGTACAGTAACACAACCTTAGTACAATAACGTATAGAAACCGAGTAGGTATGCGCACGAAAAGTGAGGCAATTAAGAGGTAACAACACTGGAGAATTACCAAAAAAATTGATTTTTTTCTTAATTGGCTGGAGAGATGCTGTGGACTATAGAATAAGGGGAAAAAAGTTTGGTACCTGTAAAACACTTCGCATGCCTGTGTGCGAGACGTCGACCGCTTTTCTCGTAACACAATTTTTGAAAACGGCACGCAGCATAACTCCAACAATTTTCATTCTCTTCACTCAAAGTTTTGAGCACATTTTTGAAACAACGTTTTGAAGAGAAATGACTACAGGATTTTCCAGGACTTCATTATAGCATTGGTTATTAACAAATGATTGTCCTTTTTTCTGCCGAAAATTGATATTTACACCAAAAGTCATATTTTCAAAATCACCTACGTATTTTTTTAGCTATACTCGTGTAAATTAATTGTTTTTTTTTTCAAAACTCAAATTTGCGTCAGTTTTACTGCGTGCCGCAGAGCGTTTCAAATTCAACATCCGTCGCGGAAATGGCTCCAGCGTCACCATTTTGTACAATGTTTTAATAAATATTTTCTTTTTTTTCACTTGAAGATATGACTAATAACATCCTTGAATATTATTAGCACTTGACCATCCACAAAGAACACTTGACCATCCACAAAAAAAATAACTTTATTTTGGACGATTATAGTGGTGTAAGCCCTTAAAACCAAACTACAATGGCTCGGTATGCCACTATCTCTACTACTATGTATGAAACTATGTTTCTGTGCGTTATTTTTCTAAAGCTAAAACCAAGAAATCCGGTTGCCACCGCTGCGGGGCATGTAGTAACAAGTTACTCGTTACCCCGTCAGTTTGTTAATTTTAGCCCCATGCCTCCATTTGTCATATTTGTATTTTTATTTAATTATGTATTAGTTTTAGGGTAAGCAACTCGAGCTGATATCGCAGCTAATTGTACAGTGAATCGCAGCGCATCGAATAAAAAATATCAACATTATTCGATAACTTTAATTAAACCACAAATTAATCAATTGCGAAAGGAAAAAAAGTTCATTTACCTGGTGGTAAATGAACTTTTGCTTCATGGACGGCAGTGACATGAGTTTTCCGTGCGGCGCTCCTGATCAAGGACTAGGCGTTATGTGCGCGTCCGCTACTACTCAGAGTTGGAATGCTGTTAATATGTAGCTGCAATGTTTATAGTTTGGCGGCAAGGCGCTTTTTACTTCTTACTCCTGTTACTTGCATCCCCTATCTCCTCTATACATATGTGGCCACTTGATGGGCGCATAATATTGGAAAAATGATGATAATTGTTAATAGTTGAAAGTATAAAAAAGTTAATTTTTTCGGACGACAATTCATACTTTGACCCGGCCAAAAACATGTTTATTTTGATCATTTTCAGTCAGTCTTAGATTCATCAATTGGGCATTGGTATAATAAAAACGAGTATCAAATACGAGCTTCATCGGTCGAATAGTTTTTGAGTAATCGCGTACACCGATTTTCAACTGATTGAAAACAAACGTCTCGCGATAATCGCGTTTAACCCTATAAGAGCCGAGTTTTTTTTAGAGTTTCGCAATGTTGGTACATGGTGAATCTGAATTCATGAGAACCCAAAGTGAGAAAAAAATTAGTCCGGAAATTTTCTACCCTCCGTAACTACCCCTAAATGAAAGAAACCACCCCAATCGCTTGAAAATATCTTAATTTCATTTCCCATCGTTCATTTCTGCCAGAAATTGAGGAAACGTCATTCCAGAACACGTATTGGGATTCTGAAAAACTTACGGAGAATTCCAACCCTTATGAATAACCCTACAGTTGGGAAAAATTCACCCGCTATGCATAAAACATTATTACTCATTTCCTATTATTTTACCCTAATCCAAATCGGAATATGAGTATCCTGGAACACGTGAATATATTCTGAGGAACATGCGGATCATTTCAACCCTTATGAACCGCCCCTCAATTGAGAAAATATCACCCTCAATGCAATAACCTTCCCCCTGAAATAATTGAAGAATTGAGACACATAGGTGGTACACACCCCGCCCTTATTAAGGCAGGATTCTACTTTGAAACTTTGAAAGGCTAAATTGGATGAAAACACCCACGTGGAACACGTCGAAGGCATATTATATGGCCCAGGCATCGCTGATTGAGGGTAAGATAATTTTTTCTACAATTTATCACTCACCAAAACTTTAAACGCGTTTTTCTCGAAACGACATTTTCAAGTACCGTGGTCGTGATAACTCAAAAAGTACTGAACCGATCCTTATGAAATTTGGAACACATATTCTATATGTGTGTACCAACCGACCTAACTACAATCAACTTAAAATTTTGATTAGAACTATTTTTTTATTGCAAAAAAAGACCCAAAAAACGCATTTTTTTTCGTATTTTAGCCGCCATTTTGTTAATTTTGCACGTATATAAAATATTCTAGTTAGGTCGGTACCTGAAGACATACTGAACATGAAACTATTTGATTTTTTTGTTTCAGACCATCCGTCGGGAAGATTTCACGGCCACGGCAACGGTACCTGCTTTTCGAGGCGTTGGCTTCAAACATATTTTACGTGTACAACAAATGAATAAAATACATTAAAATTTTTTGTTATATACTTAAAGAGTGTATTTATTGAACAGTTTAAACCCCATATCGATATCTTTAATAGTATTCTCAGAAAAAAATCACGAAAATAGCGTTTTTTTCATGGTTTCAAAGTAGAATCCTGCCTTAATGATATTTGATTTTTAGGTGCATCACCGCTTCTAGGGATACTTTTCGATGATTTGTTACTGTTGGGGGTCGTTTTCGAGTTAGATTTTCTTGCTACAAATTGTTCATGTGTTTCGAAAAATTTATATGAACTGAACATCGATAAAAGTGCATTTTCAGGCGCATCACCACTGCTAGGGGCAGTTTTTGATGTTGCGTTAATGTTAGAGGTGGTTTTTGATGTTTTGTTTCTACTCGAGGTAGTTTTTTAATAGGATGTTCTTGATACACATTTTTCATGCGTTTTCGAAAATATTTATAAACTGAACATCAAGAGAAGTGCATTTTTTGGGCGTATCACAATTTCTAGAGGTAGTTTTCGATGTTTCGTTACTGTTAGAGGCATTTTTCCATTCGGATATTCTTGCTACAAATTTTTCATATGTTTTCAAAAATATTTATGAACTGAACATCAATAAAAGTGCATTATTGGATGTATCACAATTGCTAGGGGTGGTTATCGATATTTTATTACTGTTATATGTTGTTTTTTATCCGAACCTTTTTGCTAAAAATTTTCGATGTTATTTCAAAGCACACACTTGAGATCGCGACGCTAGAAAAATATTGCCTAAAAGTTATGATCATTTCTCATTCTTTCGCAATTTTCGAACTTTTTGACCGGGTGTGCAACTGAAGGGGTGCAACACTTGCGTTTGCCGAATTTTTCATGATTAGATGCATCCTTCATCTTTAAAATGCGACCTTAACGATGTCGATATGTTCATTTTTCTGGAAGTTATGATTTTTCAAAGGAGGCGGAACGCATGTGTCCCACCAGCCGTTGAAGGGCCCACCAGCCTTTTTGTGACTAAAGTGTGACACTTTAAAAAAATCGATTTTTTTGCCCTTTCTACAGTTTATACTTTCACGAATATCCTGTAAAAAACTCAAGGCCGTACCTAGCTCTAACACTCCCCGAATAACAGCCTTCTAAAGAGCAACCGCTCATAGGTATAAAATGCCCCAGTTAAATCTTTAAACGCGTTTTTCTCGAAATGAGATTTTTTAAATTTGCTGAAATTGTAACTCAATGAGGTATTATTCGATTGACTTGAAATTTAAACTGAGTACTCTTGAATATATTTACTCTACAATGACGTAGGATATTTTTGATTGGATGAAAATTGACAATTTGGCATTGAAAAAAGCGGCCATTTTACAGCCCAGAAAACAGACTTTTTTTCATAACTACGCCATTTTGTTAGATTTTGATATTTTTCGAAAATCCTACGTCATTGTACAGGAAATACCTTCCAGTTTAACAACCTTTTTTCTTTCTTCGATTTCGGCTACTCAATCGGCCGGAATCATATCAGCAGTGGAGGAACTTTTTTTGCGCCTCCGAAGGGCAGCGCATAAGTCGCTTGGATCTCAATAATTTTCCTATGAAAAAGTGATGTAATATAGGTCAGATATAGCCAAATATATTCTTAATTTTCCGAAACATTTAATTGAGTACTTTTCTTCAAAAAAATTCCCGAAAATCATCCAAATTTTCAGCGTTCACACTGGTATAGCCCCTTAAAGGGTTAAAGTTTCGGCAAGGGAAAAAACATGATTCTGTGACTTACCGACTAGTCAGCTGTTCCAGCACCACATAATAGTCCGTCAGCCTCATATTCAGCTGAATACTTCTATCGGTTTGGAAGCGTTTCTCACAGCTATTATTGAATAGACGACTCGCCTCTCCACATGATGCCTATACCTGCGCGCAGGCCTCCGAACGGAGCAGAGGTGAGTCACCCTCAAATGCTTTCGGGGCGTCATTTTTTAGATTCGCCCACAATCACTAACTGCATCGTATTCTGCAGGTTTCAAAGTATACTTTTAGGCAATAAAAAAATGCATTTTTTTAACCTCTACAGGGAGTGCCCCCCTCAATTCATTGCATATTAAAGTCCGCAGACCTATTGATTTTCGAATGCATCAATAATAGCAAGGAAATCTTCTCGCGTATACCTTACCTTCTTTTTTTCGTTCTCATTTCTTTACGCCTTCCTCATTCATCTTCCAACTAGTCGATGGCTATTGTGTCAGTTGAGTCCGACGCATTCGTATCCGATAGACAAGAAAAGAAGGTAGAGGGTTTTGGGGCTTGATGGCAAAAGAAACTTGGTCTAACGTGCTTGTGCATGTGCGTGTGCGTGTGTGATTCGAACGCGAGGAAAGGGTCTGTTTTGTCCTCTCGCATATAAACGCGCTGAAAAGCTGCCCCCATTCGTGATAAGAAACACACCTGATAAGAGATATTCTTGGGCAATGTGTGGCGTATTTCCCTGGCGAACGAAAGATCCCCGCTTGTCTTGGTTCACGTGTTGGAATGGTCGACTTACGACCGTTTGCTGACAAGTAGTATGCGTACCACATCGGAGATATTCACGACGCCGCCGCCTGTCTTCGTGACAGTCCCATTTACAAATTTCCACTGGGAATTCACCGTCATTAGGGGCATTACCCTCATGCAGACCCACCCACACGGCTCTTCGATCCCTCTGAACTCTGTGACAGATTCTCCTCGAGGCAGAGCCTGAATACTACACGTAGAAAATCAGGGAGGTGCTGAAATATCTTGAGACGGTACAGGGTGTCAACCCTGTACTCTCAGTACTCCTTCCACATTTTTTATTCGCCCAAAGTCCGTGGCCATCTCATCGATCGCTTGGATGTTTTTTTTGTTTTTGACATCTATGACGAGACGCTTTTCTTATGGAGGGTAGTGTCGGAGAGTCTGCTAATTCTTTAAGGCAGGATTCTACTTTGGGCGCTCGAAAACAAAAAATGTTGTGACTTTTTATGAAATTATTAATAAAGATATCGATGTAGGGTTTGTTAGGCTTAATAAATACACTCTGGAAATACATTTTTTTAAATGTTTATGTATTTTATGCACTTTTTATGCACAAAAATATAATTAAAATACAGTGCCTCGATTAGTAGGCAGGTCTGAGCTGGTGTTAAAATCTTGAAAATGGACCATTTGAAACAGAACATTTTTAACGATTTAGGTTCAATATATCACTAGCAACCGACTGAACCAAAATTGTTAATGTACATGCAAAAATAATAGAATGGCGGCGAAAAAAATTGAAAATCAACATTTCAAGATAATTTTACTTCAGTCGGTTGATATAGGTGTACAGAATATGTGGTTAAAATGTAATAAAAATCGGTTCTGTAGTTTTGGAAATTTTAGCACCAAGCGGTTTAAAAACATGGTTTTGAGAGAAAAGCATTTAAAGTTTTTTAAAATCAAAAGTTACAAAAAAAGTAAGTTACGCTTCATCAGCAATGCCTGCACTACACAAATGCCTTCCGACTGTTCCAGAAGACCATTTTTTTCTAATATAGCCTGTTTCAAAGTTCGAAAGCAAAATCCTACCTTAAAATCTTTATCGATGCGTACAAACGTACATTCGTAAAGATATTTTAGGACCATCCATTTGTGCTTAAGGGAGCACATCACTGTGAACGGCTGAGAAAGGATAGTTTTTTTTCTCTACTGGATTAGGTAATTGGGATTTTCAAAAAGGTTTTTTATTGAGCATACATCCAATTTATTTTGGTACATTTTTATTAGAAAAATAAAAAATTGACAACGTCATTGAGGTATAACAGAGCCGCTGTAAAAAAAATATGGTCCAACAGCTAGATCAATAACTTGACAATGGTTGGTCTGAACAATAGAAATGAACAGTATTATAATCTATAGAAATGTAGTTCTTATTAGAATGTAGAATGGTTGTGTCCAAAAAAGCGTGCAATTTTGGTGAAACTTTTACAAATATTCAGGGGCTGAAGAAGCATTAATTTTTTTTTAATGGCTGCCCATAATTACTGCAATTACGTAAATTTGGTTTTTTTTAAATTGAAAATCGGACAATTGTCGCGACAGTTATGATTCTGGCCAGATCGAGAAAAGTCGTTTCGAGAAACATGCGATCAAGCGTTTTATTATGCGGAAGCCATTGCGCTACTTGCTCTCACTGAATTGCCCGTAACTTAGTCAATTTTTTCCAAATTTTAACTTGACGATTTTTGCACATGCCCTGAAATATGTATACTTTGTGAGAATGCAAAAAAATCGGTTTTTTACCCGTTAACAAAGTAATATTATCGATTTCAATTTTGAACGAACGCGATAAAAAAAAGTTTCTGTATTCACAAGAGATGAGCAGCCACACGTTGATCTACAGTTTCAACACCCTGTATATAAAGCGAAACAGAAAGACGCTGGGCTTCCTGTGCCACCCGCAAGTTCGGATAAGATGCGCGTCAATGATGAATACATGAAAGCCAGATAGAATTGTTTCGACGCTGAAAGACTCTTCGCCGAGTATTGCGGTTGCTTCGGGCGGAAACCTTTGCAGATAGCGTCGACGCATTTCTTGAGATCGACAGCTTCGCCGCCAATATCACTTCTGGCGATGGGGCGAAATATACAGAAGCGAAACCTCACGTAGAAATCTGGTAGTAGAATTTTCTACGCGCTTTACATTGAGGGAGAGAAAAGAGTGGAGACGTAACAAATTTTGAAGGTGCAGGCGCGATGATATATCTACGACCATAATAGACCTAGATATTATACTCGAGGCGAGAATAAAGGCGTATACTTTCCGATATATCGGGTGGTTGCATTGGATAGCGCTGGTTTTTTCTCGTTCTTCAAGCATTTATTTCATGATTACTTGTTGGATTTCACTGAGGAATCATCACAGTGTAACGGATCGAAAAAGAGCTGATTTTCGCGATTTTTTTCTGATGGTTAAAATACGCTATTCGGTCTGATTTTTTACGTCAAATCAAAGCACTCGTGAAGAACATAAAATAAATGTTTAAACGTTTATTTTATTCATTTTTTTATCGGTTGAAAATGTCTTCGAAAAAAAGGAGTCGTCACGGTAAACACGGTTGTGGCCGCGAATATTATCTGAAACAAAATTTGTAAAAAGATTATTAATCAGTATGAAAGCCGCTATCTTGCTATAGAGATTTAAAAAAAATCAAAATTAACAAGATGGCGACGTTTTGGAAAAAAAAAGTATCGAATTTACGCAGCTGGTCGAATCCCTTTTTCTGAGAAAGGCTGTAGCAACCGGAATAATTCGAATTTCACCTCAAAAATTGAACAGCATGTTTATCACCGTCTATACTATAGGATAATGCAACAAAAAAAATCGATTTTCCAAAAATTTTACACTGTGATGATCCTTTAAGAAGCGAGATGCAGTCAGAGGTGTAAAAAAACGAGCATTTTCAATAATTTTTTTTAATAGTAATTACGTTTGTTTTATAAAAGTGGTTACACAGACTTTTTATGTTATATTTCAACTCGACTTGTACAAATTTTCAAAGAAAAATCTTGATTATTGATAACAATATCTCCATCTTTGTTGGATCCTCTTCGGCATGTAGTGCTTTGCGGTGACCACTATAATTAAAAAACCACGCTCTTCTTTTTTCCAAAAAATTAACAAAATGGCGGCTTCCAACAGATAACTTTCGATTTTCGACTAAAAAAACGCTTGTTTATTGTTTTAAAAAATATAAATTTTCAATAAAAATGGAGAATCCTTCGATTAAGTTTTTAATGCTATCAATAAGCACACCAAATTTCATCAAAATCCATGGACTGGTTTTTTAATCATAGTGGTCACCGCAAAGCATTCCATGTCGGAAAGGGGTCCGACAAAGATGGCGATATTTTTTTTTATAACTAATCAATATTTTTCTTTGAAAATTTGTACAAATCAAGTTGAAATATAACATAAAAAGTCTGTGTAATCACTTCTGTGAAACAAACTTAGTTACTATGAAAAAAAAAATATTGAAAATGCTCGTTTTTTCACGCCTCTGACTGCATCTCACTTCTTAATCGATGTATTTTCCCTCGGGTGTACTGCTTTCTCCCACAAATCTGGCAAAAGCTGACTGCCAAGTCGGAAGAATGTCCTGTCTGTTGATGCCATCCACTCATCTGCCTATTTGTTGACTTCCTCGTAATTACGGAACTGTATATCTGCTAAGGCGTATTGCATTGACTGGAAGAAGTGACAATCACTTGGAGCAAGTTGCGAAGGATAGACCTTCCATTCCAGTTCCATCAATGCTCTTAACCCCGGCAATGCAAAGTGGAGCCAGGCGCTGTTGTAACACAGAATCGCCTTTTGGCTATTTAATTCTACTGACGGCCTTTTTTTGCTAAATCATCGCTCAACCGCTCCAGCTGCTGTTGATAACGTTCGGCAGTGACAGTTTACTTGGGTTTTAAAAGCTTATAAAGCACTACCTCTCCATATGCCACTCGGTATACAGCATGGCTTTGAGAACATGGATATTCCGTTTTGGCGTCGATCTTGGTGGTTAGCTAACATCGACCCATGCTTTTATGGGTTTAGGACTTACGAAATAAATCCCTTTTTCATCCCCAGTTATAATACGCCATTGGGAATTTCTTTCTGTGCCTCGGAAGCAAAGAAATGGTGATGTTTGATCGATCCGCATTGGCGTTCTTCCCCAGCTTGTGTGGCAGGAGTTTTGGGTCTTTCTTTATCTTCCCCATAGCATTAAAACGTGGAGATACCGATGACCTGTCATCATTGAGCTGTTCAGCCAATTCTGTAAGTGTTTGAAAAGTGCTTTCATCCACCAAACTTTGCGATTCGCCACTTTGAATGTTCTCGACTGTTCTTGTCGACACTTGTCATCTTTTGATTCGCTGAAACTAATCTCCAAACATAGTTATATATAGTGCAGACTCGTCACAAGTCTGTGTAAGCGATCAGTGAGTTTCAGCTGCACTTTTTCCAAATCGTAATAGTGCAAAAGTATACATCGGAAAAAAAACCTGTCGCGGTCCACTTTTGGCTGGCTCGTTCGAGGCACATAGTTCAACTAAATATAGCTCCTTTTGGCCCCACTTTATTAGCACATTGCCACCCTCTAGGAAGAGATAAGCAACGTTTGCCCATACTAAAGTATGAAACACCTGGAGCTGCAGCCGAAATGCGGGTTCTAATGGAACCACCTGATATTATGGTAAATGATATGGTTTACTATGCAGCGAACAGTGACTCGGTTTTATATTGTTTAAAAAAACCTGTTTCCTATACAATTTAGTACATACTCATGGATCGCATCAGCAGAGAAAAAACAAAAATTGAGCCAGATGAGATGAAAGTTGATGAAAAAACAAATTGAGTCAGATACGAAAAAAGTTAATGATACGGTACTACATTGAGTATTTGCTGAAGAGCTACATATGCTAAAAGTGTTCTAAAAGGAAAATTGCATTTTCTCGGGTACTGTTTGGCAGACACAGATGAAATAAATTGCAGAAAATCTTTGCAAGCGCTTATTTTCGTATACTAACTTCGGTCGAGCATAAAAAAGTGCATAGATATCGTCCCAACATCGTACTATAGTAACTATAGCCTTACGAGTTTGATGGGGTCGAAGTTTGGATCGTTGGAACGCAATGAAAATTCTTTCTAATTTTTTAATTTCATTATTATCCAAAATCATACAATGCAAATTTGTTGTAGATCGATAAATAAGAATCCTAAAAAGTGCTTGCGTGATTTTCGAAGCTCAAATCTGCCAAAGGGAATATGGGATATTTAATAAAAATCACTTTCATTGCATTCCAACGATGCAAACTTCAACGTCATCGAGTTTTGGTGCCAATGCGGCCTGAACAAAACAAATGTATCGATAGACACCACAATTTTATATTATGAGTAAAATATTTATGTTTCATTCATTATTATTTCATCATAGTATTATTATATTTTATACTGTACTAGAAATGTATTAATAATTGCTCATATATTGATTATTATTGTATAATATATAAGTACGTAGTGCTCGATTCAATAACTAATGTGAGCAATGCATAGCTCCATTTAAAAAAAAACATTATAATCTGATTTATGTAAAAAATCACCGCAACGTATTGATATATTATACATATACTTTATTTTTAAAAACAGTCACTATAAACACGTAGCTATTTTCTGCCTTCACAGTACCTACTTCTTTGAAATATGATAAAAATAACTGCATTATAAGTGCATTGTTTGACGCCCACGATTTCTCGAGAATTCCATATACTTTGTTGCATCGCCGACGTAGCCTCTTATTCGCTTTATTCTTGAATGTACGTATATACACTTTAGCTGAGAAAGCGGGAAAATTTATATATAGATTCTTCCGATTTCTCAGTTGGAGTGTTTTACACGATGGCGGACATTTTTCTCGCTTCAGCGTATATTCTTTAAGCACCAGTTCACTTTCTGCACTTCGTTTCGAGTGCACCCGGCGCGACAGTACCCAGAAGGCTGCTGGGACGTATGCGGAATCGTTTGATTTTTTCGGTTTCGTTCGTATGTGCAATTTATTTGTTCGCATCACTGAGAGAGAATAATTGAGAAGAATGGGGGGTACTTTCTCGCAGGATATTGCATTTTCGTACGGCATCCAGGTATATCAAGCCTTATCGACGAGTGGCAGAGAGCGAGGGAGAGAGAGAGACAGAGAGAGAGAGAGAGAGAGAGAGAGAGAGAGAGAGAGAGAACGAGCATTAACTCATAATCTTGACGATAAATGTGTGATTTGGGCCTTTGGCTTGTCATCAGTTATTTTATTTATTTTTCACATCATCGTGCATTTTGGAATTCCAATTAAAAAAAAATATTTTATCTTTGTAATTTATTCTCGCTTGATCGATTTATTTTGTTGATAAAATTATTTGGCAGATTATTGATTACTAGTCTTTCGTTTTTCCTGATAAGAAAAAAAATAAAAATTCCCGTATCATCGTGAATCTCTTATACGAATCTTGCTCGAAATTGGATCAACACCGATACCTATGTATTCGCCCGGCTCGGTTTCCTCGAGGTACAACACACTGATATACGGTTTAGGGTCCATTCTTGAGCTCCGTAGGAACGCAATTCGGTGGTTTGCCAACGTTCGCCAGCAACGCGTTGCATTTCACCTACGTACGACCGAGAGTATTCCATCTCCGTTATGTAGCGGGCTTTTCCTCCTCACGAAGCCGCCACAGTCCTCACGTTACTGTCACTCGAATGTCTGCATATGTCACGCTTCTGTCGCCCATTGAACGCGTGAATCCCCCGAATAACTGCATACATTCGTCTATTTTACGAACAATGATGGTTTTTCCGTGCAGAATAATGCGTGGTTTTTTGCAAAAAAAAGATCCATCAAAAGTCCAAGTGGATTAATAACAACGATGACCGTAGTCAATACTTTTTTGCTGTCGTAAAAATGCATACCTGCTGTTCTTGTGCACTTGCGTACGGCTCGTTAAAAAAAAACGATTGTAACGCACTTGAGATAAAATCGGTAACTGATCAAGCTGGGCGATGTTTGCGCTATCTACCTACGCCACCTGCCCTTTTTATCACTACGGACGGTTCAATTATGATAATCGATTATTCGTAAATTAATTGCAGATACATGATTGGGACAAATGAAATTTCGAACGTTTCATAATTAAATGACCACCGTGAGGTCAACTGGCATACCTGTTGATTTTCATTAATTTATTTATCCAGGGCGAAATTGATTGCGAATGTGATAATCGTATTTGGAAATGAAATAATTAAACTTTGAAAGTATTGACATGATCGAATAATTTACTTATGCCGTTGACAAAAAATTGAAGTTTACGAACGAGCAATGTGTACGATAGTACGAAATAATAGCTTTCGTTGAAAATCATTTCACCCCCATAACATTATGTTTTTGTGATAAAATATGACATTTGTCATATTTTATCATATTCACCCAAACTTATCATATTTATTTGTCATATTTACCCCAACAAACCCATACAAACCCAACTATCTCCGTGAATTGACGGCGATTGGTGAAGGCAGTATTGCTTAGGATAATTGCGAGGAAACGTGAGTTAAGTAAGAATTTTCATCCGACGTGCAGGGCGCGGAGGTATTTTAAGGAGTAACGTGGGGTTGAAAATTTTTTGAAATCCTTTTTTTACATTTGATTATCCAATAATACAATATGTCTAGAATATTGGCCCAAAGTTTGAAGCCAATCGGAGTACAAGTCTATGAGAGAAAGAGCCTTTGGGAATTCCCCCCGTTGGGAGAGACCGGCCGGGAGCGACGCAGGTACAACGCAATTTTCTCGAAACACTATTTTTGAAGTCGGTGGACATGATTTCTCAAAAACTAATGCACCGATCTTATTGAAATTTTGCACACTTCTTCAAAATAGCATTGCCTAGTGATTGAACGAAGGGTTTTTTCGATTTAAACTAATTTTACAAGGCTATACGTAGTGTAAATTGTACCAAAAATTGAACTATTTTGCACACAACTCTGTCAAAAGAAGGAATTTCAATTTTTTTTAAAATCCTCCGTTCAATCACGAGCTATTCTTATCTACTAACCGAAAAAAAATGGTTTTTCAATGTTAGATAAACCTATCATGAGCTATCCTGACCACCACGAGAACACTTTTTTTGAGGGGTCTCCGGAAACCAGGTCCCACCGACTGAATGTCCCAATGTTTTTGACGATTAAAAAAAAAAATCGTTGAATTTTTTGCTCTTTTATGTGCTTTACATTTTGAATAAAATAATTTATATATTATATTTTACAAAAATAGATAAAATATGCTTTTTTCGGCTTCGAAACCCACGTGATTCCTTAAGGCTTTAGACTACAGTAACGGGTATAAAATCATATACGAAAATAACAATTTTTTTTTCGTATGAAAAAGTGATTCACTCATAAAATTAATTACACATCTATTTAGTATGAATGTCAAGCTGTTAGAAAAAATCTTTTTTCTTTCGATGTACAAAATGGCCGACTTCGAATATTTTCTTTTATCTTTTTTTAGGCGCTCCGCGGCGTGACATTTAGCATCCACAATTTTTGGCCTAGAACAAAAAACACAAATTCTCGTCAATCTACATAAGAATACCCAGAGAAGTACGTACGGAATTTAAAAAATATTGTTTTATTCAAGGGTTGTAGGTATTTGAACTTAAGAAATGAATTTTCACTGAAAAATCTCTTTATAATTGCGCATAAACTGCTCATAAAATGAAAAGTTTCCGATCAATCAGAAATTTCGTACGTACTTCTCTGCGAAAGGCAATTAGGAACATAACTTTTGAATTTGAAATGAATGGAGTGAAAATTGTTGAAGTTATTTGTCACGTCAATTGGAAAAAAGCTGTTTCGAGAAGTTTCGAGTAGTCGGCCACTTTGTACATCAAAAAAAAATGTATATATTTTCTAATAGCTTAATATTCGCACTAAATAGATGTGTAATTAATTTTATGAGTGAATCACTTTATCTTACGAAAAAAAATTGTTAAATTCGCACACGATTTTATACCCGTTACTGTGGCCTAAGGCCTTAATAGATATAACGATTGGTAGAGAACAATTTACCTCCGTCTCTCGTTACCGTCTCGCGCTCTCTCTTTTTGCCCCTTCCTCCCCCCCTCCCACGGTAACGAATTTCCACAGCGTCAGCAGGAGCAAACAGCAATGTGCCATGGGAAAAGCTCATGCTCACTGCTCGCGTGGATGCTGGGAAAATTACCGGAAGCTGGGCTACCGTGGTCGAAATATATAGAGCATGTAGACACAGGGTAGGGGTATGATCATGAAATCAACTCCCACATGTTCGCAATCACAGATATGAGTGTGCACGAACATCTCCGAGAAAATCTTTAACTTCGTTTCGCGCTTAAGACGAGAGAGGCAACGGGAGATTTGATTCCATATCGCAGACGTATAGGAAATTACGCTTGCGAGCAGCCCTTGGTCTTTTGTATCCCTCGGGACCATCAATACCGTCGTACCATTTGTTCAAAGTGAGCTGATGCATATTTACCTATATACGTGTGTATATACATAAGTGTGGGGGGATTTAAAGGACGTTCAACTTCAAGCATCGCTTTGATGGCAGCCAATTGTCTTCGGTCAAACATCCTGATAGTCAACATGGCTCACACAAATATAAAAGGTCCAAAAAATCCTCTCTGCTTGATCCGTGTGTATTGCCTAAAAAATATTGTATGGAATGTATTTTTTTGGAGTCCATCCGGATTCAGCACGTTCATTCGTCTTGAAGTACATTTTAATTTACAAAACTGCCATTACCATGACTTATCTTCATATACTTGGCCGCGTGTCCGTTGATGATGATATTTTTTTGACCGACGGTGTGACAAGCAGAAAAGTGAAAAGTCGCGAAGCGGGAGTGGAAATAAAAGTATAGCAAGTACTCGCAGCATTCAAACCCGCGAAGCGTTTCTTTGACAAAATAATAATATATATATATATATATATATATATATATATATATATATAGATTCAAGGAGAGAATAAAATAAATGGATGAGATGAGCTGTGTTTTGAAGGAGAGGATTGTTCGGCAACCTGCTGTTGTGTTTTCTCCAATGGCGTTCCTGCTCGCTTGAGAGAATCTTCGGAGAGTAACTTTTCGTCCCTAGTTCTCACTAGATTTTTCAACGATGTACCACAATGGGATTCGCCTATTCTCTTGCTAGCACAAGGGACTGTTCTTTTTGGACGAAGTACCCCTCAACTATATATATATATATATATATATATATATATATATATATATATATATATATAAGGATGGACGCGAGGGTAATGGACCGTAGTCTTTACAATCAATGGAAAAGAAGCTCGGAAGTTTTTTTTCTCCACTTTTACTCTCTTTCTTTCTTTATTTTCCATTCTTTCCTGCTCTGTTTCATTTGACCTCGTCGAAGAAAGAATAGCCACTCGATAGATATGGGAGCACCTTAGATAGGCACTCATGCAGGCTTGAGACACGTAATAACTTTCGAACGAAATTGAGCAGCTGATAATCTCCGATTAGCGTTTCTTCGGATATGGTGCTCAAAAAATGAATCGTTCGGATATACAGTAATTTGCGCTCGCATTAAGCGTCCTGACTTAAAATGGTGACGTATTGATGATTTTTATTCACTGGGATATATTTATTACTATCATCATTGTCTCCATCATTATCATCGTCGTTGTTATTATTTTGAGAAAAAGGAAAGACATATTTTCACTTTAGACTAAATGATCAATACGTGCATGAGAATGGAAATTTTCCATACTGTTCTTACATTCACTCGTCTTTAATTCACTTGACGCATCGTTGATATTATGGTTATTGTAACATTGAACCGGCTCTAGTGATAATATTCTGCGGTCGAACAATTTTCGCATGGTGAGATCAATTGAAGGCTTGAATGTTTTCTCTCAGGGACATGGGAAACTTTTATTACGATTACATACGAGCTACATATAGCTATACTCTACAGAGTGGGAAGCAGGCTTCCCCTCTTTATAAATGTCTCTTGCTTTCCGCTCCGTCTCCTCGCACGCTCACGAAGAAGGGCGCGTTTCGCCCTCACGAGCAAAGAGACGTGGCGGCTGTCGATGAAGGGCGGGAAATGGATTTTTCCAGGTAAGTAGGTCGGAGGTCACGGTATTGGAAAAGAGACTTCCCGCGAAAAAAGGAGAGATAATATGCAGGAAAAATAGGCTGCGAGAGCGATAGGGGACGGAAAGTAGTCGATCGTGATTTCGCGATGACGACTTTTTCTGTTGTTGTCTGGAAGCTCTTCACACCATTTAGGTAATTATTACATGATTTTTTAAATTTTTAATCGAAGATGAAATTTGATTTCGCATTATGCAGGCTAAATTGCTCTAGCGAATCAGAGATACACTTAATTTGTGCTCCGATATTTCTAATTCTATGTTACGAAAACGTCTTTTGCGGTGAGCCAGGTTATCTGAACTCGAACAATCAAACAGATCTCGTTAGCATATTCGTTTATCCTATGATGAATCGATGGAATTTCCGGAATATCAAGTAAAAACGAAATTGCGCGTGCTCAACCCTAGCACCCCTCACAGGGTACCCCAAACCCCACATATTTAGAGAGAAATCCTAGAATCATTTTTCTTGCTATGTTCAATCGCATTTATAAGGCCACAGTAACGGGCATACAATCATATGCGAATTTAACAATTTTTTTTCGTATGAAAATGTGATTCACGCATAAAATTAATTACACATCTATTTAGTATGAATATCGAGCTGTTAGAAAATATATATTTTTTTTTCGATGTACAAAATGGCCGATTACTCGAAGCTTCTCGAAACAGCGTTTTTCCAATTGGCGTGACAAACGACTTCGCAACAATTTTCACTCGATTTACTTCGAATTTAAAAGTTATGTTCCTAATTGCATTTCGTAGAGAAGTACGCAAGGAATTTGTGATTAATCGAAAACTTTTCATTTTATGAGCAGTTTATGAGCACTTATAACGAAATTTTTCACTGAAAATTCATTTCTTAAGTTCAAATACCTACAACTGTTGAATGAAACAATATTTTTTACATTCTGTACGTACTTCTCTAGGTATTCTAATGTAGATTGACGAGAATTTTTGTTTTTTGTTCTAGGTCAAAAACTGTGGATGCTAAATGTTACGCCTCGGAGCGCCTAAAAAAAAAGATAAAAGAAAATATTATTAGTCGGCCATTTTATATATCGAAAAAAAAAAAATGCTAACAGCTTGATATTCATACTAAATAGATGTGTAATTAATTTGATGAGTGAATCACTTTTTCATACGAAAAAGAATTGTTCGTTTCGCACATGATTTTATACCCGTTACTGTGGCCTAAGGCCTTAATAGTGAAAAATTCATAGTACATTTTTCTCGCATATCATATTCCATTCTTCAGTCTTTTAGTGTTCAAATGAAGAAAAAAAACGCTTTACGACAAACAATTCGTTAGCAGCGTTGATTTGACGAGCTGGGGTGCACGTAACCCCTGTCTAGATTCTTGGTTTCGTACAGATAGTCTAGGGTCCTAAGGTTAAAGTGAGGGTCTTGACTTTTGAGAAAAAATGGGCATTTTTGATTCATAAAATCGGAAGCATACATCGGAAAATAAATCGTTCGATCAAATACTATATCTTTACATTTAGAAAAAGCCCTCAAATGTCTAGAAAGACCAATCCAGTACGTTTTTAAGATATTTCACTCACTGACTTTGAAAACGTACTTTCAAGATAAAAGCATTTAAAGTTTCGGACAACGCTCTGAGCGTTCCGACGGGCGTCAACATAACAGCCTAAAAACCGGTCAATTTGGTCTTACCACCGCGAAATTTTCAGGAAAATTTTTTAAGATGCTGTCAAAGGATATTGGTTTTGAAAAAAACGTGATTTTGCGAATTTTTGGAACCAGCCACAACCCCTTAATACTTATTTATTATTTGAAGTGTACTTGTTCTTTATTTACATACAGGCGAACAGCACTTTTGTTACACGGAAATTTATTTGGACTCATTTACGATTCTTCATTCTAAGAGACCTTCGAGTATTGCTGTAACTTTTAAACCTCGACGGACGATCTTTGGTTATTGATGCACCTCAGAGTGTCGAGTTCCTGACCCGTGAAAAAATACAATGCAATCAGTTCGTTAAGCCAGACGAGATTATATCGTAATATATATATATATATATATATATATGTATATATATATACAGGGTGTCCCATTATGAATGGATAATCCTGCAACTGTCGATAGGTCAGATCATGTTGTACTATAGGCTGGAATGTTAGTTTATAATTAGTAAAAGTCCCACGGCTTTCCAGATAAAAATAATCTGCTTTTCTTGTTTCGCATGCCATTTCTATGAAATATAACTTTTTTACACGGTTTTATATAAAATACTCTCGGTTATTTGTTTTATCTTAAAAGGTTTCTTCCTAACCTAAAATCTTAAGGAAACTTTATGAAGAAAGAGCTTATGCATAATTTTCATACAACCCAATTCGAACATCTGACTTTAAGATGTTAATAGCCCGCGGTGTGAAAAAAAAAGTACTACGAATATCGTGGCAATTACTTTAAAAAGTAGTTTTATTATTGTCGATTCATTTCATTTGTAGAAATGATATGCGAAAAACCAAAAGCGAATGGTTTTTTTTTTCAAAAAATAGCATAAAGCCCAAAATCTCGAAAACCGTGGGACTTTCACTAAACTGAAATTCCAGCATATAGTAGAATCTGATTTATTGACTGTTGTAGGATTATCCATTCTTAACAGGACACCCTATATCTATAGGATGTCCTGTTAAACCTATATATATATATACAGGTTAGGTGAAATAAAGTCAGTACACAACCAGCGAGTACCCTCGAAACATATCGCACTATTACCATGTCCCGTGTATACTCGTCGAGAGTTGGATCGAGGCCAAGTTCGGCGGCCAGAAGTAAGCCGATCTCAGCATTCGGGAAGAATATAGCCATTACCAACGTTTGCCTAGCCTTCGTTAGGTCTTGACCGTTCGTACCTTAAGGGCTTACACCTGTGTAAACGTCGAAAATTAAGTGATTTTTCGCGATTTTTTTTTTTGTATGGAAGGACAAGTAAGAGGATAATAATATTCTAGGATGTTTTTAGTCATATCTTCAAGTGAATAAAAAAAATATATATTATAAAATTATACAATATGGTGACATTGAAGACATTCTTGCGAGGCATGTTGAATTTGAGACACTGCAGCACGCAGTGTAACTGACGCAAATTTTAATTTCGAAAAAAATTTAACAATTCTATTAATCTCTATGAGTATAGCTAGTGAAATACGTAGGGAATTTAAAAAATATGTCTTTTTGCGTAATTGGCAAACCTTTAAAGTGAAAACTGAATTTTCGACGGAAAAAAGCGACAATCATTTGTTAATAACTAATGCTATAATTAACTCATGGAAAGTCCCGTGCGTACCAGGTGAAGAAGTATGAAATCGGAATTTCCCTATAGATGCTAGCCATCAGTTAAGGGACGGTAAGACCGCTTCTGCAGCGCCATCATCTCCCTCTAACAGCTGACGAAGATTTTCAATACACAACAACGCAAGTTCCCTACACCGGTATGTTTTTCTATAACCGTAAACATGTCGAGTTTTGTGCCTACGAACTACGATTTGCGGACAGGATCGGTTTTCTGTTATCATTTGAAGAAAACTGCTGCAGAATCGCATCGAATGCTTGTCGAAGCTTACGGTGAATATGCTCTTGGTAAAATACAGTGTTTCGAGTGGTTCAAAAAATTCAAAAATCGTGATTTTTAGGTGAGAAGCCAAGAGCGTGGGAAACCACCGAAAAAGGTCGCAGACAACGAATTGCAAGCCTTATTGGATAAAGATGATACTCAAAGTCAACAAGAACTCGCGGATCAATTGAATGCGATGCAGAAAGCCGTCTCCATTCGTTTTTATCATTTTCAAACAACAGACGTGCAATTTTTACAAAAAATTCCGGTTTCACACTTCTACACCTGGTATTTCGCTTCGGAATATTATTTTAAAGATGTGCTCAAAATTTGGAGTGAAAAGAACGAAAATTGGTGAAGTTATGCTGCGTGCCGTTATGAAAAATTGCGTTTCGACGAAAACGGTCGACGCCTCGCACTCGGGCCAGCAACGGCCACCGCAGACCCACACGGGCCTGCGGATCTCTGTTTTAGAAGTACCAAACTTTTCCCCTCTTAATGTAGATGGTTAAAAGTATTTCTTAAGACAATGGAAAAGGAATCAATTTTTTGAAAACTCTACAGTGGTGTCAGCCCTTAAGAGTTTTCATCGTGTGAAAAAAAATGTCTATTCGAGATGAAAGATTGCCCTCAAAATGTATTCCAACGGAGAAGCATCTCTTCGTGCTCTAAAATAACGAATAAATTAATGCTTTTACTTTACCCTGCAGCGTACGTTCAACGCACCTTGTGGCTCGCTGATTCCTTGATTTATTCATCATTCACTTAAAACGCTGTGTTTTTCTTAACCGATGCATTTCCATTTAGTTCCTAATTAACTCGGGAATATTTTTCATCGCGAAAACTCTTCCGAGCAATGGCGAATTCAAGCTCGATGGTCACGGAGTTCCATCGTAAAGTTCTTCAACCTTGCCATTGGCTCAATGTTAGAAGAGCTCGGGTCTCGTGGGGTGAAACTTGATCGGACATATCCGGGAAACATTGCTGATACGAGCGTATAAAAAAGGCCACGTTGCTCGTGACTGGTAAACAGTTCGGAGTCCTTCAGAACTTAAAATCAAATATGAAAAGTTACGTCCTTATCATTTGCGACAAACACACGACGAACGGACGTGGCGGCTCGGCAAGGTCGCGGTCGATTGTTTGCTCAGCCCTCCCTCTTATATACTACGATATAACAAAAAGAGGGCTTTTCCGTAACGGTATATAGCTCGCGAGGCGAATCCAGTACACCGTCACGATGAATATTTAAAAAGTCCACAGACGTTTGACCCCACCGAGGCAACGCATATTATTGCGAACTCCGAACAGACGCAGGCGTGATCGACTCGCCATAACGCACGAGTCCCACAGTCGGATCACATTTTGTGTCGTTTTGGGTGTGGTGCTCGATTTTATTCTGATACGAAAATTTCAGGAATTTGCTCAATTTTAGAGCATTTAGCAGTAGTAAGAGGAAATTGTTTTATTTTTATTATTAACAACCTTCTTTTATTTAACAGGTTATGTCTAGTTGTACCAGTCGAAAACAACGATTTTTTTCTTTTTAATATAAAACCGTGATGATACATTTCTTTGAAAGATAGGTATTTGAAAAGTATCATCTGAAAAAAATTCCGTAATTGTTTTGTGTAAAAATATTTAATTATAATTTACTCATAGCTCTTGCCCAGGCAGCACCTCTCGAAAACGGGTTTTGCGATGAGCCCTTCTAAACGAGGTTATCTAATATTAAAAAATCAAACTGATTTCGTTAGTATATTAGTTTATCCTATGATTAACGAAAGGAATTTCCAAATCCTCGATTTGAAAAAGATGGCGCGTGTTCCAAGTGAATCTTGAGTTTTGCGAGAAAAATACAGTAGAACCTCGATTATCCGAATTTTCGGTTATCCGAACGCTTCGGCGCCTTATCCGAACGTTCGATTATGGAAACTCTATGGTGGTTGTTTTTTCTCTCAGTTAAGGTATCGCCCTAAAGCCGTCGTACTCAAAGTGTGCTCCGCGAAGCCCTGGGGCTCCGCAAGGCCTCTGCTAGGGCTCCGCCGAAAAAGAAACACAACTGCATACCTCCCAACAAATGAAAACAGCTTCAGGAATTTACAGTGGAATTAACACATTGTTATGTAAAGGACCTATTTTTGTATAATTTTCATTAAAAAATAAGCATAAAACCAGGTTTTGCTTATTTTAGGGTTCTGAAAAATATTTAGCCTTTCAAAGGGTTCCGTCGCCAAAGAAGTTTGAGAACCGCTGCCCTAAGCTACCCCCTTTTTTTTCTCTAATAAAGATGTTCCCTAACACTTCGAGATATTTAAAAAATACATTACTGCCGGTATGTAACTTCATACATCAGATCGTATATACATTGTATGTATATACGAGACGGAGCCCTGGAATGGGTTGAAACCCAACCAGAAAATGGTCCCACACAGCTGCTGTTCTTGAAATGAATCCGAGACTTAGCGGCCAAGGAACGGGCAACTACTATCATAAAGCCAAACATTATTTTAAGCTGCAATTGCGATTTAGCTGAATAAGTAGTGGTGGTGTGAAAATGGAAACTTTATGCATCGTTAACGACTATCAAATATAGAATTTAGGGTCGTTGGAATAAAAAATATAATTTTTCGATAGGATTTATATTACACGAGTTGATTTACCCGGAAATCCGAGATATTTTTTCGATTATCCGAATTTTTTAATATCCGAACGGTGTCCGGTCCCAATTAGTCCGGATAGTCGAGGTCCTACTGTAGACACCTTCGTTTATAAAATCGAAAGTATCCATTAGAAAAAAAGTCTTTCGATCCAATACTACACTTTTTACATCTAAAAAAGCTCTACAAATGTCAAAAAGCTCGATGCAGTAGTTTTTGACATATTTTGCTCGCCGACATTGAAAACGTACATTCGAGAGAAAAAAAGGCATTTAAAGTCTCGAACGACGCTACAAGCGTTTCGACGGTTCTTATAAATCTGTCAATTTTGATCCGATTTCCTTGACACTTTCAGGCAACATTTATAAGATGATATACTGCCATATATTTTGACAATGTGTACATCAACTTAAAAATGTTCCCGGCGAATTCGATTTTAAAAACGTTATTTTTTACTTCCACAACTAGGGATTTAATTTCAACTTGATTTCAACTCATTGCATCCAAAGCACAATCAGATCCGCATTCAAAAGTTCCAAGCCATTGGGTCGACGCAAAAGTTCGTCCCGTTTTGGTCCTAGATGCCGTTCCAAAAATCGAACAAACTTTTGCATAAAAAAGAATACTCAACAGATATGACTTTCTGGGAATATTATTATTGAATTCTTATTTATTCATAAAATTTTCTATGCGTGCGTATGAATATTACGCACTTGCTGATCAATTTCGAATAGCAATAATGATTATGCGAAGTAATTGTATTTCCAATATAAATATAATCTATCATTTTATGTTTGAAATTTCCAATTCAGAATAATACATTTGCGGTAGGTAATGAATAAATGATAAAATTCCAATAAACTTGCGCCTCGTGTCAGATGAGATTGATTCGAGTAGCAATCTTGCCGGGCGCTGAAAAATGCGGCAGATATGAGCACACTCCAAAACGAATGCTGCTTCTATCATCTCGGCCGAGTGTATTGAACTATCGACATGCGACAAAATGTACTAGTGAAAAGTTGCGGAGGGATGCTGACACGAGGAGCCTCAGGTCAACGTGAAGAGTCAATGTGAAACGGGACAAACAAGGTTGTTCCCGATCGACAATAACTCGATTGAAGCATTTATTCTTCGGTAACAAGGTTTGACAAACGATATTAAATCGCATTTTAACTATTCCCGTATTGCAGTCGCTCGACGAATCGTTCTTTTTCACTGAAGCTGCTCGGGTATCTGCAAATGGTATACGTAAAACCCCACCGTGGACGCCGAAATACGCAATAATATCCCTAGCCGATTTTCCGAAGTATGTTCGCATGGCCCCTTCGTTAGGTGCGTTAAAAAAATACTTGAGTAGAAATGCCATCGCCCACGCTGTAATTATTCATCTTGTTTCACGTAAAAATAACATTCTTTTATTTAGGCACTCGCTACGTTGAGTATTTCCAATTTACTGCGTGGGCGAATTAGTAGCGTCGAAGAAATTATTTTTGCATTATTAGTGCGGAATATTAGTCATTCGAGTGAAAGCTGCGTTTAATATTGGGTGTCGCGCAATAATGATAACGGATTAATTAAAATGAGACTGCACCCGTGAACGATTTCAGCCAGGATTTTGACTAGGCCCCGATTATTTTTCCCTTACTCTGCAAGGGTACTAACAGGGCACCCGACCAGGTCCTTTAGAGGCGGGTTACACTTCGTCGACTAGGGCCTGAAGAGGCTTATGAATCAGGGCCCGACTGGTTGCCTCAACAGAACCCGATCGAAGCCTTGAAGCAACCCTATTACTGCCCTATAATTATCGACTTTATTAGTGGATACATATCAAGCGAGGTGTTTTGCAATAATGAAAACTATTTTCTTCAAATAAAGGATGATTTATTATTCACCTCGAAATTAGAAAATAAAGACAAATTCAGTTTTACAGAGAATACTGTCCGTTATAAAGGAATATAAATTTGTTGAAGTAGAAGTTTATACAGTGCAGCAAAAGTGTGGAAAAAAAACAAATGTATTCATGTACCCAACAAAGTCATCCAAAGTTTACGGATGACGAATTATCTCAAAAAATTCGGTGGATGTTGTTTATCTCATCACGAGCATTGAACGGAAATTAGTTCAATTAAAAATGTCGAAGCAACCAAACGATGCTGTATGTACATATGTGCTGTCATTCCTGCACGCATGAATTATTTTTAAAAAAAACTATTTTTGTATTGCGAAATTTATTTTCCAAACATTCTGAATGTTTATAGAATACAAATTATTTATAGTAAAATTCCACGTGTGTGTTTATTTTAAGTGACCTAACCTAGTGTTTTATCGATACCTTAAACTTTAAATATATCACATCTATGGAAGTAAGTCTAAAAACTAGAAATTCTTAAAAATAACTTTGCAAATATATTGTATGCGCTGCAATGCCCTGATGAATCCCGTCTGGGCCCTTCATAATTTTCCTCGCTACGACCTTCTAGAATAAATTACCCAACCCTGTTATTTTCCTGTCGGGGCCTAGTCCGATTGTGTTTCTAGAAAGCCATAATAGGGAATCCATATTCAAACCCTTATGGGCTCCGAATTTTTTTATGGCTGCCCTCCCAATTTCTTTCACGGGCGATAGCAGTAGCGCAACTTTCAACTACGGCGAAATATCATTTGCACTATTGGACAAGTGTACGGATTAAAAAAATTATCTTGTAAGCGAATCTAAGAATGTTTATGGAATCAAGTGAATCATCTACTCTTCGCAATAGTATACTTGTAAACTTTGTTTCAAAAACGGGCCTAAAGATTATGATAAAATGAGGTGGAGTTATTGTTTTCCGAGTGTGAGTAAAAGATTCGGCCAGCCGTCGAATTTGAATAACTCAAAGACCGTTAAGGGGGAAAATACATATAAATGGTCGAAAATGATGAAAAATTTCGGAATTTTTTTTCCAGCGGAACTACTCGACCAATCGTTTTGGTAATACCATTTATACGTATTTCCCTCTTTAAAAATCCAGATTTATTCCTACGATCTAATTATCCACTACTAAAAGAAAGTTTCTGATTTTTCAGGCTCTTGACTATTTTTACTCTGTGTTGCAAGCTTTGAAAATAACTGCAAAATGTTGGAGTGGATTACAAACCTTTGGATCTAAGGAAGTAAAAGGCATTTTTTTGCTACACGATATTTACTTTTCCACGTAGGCCTCCATTTAAGACGTTACATCTAAGTGAAAAAAATTTGGGCACATTTTTTATCGGCTTAACTGTGTATAAGCATCACAGGAATGATATACGAAATGAAAATAGCCGAAATCTTTTTTAAAAAATGTTTAGAGCTCATTTGTCGAAGCGCTTTCGGACGTTTCGAAATGCACGAAGCAGCCTAGGCGGTAAGAGTAGCAATGTGGAGTCGGGTCGTCCAGTAGTTGTACAACAAATATACAACGAACTAACAACTGAAGGCCTACTATCAAAATTCTTCCGTAGGCACACGCAGAATGCAAATGAGAGCTTCAATTTCGTTGTGTGGTTGATAGCTCCGAGATCAGTCTTAAAACATTAAATGCGTTTTTTACACCATTTTAATGATGCTTTGAACAAAAAGCTGGCTGTCCATGCTATGGAAATTCGACGATGGGCCTTACGGGCACGAAAAGTTGTAGAAATGGCAGCAATAGATTTTAAAGCATTCGCTTTTTGGGTAGAATCATTCAAAAACCAACATCGAATTGTGTCAAGGAAGATTACTGAATATGTAACAAAACAACAATTATTAAACACTGATACACTTCAAAACAAAGCTAAAGAATTTATAGAAACGGTGAAAGTCAACATAGCCAACGTTGGGGCTACAAACACATTTAATTATGATCAAAGTGGATTCAATTTAAAGCTACATACAAGCCACGCATTGGCGAAAGAAAGGCAGAAATCCGTTGAGACAGTAGTGCGATCAAAAATCTCGACAACACACAGTTATACTATCCAGCCCTTGCTTCCTGCAAGAAGCAAACTTTTGGTTGGTCGATTTAAATCAACCTACTGACAAGTTTGACCCTCGAGTGGAACAAACTATGTTCAGGGCCAAAGATATATATCTATTGCCTTCGAAATCTAGAAAATTGATGACCAATCATTTCAAGTGTTGTTTTCAAGAACCATCTATTTCCAACACGGGTCCAAAATCGATAATACTTCTTGATTCTTGGAGCAGCCAACGTCCAACTGCATTTGAGGAAATGGATATACAGGGGGAAATGTATTAAGGGCGGGGTACAGTATTACATTTTTTTTTTCATTTTTTAAATGAATGCATAATATATCAAGAATATTGTGTTAAAATTTCAAGTCGATCGGAGTAAAATTGACGAAGTTATGAGTATTTGAGCGTCTATTGCTCCATGCCGGGTTTTATACCTGGGCGGACTTTGTTCTCACGGATGGGCCCGACAAGTTGACGATTTGCGAATTAGTAGAGCAGAGGAGCAAGCGGCGCACGACAGTAAAGAAGAAAGAGTTTTGCGTAGACAAACGCAAAAAGATGCTCTCGATCATCTTGATTCAAGCCTTTTGCTCTACGGACCTGGCATCGACGACTTTGAGTGAGTATAAGAAAATTATCGAGTTTTATTTTGAATATCAAAAAATTCAAAGATAATCGAAAAATCTGAAAAAATTCATACGTATTCAGAAAAATGAACGAATCACGAAAAAAAATTGGGTTGCGGGGAAATTTGTTGACTAATTTTTTTTTTTTTCATCATTTTGTTAATAACATTTTGGAATTATTATGCAAAATTAATCTTTTGAGTACCTTTAATATGCATGAATTTTCTCAGATTTTTATGCAATCGAGAAGTGTTCTCAAACTTATGTGCAATGAGCGCTAATCGACCAAACTCTTCTGCGTTTTTCAAACCGTTTTTCTGAGACTTGTCATATTTGAAGTCCATGTGCACGATAACTCAAAATCTACTGGACCAATCGCTTTGAAATCTTGCACAGTACTTCTTCACATAATTCACCAGGTATTGTCAAGAGCTTTTTTGTTTTTTTTTAATAATTACTAATTTTGCAACAACAAATTAGCCGATTTTTTTTAGCGAAAATCGGGTTTTTGGCTCCCAAGTGCTACGAAAAATCGAAAAATCGAAAAAAAAAATCCTCCCGTCATTACCTCGAGAAACATCTTCTTCAACAAATGAATTTTGATTTTTTTGTTTCAGATGATTCTGTTGCGAGTTATGGTGCACATCGCAAACCAACTTTTTTCGAGGCGCCTCCGGGGTTTACTTTTCACTCGCTCAATTTTGAATATTTTGCAATGCAAATTTAGGAGAATGTTATTCAAATGGTACTTTATTGTATGTAAATTTTTCAATAAACGAACACTATTCGTTACGCCAAAAAAAATCTTAAAAACATGCCTTTTTTTCGCCGAATTAACTTTACCCCGCCCTTAAAGTTTTAACCATACAAGCAGGTAAATATATTGCGCCAGTTTCATTGGTTCTGTAGACAATTAGTTCAAATTACAATTAGCAATTCTTGCAGGTACAACGGTAATGATACACCCCCGGGATGTTTATGGCTTCCGTGTATGGAAAAACTTCCTTAAACACTTTTCTGACATAGTAATATCATACAATTACGACATCAATCTGTACTTGAGAAACAATATTGTTAAATTTCAATCTTGAAGAAGGAAGACCACCAAACTTTGAGAATCCGGTAGAATTTTGCTTTTCACAAAATACACTGACATGTGATATATTCCGATAAGAAATATCTTTGTTTCAGACACTTTTATCATTATTATCATTATTGTAATGAGTATAATCCATAAAGAATATAGAGTTGAAACGTTTATCAAATAAGTAAGCGCTAGAACATTTCCCCGATTATATTTTAATCTGGAAAGGCAGTATGTGTCGTGGGAGAATTCCTACGTGAAATATACAATTGGAATTCTGTTGCTTCCCGCAGCACGAAGTTATTCCGTGAGTGCGAGCCTTACCTGTCCCCGTTCTAGCGGAAAATTGAAGAGTCATTTTCACCAGTTATTCACGAATTATTGCAACAAACAATACGCCGTTTGTCGTTGTATTCAGAATTATCATCATGAACGTCTAGTAGTCGAAGAAACAACATTTTTCCCCCTTTAAACCTTATTTTTATCTCGGCCCGTTCACGAGTTGTGGAAAGAACAAAGTTTTTAAGGGTGCGTTGACCCTTAAGAGGGGTGTTCCACCGAAACGAGAAAATTTGTATCAACTATTTTGATTGATTTTACTTTCGTTGTAATCCATTGCTATTTCTACAAATTTCCGTGATGCTGCACGGTAAGAACTTTGAACGTTTCCCTTTCGAGAGAGGATCGGTTGAAGGGCAGGAGAGAGCAGTGCAATCTGCAAATATACAATCGCCTCATAAAACGAACTCATATTGACGTGAATTTAACCGAGAATGCCAGAAGGCTAGCTGATTATACGATGCCCTTTTGCAAAAGTAGAAGGGCAGCTTCAACCCCTTAACAAAGAGGTATCGGAAAGAAAAAGAAAACGTAACGGCTACTTTTTCATCCTCTACGTGAATACAAATTTACATTCCAATCGAATCAAAATTCTCGGAGATACGAATAAAAAATTGCATTTGTGCAATAAACATTATGAAATTTGTTGATATCTGCACCGTTCTCATCTCCAATGTATAGTAAACGAAGAAATAAACGTTTTTGCAATTTGAAATTTCTGCATGTCTCGTATCGCTAAAACGTTATCGACCAAAAACGAAAGCCACCCCTATTTTCGAGGGTGCGTTTCACCCCTTAAAAATCGGATCTCGCAGATACAAAAGAAAACGTGTCGTCTATTTTTACCCATTCTACGAGCATGCCCAATTTCATCGAAATCGGAGGGTTACACCTCGCGACCTTTCCTTGTTAGTGTAACTCCGACTAAGCCGCTTTTATGTATTTTTTTTTATCACAGCACTTTTTTCCGTATACGTCGACACATATAGAATAAACCCTTCAAACCCCATTTTGATTGCTTTTTTAGTATTCTGGAAAAAAATATCCAAAAAAGTCTCCTTTTTCAATAAGTCACATAGATGCAACAGCTTAACTCAATCCCCTTAGACCTTTCTCAAGACCCTCCAGTCCCTCAGAATAATAGTTTGTGTCCAAACAAAAACAATTATTCATTAACAGCAGTTACGACGTCAATATTCGGTGGTAAATTCTTCCGAGATAGCCATTTTCTAGATTTGGGAAGAGAAGGAAGTCACACTGAGCCAAATGTGGAGAGACCAGTGGATGAGAAATGAATTCGTACTTCAGCTCGTGCAATCTCGCCATCGCAACTGCCGTTTTGTGTGCCCGAGCAGTGTGTAAATGCAGCACCCAATGCGCTTTCAGCTTCCTCACACCCAGGTTCCCGTGCGAAGGATTGTGCGCCCGTTCATGTAAGATGCCAGTAGCCTCCGCTATCTCTCTTAAACTTAATCGACAATCGTCCATCACGATTCGGTGAATGTAATCGACCACCTCCTCCGTCGTAGCGCTTCCTGGCCGTGCAGAGCGTTCCTCTTTGGACATGCTCGATGTGGCACATTTGACCTCGGCAGCAATGATTTTCACAATCCTGAAGAGGAAATAGCGGCATCTCCCTATACTAAATCTAATTTAGCCTCAATATCCCTCGAGGTAGTCCCTTTCGGATAAAGGAATTTCATCACCGCGCCATAGTTCAATTTATCCATTGCTGACAAAGTGCCACTTTCGAAAGCTGTCAGACACAACTAATAGCACGATTAACATCCCACTTAGCCCTTTGTGTATTTGCCCTGCCATATATATCTATTGAAAGATCGTTGAATCAAAGAAACTGGACTGAAATCTTGCTTCTTCTTTCCAAGGTTGGATACTTTCCAACTCGCCTCCGTGTTACATATTCACCATGCCCTGCGTAACGGAAAACCGCTCGGTCTTCCACTTACTGAATATTTGATTGAATTCCTCTTCAATGGGACAGGTCCGTTTCTTTTTTTCACGTACACCCTCGTCCTCGTGCGCGTGCGGGTTCTCCGTAACAGGAAAGCCACGTGTTCGAAAACGGACGAGACGAGGGAGATCGGCGGAACATCATTAAATTACAAACCACGTAAAAGCCATTTGCGGCCTGCCAGGCTTGATGAATAAGAGAATACGAATCTCTGAATATCGGAGCTATTCCCCTAACCCCTGTTTATATGCGCCTGGACCAGATACGCGTGGAAATCCTGTGGTATGGTCGTTGCAAGCATTTCAAACGGACTAAGCTCTTCGCCTATGCGAGAACGAGGTGAATTCTCTGCAAGCATCGGTTCAACTGTAATATATGCGCTACGTATGTGGGTCTATGTGTGCGGATGTGCGTGTACGGAAGCATGAAGGAATACGGTTCACGCGTTAAAGTGCCGATCATGCCATTTCTGTTCATGTCGTCACTAGTGCTGGTCAGACTGGACTATCTTTGCTAGGGACGTTGCGCATTCTATGTAATTCCGATCCGTACTATGACGCCGCCTAAGGCGGTCCAAATCTCGACTAGACCTACCTGGATACGAGTACACACGATAAAGGGATTTCCATGTCAATCGGTGATGTCCTGATCGGACAAAGGTGAGGATCCTAATCATCGTTGCAGCGAATAGCCCATGGACACTCGGTACGCTCAGGGACGATGGTCAAATACCTTAGATATTAATAGCATTTAATCTCGCTTAGACAGTATATATATATATATATATATATATATATATATATATATATATATATATATATATATATATATATATATATATATATATATATATGTTCGAACGGCCCGCCAGGTACGGAGGATCAAGGAGTATTACATGCTACGTATATACGCATTCGCGTGTAGATATGTATATATCTACATGTACAAGTGGATGCTTCAAGTCTAGCGAGCTGCATCACTCCTCGGTAAGTATTAACGATTCGCCCTTCTGCCCATGGCTCATTGATATACCTGTGTATATGTACATACACGTAGGCACACGTGGCGGAAACATCCGTAACGTAGTCAAGAGCTTAAAGAGGCCCCTTCACATCAGCTACCACAATCTATCTATCTTTAGGCTGCCACGTTTCCCTCTCATGTATAACTTTGTGACACGTGTGTGTGTGTGGGTGTGGGACGGGGTGCGGGTGTGTGTGTGTGTGTGTGTGTGTGTGTGTGTGTGTGTGTGTGTGTGTGTGTGTGTGTGTGTGTGTGTGTGTGTGTGTGTGTGTGTGTGTGTGTGTGTGTGTGTGTGTGTGTGTGTGTGTGTGTGTGTGTGTGTGTGTGTGTGTGTGTGTGTGTGTGTGTGTGTGTGTGTGTGTGTGTGTGTGTGTGTGTGTGTGTGTGTGTGTGTGTGTGTGTGTGTGTGTGTGTGTGTGTGTGTGTGTGTGTGTGTGTGTGTGTGTGTGTGTGTGTGTGTGTGTGTGTGTGTGTGTGTGTGTGTGTGTGTGTGTGTGTGTGTGTGTGTGTGTGTGTGTGTGTGTGTGTGTGTGTGTGTGTGTGTGTGTGTGTGTGTGTGTGTGTGTGTGTGTGTGTGTGTGTGTGTGTGTGTGTGTGTGTGTGTGTGTGTGTGTGTGTGTGTGTGTGTGTGTGTGTGTGTGTGTGTGTGTGTGTGTGTGTGTGTGTGTGTGTGTGTGTGTGTGTGTGTGTGTGTGTGTGCATGTGCGTGTGCGCGCGCGTGTGTGTGTGTGTGCGTGCGTGTGCGTGTGCGTGTGTGTGTGTGTGCATCGAGCCGCAGCGCAACACGAACAGACAACCCAGACGGTATTTGCATAATGTTTTGCTACTTTATTGAGAAAAATACCACTTCCCGATGAAAAAAGCAAGCAGAACACTTTAATTTATAATAAATTTATAGTAAAAAAAATACATACATTTTATAATATATTATAATAATTTTATAATAAAAAAAGATAAAAGAAAATATTAGTAGTCGGTCATTTTGTACATCGAAAAAAAAAAATTCTCACCGCTTGATATTCATACTAAATAGATGTGTAATTAATTTTATGAGTGAATCACTTTTTCATACGAGAAAAAATTGATAAATTCGCACATGATTTTATACCCGTTACTGTGGCCGAAGGCCTTAACACCATTTTTGAATTATAGTACAGTCGTGCTGTCGCTGAAAAACCCCATGATCGGAAAAAATTAGAAGGCCAGTTTTTTGACAGGTGCCGCGAGTGCTAAATCCAAGTTTGCTTAAATCCTAAATGCCTAAAAATCGGGGTGCAGGATTTTTTTAGGGAATGGAGGGGGACGGCGGTAGATTGATACCCAATTACAACCCCTACGAGGTCGGCGCCGTGAGACAAAATGTCCAGAAAAATCCGGGCTTGAGTTTTGTCCACCGCGTTGAAACAGTGGAAGTTCATTTTGGGGGTGAAAAAGTGCGGTCAAATTTGGAAAAATCATTTTTAATTCAATAACTCTTTAGGAAAAATTCGTACACTTTTGTTCAAATAGAAACGTTGTAGTGCTTGAAAAGACGCGTCGATCGAGTATTTGATCATCACTTTCCGATAATATCTTTACTCCCAAAAAAATTTTTGAAATACAAAAAAACTATTTATCGTATCACTCAAAAGCAATCGATTTTCCGGGTCTGGTTTAAGTGTACGAAAGAGAATAAATTTTTCTGTATTTTTGCTTCTATGGACCATCCAAGAATTTAGCTAATTCCAACCGCTTTCGGGGGTTGAAAATGAAAAATGAAATTCTGGAAAAACTTTTGACCGCACGAATTCGCCGCCGTGGAACAATTTATAACTTGAACACTCATACATTTTTGTCCTCAACGCGAAACTCGTATCTCCTTATTTTCGGTCAATAGTTTTCCTAGAATTTCATTTTAAATTTTCAATCCCCGAGAGAGGTTGGAAAAGGCAAAATTCAAGGGTGGTTAATAGAAACGAAAATATAGAGAAAATTATTATCTACATTTCGTACATTTAAACCATCCCCGAAAAATCGATTGTTTTTGAGTCATAAAATAAACAATTTTTAAAAATATTTCAACCATTTATTGGGGCTGAATATATTGTCGGAGAAGGATAATCAAATACTCGATCGACGCGTCTTTTCAAGGGCTACAACGTTCCTATTTAAACAAAACTTGTATGAATTTTTCCTAAAAAGTTATTGAATTAAAACTGGTTTTTCAGAATTTCACCCCCAAAATGAACTTCCGCGACTTCGGCGCTGTAGACAAAATAAAGCCCGGATTTTTCGGAACATTTTGTCTCCCGGCGCCGACCGCGTAGGGGTTGTGGTTTGGCATTAATCTACCCCCATCCCCCTTCAACCCCAAAAAAGCCCTCCTCCCCGATTTTTAGGCAAACTTGGATTGAGCAGCTGCAGCACCTACAAAATCACCTGTCAAAAAACTAGCCGTCTTCTAATTTTTTTTAATTTCAATATACAGCACGACTACTATTACCCGAATATTCGAAAGTATTCACAGGCACCTTCCACAAAATCGTTCGTCTGTCAACGACATGACACATGTGTAAGCAGAATGAATATAATGTTTTTAAATTCCCAGCTGCTTTACAATTATGTAGACGTAGTGCTTTGAATGAACATGAGACATAATTATCATATTAAACTAGCATGGAGAAGAAGGAACCGAAAGTTTTCCTTTGCGCCCTCGTCCAACTTTGTTTGGACGCATCTGACTATTCAGAATTTCATAACAATGGTCAGTCAACCTAAGTGTAAGCATCATTAGATTTGTCGGTTGGAGAATTTATTTGAGAAATCAAGATTGACGAGGATTTAATGAGACCTGGATGAACTGTTGTTCCATCAATCGCCCCGTATACGATTGGCAAAATGAAAAAGTCTCATATGAAAATTATATGTATGTATATATAATGCCTTGCTCAAACAGCATTCAGTTATTTGCCATATGGGGTGCTCATAAATAAGAACTAAAGGATATATTTCAAAATGTTAGAGAAACGTTCCCCCAATCTTGCAATTCCAACTTTCTAAGGAGCAGATAAATTGAAAAATAAATTCAATTTTCAGTTATTTTATTTCATTTCAATTGAAAATCATAATCAACCAAAAAAATGTTGACTCATGAAGCCCTTAGTTTAATAAATATTTGTATCTCGCAATGGATTTGAGGGAAAAAAATTGCAAACAAAAATCAAGGAACCGGTTTCATTTAGGTGGATATAACATAAAGTAGGCAATGACATAGAAAAACCAGCAGGTATGTCATTCATGATCATTGATTTTTTTCGGAATGTCCTATGGATACACGATCGTACCGTGGGTTGTGTATTACGTATGGTATTACATATATATATAATGTTTAGTCCAACTGAAAGCTAGCCTTTATTGGACTCAATTCCAATTCACTCCGTTCCACTTGAAGCGATACGTATATATTGCCTCTTCATCTTCCTCGTATATGCTATATATTGGAGCATATATAACATCCCATATATGCCTTTCGCATCGCTGCTTTAGACTAGAGTGTAACCTCGAACATCGCTTTCTTTTTATATATAAATATAGTTTTGCAACATGTAATGAATAATAGAAAAAAATGGGTATTACAAAATCTGAACATTATCTCATCATTTTTGGTAGGTCAATAATCCTTACCCAATAAAAACCTTCATTGAGCCATATAGAGTAATGGGAAAACAAGAGCCACTGTTTCGATTTCGAGTTGATTCGTTACTGAATTCGATTTTATTCGGTGGTCGTTTCAAAACCGGCTGTTTTGCTATAGGTGGCACTAGGTGTTTTGTACTTTATTAAGGATAGATGTTACTTGTATCAAGTTAGAGGGTGGCCCTGTGCTAATAAATCGCAGCCAAAGGACGCCGTATTTGGTGATGCACATGCTTCGAACCAGCAGGCAAAAAATGAACCGTGACAAGTTGTTTTACCGACGTATACTTCTGCACTACTTCTGTTCCAAAAAAGGCAGCTGAAGCTCATCGATTGCTTACACAGGATTACGGTGAGCCTGCATCATCCGACCTAATGTGTCGAGATTGATTCCGATTACGCAAAAATAGCTATTGTAGCCCTTATGATATGCAACGACCAGGTCAGATGAAAAAGTTTGACAGTGCCGGATTGCAAAGTTTGCTGGATGAAAACTCTTTTCAAAGATTTAAGGAACTGACTGAACAACTCAATATTTACTAGTCAGTTACATTTACTAGTCCGACGTTTGCATGCCGTGGGAAGGATATAGAAAGAAACAAATGGCTGCCACATGAGCTGAGCGAGGATGCCATTTCGTATCGACCAAGTA
This sequence comes from Ophion costatus, assembly GCA_951751655.1. NCBI lineage: Eukaryota > Metazoa > Arthropoda > Insecta > Hymenoptera > Ichneumonidae > Ophion > Ophion costatus. The sequence goes on from OX632356.1 coordinate 31,549,214, forward strand.
TCATAATTTCTTTGCTTGCAAGACGCAGAAAAGTTTCTTCTGGCGTATTGTAACTGGCTATGAAAACAGAATTCATACGACAACCCCAAACGTAGAAAATGATGGGTTAATCCTGGCGAACCATCAAAATCGAAACGAAAACGGAGTATCCATAGTCGTAGAGGCATGCTGTGTATCTGATGGTATATGGAGGGGCTAGTGCTTCATGAGCTTTTAAAACCTAAAGAAACGGTGAATGCCGAGCAATAATATAATTGCCACAAAAGTAATCAGTAGCATCAAATCACCGAAAGGTGATTCTGCTGTATGGCCACAGCGCCCCCACATTCAATTGGCGGTGAAATAAACACTGATGGAAGCCTAAAAAAGGGCACATAAGTGGATAGCGTAAAAAAACCGGGCATTTTTCCGATATCGGATTCAGCTTCTGCCAGGGGTAGGAGAATGTAGTAACATCTGAGGAAAAATATTGTGATCAATGTAATCCAAAAAGTTTCATCAAAGTAAATCCTCGAAAATAAGGGAAAAACACCTATATCAATGCAACCCCTGAATAATAATTCGAGACTATCACGACTAAATCAATAACACCATTTTCTGATTATATGGAAATGGACATTTCCAAATCTTATCAATTCTGTGACCAGTTTTTTAAAAACAAAGAGCTCCCTAAAAAGAAATGCGCTACATCATCGAAGGCACAATGTAATTCGAATGATTTATAACTCATGTGTTTTCTATAATTAGACAAAAAAATCAAAAAAATACTCAAATATAAAATACTCAAATATAAAATCATCAAATTGTCAGAGTGATGACTTGACAGATTTATTGTTCGCGATATTTTTAGTCCTCGCGGCACTATTTGACCATTGGTATAGTTATTTACTCGCACAATTCGTATACCGAAATCAAACATGCCTCGCTGATATTACTTATCGACTCTCTATCTCCCTATAACTCGTTGAATCAACGGCCAATATCTACTGGTATGGAAACTCCTCACTTAACCTTTCTCTTCGATTATATATATATATATATATATATACACACATAAATGGGTACATAGACCCTCTAGCAAAGGGCGCGTTATTCCAATCCATTTGATTCATTGCTATCACGCAAGTATCTTGCTATATACGCTGTGCTTCAGCCTTCCATATCGCACATAGTTCTATGACACTCTTCCCCCCTAAATCCGATTCTCTTTATTCTCAGCAGAATCTCTCGGTCTCCATGGAATATACTTTCCTTTGAAGACGAAAACCCACTACAAACTCATAACTCCCGGTGACCCGATTGCCATTCCCCTCGATTTGCCTTATCTTCATTAATCCATTAAGTAAATCATATTCCAAATGAGCAAGTCTCGCGTGATTCGAATGTATCTTTTTTGTTTGCAATACGACGTATCAGCCTTATTGCGCATGCACACGCTCATCGCACAGACGTACTTATTCTGGGTGTGTTTGCTTTCGAGGCATTTAAGGACGTAAGCCATAGTAACGGATATACAATCATGTGCGAATTTAACAATTTTTTTTTCGTATCAAAATGTGATTCACTCGTAAAATTAATTACACATCTATTTAGTATAAATATCAAGCTGTAAGAAAATGTATATATATTTTTTCGATGTACAAAATGGCCGACTACTCGAAACTTCTCGAAACAGCTTTTTTCCAATTTGCGTGACAAATAACTTCAACAATTTTCACTCGATTTACTTCAATTTTTAAAGTTATGTCCCTAATTGCATTTCACAGAGAAGTATGTACGGAATTTCTGATCGATCGAATACTTTTCATTTTATGAGCAGTTTATGCGCAGTTATAACGAAGTTTTTCACTGAAAATTCATTTCTCAAGTTCAAATACCTACAACTTTTGAATAAAACAATATTTTTTAAATTTCGTACGTACTTCTCTTGGTATTCTAATGTAGATTGACGAGAATTTTTGTTTTTTGTTCTTGGTAAAAAATTGTGGATTCTAAATGTCACGCCGCGGAGCACCGAAAAAAAAGATAAAAGAAAATATCAGTAGTCGGACATTTTGTTCATCGAAAAAAAAAAAATTCTAACAACTTGTTATTATTTTAAGGCTTAAAAGTTCGAAAGCCCCGAATTATATTTTCGAAAATACCTCATCACTGAGGATTCCCTGTAGAAAAAAATAGCTTAATAATTGCATGGAATCGTGAACGCGTGAAGTAATAGAAGTAGTTGCGTATTCATTGCCCTTTAACTGTTGTTTTTGTGGTATTTAAGATATTCTCTTCGCGGAGGGCTGTATTTCTTGGACGCATGGCAGGGCCCTTCTGAATCATTCGTAAATTACAGTGGCGCTTAATCAAAATAAAAGTTACAATGAATTATTATACCCAACGATAAATTGGAATATAAGATTTCGCATAAATTTTGTAGATTTATACATTTTTACTTTTCCCCTGAAAAGTCACGGTTAGAAAGATTCTTCTGCTAGTCACATTTTTCTAAGTTTTATCGTTAATATTTTTTTCAAACACTCGGTGACCTCCTGTTTTTATTGTCGTCGTGGAACCGTTAGAATTTCTGACATCCGCGGAGTAGTTTGTATCGGCCATCTAGAGTTATATAGCATATAAATTATTTGATATAAATCTGGCCACACGTCATCGCCGTAAAGTGCCGTATATATTAGACGTTTTTCTAAGCTGTAATTTCTTGTTAGAAGCTCGGTAGCTTGGCCTACGATTTTACCAGTATACTGACGCGTGTTTTTACCTTATTGTAGACGAAAATCAGTTAATTATAAAACATCCGGGTTCGTGAAAGGAATACCTTAATGACTTCGGTAGCGTGAGGGAGATAATACGCAGCAATATGTCCGTAAATTTAACTATATTTTTTTAAACGATGAAATGTCCTCATAAATTCTATAAATCAAGTCGATTTGAAGTTAGATTTGTCAAAGTGCCACTGGGAATTCTTTTTCTTTCCTTTCCATTACTTCTCTATTAACCCCCTCCCCACCCTCTCTCTCTCTCTCTACTTTCTTTTAACTTCTGGAATATCGCGTTTTTCCTTCAGTGTATCTTTTTCTCCAATTCACCAGTCGTCGCGAGGGCACGAATTTATTTTGAAATTACGAGAGTTTTTCCACGAAGGTACGTTCACGTACTGCCCTTTTTCTATGACCTATGCACGCAGCAGGATACCATAAATCTGTCCTCAAACATTATGCTCTGCGTTTTTTCAGCCTTCCCGCCTTGTCCTGTTTTTTACGTTGCAACACTTCTCCACTTCACCCCTTAGCACATCGTTGACACCGTTTACTGTGCACTCATACGGTTTACACTTTACTCGTATTTTTGCTCAGCGAATTCATAACTGCAAACCGTAAATCATAATCGGTCATTATTAAACTTTTTTTAAGTTATTACGAGCCCTGAAAAAGGAGCTACATGTAGAGTGAGTATTTTTTTCTAAATCGCAATTAAGGCCTTCCATACATTCGGATGGTGGAAAATAAGGCTTTTTCGGAATTTTTCTTTTCAATCCTAACAAAGCAATAACTATGAGGTTTAGAGGGTTTACTTTGCATATGTGTAGGTACTCAAATAGATTTTTCATTTTTCAAACAGATACAAAATGGCGGGCCAGTGGCTGGCAGAAAAAGAACGCCTTTTTAGGCCGGACTCGTTGGAGACCGACATGAGCGCCTAGAACAATTTTTTTTTTTTTCGTCATCTACATGAGTTTTGCTAGCGAAGTACACACAAGCATTCAAAAATTATTGATACTTGCAAATTTGGCACCAATGGGAAAAAAGTCGCATTTTTGTCAAAAATAACGGCCTTAAGGGGTCTTCTCACTTTAAACGCTATTTCCGTGCATTTTTATGATAGGCTTATATTATCGTTATTGACATAAAAGTTGTTACACTAAATAAATACATTTTAAAAAATTATTTATTTAAGTTACTATTTATAGCCGAAGATGGAAGTTAAAAAAATGTTCTAGAAAAATTGTAGGTCTGCGCTGTTAATGAAATCTCGGAGATCGATCATCCGAAAGAAAAAAATCAAACGGTTTTAGATTCAGGTCAATGGCTATAGCGCATATCATACGATTTTTTATATATGCAGGAATAACAAAATGACGGACATTTTACGAAAAAAACAAAAAAAAAACCAGTTTTTTCACCATTTTTGGCAAATAAATAGTAAGTATCAAAACTTTACAAAATTCTTCATATGCGCTATAGCTATAGTTGATGAGGTTAAAATTTCATACGAATCGGTTCAATACGTTCAAAAATTTTATGAACAAGCCGTCGCGAAACGTTTCGAGAAAAACGCGTTTAAAGTTTGTTTGGGTTACATAAGTACATACAATTTTTTTAAATGTATTTCGAAAGTATATTTATTAAGTGTAACAACTTTTATATCAATATCTGTAATATAAACCTATCAAAAACATTCATAAAAATGGCCTTTTTTACCATCGAAAATGAAGATACTCCTTAAATTGTTCATAAAAACCGCTATTGTTAATTAATCGTGAAAAGCGTGTGTACTTCACTAGGAAATCTACATAAGAAGCGACAGTTGAAATTTGAAGTCAATTGGTTGAAAATTGCGGAATGTACGAGTTCGCCCCATTTTGAAAACATGGTTTCAAGAAAAACAAGTTTAAAGTTCCAAAGCCATTTTTCTCCGGATCGTATAATGTTCTTGGGATGCTTATACGCATGGAGACTAGAGTAAAGGAGCCCGAACGCAATGTTGGCGAAATGGTTGTGAAAGTGATGAACGATCCGCGGATTCTACCCGCCTGGCGGCGCTACCACTGCGGGCTCCGTCGCGCAGTAATTTTGAATCGTCGATCCGCAATTTGTCGTATATTTGTTTCTCATTAGCGCAGCTTGTAATACTGAAGAGTAATATTGATATGCTTTTGTTTACATTATGAAATGATAATATTTTAGTAGTTTTTTGACTTGGAGGTGATCTTTACTGTACATTTTTTTTTATACGGTGACATGTACGATTAAACAGCCATAATGTGAATATTGCATACTGCATTTTCAAGAAAAATATATTTTTTAAGTCGTACATTATAACGAAATGGGAGCGAGGAGTATTTATATTAGAGGATTCGCATATTTAACCTAAAAAACGTTTTTTTATCCAAGCATCATACATTACATTTTTACTGTATCAAAGAAATCTCTAACAGCATTCAAATTAATGCCTATTATAATTGAATTCGGCGACGATAGCGTGCTTTAAAAAATATACAAACTATTTAACAAAATGAATCAACATGTGGTTGCACATGCCGATGTCAATATTTGTCAATATTTTCGCTAATTCGCGAATAAATTGCATAAAGATAATATTAAGGTTCAGTCCTTACCTTTATTGGATGGTCTTTTTCTGTTTTGATTTTATAAATACCCGACTAGAAATTTTGATCTGACTGCTTGAAGACTGACCAGACCCCTATCAGGCTGCAATCCGGAATGCCGTAGTAGGACACGCCCGATCCGGGCGGGATCCGGTACGGATCCGGCGTCCCTTGACATGGCTTGCGTGGCCGGCAGATGGCGCCATGACGGCACGCCGGATCCGTGCCGGATTCGCACATGATTTTATACCCGTTACTGTGGCCTAACGCCTTAAATTCATCATTTGTTTTTTTATCATTTTAGGCATTGATACGGTGGCCGGATCAGGGCCTGAAAAGGCCTACTGATGAAGGCCGTGTCCGTTATCCAGATCCGGGCCGGATGCGAAAAAGCGTTTCACGCCTGTTACGGCCCTGATCCGGCAGCTTGATCAGTGCCGCAGTACTGGATACGGCATGCCGGATCCATGCTTGTTCCGGCCCGTAGCAAAATTTCTAGTCGGGTACTTTTAATACCGAAATATCACTCGACGATGCGTAACAACGTAAACTGTATGTAAATGACATATATGTAATACTCACATATATAGTAATTGACAGTAATACGGCACTGCATGTATGTCACAAACACTGCAAAGCCGGTCCTCTCGCACCTATCCTATTCGCCTATCCTATCCACCACCTATCCTACTCCGTAACAGGCGCTGGTATCGCTTGCGGATATTTTCCGAACTACAAGATCTTTCATCACTTTCACGATCCACTTTTCGACGATTCCGCCATATGCGTTCGGGCTCCTTTCCTCCAGTCTCCATGCTTATACGTATCAACCATGTAATTCTTGGGATGTTGATACATCATTTGAGCCAATAGAACAAAACGATACACTTTTTCAAAGGTATTTAAGGCCTTAAGAACTGCAACCGCCGGTGGTAGACGCGCCAGAGCTAATACTCGTATGGTTGACAATAGAGAATAGGATCGTAAAAGCCCGAAATGGCATACGAAGAAATATAAACATTATAAATAGAACGAGTCTTTCCAATGAAATTCCTTCCTCTGCTACTTCAGAATCAATGAACCTTAAATAATCACGAATTGTACTAATTAATACGTTAAAACATTTGCGTATCGGACTGAAAGCAAATTCCAAACTACATTCACCAACAAAGTACGCAAACTCTGCACTGACCATAATTCAACAGCTGCGCCCACTCGACACTGCGTCACTTTATGGTATCGAAGTCTGCATCGTTGGAATGCAAAGAAAGTCATTTTTTTTCGTCGTGCCCAACTTTTTTGCACATTTAACCAGAATAATTTCGCTGACAATTTTTTGATGATTTTAAAAGGTATCCACATTAAAAAACTGCAAAAGGAGAGTTTAGATAGTAATACAAATAAAGAACGATTTTCCTTGCGTTTCAACGATTCAACACCATCTGTTTTCCTTGCTTGCAGAGTATCAAACTTTCGTTTTTCATTCTTTCCCGTACTAGTTGCAAATGTGGTATGCGAAGCACAAATTGTATTATTTCGCCCCCACGAATTATATAGAAGTTTGAGGACTTTACGATGAAAAAAAAATAATAATAATCGTAACAGTCGACTTGTGAGTGAGGCGCTTTCCGGGCGGTCGGTGAAGAACTGTGCAAACTGCAGGAACCATTTCCCCACAATTCGCACTACAGTGAATTCCGTTATGTTGTAAAAAAATAATCCTGAGCTGTCTCGTACACCAACGCAAAGTTTTGCATTTAGTTTTGTTTCGAAGAACAATCCGTTTCCTTCATAATCACTGGGCCGTTTTTTAAAGGATAGACACCTAATACGATTCGTTAAAAATGAGGTCACTATCTTTCCTTTTTTCTGTGCATTATTCCAGTATAAATATAAATCACGCATTTTTTTCAATTCGATGATATTTCAATATTATTTGTATAATGAAAGAGTTAATTAATCCCTCCGTTTGGCTCACCGTACTCGTTACCTTTTGATACGGACGAAAGGAGCTCTGGTCCGCGACGCAACGTGATAATCGCGTGTGTCTCCAAAAGGTCCTAGAGCTGCTAGTACGTGCCAAATCCTAACGAAGCTCTTGACACCACAGTCGTCCGCAGTTATAACGGCAAACGCGTTTAATATCCCATTCTTTTTAAAATCCTTTTATTTTATAAGTGGGCGCTCGGTAGAAGCGTGACTCGTGTGGATCTCACACGTCCACATCTACATGGTTCATGTGATGACATACAGCACATAATTGCCTACATTATAATGCCACTGCCGTAGCAATGCAAGATGCGTTTTCCCCATAACTAATATTGACCGAAATGTTTAAGTCATTCTTTTCCAATTTTCGCGTTCTACATAGACCCTGTACTGCTCTTTGGTACACCAGGTATAAATACACGTACATCTGATGTGTTCAGTTTCATATGCGTGTGGTGTCATATATATGCTGACATCGTTGCCTGCAGGTATTTCTGCATGAAAACCATTCGTACATGCGTAACGGGTCCAACAAATTTAACCACGAGAAGGCTTACACCGCGACACACCTGTGCTGTGCATTTTCAGTACTCTGCCTTTGTTTCACTCGCTCTCTTCCCACAGTTTATTTTAGGGCCACATAAGCCGCGATTACGTAACTATGCAGTTACAGCTTGCCTATGAAATATTTTGAAGGTAACCGCACAATTCTAGCTGTGTACATTTTAATCCTGCAGTGTTTGCCGTCAAAGTCTCTTTTGTTGAATTCAGTTTTTCATCCCGTTTCATGTGTTTCCGCACCATGCTTATTACAAGTATTTATTTGACTTGACTTGGTGTGAGTTGCAAACCGGAAAATCGAAATTTCACCCACTTCTCGACTACTTAGAGCCCTGAAATTTTTCGCAGATGCATCTGAATGGTGGCAATGCACGATTCAACTTAAAAAAAGCGCTGCGAAAAGCTAACAGGAAAGAGACCTTGCAATAATGAAGGGTTAGCAGAAATGAACAAAATAAGAAACATTGAATAGAGCTAAACTTCATGCAAAGTGCATGAGAACATATGAATTGGCTTTAAGTGCTCTCTGATTCAAGGTAAGGCCCAATAGGTGGTGAGCCAACATCTATGATAGATGTTACCTATCGCAGTTCTACAGGATTTCTCCGAACGATCAACCAATTATAACACCGGTTCATTCGGACGGATTAATCTCTCCTTGCAAACAATTCAGTCCTCTGGTAAACTCAATTGAAGGCTAAAAAGTAGAAAATAATATATATGTAAAAACAAAAAATTTCAAACAAGCTTTTATTTGATGTACTAAAAAGTAGAAGATCATTTTTGTACCAAGTCACCTATATGTGACTATAAATAAAAGCTTGGGGAGCTTAAATTTTTGGCATATAATCTTTAATTTAAATAAATCCATTAACATATCAACTGTATTTAATTTACTGTAAAAGAACCTGCGGTTTCTTAAATAAAAAGCCTGAAACTGAGTATAAACGTGTGATCATAATTTCTCTAATTACTATTTTGCCAAATTAAATACAATCAATGAAACTGATTTGATAACATTTATTAAACATTCAAAAAGTTCAGCCCGACAAGCTTTTATTTGTAGTCACATATAGGTGACTATCTACGATATTCGTAGATTTTCTTTACGAGACTTTTTAGGATGAGCGTTTATGGGATAGTGATTTAAGGGCTTACACCTAGTTGTACTCTTTGAAAATATCAATTTTTGGGTTTTGACGGATGCTTAAAATACGGCTTCTGAAGAATATTCACTGAGAATTTCAAGTCAACCCTTTCAAAATGAAGGGAGTTGTGGGCATGTATATATCGGTTTCGCGAACTGGCGAACTATAACTGTGTTTTTCTCAAAATTACTTGTTCAAGATCGGTGATCACGATATCTCGAACATCACTCACCGATCAACTTCAAATTTTACAAGTTTTTTTCACGTATCAAACTTCAGTGCTTAAACAAGAGAATTGTTTCTTCGATCGATAGTTTCTATTTATCAACGAAAATTGAGCGTTTTTTTTCACCGAAAATGGATACTATGGAACGCGGCTATTTAAAAAAAAATGGTATTTTATTAAATCTTTCGTCCAAGCACTGGAAAGTTGCATGCAAAAATTAAATGCGTTTGATTACCTGATTTAGGTAGATATGCTTCCGAGTAGTAGTGGTCACGCGAAGGACGTTTTTTAAACTACGCTCTGCACAAACCATACAAAAATTGCAAACAATACTCTAAATCATAAGGGAGACTAGTCCAAAACGGGTAAGCTCAGGTTGGAGGTAAGAAATCCCAGTTCTTCACATATTTCGAACATTCGTTTGAACGATTAGTGTTCGTTACGTATCGAACTATAATAAATCAGTCACAAACGTTAAAAAAATCTTTATTAATAACAATAAAGAAACCAAAACCTAAACCCTACGAAAATTCCGGTTTTTCGTAGGGTTTAGTACCCACAGCGGGTAGTGATTAGAATAATGAGATCAATCATCCTTAATAGCTAGATATCGCATAGTATTTTACTTATAGTCAACAGTTTTTGTTTTATAGATCTATCACAACCATTAAATCAACCTATGAATTATTATAGTCGAGAATCACACTTATCCTAGGATAAAATCGAATTCCACGTAATTATTCTTGACACGTCGCGATACTAGGACCCTCTGCCGGAATAAGAAGTGCAATCTTCACGAGCACACATCTCACAATCATTGCTCTTAATCCAGTCTTCTGTTTGTGGATCTATGTAAAGTTCGCTGCACATCAGGCACCGGTACGCGTTTGTGTCCTTTTTATTACGTTTCGGACATCTTTTCATCTTATTCTCCTCTCTCTTCTGTCTATTCATACTTGTTGAAGTTTTAAGATCTTTTGATTTTTTCTGTGCTGCATCTATTCCCGACTTTTATCCATGCCCAAAGGCATGCTTCTTTTTGGCACAGTCATAACCTCGAAACCGGCACAACAGGTGACAAATCACTTCACTGACAAGAAGGTCCAAACATATCACAATAATATCACTAAACTAGGAAAAACACATGAAAAACCAGAATCGACTAATCAGTAGTCATAAAACACCAATTATTTTATCGAAACCAGTAAAAATCTTTGTTTACAACTTACCTTGCGCCGCGTGATCCGTCTGCGGGGAGACTACCTGTGATTGGCCCACGCCCGCGCCACCTTTTTGTACACACACATTCGAACTAGTTTTAGAGGCGCGAAATTTAAAAAGCTTACCCGATTTGGGTGGTTTATCCGTTTTAGGCTAGCCTTTAATTTTTTTTTAAACCTGAGAATTTACACATTTTTCCCCCCAAAAAATCTTTTTCCAGCCACGAGCTAAATGTAACCCGTTAATAATATTCGTTCGACCACCACCTTACGCTCGCTTTCACTTACTTCCTTCTAGTCTATTTTGCCCTTAGGCTCGCGCAACAGCTCCCTCCCATTTTGGACCTCTCTGCTTTCATATCCTTCGCAATTTCGTATGGTGAATTTAATTCCCAGCTGAGTTCTCTTTCCGAATTTGCTATCGGTGCTAAATTTGATGTATGGTACCTCTGGAATGGGCTTGGATTGAATACCAAATTTTCATGGATTGAATACGAGAAGCGGCTCGATCGGTATATCGGTATGCGTAATACACCGAATGAGGTTTACGTGCAAACGAGCAAGGAGGCTGTATTTTCAGCGGCGGATACAGGCGCGACATCACAGCAAGCTCGTTTTCTTTTGGACATATTTCACATTCTCTCGCTGCCTCCCTTAGTGCTATCGCCGATAGTTTTTCCCCGCCTTAAAGAAAATGCAATACGAGCAAGGGGACAATATATTCGGTGCTTAATCCTAGATCTTGCGAACAGTTTTTCGTTCGCCACGCTGCCATCCGCCCCCTCGCTCGCCCGGGCTACCGTACAGGGGATGAAAAGCATCGCGTGATAAGCTTGCAGGTTTAGAAAGACGCGATAGGGAGGGAGAACAGATTGGGAAAGCACGAGATTTCTTGAGGAAACGACGACGTAATCTCGACAACTCAGCCAACTAGACGTTTCCCCGTACACATCAATGTAACACACTTCCGACTTTTTTTTATTATTCTTCCGCCCTGACCACAGCCGCTTGCAATCTTAGCGGAACTTTTCCTTCGCAATTTTTCACGAGCTCCCGTGCCGTAGTCACTTTTTCCTCTCATTTATTCTTGGCTTTTCGTCCCAACGAGGAGATCCCTCACAGTGCTCATTCTGCGAACAAATCCGTGTTTAACCACATTTTCTGGCCATTCGGAAACGGGAGGAAGAAATGTTTGTCCTCCTATATACACCTGAAATCCGTCAAAGAGCGCCAATTAAAGTTACAACAGCCGACGAAGTGGAAATTTATCTGCGAATGATACTGTATCAAGTTAAATATTACTTGCGTTAAGGCGTTACCCCCACTTGTAGCGCAAAAAAGGCCTCTTTCATGAATTTTTTTAAAGAAAACTACAAAACTTTTTTAATCGATCAATATACCATCTTAACGGACAACACCACTGTGACGGCTTCAAAAAATCGATTTTTTGAAAACCATCTAGAAAAATCTAAAATACATTTAAGATTAAGATGCTGTTGGACCCAGGTCGAAAAAATAATTATTTTCGGAGATATTGAATATTTTGTCGAGCGGTGCAGCGCTCCGTGACGGTCGGGGTCCCGCGCAGCTGCGCGCCTCAGGGTCGGCAGGTATATCGAATAGCGATCCATACGACGGTTTCGAGATAAAAAAAAAGAGTGCATCGATCATGTCCAAAAACGTATGGGGACGCGCGTCCGCGAAATCGTGAAAAAACAAAGAGGATTGTTTGGCAGAGGAAAGCTCACCGGAAAATTGATTGCCGAGTTGAGCACACATTACGGCTTGGCTATTCGGAGGAACAGCGATGATGTTGAAAAAATGAGGAAGGCAATTTGGGCAACTATCAACCATAAAATATCCACAGATAGTGAGCCACAACATGACGATTGCCCAGAGGGAGCCGAGTCGTGGTGTTCGTGGCAGCGAGCGGTCGCAAGCGGTAATATTTCTGAATATCGCCATAAGCCGCCTCTTCCTGAGGAAGTATTGGAGGCAATTACGCCAGTCTTCGAAAATTTGAGCAGAGACGATTTGCTGCAGCGTTGTTTGGGCGGCTTCACGCAAAACAACAACGAAAGCTACAACAAATCAGTTTGGGCAATAGCCCCCAAGTGTCAGTCCGGGAGCAAAAAATCGTCGATATTGCAGCTGATATCGCGGTATTATTATTCAATGATGGCCTGAGAAGCCTCATGAAAGTTTTGGAGACGTTGGGGATAACTATCGGCCCAAATTGTTTCAATTTTTGCATTGAAACCGACGCAGCGCGGATCGAGCTGGCGGAGCGCTCGCTCACAGACGCTGCAAAAGAGGCAAGAAGAGCCTCTACAAGTTCGAGAAAAGATGCTAGGGACAATGATTTGCTTCTTGAAGGCCAGCTATATGGTGCCGGCATCGCTGATTAAAGGTAATAAAAATTTTTTTTCCAATTTATCGCATAAATTGACAAACCTAAAACTTTGAACGCGTTTTTCTCAAAACCACTTTTTTGAGTGCGGCACGCAGCAGAACTCGAGCAATTTTTATCCGATCGACTTCAAATTTGGACTGCATCAATAAAACTAGATTATCTAAAGAAGTACATAGGATTTTTTTTCGATATCTCAATAATAAAAAAAGTAAGTAATAATAAAATAATAAATAATAAATAATAAATAAATAAATAAATAAATAAATAAATAATAATAATAATAAATAAATAATAAATAATAATAATAATAATAAATAATAAATAAATAATAAAAAATAATAAATAAATAAAATAATAAAAATAAATAAATAAATAAAAATAATAAAATAATAATAAATAATAAAAAAAGTAAGTAATAATAAAAAAAGCCTATTTTCGACGAGAAATTTTGCTCGAAAATCGTCCTTTAATTTCAAAAGCGTGCCTATTTTTTAAACATCAATATTTTTTCAAATCCCTATGTACTTCTCTTCAAAATATCATATTATTAACGAAAACACTCGGTATTTTTTTTCAGATCGACTTTGAAGAGAGTTCTGCTGCGTGCCGCGAACCACTGCAGAGGCAACAGTACCTGACGCGGGACCTTCCCCAGCGTCACCATGGGGCGTGAAAAATTTGAAAAAAATTTCTTATATATCTTCAATAAACAACGAACAAAACAAAAAGTTTTTTTTCGAATATCTCTTTTCTTTCCGACAAAAAAAAATTCTTGAAAAACGGCAAAAAAAACAGGGGTTCACATTGGTGTTGTCCGTTAAAGAACACATCTTGAAGAACTTTCAGTAATTTTTTTATTGAAAAATATTACATTTTTTAGTGGTAAATGGCCGTCAATGAAATAATGATTTTATATACACGGTTTGCGGTGACCAACCTTGCGGCAAAGTGGATCATCTGAAGAAAAAACATGCGGATGGATTTAGTCAAATATAAGTATAAACTAGTCTTTAATCGAAGGATTTTAAAAAATATTCATTTTTCACAAAATAGCGGACAGTCAAAGTTAATGGTTCGATTTTAAGGAAAAAAACGGCCGTTTTTTGGCTATAAAACGGCCATTTTTTTCGAAAAAAAAAAAATCGAACGATTAAAGACTACATTTTTATGTATTAAATAAGCCTGCAAAATTTCAAGAAGATCGGTTCATTAGTGTTCGAGTAATCTTGGTCACCGACTTCAGAAATGCCATTTTGAGAAAAACGCGTTTAACTTGACAGTTAATAAAAATCAATAGCGAATTTGTATTGGACTCGACGATTTTCATTTTGATTAACACTAATGATCGGAAAAATAAAACTCATTATTCTGACAATGTTAAAAATTATTCTGTTTTTAACTCTCTACTTATATATTTTGCACAGGAGCAAGAGCAAGGATCAATCCTTTGATGTGACATTACGAGCGATAGTCAAATGCATAACAGGTTTAAGAAATTTAACAACTCTGACGTGTTAATATGGGATTTTTTCCTTTTATTTAAGGCGTTACATTTGAGTAGAAAAAAATGTTTTAGCTTTTTTATTGATTTAAATGATTTATAGACGTCACAAGAATGGTGTACAAAAGGAATCACACCCAATTTTTTTTTTCAATTTCTAGAGCTCATTTTTCAAAGCTTCATAGCTAGAAATGAACACTTTCGAGTCGTCTAGTCCAATCGTTGTACAAAAAATATACAACAACCTAACACCTGAAGACCTACTATCAAAATGCCTAGGTGGATAGACGCAGAATTCAAAGAGCTCAAATTCCGTCGTGTGGACTATGGCTCCTAAATCGGTTTTGAAACTCGCAACACGTTTTTCTCGAAATCACGTTTTCGAAATCGGGAGAACGCATAATTCAAGCAGTTTCCATCCGATTCACTTTAAATTCCGACTGTAGCTTCTCAGATCAATTCTCTGAAGAAGTACACACGATTTTCACGATTCATCAACAATTCTCGTTTTTATAAACGAATTAATGCCAATTTTTTAGCGAAACCGTTCTTTTTATTCAAAATAATGACATTTTACGAGAGAACCATATATTTTACCCATCGTGTGTATATCTCTAGCAAAACTCATATTGGATACCGATTTTTTTTGTTCACGTGCTAATCCAGACAAGTCCTGCGTCCTCCCGCAGAGCGCTGCAAAAAACGCTCTTAGTAGAGTTACGACTGAGCCACCACGTGGCATTAAAAAAAAAATCGTATACGTCAACACATGTAGAATAAACCCTCCAACCTTTATTTTACTTTCTTTTTGAGTATTATCCAAAAAAATCCCGAAAACTTCTCATTTTTCGGTGAGCCACATAGATGTAATGCGTCAAGTAGTTTACGTATCCGGAAATGATAAGCAGTGCAACCAATGACTGAATAAAAAAAATCGACCGCCAGGATTTCCGATTCTCGAGCTCTGCGACATGCAGCTCAGTGAACATCACGAGACATTTTAAAAGGCTCGAATAGCCATGAGACTTCGAACATAGAAGTTTAAGGTTCTCAAATACTCGAAAATACTCTCGAACTCCTCAAAGTTTCATGTTCCAATAATTCTGTGACTAGAATGTGTGTCCTTGTGTATGTGTGTGGGTGTGTGTCGTTCGTAAAGTAGCCCTAGGGTTCTCGTAATACTTCAACCTCCTTCCTATACATGATCTCGAATGCTGAAAGACAAAACAACGTGGGACACATTTATACGCTTCGTCGACGATGCAATTTGCGCCCTTTCGCTTGTCACTAGACTACATGGGCGCGTACATTCTGGTCTTCATCACTCGTCTCCTTCAACTCCAATGAGTTTCACGATAGTGTTATACACATCGTTCGAGAAGCAATTTCTCGGCTAATCCCTTTTCGCGTCATCTCGCGAGATCTTTCATGTCTTCTCCTCCTCACGAAGACCAGCGGAGCAGCAGGGGGGGCGCAAGTCTTCCGTGTACATGTTGCACGTTTGCACTCGAGAGCCCAAGTTTTTCGCTAAACTTTTTCACTTGACGACCAAGGAGAAAAAAACAAACCGTCGGATGAAAACTTCCGGCTATCGCGAGAAACTCGTCCGACCCTTCTCGCTTTACACCCGATGTTTCTTGACACACGATACGCCATTGCTTGCCCAAAAACCACTCTAACTTTAACTCACATTTTCGATTCTTTTTGGAGAATCGCGAAACCCGATTAACCGATGAAAGCAGCGTTATTCGTTGTACCAGTTAAAGAGCTATAAACTGTGAAACTTTCGAATTACTTCGTTGCCATTCGACAGGATTTCCGGCACCCTCTTTTATGAGAAATTTGCCCCCGTATTTGTGCATCTCTGGTAGATGAAACTACGATAAAGGTCAGTTGATCAGGTATAATATGCAGCTGCAATTGACTGTTTCTGCCTCTCCGGTTTATTCTGATATCATTTCATATTTCTCATAAATAATTCAAGAGGCCAAGACAATTCGAGATTTCGAAATCCCCGACTCTGCAATGCCCGAAGTTATCATAGTTTTTTTGTTTTATTTCCTACCTACGTATGAACCCACCCCATTTTACTGCTATCGGGCTCTAAATTTCGAGGTTATGACTAGTTGTAAAAGTCGAAAAGCCTTTTTTTTACTAAACCAATATATTTTAACAGTTTGTCGGGTTATAAATGTTCCCTCAGAATTTCAAGGCCATCAGATCGAAATTGACAGATTTATAGGCTATGTTGACACCTTTCGGGACACTCGGAGCGTCATTCGAAACTTTAAACGCTCTTTTAATCGAAAGTACGTTTTTAAAGTCGGTGAGCAAAATATCTAAAAAAAAACTGCCCTGATCTTTCTGAACATTTCAGGGCTTTTTGTAGGTGTAAAAATACAGTATTTGATCGAAGGATTTTCTTTCCGCCGTATACTTTCGATATGATGAACGAAAAATGCCAATTTCTTTCGCAATTTTCAGGGCTCTTACTTTGAAAACACGCCTTTTTTTAAAAATCGATATTTCGGAAATTCCTTCGATTAATAGTAGGGTAAACTAATATACTAAAGAAATCTGTTCGATTTTTTAAATATTAGATGACCTGCTTTAGTAAAGCTCACCGCAAAAGACGTTTTCCTACGGTGCTTTTCGAATATCGGCTGTAAATCAATGCTATTTCTTTAATAAGCAGTCTTGAAACGAATGGTTAATTTTATTCTATGTATGCACCATCGAATTCTATGTAGAATCCGCTGCCGGATACAGAGAATGAAGTGAATTCTTCGTTCCAAAACTGCTCCATTGTTTTATTTTTTGTGATAAATCGCAGACTTTCTTCCCACCGTGATAATTAAATATTTTTACACAAAAAAATGATAGTGTTCTCTGGATCAAACTTTTTCAAATACCTAATTTTTGTGGAAATATATCATCTCGATTTCATTGAAAATTTTTTTTTTTTTTAATCCCAAAAATGAGCTGTTTTCGACTGTTACGACTAGGCATAACTTGTTAAGGCCGATTGAAATGATCAGCAAAACGTGTCCTTTCAATGCAGCGTTGAAAAGCTATTTAAGGATGTTGAGTCCCAAATCGCAAATAATGATAAAATTCTGAAAATTTGGTATGTTTTTGTATGAAGTATTTCAGAGGTCGTTTTAAAATTTCACGACAATTAGGACGCTCGTTATTGAACAATTAACATTCACAAATTAAATGTTGTCTTATGGAAACTGATGTAACTTTGCAATAAGTTTTTTTTTTGACCTCTCAATTTTATAATATCTACATTACACTGAAAGCAACGGAAACAAAACGAAGATTATTGATAAATTTTTTTTTATTTCTTTTAAAAATTGTTCTTAACAAAATGTTAATTTTTTAATAACGAGCTTCCTAATCGTCGTGAAATTTTAACACGACCTCTTAAATACTTCATACAAAAACATACCAAATTTTCAGAATTTTCTTATCATTTTTTATTTCAACCCTTAAGGAGGTTGAAGTAATGATGATACAATTCTTAAAATTTGGTATGTTTTCACATGAAGTATTCAGGAGGTCGTTTAAAAATTTCATGACGATTAAGAGGCTATTTATTGAACAATTAACATTAACATGTTTCATAGGGACTCAACATCCTTAATTAAAGCATCGGAAATTCAATGCCAATAGCCTACTCTTTTCAGACTAAAATCGCGCTCTGTTCCATCTTTTGTTTCGTAAATAATTTTGGACCGTCACCAGAGTTGAAATGTTCTTCATGATTGGCGCATTTCTCTTTTGCAGAGAACGAGAGAAACGGGTTGATTTTTTTCGTCCTGCCCGCAATACAGCGACAAAATAAATTACAAATAATTTGGGTCACAGTCGGGTCGATTGAACGTAGAACGGCTCAATTATACGAATACCTATATGTGTATATACAGAAATTATTTCATATGTATATATCGATTGACCAGTTCATACAGCTATTAGGGGTGGATTCTTCAGGAGTAGTAGTTCGTGACGCAGCGATAAACTCGCGTAGAGCTCGCAGCACTGCCTGTTGCTCCAGTTTTGTCGGGTCACTGTCAGGGGTTGTCCATGCTTTAGCCATTACGCGTGTTTCGTTTCGTGCACGGAGGCCACATTAACCCCCTCCCAGTATTGTCCTCGTGGGATTTCTAAATAGCGAATAGATCCGTACTATACTAACAAATGCTATGTACTTTGTACAATATCTCAACCCTCCCGAAAATTAAAAGCCTTCGTGAGCCTAATCATTTTTCCGATACCATCTGAAATTATTCGATAAATTATCGAGCAAAAAGCCTTACAATGTATATGGAGAATTCATATCGGGACCGATTTTAAAGGTGTGGAGGCCCTGGGGCAGCGAAGAACCCCTAATTATTTTTTAAACGAGATCCCATTTTCTCACAGTGTTCAAATAATTTATCAAGGAAAAAACGTTCCTTCCAAACAACGTACGTTACTTGAGGTTGGGAAAAGACACGTTTCCTGTGAATAAATCATTTTATTCCAATTGTGTAATTATATACTTCATAGTGTAATATAGTGTAATCATGTATTATACACTACCAATGAGCTGGACTTACCAATTAAAAAGTTTCTTCCTCTTTGCAATTATACAATTTTAGTGTGAACTAATTTTAAATAAACAGCATATGCTGGCCGGTGAGCGTCTGGCGCTAAGTACTAAAACTTTTATAGGCGTTTTTCAGCAATTGTAAAATACAATATGGATAAATAAATTTTTTTTTGTTTCCGGATACACCGCCTAATTTTAGGAAATGAATGGTTGGCACAATCCACGTGACTTTCAATAAATTATAACCCACGGAATATATTCCCTTATAGACAATTCATCGTGTTTGAGTTCTTCAGAATTATTTTTTATAGAAATAGACTTTGAAATGTTATTTTAAAATGTCTTCCATAAAAGTGTGACAACTTTATTTTTCTTGTCAGTTCTCTGGAGTAATTTTTTCGTTCACTACGTGCTGCATAATATTCGCCAGCAAATTTCACCAAAAAAATTGAATTGTGGAGGCCTTGATTCGTATCTTTGATCACGGCAAAATCTTGAAGTATATTAAATGAAATAAACAGTGTGGTGACGTTTGAATTTTGGTTACCGGAGTGAAAAAGCTTAGCACAAATGTGTTCATGTTAGGCGAATGCACGGGTAAACATGAGACTAGAACTTGTTCGTTTCGAGAGAGTGCACGATTTGCCTGTTGCTCCATTTGGCACACGATTTCTCAACGGCATAATGCTTCTCCACTATTCTACCCATATATATATATATTTCGAGGTTGAAGCAACATTAGTGAAAGACCAGATGCTTATGTCTACATGCCACCCCGAATGGTATATATGTACAGAAAAATGCATAGCACGCCACGTATGCTGTGGAGAGGTAAACCGAATGAATTAATAAAGTCTAAGGGGCAAGGGGAGAGAGAGAGAGAGAGAGAGAGAGAGAGAGAGAGAGAGAGAGAGAGAGAGAGAGAGAGAGAGAGAGAGAGAGAGAGAGAGAGAGAGAGAGAGAGAGAGAGAGAGAGAGAGAGAGAGAGAGAGAGAGAGAGAGAAAGAGAGCGTGAGGAAGTGAGGAAGTGAGCAAGGAATCCACATAGATATTGTTTGTGCATTATGATTAAGTAGACGACGTGGACACCATTCCATCTGTCACTTTCTAGACCTCTTTCGTCGTGGTTTGAGTGCAACAGTTGGGCACGATAACGATTTACTCACTGAATATCCGGACGATTCTTATTCATTCACTGGAATCTACTACTATGCGCTCATACACAGACATATACACGTAACTTCAAGTTCAACCCTTTCATGTCGTCCCCTTTCTTCTCTCGTTTTCCTCTTATTTTTCATCATTCCCAGGACTATAGTTTTTTTTACGGAAAAATAGGGCGTTCCGGCGCTCCAGTTCTTTTTTTTCTCTTCTTTATTCGTCTTTGTCCCGTTCGACGGTAGCTGGCGCACCGGGGAAAAAAAGGACTTGTCAGTTGGGAGATGCGATTTTCTCGCTCTCCGGTATCCTCCCGTTAGTTCCCTTTCGTTCGTTCTGGTTCTCTGGGCTCTCCCGTGGATTCTCTCTCTCCTATAGGGTCGCTGTGCTATCGTGCTCGGCTGCCCTGCACACGCGACCGATCAATACTCACCTGCCGAGGCGAAAGTCTAGAGAGAGCAAGAGCGAGACAGAAATATCCGGACGTAGAGAAATGAATATGCCAAAGTAGTAAAAACGTTTTAGTCGACCATTCATCGTCTCGGCCAGATCCCCTTCCAGCTTTCAATTCGATTTCGCTACCTCACCTAAACAAAGAACGATGAAATATTCAGGAGCATCGATGGTAAAGCTGACTTGTAAAAGTACAACAAAATGATCGCACTTTTACAATAAAAAGTCTTGTAAAATATAAGTAATTTCGATCCGTTTTCGACCAAAAAGGAATTTAAAAAAAACAATGACGTTAAAGTTTGCATCGTTTCGATGCAATGAAAACAATCTCTTTTTAACTTTCCAAATATCCTCGGCAGATTCAAGCTATAAAAACTCGACTAAGTGCGACTCGGGCCTCGCTCTATTAGGATTCCGTGTATATGAGCAGTTAACTTTTTTTTAACTAGGCATTTAATTAGGTAATGTTTTTTTTCTGTCTTAGTTCTTAAGTAGTACTAAACCGAAACCATATGGGACGATGATAGATCAAGAAAGCTTTGTATACTCCTCCTGTAAGCTAATAATGAAAATATATAAAATTATTGTTATTTGAATATTTACAATACCAAGTGACATTTTTTAAGCAGTTACGTGAGTTTCGAAGCCAAAAAGCATATCTGCTCTATTAAAATAATATATATAATTTATAAATTATTTTATTCAAAATGTTAAGCACATAAAAGAGCAACATTTCAACAATATTTTAAAAAAGATTCATCAAAACATTTGGGAATTCCAACCGGTGGGACCTGGTTTCCGGAGACCCCTCAAAAAAAAGATTTCTCGTGGTGGTCAGGATAACTCATGACAGCTTTATCTGAAATTAAAAAACCAATTTTTTCTGTTAGTAGATAAGTATAGCTCGTAATTGAACGAAGGATTTTTTTATTATTTTAATTTGAATTTTTGGCAGACTTGTATGTAAAATAGTTCAATTTTTGGTACAATTTACACTATTTATAGACTTGTAAAATTAATTGTAATAAAAAAAAAGAAAACTTCGTTCATTCGCTAATTAATGGTATTTTGAAGCAGTGTGCAACATTTCAATAAGATCGGTGCATTCGTTTTTGAGAAATCGTGTCCACTGACTTCAAAAATAGTGTTTTGAGAAAGATGCAATATACATGCATCGCTCCCGACCGGTTTTTCCCAATATGGGGAATTCCCAAAGGCTCTCTCTCCTAGACTTTTACTCCGATTGACTCAAAACTTTGGGAGAATATTCTAGATATTTTGAGCTATGAGATAATAAAATTTAAAAAATCGATTTTTTGGAATTTTCAAACCCACGTAACCCCTTAAATTGGTATCTGCCAATTGCCAATATTGTCATATTTTTTGCAGAAAAAGAGGGGGCGAAGAAAAATAAATTAAGCATACGATTAACAGTGTTTTTTTATTTGCACACTCATTTCTTTCGTGGCATCAATCTTTCGTTCTTGGCTGGCGCCGACTTCAAAAATCAGTCGATCGGTATTGTAAATATTTAAATCACAATAATTTTATATATTTCCATTGTGAATTGATTGTCTAATTTACACCATAAATTATTGAATATACTACATTGTGAATTTGCCTTTTCAGTATCTGTTGTTTAAATACAGTATATGATATATAGAAATGATATACGGAAAAAAATATAGTACAAAATATACAGAAATGCCAAATTCCTCAATAGGTTAGTTCTTGAAATAGACCCCGTAACAAAAATGATTCAAAACTGACTACATTGACGGTCCGCTATTTCATTATTTTCGAAGATGAAAAAAAAATTATTGTGTGCTCTACTCAATGAGCTTTAAAAAATGACACCCCACATGCCAGGGTGAGATTTAAAAATATTTTTCATGATACTTTTTCATGTATGGGATCCCCATCAATACAATTTCTAATTCCATATTCGGTTTTCGGTCAACATTCTACACAAAATATTCAAATTTCGGGTCTGTAACTCGTTCAATTTACGAGTTAAATACCCGTGACATACGGACGGACAGACATCAGATGGCAGAGGGATATTAATAGGGTTCCGTTTTGCCCTTTGAGTACAGGCCCCTAAAAATTAAGCAACATCGTTTACGATTATTATTTCGCGATCTACAATCTGAATCTGCTGAGTGTGTGTTTGGATAGCAATCGAAGTATCAAATTCAACAGAATTAAACAGAATTCAACAGAAGTATCAAATTCAACATTCGTTGCATTTCAACGATGCAAACTTCAACACTATAAATAGCAAGCAATTCGAACGTCACAATTCTTTCGTTTGCTGACGAGGCATCGGAAGCTTGCTCTTCTTTGATAGATACAAGGAATCAAAAGATAAAGCTGTGACCGTGACTTGCCGTTCGTTGTAAAAACTCTCAACCAGACCTGTTTGATGATCACGTGTCCCAGCGCGTGTCAAACCCGAGTTAAATGTTAATTCGCCGAGTCCCTACGAACTCATCCATATTTCATATCGTCTGTGCTGCTCACAGTTCCTATAGATACGCACAGTCACCCAGATACACACACTGACACACATGTATAAATGAACCGGAACGTAATGCGAACATGGTCGTGGCCAGAGAGAAGTTGGTCTCGCAAAGGGGAAGCTTCGTATGCTTGTGGAAACTGGAGAGTGACCGCCAGAGCTTGGTGCTCGGAGGGCTTCCGCGTTCTCTGTGTTACCCCAGAGCATACAGTAACTACCCGCGGGGCCTCGTAACGTATAAGGAATCGAAAAACGAGGAGCCGAGAAAGTACGTGGGTAAATAGTCAGCGTTCCAGTAGAATTGTCATTCGCAATTTACCCGGGTAATATAAAATACGAGACATTTCAGGTCTGATCGACGATACCAATGGGCTACAGCTTTTACAATCATTTACCCTATTGGTATATCTTCATGGTGTTGAAGTTTGCATCGTTGGCATGCATCGGAAGGTTTAAAAAAATTTATTTTAATTGCATTATTTTTATCGCTGAGGCTGGCCGTCCGGACAGCGGCTAATTTCACGCGGTTCACGCTGTACAACGTCCCAAACAAACCGAAACAAACACACAAACCCAAGATGATAAACGCTAACAAACCACCGCAAAAAACAAACCCAAACCCAAACAAAACCAACCAAACAAACGCAACACCAAACAAAACCAACCAACCCAAACCAAACAAATCCAAACACAACCAACCAACCCAAATCTAAACAAAATTATTTTCTTCGGATGACTACATTTAAATCATTCTTTCGAATAGTTTGTTTAACAATTTAACAAATTCGATTTGGACAATTATATATGTTATTCGTCTGGATACTAGCTTACACGAATGATAATAATATGTACGCCTACTGGAAATACGGCGTGAACTGAGCCACTATCCGGACGAATAACATACGCTTATTCGTCCGATAACCGGACGGGGAGACACTCCGTATTTTTATTATTGAACAAGAGCTTTTTCCGCGGAGGTATATTGTAGATCGCTAAATATCTTAAAAAATGATTCCGGGTTGTTCAAAGGCGAAATATGCCAAAATAAATCAAAGGAATTCATAAGTAGGGGAAGTCAGGGCAAGGTAGTAACGCTAAGGTCATGTTCGAATAAAACAATACATATATGAGTCAGTCAACTTTAAATCTTTTATAAACTAATCAACATTTATTAATCTTTTAATTTTGGAAGTAAAAAATCTGTCTTTTTTACTTGTACCATACAATATATGCTCGTATTTTTAATTAAACCTTTGTTTTTCCCATCTTACCCCGTATGCGAGGCAAGATGAAACGGTGCTGGGATAATGATGGGACACGAATTATTGGCATCTTTCACATATAAAAACGGTTTCATTCTCATTACCATCAATTTGATGAGCCAATCGTCTAAGTTCTGTACGATTAGTCCGAA
This sequence comes from Ophion costatus, assembly GCA_951751655.1. Taxonomy (NCBI): domain Eukaryota; kingdom Metazoa; phylum Arthropoda; class Insecta; order Hymenoptera; family Ichneumonidae; genus Ophion; species Ophion costatus. Next base: position 31,573,807 of record OX632356.1, read on the forward strand.
TAATCTTACTTCCATATCATTTTGATCGCTTGTAAGTTATTTTTCTTCCCCTGGTGGAAACACCGGTTGAAGAGGAACCAAATGCTTTACTAGTTTCATTTCACCCTATCTACTGTAAATAGTAGTACGTTGTAAAATATTCCGAGTTTGCGATAGCTTGTATTCATCTTGCCCCATTCGACGGTTAACGAATTAACAAAAAATCACGCAACCTTGTACGTTTCTGACAAACCGTTCTAATTATATTAATAATTAGTACTTTCATTGTGTTTACTTATCTGTCTCTAATCAATATCAGCAATTCAAATAAACTGAAACGATGTTAAACTTTACCAAAAATTCCATCGTTTTGTTAAAAAATCGATATTGTCTTCCCACTCCAGATGCGTGCTTCCGCGACACTTGATACTTTCACACTCATTCAACCCCCCGCCTCCGCCCCAGCCAAACTCCAACGACAGCACTGTGCTCGCTCACACTGTTTAGTGGGTAGTCTCATGATTCATCATGCCCCGCGTATTCGTCTTGCCCCGAGTTCCCCTATCCATTTTCATTGCACTCCCATGATGAGAACATCAGCCTCGTGTATATTCGATCAATTTTTTGCTGGTCCGATTTTAAAACTTCAACGGTTTCTTACGAAGATTTTCATTGACACGGTTGGACGGGCTTGAATGTTTGGACACTTCGATATCTATCGTTGATGAAGAACGTATGAAGAAATCTTAGGGAAGTCTCGAAATTAAATTCACACCACTGTGACTATCATCACTTTCAATGTTTTTCCGTAGCAAAGGAAAGCAACATATGCAGACATCTATTGTGGATATATATGAAACACAGACTTACATGTATATTCTTCTCTCCCCAATACAGGCAAGCTATGTATTTTATATGGATATGTACATATTTGTATTTCCTATGTGTTGCGTAGTGAGCACATATATGTTTTGTCGTGCATCACCGTTATAACGTTAAAGCCTTGGGATCCCGGAATTTCTCCGGGTCAAGGATGCCAGAGAGTGCCACCGGCGAACAGCAATACGGCAACCGAGAAAAAGTCGGGACAGCATGCATAAAAGAAGCAAAACAGGTATATGGGGAGTCCAGCTGCGGCAATAGGAACACAACGGTGTTCCTATTGCCAATACTCCATTCTTCTAACCTTTCTCGAAAGCAATTTCTTTTCCCATGGAATTCACCCGATATTAGCCTTTACCTTCACCACTGCATGTATACGTATGGCCGTATTTATATGAGGAGTGTCGCAGACCTTGCGACAATTTTGTTGTTCTGTAAAGAAGATAATTTGATGGTGAGAAAAAGAAAGAAAATAGAGCTCAAATTTGCGCCACCCTAATATACCAGGTGTAGAACTATGAAACCGGAATTTTTTGTACAAATTACACGTCTGTTGTTTGAAAATGATAAAAACGAATGGAGACGGCTTTCTGCGTCACATTCAATTGATCCGCGAGTTCTTGTTGACTTTGAGTATTGTCTTCATTCACTAAGGCTTGCAATTCGTTGTCTGCGAACTTTTTCGGTGGTTTCCCGAGCTCTTCGTTTCTCACGTCAAAATCACCAATTTTGAGTTTTTTGAACCACTCGAAACACTGTATTTACCAAGAGCATATCTACCGTAAGCTTCGACAAGCATTCGATGCGATTCTGCAGCAGTTTTCTTCAAATGGTAACAGAAAACCAACGCTGTCCGCAAACCGTAGTTCGTAGGCACAAAACTCGATATGTTTACGGTTATAGAAAAACATACCGTTGTCGGGAACTTGGGTTATTGTGTGTTGAAAATCTTCGTCAGCTGCTAGAGGGAGATGATGGCGCTGCAGAACCGGTCTTACGATCCCTAAACTAATGCCTAGCACCATCTATAGGGAAATTCCGGTTTCATATTTCTACACCTGGTACATATTATAAATTAAGGTGGGACAATTTTGAACTCTATTTTTCCTTTTTCTTGCGATCTAATTATCTTGTTTAAAGAAGAAAAAAAAGTCTCCAAAGGTGCGATCGCTCAAAAAATCTTTCAAGGTCGTTCACGTTCAAGCCTCCAAAAATTCAATTTCTTATTGAAATATCGATTTTTTTTCTTCGTCCACTTCTCACCCGTGAATTTCAAGCTTTATTATTTTTAAATTAACCTTGCGAAAGCTCTATTCGGCCAATTAATATTTAGTGGTCGCTCAAGGTTTTTGAAATTGAGAATTTCCGCCAAAAAATAAATCTCGCATGCACTATAATTCCTCGTAGCATAAAAACAAAATAAACAGCGAAGTGTTATATTTTCTGAATAATTTATTATAATAATTTGTAACAAACGCCAATTAGACGAAATGTGTTATTATGTATTATAGTACTATGACGTCGCTCGTCACAGAGTACAACTACGATTGTTCCGCAGTTTGACTAACGACACTAACTGTGGGACGCTGTACGGTGCGCGGATAACAGATGCCATTTCAGTTTTACGAATAAAACGACCTACAATTTTGTTTACGGACAACGGCTTTAAAATATTATTTTATGAGAACAAAGATTATTAAGTTAGAAGTGTGAGGTAAATTTGAAAAATCTGTTTCTGAAGAAAAAGCGATAAGTGGATTTGAACATTTTACGAAGCGTCGAATTTATGAGTGTAAAGGGTAAAAAAAGTTTGCGACATTCGGAAATTTTGAAGCGCTTGAGCAACCACTCAATATTTATTGGCCGGCTGGAGATGTCGCGCGGTTAATTAAGAAATTACAAAGCCCAACATTATTGGGTTGTGAAATGGACGAAAAAACATCGATTCCTTCGAAAATTTGAATTTTCGGGAGGCTTGAGCGACCTCTAAATATTTATTGCCGGCGCACAGCTTTCGCCACAATTTTTGATCGTTAAAGAAGATAACTGGATAGTGAGAGAAAGGAAAAAATAGTGCTCAAAATTGTGCCACCCAAATATACACCCTTGGCCCAAAATTTGAAGCACCCTCTAATTTTTCTATTCGGATAAAAAATCGAATATGTCGGCCAAAAAAAATCGGAAACAAATTTACCAAACGGCGTTTTGAAAATGATATACCAGCTTTATTTTTTTTTTAATATTAACTTTTGCGACTTTTTTGTACCTGGTACGTCATTTTGAAAATGCTAATTTTTCACGTTTTTCGCACTTTGCAGAATCGCGTGGTGGATTTCGAAAAAATCGTGATCTCAACATTTAGTAATAAGGTATTTAAAAAAGAAACCGTACATATACTCTGTATATATACACAGAGAGAGAGAGAGGGAGAGAGAGAGAGAGAGAGAGAGAGAGAGAGAGAGAGAGAGAGAGAGAGAGAGAGAGAGAGAGAGAGAGAGAGAGAGAGAGAGAGGGAGGGAGGGAGGGAGGGAGGGAGGAAGAAGAGCAAGTGCATTTCGCCTGGGAGCCCAAATAGATCCGAACGATCTGAAATCAAGTGGTTGTCACAATCAAAACTACATGAAATATGAAAGCGAAATTTTTTCATACCATAGAAATATGATCGATGCCCCGTTTCTTCTGAAATATTCTTGGCAAACATAAATGACGTACAGAAACCATACATTTTTTATATGTGACGGACGTTTTCCCCGCATACGAAGAAAACTTGAAGAATTATTGGAGTTGCAGAAGTCTTGATTCTACGCAAAACGTCGCATATTTCCGCAGTCGTAAATATTTTACGGCTGCATCACACAGCCGATTTTTCTTCTTTTCCGATTCAGGTGTTCTGCGACATCCGGCAAGAACGTGAGATTTTCGTCGACTGGTGTTTCAGTCAGCAAAACGGAGGAATCCGTACGTGCGAGCGATGATTCGTGTTCAACGAGTCTGCGTAAACTTGGGGCCGACAAAAAAGGTCAATTTCCCATATTTCTTCGGATCAAAGTATTCAGATGACGAGTTCGAGACTATACGTGCGATTAATACAAGCCTTTTCAAGTTTGAAGATTTTTATCAAAAAATATTCATGAAAAATGTAGTTATTATTTAAACATTATAGGCCGCCGTTGCTGCATCACTGATCGATGTTAGCGGTTCTGGCAATTAGGATGATCTGGTAAATAAACATTTTTGTATGGCCGAAGACTTTTTTGACATTTTAAAATTACGCATACCGCGAGTTTCCCTAAAAAAGGTTAGACTTTCGAAAAAAAAAACATCTAATAATGTTTTATTATCAAGTGAATGTTCAAAAATCTTCCGGCCATACGATGGAATGTTATAAGCCATGCTCTGTTTGAATTTGAAGCGAATGGAACGACTAGATTTTGAAACACGACTGACACCATTTCACAAAACACAGTTTCGAGAAAAACGAAAAAAAAGGATAATAAGGGTAGTGAGCAGTTGGCCGTAGTGCAGTGGGCGATCTGACCCTTCTCAAAGATCCTCATAGTTCGGTCAATTTGTTTAATTTGTGCAAAATCTTTGTTGCAAATTAAAGTAAAAATTTCAGACTCTACAACTATGTCATAAAGAAAACGTATGTTCAACATCCCGAGCTTATGCAGACCCTTAAAAAACGAACGGTAATGGAACCAAAGACGTTTTTTTTTTTCGTCGGTCTCCCGTGCAGCCCACGCCTGGGATATTTCCTGTCAGTCCTTTAACATAATGGCGAACACGAGTCATGCCAAACTTCGAATATACCTGCGGGCTTATTGGATTTACTGCGATACCACCCCTATTGAACTACACCTATAAAAGATCTTTCTCAACTTTCTCGAGTAACTCGATGCTAGCTAATAGGTCGACATAGCAAGAAAAAACGGCCATATATCTCGTGTAATCCGAGTGCTTCGGCTGTGAGTTGTACGGTGTAATGGCTACATTGCTAGTTGACAGTTTGACGCGCAATATATTGGCAACCAGGAATTAAAAAATTCTCAATGTAGAAGAACGGTCGATTCGGGTTCTGAGGTTTTTTGGGTTTCGATTTGAGAACATTTCAATCATTATTCATACTGTTCCAAAAAGAAACGAGCACCTGGTGCTACCAAAGCTATCCAACTAATCGAGACCTTAAGTCTTGCATGGTCAGAAAACAAGGCTTTTTCGGGAATTTCATTTGAAAACACTAATGATGTAATTTTATATGTTATTTTTATTTTATGTCTTTATATTTATTTTATATGTCTGATGATACTGAAATAAATTTTTTATTTCCCAAAAAAATTCATAATGGCATCTCTGTGGCCGGTAGAAAAAAAACGCCTATTTTTCAGGCTCTCCCCGGCCGGACTCGTTGGAGACGCACATGACCACCTAGAACAACATTTTTTTCCATCCCTTACATGGGTTTTACCACCGAAGTACACACGATTGTTAAAAAATATTGATTTTTGCAAATATGGCACGGTTTCGAAAGAGAAGTCGAATTTTCGACTGAATACGGCCTTAATTTGTTTATAAAACGGTAATTATTAATCAATTGTTAATATCGCGTAATATAATACTACTAGAAAGTCTATCTGAGAAGCTACAGTTGAATTTTAAACTCGATCGATTGTAAATTGTAGGAGCTTAGAGGCCGCCTGATTTTGAAAACATGCTTTCATGGAAACCGTGTCTAAAGTGTTAATAGCATTTTTTTCGGAACATATCTATTTTGGAATGTCTATACATATCATCATTTAAGGCAATTAAAAAACACATTTTTTTAAAGGTATACATAAGGACTTAAAAAGGTACAAAAGAGTCGAAAATCGTATCGATAGTTTCACGTGCGTGGGGACATGCGTCGCCAAAGGCGAAGATACGATAGAAAACTCGTTTCTTTTTCCACGCTATAACTCATCTTGATAGCCATGTGGTTTGAACGCTGAGGATTGTGGCGCCTCTGCAATCCATCTTCATTAATAGTTGCAAAGTTTACCACCGTACTCTCTCGTCTATCTTTCATATCTGATACACGGTCTGTCCATTCTCCTTCCCTCCCAATTTCCGTCTCTCCTTCTCTCTCGCTTGCGGATATAAGACTGAAAATTTGAGAAAAAAAACCGAACAAAAGACCGTCCTTCATCCCCATTCAGCTGGCAAAACGCTTCCTTATGCTTCACTTTATATCTCGGTTCCCTTTTTTTCTTTTCTCGATTCTGTTGAGACCTTTCTTAACATGATTAATTGCCTCGTGTTTAAACTGCAGTTATATTCCTCAGTCGCGTCATTGGGTGCATTTGCGAAAATTCCCGTCGACGAAGGTTACCGCTGTGCCTGCTGTGGCTCCTTATACTACAGAAGAAAATTTAATAAATCGCACCTTCGAAGGGTGATCGATTGATTTTCCAATAATTACCAGTTTTCTTGCACCAAATGGACTTTCGATATATACATATACACTAGTGAAATTATATCCGAAGGCTTAATTTTTTTTAAATGTCGCATTTATTGATCACTTTTACGTTATAATCACTTATATTTTATATTCTTATCAAAGTAGGCTTATTCAAGCAAATATAGAGTAGAAACATTATAGGTTCGAATTTTTGAAAATGCGATATCATTCTGGCGGAGCAACATATACATTTTCTACGTAAATATAAAAAAGCTAATTTCTATTAAAAGTGTTTAGAATTAATTCCACTGGTGTATACATAACTTTAATATATTTGCATCATATACATACGAGGTTTGTAAAAAAAATAAGGTGACTTTTCGAATTTCGCGGGCTACGCACATTCGATTTTCGATTTTTTTTGTTATGTTGGTATACTTGTCCCCAACGTATGTTGATATTATTAGCCATTTTGCATATTTAGTTGGTTTTTGACAAATATAAAGGTTACCCGTGAAAGACTTCAGCCACGGCGTTGACGACGCCCCGATTATTTTTCCCTTACTCTGCAAAGGCCCTAACATGGCACCCGACCAGGTCCCTTGGAGGCCGGTTACACTTCGTCGACGAGGGCCTAAAGAGGCTTATGGATCAGGGCCTGACTGGTTGCCTCACCAGAACCCGATCGAAGCCATGAAGCAACCCTATTACTGCCCTATAATTATCAGCTTTATTAGTGGATACATATCAAGCGAGATTGGTCAGAAGTATGTCAAAAATGGAGAAGTAATTGTAAAAAAAATTATTTTTAATCATTCCACGTTTATTCGTACGAGAGCGCCAGATAACTATGTGCTTTTGCGTAATGGATACGTCGCGGAGATTAGCAAAATTTTCGGACGTAACGAGTCTGAAGAATGTTGATAGATTGAAGCAAAAGTGTGAAAAAAAACAAATGTATTCATGTACCCAACAAAGTCATCTACAGTTTACGAATGGCGAATTATCTCAAAAAATTCGGTGGATGTTGTTTATCCCGTCACGAGCATTGAACGGAAATTAGTTCAATTAAAAATGTCAAGCAACCAAACGGTGCTGTACGTACATATGTGCTGTCATTCCTGCACGCATGAATTACTTATAAAAAAAAAACTATTATTCTATTGCGACATTTATTTTCCAAACATTCAGAATGTTTATAGAATACGAATTATTTATAGTAAAAAGCCATGTGTATGTTTATTCTGAGTGACCTAACCTAGCGTTTTATCGACACCTTAAACCTTAAATATGTCACATCTATGGAAATAAGTCTAATTGTAAAAACTAGAAATTCTTACAAATAACTTTGCAAATATATCGTTTGCCCTGTAACAACCACTGCCCTGATGAATCCCGTCTGGGCCCGTTATTATTTTCCTTGCTACGACCTTTTTTGAATAAATTACCCAACCCTGTTATTTTCCTGTCGGGGCCTAGTCCGATTGTGTTGTGGAAAGCTCTTGTAGGGAATCCATATTCAAACCCTCATGGGCCCCGAATTTTATTATGGCTGCCCTCCTAATTTCTTTCACGGGTATACGTGTTTTGGTGTGCTTGGCGATTTTTTGCTATCGATCTTTGGCAAAACAATTTATGGCTTTTTCTTCACGATAATGCACCTGCTCACACATCGTTGCTTGTTCGTCATTTTTTGGCCAATAACACCACGGTAATCATGCCTCAGCCACCGTATACACCGGACTTGGCCCCCTGCCACCTTTTTCTGTTCCCAAAACTGAGAAAACCCATGAAAGGACGGAGATTTGCCACGATTGAGGAGATAAAGACCGCATCGTTGGGAGAGCTCAGGGTCATACCAAAAAGTGCATATCAGAAGTGTTTTAAGAATTGGAAAAAGCGCTGGCACAAGCGTATTATATCTGAGGGGGATTACTTTCAAGGGGACAAAATAGATATTGATGAATAAATAAATATTTTTTGAGGAAAATAAAAAGTCACCTTATTTTTTTAACAAACCTCGTATATACGTAGCTAATAGGTCTTCGATATATGTGAGAAAAGAATATTAGGAATCCATATAAGCATGTATGTTGGCTATCAACGCGCTTGACTGTTTTGAACTCTTTTCAAAACATTCCCTTTTAAGCTGTTTGTCATCGTCTCGACATCATCTTAAGATCACCTCGACATCTACTTAATATAATCGCCCTTAATTTGATTTAAATTTAATTTTGAAAATTTGAAGACATCGGATTCGCTTGGAAATCATCGCATTGGATCCCTACACTAAAACGTCACGTACATTGGATTCTAATCGACATTCCCCATTGGAATTCAATCTAACTACAAATGCAATTTGAATCCCAAAGGCTTTCCACATTATCAAACAGAATCCGATACAATTCTTGATCCGATTGCATTCTGTACGTTAAATTTTCTAAACGAAATTTATAGATGTGCAGAATTCGTTCTTAAAGTCCACCTTAAACAGTACCTTAAAACAATATAAATCACTTGAAAGTATGTCTTAAAAATCAATCGCATGAGAACCCCCCAAGTGCAGTGTCCCTAACAAATTCCTCTAGAGACGTGGGTGTATTTTAGAACTCCCTAAGAAATTTGTGACTGGGATCACGACAGGATATTTTTTTGGGCGATCCAGCAAACTCCGGTTAACAATTTCGAATAATAATTTCTCAAACGTCAATCGGGATATAACACGGCATCCACGTGGATTCCAAAGTGAACTTCCTAACTGCGGCATCCCTACAAAATCCCTATAGGGATGTGGTGGGATCTGAGGACTCCGCAACAAATTTCTGCACCGGAAGGACAGTCCTCGTAGTCGAAAGTCTTTAAAATCACCTTCTCCCAAATATATATTTTCGTGGTGGGTAGAGAGATCGTAATATGAGTAGGAGAAGTTTTGCCACAACTTCGCATCACTGACTATTATTTTAAAACCATGTCTGCAGTGCGAAACTGCAGAATACGGTCGTAATAGCAGAAAAAAAGCCAACATCCGAGTTCCGAGCGCGTACGAGAGTCGAAAACAATACGAAACCCGCTCCAACGTTACGAATAGGCTGTGAATCACTGTGTCGGCGCGAAACTCGAGTCGCACTACTGCGCTGCAACGCTTTCAACGTTTTTTTTCGCCTACTACACTCTGTCAACGATCAGAACGTTTGGGGAAGGGGTAGCTTTTTTTACGCGTTTAAAATGTAACAAAGTTTTATTAAGGTAAAAGTAATTCGAGCTTTTTTTTAGAAATACTATATATTTTATTGTTTATTCGTGCGAAATTTTTATTATCAAGTTTTCAAGATGCAGACACATTTTTACTCGTGTTAAACATATATGCGAACAAACGCCTACTCGAGTAAAATCGCCTCAACTAACGTCCGACCCATGTGTATCGAAGATATTTTGTCAGGCTGCCAATTTGAAAATGTGAAGGGAAAATAAATCGAACGAGAATAAGGACGAATGCGATTCAATGTATTGAGAAGGAATACATCGTTTTACGATTTGGAAGAATTTTTTTCCTGTCTCGTGGAGATAAACTCTTCTTGTCGATCGATCGACTTTTTTTCCGTCATACCACGAAAAGAATTTTTATGTTATTGCGTGCGGTAAATTTATCATGCTTTTTCGTCTGTTATACCGTCGTAGGTGAACCTGTTTCGTTATACATGGGCAAGAAACAATTTTATGTTTCGCAGTTTAGGTCGTCCCGGAAGCAGATCGATGGAGAAAGACAAACTTCCGAAGCATTCCGGTGGATCCATATTTCATTCTTTTTTTTTTAATAAAAAAAAAGAAGCGATGGGCTTTCGCTGTGGGCCATACGCAGATGTCTCACTTCCGCGATCTCAGTGGCTGCGACCTGAATAACGAATTTCAGCAGTTTTATTATATTTTCGAGGGCGGGGCGCAAGGGTGTAAGCGCGAACGTAAGGCGCGAGTTCTGAAGGGTGGGAGTGAAAGCATGGGAAAAAAATGACGAAGGTTGAAAATGAAGCGAGGTGACGAGACCAATCTCGCCTGATTATTCTCACCCCTCGATCCTTCGCTTTCCTGGCTTCATAACACTGTTTTCTCCTCTCCTTGAACAAGTGAAGCAAAATTTTGTGTTACGCGTCACTGAAAATTAACTTGGCTCCGTGCTCGATCCGAGCTCGGGAACTTCTTATCGAATCTTTCATGATTATTTTAATCATGGAAGCTAATCGTCTTTAATTAAGGAGGTATGATCATTACTACGAATCCAACTTTCGGATTTGAAATTTTTATACGATTTTGACGAATACTTTATGCGCCTATTGCCACAATTTGAGCTATTTTGACCTTTAGTTTTTTTGCAATAAAACTCCAAAGTCGAGCACTTTGAGTTACCGAAGCACGTACGTCTTACGCAGACGCCCAACCGGAAGTGCGGTGATCGTGGTTTTTCTGCTCACGTATCCAACGAAACCCGTTGGAAAACTGAAACTCGATTGATTAGATATAACAGATATTGTAAAAAATAAGAAAATCAATCTTCACCGTGTAGTTAAAGCACTACATTACAAGAAAGTTTCAATTTCCGGTTGAAAATGGTCAGAACGACGAAATAGCACCCACAGACTTGACAACGTCGCAAGTAACAGCTGATGCGTTTCGCGAAAATAACCCAGCTTTGTTTTGAAATTAAGTTGAATAGTAGCCGCCACGAAATATGCAAACAACAATTCATGGAGTTTTATCATTTATCACGTATCAATAATATGTATAATTATATTCAGCCTATCGTGTTAATTCCGTCAAGGTAATTCAAGCCTATTTTAATAGCTTTCCGACTGATATTTTTTGTCTCTGTAGTCCCTTTTTATGGTGGATATGTTAATATTATTATTACGAAGATTACTACCGAGTCGTTGACAATCTAATTTTTCAGTTTTTATTTGTTCACGTGCAATAAATTCATCATTTACCACAACATTTGGCACACTATAGTCGATAATACGAATAATCAACATAAGTGAACATCAATCAGAGCAGCTGTGGGTAAAATAAATTTAGATTCTTTTTTGACCACGTGAAATTGATCGTACCTCCTTAAGGGCTACGGAAAAAATTCGCTCATCACTAATGCTTCACGATATTTCTGTACAATAATTACGAGAGGACACCACTGTGGTGGACCGAAAAAAGGCTTTTTTCCAAATATTTTTCGTCTACTGCATTATTTATCTGGGATTTAGAAAAAAAAACGTATGTTATTAAACATATATTGAACTGATTTAGCGTGCATTTTTTAAAATTAACAACGTTATTGAGGTATAATAAAGCCCGTGTATAAAAAATGTGATCCAACTGCCGGGTCGACAACGTGACAAAGGTTGGTCTGAAAAATAAAAATAAAAATGTTTCATAATTTGCTAGCTCTTCACCCGCGGCTTCGCTCGCGCAGATTTGTGTCGAATGCTCGTGAACGAAATGTGCTCCTCAAATGTGTGATCAAGGAACACGTAGAATTGTGTTGAAGAGCATTCATACTAAGTTGCAAGTAAATCGGACCAAATATTTATTTCACCGTACAAATTTTCCTACCCCTTTTTCCTCTTAAGAAAAGAATTTCCAAAAACGCTGAGGTTCCATTAATTGTGTCTATGAGCAATTATACAAAGTTTCAAGTAAATGTGACCCGGTTTTTTTCGATTTGTCGTGCAAACTTTGCGACCCCCTTTCGTTTAGGAGTAGAATTTCGAAAAACTCTTAAATTCATTTTTTATCAATTGTGTTGAAGAGCATCAATACTAAGTTTCGAGTAAATCTTTTGACCAGATTTTTTTATTTTTCATACAAATTTTGCCACCCTTTTTCTCGACTTAGGGGTTGAATTTCTAAAAGCGCTGAAATAGGTGTTCCGTTAATTGTGTTCGAAAGCACGAATACCAATCGTCAAGTAAATCCGACCAGATTTTTTTTAATTTGGATACAAACTTTACCACCCCTGTTTTCCCATTCAAGGTTGAATTTCGAAAATTCCCTTTTCAAATAGTGACTATATAATAAAATCAGCGTGCCCTTCAAATTTCATGTTTCTACCGTTAGTGGTTTAGGCTGGGCGATGATGAGTCAGTCAGTCAGTCAGAACTTTGCCTTTCATATACAGGGTGGATCATTTGAAGTGACCACCCCAAATATCTCCGTTGCCTTTAGAGTGACGAACAAAATGTTAGGAGGTAATTTTCTTATTGGAGGATATTCTTATTATCAATACCTTGAAAAATTATTTCAAGGTCGTGATATCATACGGCGTTAGATTCGTCTTAATATCAGCTACAACTTCTTAATAATAAAAAAAAAACATGTTCCCATTTGAAAAACCATTGATGACCTTGAGAACGCAAAAACTATACCTTGACCAAAGTGAATATTTCACCACTGTATCAGCTATTCGAAATCAATCAAATTACCTCCTGACATTTTTTTGTCACTCTAAAGGCAACGGAGATATTTGGGGTCGCCACGCTAAATTGTCAACCTTATATATAAATATAAATCGATATAAATGAGTTCTCGATGTACGTAGCTATTTTTCGAAGAAAAAACCCCACCAAATCGCGGGTGTTTAACAAAAAGTGTAATTTTGGCGATTTTTAAATTTATATTCGGGGGCTTAAAAGTACCTAATTTCAAAAAGAAAAATGGCTACGTACAACGCTAGCTACTACAATTACTGATTTTTTTTCAATTTGAGATTGGACATTTATAGCTAGAGTTATCATTCCGACCAGGTCGAGAAAAGTCGTTTCGAGAAAAACGCGATGGAAAGTGTATATACACGTAACTTTATATACGTAATATTTTTCACATATTCTTGATTATGTATACTTTGAGAAAATGCTACAAAATCGAGCTGTTTAAATGATAAATATTTCACACGAACAGAGTTGTCAAAAAAAACAATACAAATCCTTCAAACGACTATATAAACCCAATGGCAAAATGATTCCTCACCATATGGTATCTTTCTTTTGTGAATATGGTAATACCTAACTTTATTTCCAAACCCAAGTAAATAAACGATCAATCATTTCTTCATTTTCACAATCACGAGACCGTGTTGTCAGTGCCCGATCGACTCGATACGACGGTGATCCCACCTGCATCGTGCGAGTCACGTTCTCGAACCCAAGGAGCTCTGGGGCGTGCAAACAATCGGGTGTGTGCTAATGCGACTTATACGTCGGTCGAACAAAACAATTTCGCTTGATATTAAATTGGGGTCACCCAAACGTTGGGTCACACAGACCAATTTGCTTAGCAAGTCCTCCCTCGATCCCTCTCAATTCCTCTCATCTGTTAATAACCCAAACACCCTCATACGCACAGCCCTGCCTCCGTGCTGATATATACCTCTATATAGCCGCATGAAAATAATGTAGGGTGTCGACGGTTAATATGAGAAAAGGACACCTCGTGTACCGGAGGGACAGATCGGGGAACGAGCCTCGTAACTTTATGCATCGCGGCCTCCCCTGGCCCGCATTCGAACCGCACGCACACAAGCAGGGGAAGTAAAGGCAAGACGATAACGCTAAGGTCATATTCAAATAAAGCAACACATGTTCAGTGGACTTTAATTATTTTTTTTAACTAATCAATATTTATCAATCTTTCAATTTTGGAAGCAAAAAATGAGTCTTTCTGATTTTTACTATATAATATATATTTTTAATTAAACCTTTATTTTTCCCATCTTACCCTGCATGCGAGCCGGGATGAAACAACGCTGGGAGAATGATGGGACAGAAATTATTGGCATCTTTCTCATAGAAAATTGGTTTCATTCTCAATACCAACAATTTGATAAGCCAATCGTCTAATTTCTGTAGGTTTTAGTCCGAATAATATTGCTTCCATATCATTTTAATCATTTGTATGTTCTTTTTCTTTCCCTGGTAGAAACACCGGTTGAAGAGGAACCAAATGCTGTACTAGTTTCATTTCACCCTTTCTAACGTAAATAGTGGTACGTTGTGAAATATTCCGGGTTTGGGATAGCTTGTATTCATCTTGCCCCGCGTATTCGTCTTGCCCCGAGTTTCCCTTATCGTAACTCCGGCCACGCTTGTATGTTCGGACAATCAAAGCTTAAGGGATTACGTGGGTATGAAAATTTCAAAAAATCCATTTTTAAATTTTAGTATCTAATAGTACAATATGTCTAGAATATTCTCCCAACGTTTGAAGTAAATCATGCAGAAGATTGGGAGAAGAAGAAATTTTGCACACTCCTCCAAAATAGCATGGATTAGTGATTAAACTAAGGTTTTTTTACAACTAATTTTACAAGGCTATACGTAGTGTAAATTGTACCAAGAATTGAACTATTTTGCATACAACTTGGCCAAAAATTCAAATTTCAATTTTTTTAAAATCCGTCGTTCAATCACGAGCTATACTTATCTACTAACAGAAAAACATTGGTTTTTCTATTTCAGATAAAGCTATCATGAATTATCCAGACTACCATGAGAACCCACCGACTGAATTTCCCAAACTTTTAGATGAATTCTTTTTTTAATTTTGTTAAAATGTTGCTCTTTTAGTGCTTAACATTTTGTATTACATTTGTAATGTAATATATAATTTATATATTACATTTCTTTTAATAGAGACAATATGCTCTTTTTTTACTTCGAAACCCGCGTAACTCCTTAACGATCGATCTACGTGTACCACGGACCGACGATATCATCTCCAGGGGTTGCTGTACAAATAGATCGTGCGCGGTACGTTTTCGGCTCGTCTCATATATGTGTACACCTACATGCCACGATGCTCCGGATCAAAGGGCCGTAATATCGAGCCCTTAACCGCCCGAAGGTTCACGCGATTTGCACCCATCCGTTTCGCCGGAAGTTGCGACAAGGATGCAGGGAAACACGGGGCAGAAAGCGAGAGAAAAGAAGAAATGTCACACACACGAGCCTTTTTTCATAGTGTCGATCCCCCATCGCCCGAGAGTCGTATAGATCTCTCGGATAGGAACCGCTTCGCCACCCGATCTAAAACGACGAAGTATCAATAATGCGTTCGACAGTTCTTGTACCGTGAGCTATCCGATCCCATGTAGACGCAGCGCCAAGAAATTGCTCGCGAAGGGGCGCAAGGAGGTTCCGAACCCTCCTGGGATAACGGATCTCCGATATCTC
This sequence comes from Ophion costatus, assembly GCA_951751655.1. Classification (NCBI taxonomy): domain Eukaryota; kingdom Metazoa; phylum Arthropoda; class Insecta; order Hymenoptera; family Ichneumonidae; genus Ophion; species Ophion costatus. Next base: position 31,589,317 of record OX632356.1, read on the forward strand.
CCGGCTTGTGTTCAAGTATGGGTGGTAAACTTATTATATACCCAGGTAGAAAATACTAGTGTACAGGGTGGACGGAATGTAGCGGTCAAAATGAACCCCGAGACGAGATTGACATCAACGAGGTCTGGTAAACGTGCACGCGCGCTTCTCGTTCATTTTTTGTACACTGCTGCTTTCATTGCACTTCACTTTCCTCTCTTGAGAATACATGATGGATACAATCCCAGGGAAAGGTAGGCGAAATTTGAAATGCTCGAATATATGTCCCAGATGCACAGTAGTGTCAGTCGTGAGTGGCATGATATGCAGACCAAGCTGTCTAGTTGCAAGCCTTTTTTTCATTTGGTACTTCACCTGATTTTGCTGACGCCTTACACCTAGCGCGTGGTCGGAAAAAGAGGAGTTTTCGTGATTTTTTTTTCTGGGAAAACGTATGCAGGTTTGTGATTTTTTTTGTTGACATTAAAGATTATGGTTTTGCGTATCTTTTACACTTTTTGCAAGCATTGATCAATGTGGGAGATGAAGGATGTCTGAAATGACCTGACATTTTAAATTGCGCCCCATTTATTTTGTGGCGAACATGGAGACTAATCTTTGACAAATGGCATCGGGAATTATTGAGGTTTAGTCATTGAGAATTACACGAGCGAGCAACGCATATAAATTGTTATTAGCTGCATCAATACCGCATATACTGAGAGAAATGCATGGTAACTTAAACCATATGTCAACCATATTTTATATTACCCTAAGGGGATAACAATATTTTATAGTCATGGTTACTGCCTAAAATATAGTACTGCCTATGATATTTTAGCAGTTGTGTTAACTATGCTCATATGTTAACCGCAACCAACAATCTTTCACGCATACGTTGGTTGTTCAATGCTAAATAATATAGTAGGTTTTCATAAAATGGATATTTCCTTTCACTATCAAAAAGTAGTGATTTTTACCATATTGAATGATATATCTACTAAATGTATATAATATTTCATGGATACAAAAATTCAAAAATTCTCAATTGAGAGTACTATCTGTATGATTATTTATCATAATTTGTCGTTCCTTTACCTCCTGAAATGATTCCTATCGAAGAAAATATTTCGCCTGAACCTAACCTACGACCGACCAATTTATATTACGCACGCGGCCACTATGCTACCGGGTATTTATCTTATTATATTTTCATCGTAGATTTGGCATAATGGATTAGAGTAATTCCATAGCTGCAATTCCGAATAGCTGTTACTTCTGATATAGGTGGAATTTTGCACACATCGCCTTTTTGATAATATATGTCACTGGTTAAATGGATTTTTGGCGCAACCCAATAGTTTTCGAAATATCGAATTTGAAAAACTGATAAATAAATGCGCTAGTGTGTCTATATCGATCATAGCATGCTACCGCTGTCTACTTTAGTGACACGCTCCACAAATGATTTACGTCTTCACTATAAGATTACCATAATGTTGTTCGTATAGTCACTTTTCATAAGATCTTGTAACAATTTATACTCAACAAGTGTTAATTTTAACCATATAAATAGTACAAACTTGTGAGAAAAATGTCCATAGTATTTATTTAAAAAACGCCCATGGTAAAAGGGGGCATGGTTAAATACCTTATAGCTTATTGACGCCGCAATCATAATATGGTTAACACAACTATAAGCCTCTATCTAATCATGTCGTTTTGGTAGTGTGTCTTCTTTTATCTAGTATCTCTGAAATAACTACTAATGTGAAAGACTTTACAATATCAATATAGTTAGTTCCGTTAATATTTTTACAATGGTAAGTAGTTTTTTTCGGGGGTAATCAAAGCTCGAGCACGCCACCAAAGTTGCATGTTTAGATATACTTTTCGCTTGTATAGCTGTGTTAACGATATTATGATTACGGTGCCAATAAACTATACAGGATTTTACTATCCCCTTTTTTGCCGTGGGCGTCTTTCATAAATACCATGTACTTTGCTTTCAGTGCAGCATTGGTATTTGTGCGCCGATTTTGTGATATAGCTGAATTAACCATATCGATATTGTAAAGCCTTTTACCAGGTGTGGAAGTATGAAACCGGAATTTTCCTAAAAATGGTGCTAGCCATCAGTTTAGGGACCGTAAGATTGCTTCTGCAGTGCCATCATCTCCCTCTAACAGCTGACGAGGATTTTCAACACACAACAGCCCAAATTCCCTACACCGGTATATTTTTCTATAACCTTAAACATGTCAAGTTTTGTGCCTACGAACTACGATTTACGGCGAGCATTGGTTTTCTGTTATCATTTGAAGAAAACTGCTGCAGAATCGCATCGAATGTTTGTCAAAGCTTACACTGAACATGCTCTTGGTAAAACACAGTGTTTCGAGTAGTTCAAAAAATTCGAAGGTGGAGATTTTGACGTGAGAAACCAAGAGTGTGGGAAACCACCGAAAAAGTTCACAGACAACGAATTGCAAGCCTTATTGGATGAAGATGATACTCAAAGTCAACAAGAACTCGCGGATCAATTAAATATGACGCAGAAAGTCGTCTCCGTTCGTTTTTTATCATTTTCAAACAGACGTGTAATTTTTACAAAAAATTCCGGGTTCATACTTCTACACCTGGTACAATCGTGTATAGTAATTTCGGAGATACTAGATAGTCAAACACGCCACCAAAGGCGCATGTTGACGTATACTTTTCGCTTATAGTTGTGTTAACTACATTATGATTGCGGTCACAATAAACTATAGGGAATTCGTCTATACTATCTTTGACCATGGGCGTTTTTTGTAAATACTATACACTTTTTTCTCAGTGTAGTTATTGCAGACGTAGTTTCATGGTCGTGTTAGCTCGCGCCACGATGATGTGAATTCGCCACACGATCATGCGATTTGACGCCATTGGACTTCTTGCTTTGGAGTTTTCTGGAAGGAGAAGTCTATGCCAATGTTCCATAGACCATTACGGAGCTTAAGAGGCGCACTCCTTATAGAACGCCAAATTTTAGTCGACTTGCATGATTTTTTTGAAGGTTAAGAAATGTTTATATCTTTTCAGTGTCATAGGTCCTTTTTATTACATAATTCTAGCTTTCAAAACGATTTTTGTTGCTTAAAAAAAGTTAAAAATGGTGGAGGTATAAGCAGCCGCCGTGAAGATGTCCGGTAGGGGGGCTTAATGCGGTGTACACTCCAGCACTTCATAGGATTATCAGAAACAGTCTGCGCAAGAAAATTGTTTAGTATATATATGTGGTCACTCGATGAACCATTGATATTGGAAAAATAATGATAATTGGCTAAAGGGGAAGCCTTAGAACAAAAAAGTTGATTTTTTCGGAGCAAAAATTCGAACTTTGACCCAGCTAAAAACAAATTTATTTTTATAATTTTTAATCGGGCTAAAAAACGTGTGCTAAGTATGACTTTGTGATGATGATTCTGTGATTTACCGATTAGTCAACTATTCCAGCAACATATAAGAGTCCTTCAGCTTCTTCGTAATACGATATTTCTATGGGTATAGAAGCGTTTCTAAGAGCTATTATTAAATAGATGACTCACCTCTCCACATGGTGCCTATACCTGCGCGCAGGGCTCTAAACGGTGCAGAGGTGAGTCACGCTTAAAGGCTCTCGGGTCATCATTTTTTGAAAATTGACTAAAGTCACTAAGTGCATCGTATTCTACGTAAATCCAGGCAATTCAAAAAATGCAATTTTTGGAAACTTCTATATGTAGTGCCCTCCTAAGGAAGCACTTGAACGCACCAGTAATGGAATAAGTTCGCAATTATGCCAAAATGTTATTGAACATTTCGTCAAAAGAGTGAACGTTTGCAAACAGGGACGAGGCGGCCACTTATCGGATATCGTGTTCCATACATAACCTCCACATTTGTACCTTATATTAAAATTGAAATATTCATACTTTTGAAATAAATAATACGTTTTATTAATAAATTACAAAGTGAAGTTGAATATGGTGGGGAGTGTCGTACGGAAAAAGACCCCTTACAATGGAAGCTGCAATAAAAAAAAATAATAACTTAAAATGTCAGGTCATTTTGAGACACCCTATACAATGGTCTGCACAGACCGCTGTTTGAAAAACATCCTCTGCGGTGACCACTGCTGCTCGGAAACGAATCATACGGAATAAAAAAAATCAAACGCAATTAGATTTTGCATAAAACTATCTAGTGGTTGGACGAAGAATTCAATAAAATATCGATTTTTTAAAAGATTACTGCAATCCAAAGTAAAAGTATCGAATTCCAGTGGAAAAGAACCCCTCTTTTTTCGTTGGTAGAAGAACTATGCATAAAAAAAAAATTCCTTCGTTCAAGCACTGCTTCTTGATATGTAGAAAAAGCTTGTCAAATATTACTTTTGTCGGTGCACGGCTTTTTGAGATATCGTGGTCACGAGACTGGAAAAAGTCATTTTTTTGTCACAATTTTGAACGGATCGACTAGAAATTTTCAGAAAATATTTTTGAAATGTTAGATTTTGAGGGTCCGTCGAACACCAATAATCGATATTTTCAAACAGTTCAACTAGGCCTTAACATTTAACTGTATCAGGACACAACTATCGAGAGCGAATGTACCGCGTCTCACCCCGATGACGATTTTCGAGGGACCCAAGTGCTTGATGCGTCGTCAGACAGTTTAGAATAGACCAGCAAAGAATGGACCGAGAAAATGAGTTGCATTTTGGTACTTTACGATTTAGGGGTCTTCTACTTTAAACGCTAAAAAAGGCTATTTTCATTTTCTAATAGGTTCAGAATTTTTTATCGGTGTAGATATTGATATAAAAATTGTTACACTTCATAAATACACTTTCGAAACATATTTGAAGAAAAAAAAATGTCTAAGTCACTATTTATAGACGAAAATGGTAGTTAAAAAAATGTCCTGAAATAATCGTAGGTCTGCGCTGTTGATGAAATCTCGGAGATGGATCATCCGAAACAAAAAAAAACGGTTTTGGATTCAGTATGTTAATGGCAATAGGGCATATCATACGATATTCGTCATATGCAAAAATGACGAATTGGCGGATATTTTTCGAATGAAACAAAAAAAGACGTATTTTTTCAACCGTTTTTGGCAAAAAAAGAGTAAATATAAAAATTTAAGAAGATCCTTAATATACGCTCTCGCTATAGGAGTAAAGAATATGTCGTTAAAATTTCATAAGGATCGGTTCAGTAGTTTCGAAGATTTTATCAACAAGCCGTCGAAAAACGTTGTTTCGAGAAAAACGCGTTTAAAGTTTGTTTGGGTTACATAAATACATTGCATTTAAAAAACAAATGTATTTCGAAAGTATATTTATTAAGTGTAACAACTTTGATATCAATATCTACGATATAAACCTATATAAAAAAAAATGCATGAAAATAGCATTTTTTAGCGTCTAAAGTGAGAAGACCCCTTAATTACACCAGAAGTGTGTTGTGAAAGATTGTGATATTTTCCAAAAAATTTCTTCGATACATAAATTAACTACATAAGAAATCTAAAAAATTCTGTAGCCATTTTTCATTTCGCTTTTTCTTCTGATTAAAGTAAGTCGAGTAAGAAAGTAAGTAGAGGCTCATAAGAACGTGTGCAAATAAAATTGTTACAATCGTCTTAGGTTATGTTTCAACCTAATTATTCAACGAATAACTGAATCAATTTTATTTTATTTCCATTTTATTTCCATATTCACACTTCAGTAAGAGACCTGTACATGGTTGGCTTGAATTCGGACGTACAGTCACATTATTTCTGCACGGGAAGGAAAATCCGAAATGATCTTGTTTTTTCGGATAGCAGTGGAGCACACTGTGTACTAGAAAAAAAATTCAGGTTGTTAAGCTTTTTTTATACTAGTCTTATATTTGGGCAAGCCGAAACTAATTTTGACTCGACAATCACTGACCGATCTGTATAATATAAAAATAAATAAATCGTAATAATAACGGAAATAACCATCAGACGTTTATGTTGCATAAAAGTTGCATAAAAAGTGAGGGTCCCGACTTAAGTGCGACTGTCGATTAAAATGATCAGGCCAATTTGTTCAAAAAAGAAACCGGTATGTAATTCGCGTCCATGTATTTTGCAAAGAAAAAAGAAACATCGAATTTGAGGAGACTGCATATGCTCAAAATTTTGAAAATACGATTTTTTATTGCGTCGTTTCATAGTCTAGGGTCTTAATTTTAAATTGCGATAAACATTTTAATAAAGTTGAAAAATTGACACATTTATGACAACCTTTGTGAATAGTCAGATCGCTCACTGCTCTACGGCAAATTGCGCCGCTGCGATTTAACCTCTTTTTCTTTTGCGTTTTCTTCAAAACTATGTTTCATGAAACGGTGTATTATTCCTCAAAATCCATTTGGCCGATTCACTTCAAATTTGGAGAGAGCATAATTTACAACATTTGATTTTTTAATATGTTTATCGATTAATAACATATTATTAAAGCTGTTTTTTCGTTGTCAAAAATTGAACTTCTTTTACAGCGCCATGTTCGTAGTTGTCTGAATTTCAAAAAAGTATTCGGCCATTGAAAAGTAAATTTCATTATTTTTATTATACCTGAGTAGAATTAAGTTTGAGACACTTTTGATAGACATTAGCTTTTTTGATAGTTACGCGGAAAATGTCTATTCTGCCACACCGAAATGATTTTGTATTTAATTTATGTGTAACATTTTTTTAACTATAATGTTTTTCCTTTAAATTTATCAATTTAACCTATAAAGTTTTGTATTTTAGTTTATTTATTCAATCTATAAAGTTTTAAATTTATTCTATAATGTTCCTACTTAATATTTGCCTTCATAAGCCGACTTTGATAAGACTATAAAATATAAGTTATTATAACGTAAAAATGATCCGTAAATACAAAATTAAAAAAAAATTTAAAAGCGTCCAATTCCTTTAGTATATATAAAAGTGATAATAAAAGTGTATTTTACTTTTCATTTTAGATCACCTTAGTTTTCACCTACACCACTTAAACATGCAGAAACAGCGCGATTCCGTTTAAACAATAATAACTTCATTGTTTATAAGAAAAAAGTTTATTTTTAAAAACTCAAACTCGTTTCGACTACGAATTGATTGACCCTAACGTCAAACCTCGTCATCCCAATACTCTCATCAGAAAAAATATTGAAAATCAACCTATTTTCTTAGGGCATCAAGGTAATGGAGACCCGTTAACAAACCCATTTGAACTATATAATTATGCGCCGTAGTTAATAGGACTGATCCGTGTCTTCCAGTAAGTTTTGCAATTTCTGACAACGCTGCTGTAACTCATAGGAAAGTTTCGCTACGGTGTATATTAATTTTCGACTGGTAGTCTGGTCCGAAATGTCCTGTATCCATGGCTGAAACTCGAGCGAGAGGAAGGGGCTTGAATCGGTCACCCATTAGGAGTCTAAAAGGTCGATATACCGGCACTATCGTCCGGCTGTACACGTCCGTGTATATATATATATACCGTGTATATATATACACTCAGCATATGCCTAAACTAGCAATATTATATGGATTAAGTGGGCTCCATGAAGCTCGTATATTCCAGCAGTGTCCACGCCACATTTGGTAGGGAACCTGCTGCCAACTGCTCCAAGCTCGGTGGCCCAGCTTGAATTTTAATACTAATGACTTCATTTCAAAATAGCAAGATCGTGGATGGCAAAGATTGTAGACTCCACGCTCCTGCTGGTGTTCCGATAAATGATATTCTGCTGTGCTTCTGCACAACCACAAATTGCAGCTACCCTAAGTACATCGATATACTTATATGGCGAATGGATCTGCACCTATGGTAACCTGTTGACCGGTCAACGTCCTCCATGGGCTATCACCTGTTATTTCTCCGAGAAACGTCTGGTCCATGTACCCATGTGATATATTGCCCGTTTGGGTGCGTGCAGTAGGAAAAAGTGGAAAGAGAAGTGAAAGAAACCTGGACGAGATGGTTTTTATTCTCTTATACGTACCCTCTTTTTCCCGTTCACGTTACTTACAAGCTCGACTTTTTTCACCTCTTTTTTCTTCCATCGTGGTTCTCCTCTCCCTCTCAATTTCCCTTCTTTTCTTCGTCCATCACTCCTGCCCTTTCTCTCTTTTTTCCCTTTCTCTCCTTGGTTTCTTTCTGCACTCCAATTTTCCAGACTTGACGGGCTCTCCAGGGTCTCTTGATTGACGTGTCAGGCACGCACATGTTGCAGGCAAGTTATGTTTCTCTCTCTCCCCCCCCCCCCCCGCCCTTGCCATATTTCTTCCCTTGTCTCTCCCTGCTTCTTTCTTCGTCGCACCATCGCCCCTTCGCTACTCCAACTCAACGGAAGCAAGTCGAGTACCGACGTAGTTTCCATAGAATGCATAGTGTGCATGTGCTCACGCGATAAGCGTAGTACTACAAAACCTTGTTGTGCAACCGGAAACGGTGCTCTCGTTGGGTACGCAAGACCAAGTCATTTCCGTGCGAATTCTCGATTAAACGAGCTCTATCTCTCTGCTCCGTGACATTGTTAAGCCTAGAGAAGAACCCTCTGTGAATTCTAACGAGGAAGAGAAAGAGGGTTGAAAGGTCGCATACGTGGGGTTGATGATCCGCCAGCTCTTTCTCTCTATTCTTTTCTTCCTCGTCCTCTTTCTCCCTTCACCTCTCTCGTTCTCTTTTTGCTCAACAGGTAGCTTTTGCACTGCGAACTTAACGGCCGTCACTACGAGGCCCGAGAAATGTTGCTACTGGAGGATTTTTGTTGTACGCCACCCCGACTCTTGGTAACAACCTAGTCATTCGTTTCTCTCGATGTAGTTCCCCGGAATTATTTTTCATCAAATATGAATCCTCTGACATTTGAAAATGCGGGCTGCAAGGGTAATCGAACTCTTTGGGGTGGTCACCGGTCATCCTGAGGGGAGAGATGACATTCAATGAGGACTTTAGTTATTATCGCTAGAGAAGAAGGACGCCAGCTGGAAAATTGTACTTTGCCAATTTGCATTTAGATTGATACTTTCTGGATCGTGGAGGAATTATCAATTTGATTTTTTTAAGTAATTAATACTTTTGAATTGATTAGACACGCCTCGCTGTATAAAAATCATATATCTTGACTATGTCCCACATCATTTTGAAATTACCAAGTAAAATGCCATCACTTTTTGAATTTTTAATTAGTCGCCGAATTAATTCTAGAGATGGCTAATTTTGGGATGATGTGGAAATCTTTAAGGGGTCTTCTCACTTTACACGCTAAAAAAGAGCTATTTTCATTAAAGTTGTGGCACTTAACAAATGCATTTTCGAAATACATTTTTTTTTTAATTTCATGTGATTATGTAACCCAAACAAACTTTAAACGCGTTTTTCTCGAAACAACATTTTTCGACGGCTTGTTAATGAAATCTTTGAAATTACTGAACTGATCCTTACGAAATCTTAAGCACATATACTTTAAAACTATAGCTATAGCCCATATGAAGGATTTAAAAAATGTCGATATTTACTATTTTTTTTGGCCAGAAATGGTGAAAAAGACACGTTTTCCTTGTTTTTTTTCGCACAACATCCGGCATTTCGATATTTTTGCATATATTAAAAATCGTATAATATGCACCATAGCCATTAACATACTGAATCTAAAACCGTTTGATTTTTTTGTTTCGGATGATCCAACTCCGAGATTTCATCAACAGCGCAGACCTACAATTTTTTTAGGACATTTTTTTAATTATCATTGTCGTTTATAAACAGTGACTTGAATAAATAATTTAAAAAAAATATATTTCGAAAGTGTATTTATTAAGTGTAACAACTTTTATATCAATATCTATAATACAAACATATTTAAAGAAATCATGAAAATAGCCGTTTTAGCGTCTAAAGTGATAAGACCCCTCAAATAGAGATGTTGCCTACTTTTCGAAGAGTGTTTAAAATGGTTCACATATACAAAATATACTCCTAAATGCTTACTTCATGTATTTACACGGCGCAAATTCTTCAAAAACGCGTTTTAATTCATCCGTTTAAAAATACACGCCAAAACGCACAAACCTGTCATTTAGCGGGTGACGTCATACTCTGCAAAATACGGGTCTCTAAACAAACACAATAACAAATATTTCAGAATTAATAAGTTCAAGGATGAATTCTCAATTCTACTATATTCATCACCGTATGAGTGTCTCGAAGACTTGCAATTAAATAAAACAAAACAAGTTACAAAACGAACCATAACCTCAAAAATTTGTTCAAATTATTACAGAGTTTGTATATACATTCTTTGTTGCACGAATAACAATTCTTTGGAGTATACTTACATGGAAGTCTTCACGTTGCTAAATTCTGCAGAGAAAAAGTGGCTGTTTTTCATAAAGAAATTGGCCGCCATTATGCAGTCAATCCTAGACAAATTCGAACTATTTGCCTCCACGACTCTGATCTCCATTATAATAATTCGAACAAAATTCAAAATCAATTGAGAAATCTCACGCTTGTATTTCAAGATAAAGTCAACAGGGACAGCCTAGTACAAGCAGTACCTGTATGCTTAGAGCGTCGATTCGTTCGTATTTTGCAAAGTGTGATGTCATGCGCTCTGATTCGTGCTCTTTGTCACATGATCTATAGATATTTATTTTACTATTTATTTATCGAAATTCATCTGCAATTTTCACCAAAATAAAATGAAATAGGCACCTCCGAGCATTACTTCAATTACAAGCTATCGGCTCATAACAATATTTTTCTAATTGTTGGTAACTGGAAACATACGTATTGTCTCGAGGTTTCAACTAGCTAGAAAATATACAGGTTCCATTTGAATTCAAATTGGTGTACGCCTCACGTGCCAATAGCACGTTCAAACCCACCGATGACAGCTGTCTGCGTCACATCTTGAGGAGAACATCCGTGCAACAAAGTTTTCCACGTTGTTCGAGTTGAAGGTACGACGTGCGACGCTTACGCGCGCATTACCATGGAGCGTGAAAGTGCAAGCAAAGGGGGTTGAAGCACGGTTGTCATTTCTGTAAGGGACGGTGACGACGATGCAAGTTGGAATGTCTTGAGAAAATCTATTTCTCGAACTCCCATAGAGCAAAGATGCCGAGTATGCGTTACAGTGAATTCTAATGTCCCACTACGATAAGGCTATTCCGCTTTTCATTTTCATCAACCATAACCCAGAATAAACTTGCTAAATAGCGTAGCGGACGAATTTTCGCAGAGGGCACAAAACAATATTACGAAATTTCCTCTCACGAGACGAATTTCAAAAGTAAATTCCTCGCCACGAAAAACGTGTACCGGAAGTATGATCTACTATGGAGTTCATATCATACCATTGCTGTATCATTTTCCTACACGTGAATAATTTCGGATTTTTTTTGCTCGTGTCTTTTAAACATTCTGTTGAAACAGCGACATATCAATCAGATTGATTTTGATCAGTGAGTTAATCACGATGATATTGCACCCAAACACATCGCGGGGATCGATAAACAATTCGCCCACTATCGATGTACTTGATTCCACAAGAAAGAGGAAAAAAAAATATATTGGTTCCCTAGGATGAAGTTGGAATTGAAGTAAATTATATGAGAGTGGAGAGAACGTAGGTGGGATCCCTTTCTCGCTGAGGGTGAGTGTCGATACAGTGAATACAGTCCGATCATGCGGCTACGTGGCCGTATACTTTCCCGATGCAAGGGTTGATTAATCGTCCGTAGACAGATATGTCGACCATATATATATACACATAAACCGCACGTCCGCGGATCTCCGGCAAGAGCTCTCGAGACGACGTTCATCTATGGAACTCGATCGTTTCAGACTCCGGGAGCTATTGAATTTGTCTTCAATCTCTCCGACAATTCTCGTCCTCCTCACGGACTCTCCCATTTTTCAAATAAGAACCCACTTTTTGCCTCTTTTCGCCACCTCGAGCCAACGTATTTCTATGTTCAGTCTGACCAAAAACTGCCACGCGTATAGGGGAAAAAATAGCGATTCAGAAATGCAAAATTCGTTGAATCTGATAAATTTATTTTCGATCAATGTTCCAATTTGTTGAAGCTGATTTTAACGTGAGTCACGCGACTTTTCAAATGCCAAACTTTCAAATCTTACTAAGTCTTATCTTTGGCAAAATCAGTGCAGTATTTCTTTTTTCCATTACTCATTTTCGTTTTTGCATCGGAAAAAAGTTATACAATAAATCAGCTGGCCTGATTGAGTTTCCTGCTGCGCTTGTTCGTATTTGTCCGGGTCCCGTGAAAATTCACAGGGGCTCATCAAGGACGTAAGTTCTTCCGCTGCGATTGGAAGTTTCGCCATCCCCGGAGGACTGTTCATTGTCGTTAGAGTGTTTGTTCGGTATCGAAAGTTCCTCGATCGAAATTTCGCTCGCGCTTCGTGTCTTTTGTATTACGCGCGTTCTGGAGGTCAGCACTTCATCCTGAGCTTCGTCCGAGTCGTCGGAAGGTGCAACATTATCGGCCTGCAAAACGTGATCGTCAGACATGTCCGATCCATCATTGCTCGTTGACGACAAAACCGAACTTTTGGCGATCCTGATCAATTGTTTGCGTCTCGTTTTATAGATCACTGTTCTGGAGTGCCTTCTTCCCAAAATATTCTTCGAAGATTTGATTATTCGGCCACGAGATTTCGATAGCTTGGATCTCAGTCTCGACAGAGTAACGAGATTTCCGTTCTTTTGCATCGACGCTTCGAGTCCCTTGGATCCCTCAGATTTTCGCACGTCCTCGGACTTGGCGCGGAAAATATTTTTATCCGCCAAGTTTTCATCTCTTCGGCCACCCTCGTCGAGTAGTTGATCCAAAGGAACGTCTCGTCTGAGAGTGTCGACGATACGGTCGATCAATTCGGAAACGTAGTCGCGAGTCTCGACGTCTTTCTGGTCATCCGCCATTGTTCTGACTTTCTTCAATGCGATTACGGCTTCGCCCAATCGGCCGAGCTCGACGAGCGCCTGACCGCTCAACAGTTGCCCGTGGAGCAGCCACTTTTTGGACTTTCCCTTCGCGGCGTGCTCGAGACAACGGCGTGACGTTTTCAGGGCTTCGCCGTAGCGCTTCAGCTCGAAGTAACACCTGCCGATCTCGTGCAAAAGCCACGCTTTCGGCACAGCATCGTCGACGCCTATGACCAATCTTTCCCAGGCTCTCGCAGCTGCATCGAGATGCCTGAAGGTCAAATGAACTCTGCCGAGGGTCATGAATGAGCGCGATCTCAAGGACGAGTTGGCCGATTTTTTCGCCGATTCGATCATCCGCGTGACCTGATCGATCGCACGGTCGTGTCGGCCCAACGATACGTGGGACATCGCGAGATAATGACGGGCCGCAACCTCGTAACGATAACGATCGACCAGTGGCTCGGCGATCGCCAGCAACTCGTTGCCGATTTGCAAACTCGCCGCAAAGTCACCCGACCCAAATGCCACTTGAAGATTCTCCAGTGCCAAGCTCGCCATGCTACCCAATTGTCGCAACATTGTTCGCGATCTTGAGACCAGTTTCGATCGGCGACGGTCCCGCGCGATCGTTGGGTCTCGGTATAAATCCTTGCGCGAGTCGAAGTACCTGACAACGGACGGTAACGGCGTTCATTTTTTCCGCGGGCTATACCGAATTTGAGGGATTCCTTTCGCGGAGGGCCGTATTTTGAGGGGGCATGAGCACCCTACTAAATCATTGGATAATTACAGTGGTGCTTAAGGAGGTATACCAGTGTGTACGCTGAAAATTTGGGTGATTTTCGGGAATTTTTTTGAAGAAAAGTACTCAATTAAATGTTTCGGAAAATTAAGAATATATTTGGCTATATTCGACCTATATTACATAATTTTTTCATAGAAAAATATTGAAATCCAAGCGACTTATGCGCTGCCTTCGGAGGCGCAAAAAAAAAGTTTATCCACTGCTGACATGATTCCGGCCGATTGAGTCGCCGAAACCGAAGAAGGAAAAAATGTCGTCAAGCTGGAAGGTATTTCCTGCACAATGACGTAGAATTTTCGAAAAATATTGAAAAATATAACATAGTAGCGTAGTTATGGGGAAAAAACGTCTGTTTTCTTGCCTATAAAATGGTCGTTTTTTGAATGCCAAATCGCCAATTTCCATCCAATCAATATCCTACGTCATTGTAGAGTAAATATATTCAAGAGTACTCGGTTCGAATTTCAAGTCAATCGGATAATTGCTCTTTGAGTTACAATGTCAGCAAATTTGAAAAATCTCCCTTCGAGAAAAACGCGTTCAAAGATTTAACTGGGGCATTTTATACCTACTAGCGGTTGCTCTTTAGAATGCTGCCATTCGGGGAGTATACGAGAAACGGCCTTGACATTCTTATAGGATATTCTTGAAAGTATAAACTGTCGAAAAAGGCAAAAAAATCGATTTTTTGAAAGTATCACAATGTTATAGTCCCTTAATAAAAATTAGTCACAATCAATTATCACAAATTCAGTAATTGGAGTACAAATAAGTCTCCGCCGTTTTTTTTAAAATAAAAAACTGGGCACTTGTGAAAGAACGGTACTTTATGTGTCATTCAAATTGAAATTGCTTGTTGAGTCACTCTCAATGTAAGTGCACGTCCTTCTTGCATTTGGCACGAATCTCCCTCCAATAATGCTTCCAATTCCGCGTCGTCGTACACTTTCGGCTTTCTGTACGTTCTTTGTCTTCGATGTCAAACTCACCGTTCTCATAAACTTTTGAAACCACTCACGACAACTTCTCTCACTTAAGGATATTGAGTCCCAAATCGCAAATAATAAGACAATTCTGAAAATTTGGTACGTGTTTGTATGAAGTATTTCAAAGGTCGTGTAGAAATCCCACGACAATTAGGAAGCTCGTTATTGAACAATTAACATTCACAAATTAAATGTTGTCTTATGGAAACTGATGTAGCTTTGCAATAAGTTTTTTTTTTGACCTCTCAATTTTGTAATATCTACAATATACTGAACGGAAAAAAAACGAAGTTTATTGATAAATTTTTTTTTATTTCTTTTAAAAATTGTTCTTAACAAAATGTTAATTTTTTAATAACGAGCTTCCTAATCGTCGTGACATTTGAACACGACCTCATAAATACTGCATACAAAAACATACGAAATTTTCAGAATTTTCTTATCATTTTTTATTTCAACCCCTAAGGAGGTTGAAGCAATGATGATCGAATTCTGAAAATTTGGTACGTTTTTACATGAAGTATTCAGGAGGTCGTGTAAAAATGTCATGACGATTAAGAAGCTATTTATTGAACAATTAACATTAACATGTTTCATAGGGACTCAACATCCTTAAAGCAGCCTCACCATATGCTTCTACAAGCAATCGATGCGTCTCAGCTGCAGATTTCTTCAAAGTAAAGAAGTAAATCAAAAGTTCCCGTAAATGACGCTTATTCGGCTCAAAACTCGACATTTTCGCACGGCAAAAATTATGTGATGCTGATACAAAATCGCTGATATTTCAAAGTTATGGTCTTGCCAGATGTCCAGCCTTACGATATGACGTTTTACATCTGACAATTTTAACCATAACCTCCTGGTGGGGCCATCTTTTGTCAAACGGCGGAGACTTAATTGTGCGCCGGATTTATTTAGACATTTTTACATTTTCTCTGAAAAATCGTGGCTATGAAGATTCCTCTGCTCATCACATTTTTCAAGTTTTATCAACATTTCACAAGTTTCGTCATTAAGATTTTGTTTAAACATCCGGTGAATCCCTGTTTTTATTGTCGTTACGGAATCTTTAAAAAAATGTATGCGTTGAGCAGTTTATATTATGCACACTACGTCAAAAAATGTAATGAACAGAAAATAAAAAAAAAAAATTTAGTTTTTTTTGAAGCGCTATGTCTGTGTGGAAAATACTTGTATCGAGATAAAGAGAAAAGCATTTTGAAGCTCCAAATTTTCGGTCTTGAGATTTTGTGGCAAAAAAAATTGTGCGGTACGGTTAACACGCAATCATAAGAATAAACGGGAGACAAAATCTTTCCAAATTTTTTTATATCTTCTTTTTTAAGGCCAACGGGCCGAGGAGTTTAGTTTCAGTTAAATCAATGCATAGGTCAATTAGCATTGATTTAACTGGAAAATAAAATTAGTAAAAAAATCAAATTCACAAAATTAGCATTGATTAAACTGAAAAATAGGTGATTTATTCAGTTTCAATTTGGTTCTTTTTTGGTCTCTCTACGTGAATGTTTTTCTGAGCTATATTTGCTGACTTTGAATAAAAAAGGATCCTTTCGTCTTTGATCGTCGATATCTCAGCAACCAATGATCGCGCGGGGAATTGAAGGGCAGCTTTTAAATCAATTTCGTACAAGGCCCTTTGATTGATTTTTGAGAAAATGTGTTCACCTTTGATATTAATTTTGTAAAAGTACAAAACATTACTTTTTATGGTTTTTTTAGTAAGTATACCGCTACTTTACAAACATTGATAGAAAGACCAGGTTGCCAGATTTTTTTTCAGCTTAATGTACCTCCGATAGTCCTGTGTATTTTCAAATTGATCCATCGTACTGTTTTTCTGGACCGATTGATCAAAGGAACAAGTGTGTTGTTCCTAAACATCCTGTAATCGTCATCAAAATGATAAGATCATGTTTTTTCTTTTTTTACAATTTTTCACTAGTTACTTGTTGAATTTAATAAAAAATGAAAAAACGAAAAATTCATTATACATTTTAGGAAACGAAACTTAAGTCATTAGTTAAGCGACTTCTGACTCAGATAAATGCCACCTAGGCGTGATCAAAAATTTAAAAAAAGTCAAAGTTTACAAAAATTTTTTATTATCTTTTTTTACCAAAACTCAGAACCACTTTACTAAAAAAAGATTACTTTTGTAAAAAACTCAATTTCTTTTTTCTCTCGAAAAAAGATAAGTTTTGAATGAAACTGTTTTTTGTAACCCTAAGATGTAACCCTTGTAATACATTTTAGGAAACGAAACTTAAGTCATTAGTTAAGCGACTTCTGACTCAGATAAATGCCACCTAGGCGTGATCAAAAATTTAAAAAAAGTCAAAGTTTACAAAAATTTTTTATTATCTTTTTTTACCAAAACTCAGAACCACTTTACTAAAAAAAGATTACTTTTGTAAAAAACTCAATTTCTTTTTTCTCTCGAAAAAAGATAAGTTTTGAATGAAACTGTTTTTTGTAACCCTAAGAACTTTCGCAGAAAATGTGGATAACTAATCGCATAAATTTTCACAGATGGAGCTCGGGAGTATCAACCTTTAATTAATGCAATTAAAGATGAGTGAAATGCTGGTACGCAGAAACCGAATCGTGTCTAATATAAGTCAGTATTATTTCCTGATATGTTTGACCAATAAACAAAAATACATTTTTTTAAGTTAAAAAAAACAATTCTTTCTCTAATGTAACAAGTAACTAGTGAAAAGTGGTGGAAAGAAAGTCGAAAAGAATGGATCTCCATTTTTATGATGATTACACGATGTTTAGGAACACTACACTTGTTTCTTTAATGGTTTTGTAAAACTATGATGAATCGGTTCGGAAAAACGATTCGATGGATCAATTGGAAAATTTACAGGGCTATTGGGGCTACATTAAGCTGAAAAAAAGTCCTGGCAACATAAGTCTTTCCATCAATGTTTATAAAATAGTGGTAGATTTACTAAAAACCATAAACAGTATTTTTTATATTTTTTTCAAATTAATGTTAAGAATGGAAAAAAATCCTCAAAAATTAATGAAAGTGTCTTGCAGGAAGTTTATTCAAGTCTTCAAAGCTGCCCTTTAATTCCCTGTGCGATCATTGGTTGCCGAGATATCGACGATCAAAGACAAAAAGATCCTTTTTCATTCAAAATCGGATATCTCAGGAAAAAATTGACGTAGAGAGACAAAAAACAAATTGAAGTTGAATAAACAAGCCAACTGACCTATGCATTGATTTAACTGAATAAAAACTTCCGAGTTCGTCGACCCTTGCAAAAAAAAGAACAAAAAATAGGGACAATTTTTGCCTTGCGCTATTTCTTATGATTGTGCGGTAACCGTAGCTCACGATTTTCTTTGCCGAATAATCTCAAAGCTAGAAACTGAGCGCTTAAAAATGCTTTTTGAATATACAGCGCTTCGAAAAACACTTAAAAGATTGAAGAAATGTTCTGTTCGTTTAATTTTTTGGAGTAGTAGATATTTTTTAGTCCACAAATTATTACATAGAAATTTGGCCAGCGTGTCATCTCCATAAAGTGCCGTATAAATGAAATGATTTTTAAAGTCGTAATATTTCACTCAAAGTTCGCCAACCCGGCTTCAAATTTTATCAGTATTATATGATGTATTTTTGTTCGATTACAGTCGAAAATTAGTTAATTGTTAAATGTACAGCTTCGTGAAAGGAATACCTTAACGTTTGCCCTTTTCACAATTTCTATTTAGCTTACAAGAAAGGTTGCGCAGTCGATCTCTCTGATTTCGATAAAGTTTGGCATGTTTGTAGAATGGGTAAAAATAGGCGACACATATTTTTTTTTATATCTTCGGAACCCAATCTTTAAGAGTTGAAACGCACCCTCGAAATTTGGGGTGTTTTTCGTTTTTCGTCGATAACGTTTTAACGGTACGAGATATGAAACAAATTCAAATTACAACAATGTTAATTTTTTCATGTATCGTATACTGAAGATGAGAACGATAATGTTATCCACAAAAAACACCCCTATATTCGCGGGTGTGTTTCACCCCCTAAAAATCGGGTTCCGCAGATATAAAAAAATACGTGTCGCCTATTTTTACCCCTTCTATAAGCATGCAAAATTTCATCAAAATAGGAAAGAGCGACATCGCTTTTATTCTTAGTATCATCGTTCGTTTCTCGGTAGATAATAACGATATTATTACTTGAGGATTTCATCGATCGCCGATATCGGATCGTCCGATTCTTCGACGATTTTTTGCGCCCTCCTGGCAGCCTCCTCGGGACAAGAAACTTCCACGAGTTGAGCAACATTTTGAGCCCCCGGAAGGATCTTCCTGACAGACTTCGAGGGATTTGTAAGGGAGCTTATTAAAGCCGCTGTTCTTCTCGCCGCTATAGCATGACACGAGTCGCGAGGACAAGCGCTCGCTGCACGATTATACATGACCAAAGCCATCTCGTAATCTCCTCTTTACATGCGCAAATGCAAAAAATAAAGAATCAAAAAGCTGTTTAGCTGCAATATATTAAAATATCGGTCAACACTCAAAAATTGATAATGAATGATACTAAAGGATGATCTAATCCTTCATCAATAGATGAAGGATAATGCTTTTTTTAGACGTTGATATGTTCAACAAGAGTTACGGAATTACGAAATTT
The DNA here is from genome assembly GCA_951751655.1 of Ophion costatus. NCBI lineage: Eukaryota > Metazoa > Arthropoda > Insecta > Hymenoptera > Ichneumonidae > Ophion > Ophion costatus. The sequence goes on from OX632356.1 coordinate 31,608,760, forward strand.
TCGAAAGTATCACCCGTTTGAAAGGTAAAATATTTTAATTTAAACAACTTAACACAGTTTCTCACGATAAATCGTTAGTTCAACTGGACTTTTATTATCACTGAGCGCAATCAAAATATCATGGAGAGATATCGACTGCAGCTGAATTTACGATTTTTCACAAGCAACTCTGTTAAATTGCTTACACTTCAATCTTTTTATTTTTTTATTGTAAAACGCTTTATTTTTTTATGTAAAACATTTAATTGTAAATTTAAAAAAATAAAATTTTAAATGTATTAATTTTTTTATATAAAATGCTAAACAAAATCAGTATTAACTGGTTTTCAGTATTCAACTATTCAGTCAATCAGTATTAAAGGGTTTTCTAAGTTTAGGCGCTAAAAAAGGCTGTTTTCATGAATTTTTTAAATAGATTTATATTGGAGATGTTGATATAAAAGTTGTAACACTTAATAAATAAACTTTCGAAAAACATTTTAAAAATGTTTGTGTTTATGAAATGCAAACAAACTTTAAACGCTTTTTTCTCGAAACAACGTTTTTCGACGGCTCGTTGATATAATCTTCGACACTACTGAATCGATCCTTATGAAATTTTAACCACATATTGTTACAACTAAAACTATAGCGCTTATCAAGGATTTTATCAAATATTGATATTTACTTTTTTTTCCAAAAACAGGGCAGGAACACGTTTTTTTTTGTTTTTTCGAAAAATGTCCGCCATTTTGTTATTTTTGGATATATCAAAAATCGTACGATATGCGCTATAGCCATTAACATACTGAATCGAAAACCGTTTGATTGTTTTTTTTTAACTACCATTTTCGTCTATAAATAGTGACTTTAGTAAAGACATTTTTTTTAAATGTTTTTCGGACGTGTATTTATTAAGTGTAACAACTTCTATATCAATATCTATAATATAAACGTATTAAGAAAAATTCATCGAAATAGTCTCTTTTTGGCGTCTAAAGTGAGAAGACCCCTTAAACTGGTTGGCCAAACGCTCGATCGGTCTCAATAAAACTGATTTTACTTTTCGTTTGAAAACCGGAAATAATTCATGAAAATGATATGATGGAGACGCCGAACGTGAAGAGTTCACATTGAAATGCAACTGGATTCCGCGCTATTTCCCAATTGGGGTAGATTGAAAATTTTTCCCAAAAAATTCCCAAAAAAGTCCTTTTGTGATCCCGTGCGCAAATTGGTTGGGGAGTCCCAAGATGCACGGCCATCTTTATAGGGATTCATTGTGGACACCGCACACTCAGGGAGTCCTTATTGGGGTTCAATTGGATTTTCTACTGTTTCCTGATGAACGCCGTTTGAGAATTCTTACCACCTCGAAATCGAAAATATGTAAAAGGTCCCGAGAAAAAGCTCAGCGCGTTCGAAGAGAACTTGCACGTTTCATGAGTGTGTATGCGTGTGATGATCTGATGTCGAAGTGCAGTAAATAAATAACAAACGATAATAACAGTGGATTTTCAGTGATGTGATTTAAATCGATTTTTGAGATATACTTTTCCAAGCCATTTATACTGTTTTGAAATAAGATTTATATATTTTTCTAATCCACTTACTTTGTATATCTATATATTTTATTTAGAGAATTCAACGTACAGAATGCGATAGGATCCACCAAAAATCATATCGGATTCTGTTCGATAATGTTGAAAACCTGTAGGATACAAATTGGACGTGTATGTTGGATTTCAATGGGGTATGCTGATTAGAATCCAATGTAAGAGCGTGACGTTTTGGTACAGCGATCCAATGCTATGACCCATTGGATCTCTATCAGGAAGTAGGGACAAGTATGAAAATCTAATTGGCTCTCTACAACAAACTCTGCCCGAGTACAGCAGTGAGTCCGTCTCCCATCGCAATCCATAAACTCAATTATGGTGACGACAGTATTCAGTCCATTCAGTGGACCAATTATTAAAACCTCCTCCAGACACATCTCTCCCCAACCTCAAAAAGTCGTTCGCAACGCAGAAGGCCTTATTGAATAATATATTTCAATTGATGCTTAAAAATAAAATGTAAAAGATGCGAATACTGATTCTGAAGAAGATCGGCCTGCCGATGTAGGGACTGCGCATAATCGCGTTTGTTCACTCGTGTCTTCGCGTTTCCCTTTCCACTAATAATCGGCTTTTCATTTTTTCGCGCGATAGCCTCTGCTCTCCCGATCGTTTCCTTCGAATTTTCCGAATCATCGTTACTTTCGATCGCAGAATTTCCAAGGAAAAATCCGTCCCCAAGGGTTACCGATCCGTGGCACTCTCGAACATCATGTCTCGAACTGTCACCCAACAGAATTCTCGAAGTTGACATTCTCCGACGTTCTCTCGGTCACGTCACCATACACATCGTTTATCCAAGATTGAAAAGTTGAAAAAAACGAAAATCGTCGCGGATGTCAATCAATCGGTTACCTATTGTGAAATTCGAGGAAAAAAAATGAAGGCAATAACAAAAAAGGAGAGCTGAACGTATATTATATATATATATATATATATATATATATATATATATATATAGGTATCCCACGTGAATCCGGTAGACTTATTCCCTGACCCCCGCCAATTCGATTTATTTTTTTTTATCTGGTTCCATTGACTCTAAAAGACACCCTGAATCTTTTACATTTTTCGAAACAACCCTTAGTAAAAAAAAATGGTTTTTTCCGAAAAACGCCCAGTTTTAAAAATCTGAAAAAATTCCCAAACATGCTTGATTATATGTAAAAATTTTCAAGCTATCACCCGCAGTGGAAGTATGATTTTTTCTGTGCTGAAGACGACTTCAATTGAAATTAATACCAGAACTTTTTGACTGCTAACGAAAAAATCATACTTCCACTGCGGGTGATAGCTTGAAAATGTTTACATATAATCACGCATTTTTGGGAATTTTTTCAGATTTTTAAATCGGGGCGTTTTTTCGGAAAAAAAACAAATTTTTCTGACTAAGGGTTGTTTCGAAAAATGTAAAAAAATTCAGGGTGTCTTTTAGAGTCAACGGAATCAGATTTAAAAAATAAATCAAATTGGCGGGGGTCAAGGAAAAACTCCGCCGGATTTACGTGGAATACTTCATATATATGTATATATATGTAATATATATGTATGTGTATAAGAAGATACTGACCTGCAGTATTATTGACTACCAAGATCGATATCATTATCGAATAGCGATAATACTGCCAGACTGTTTCTTTTTCTTTACTTGTAGCTTATTCATTGTGATACATATATATATATATACATATATATATATATATATATATATATATATATATATATATATATATATATATATATATATATATATATATATATACCTACACACACACATTATTTCCTTCTGTTTGAAAAAAAACGTTTTTGAAAAGTGCAATTACGAATCCGCGTAGCTTTCATCGTAACGCTCGCGCGCATATCGTGAATGGTGCATTTACGCGCGGTATCATAGTTTGGCAGGTGCTGCCAAACGATCAGAGCCACTTTCATCAAAGTGAAATTATCATTCGCTGATGTATTTTCGTGTGTAACATAAGCCGAAGCTGACTCTATTATCTATAGGAGAAAAATCTGAGGTACCCTATCGAATACATAGGACAAACTTTTTCTCAACGTCGAGATTGGGGAGCATTTGAAGGCAGATGAGGGATGCTAAATCCTCTTGGAAGACCAACACAGGGTCAGTGAATTTGCATCGGGATGCGCTGCAGACCTAACCTAACTACAAAAGAAGTACAGTTGAAGAAACGTTGAATCTTGAAGAAAAAAGACTATGTCGGGATGACGAGGTTAGGGATTTATACACGGTCCATACATGGTCTTGCCCAGCGAAAGTTTTTTATAGGAGAATATTGATATACAATGATGTTATTATTTAAACAAAGTACCGCCGTTGCTGCATGGCCAATCGGTGTAGGTGGTTTTGGGAACTAAGTTGATTTGAAATGAAAAATACGAAAATGGATATTTACTATACCAACCAAACTTTCGCATGACTGGTTACTTTTTGAAATTTGGAAAATTACAGAAATGATAAGCTGTAGAAAAAAAAATTCGATTTTAGACACAAAAAAACAACTGCAATCATTTGTTATCGAGAAATGAATAAACGTTTAAAAAATCATCCGGACATACAATAGAAAATGTGATAAACTATCCTCTGTCCGAATTCGAAGTGAATCGCAGGACTAGATTTTGATATACGACGTACACGGTTTTGAGAAAAGAGCATAAGAATGAAGGGTCGCAAAGGTACTGTGGTCGAGCAAAGTCGCAGTGAGCGACCTGACCCGTTACAAAAATCGTCATAGCTCGGTAAATTTTTGGATTTTTCACTATATCTTCGTTGCAAATTAAAGTTAAGGCCCAAGGCTATAAAACTACGAAATAAAAGAAATCTTATTTTTGACATTGATGAAGACGCCGTAAAATGCTTTCAGTTTTGCAGAATGAATCTGAGATATGTTTTATGGTATAGTTGTATAATTGTAACAAAAACCATACGAGTGATGTATTATGATGTATTATGCGTATATGCGTTGATGTATTATGATGTATAGCGTCTCCAATGCGCTCTTAGGAAAAAAATCAATGATTCATCATACCCAACTTTGAAATTAGTGGGATCCATTTCAATTAATTTCTAATTTGATTAAGGCCTTAGGCCACAGTAACGGGTATAAAATTATGTGCCAATTTAACAATTTTTTTTTCGTATGAAAGTGATTCACTCATAAAATTAATTACACATCTATTTAGTCTAAATATCAAGCTGTTAGAATTTTTTTTTCCATGTACAAAATGGCCGACTACTAATATTTTCTTTTGTTATCTTTTTTTAGGCGCTCCGCGGCGTGACATCCACAATTTTTTACCTGCAACAAAAACAAAAATTCTCGTCAATCTACATTAGAATACCAAGACAAGTACGTACGGAATTTAAAAAATATTGTTTTATTCAAAAGTTGTAGGTATTTGAACTTAAGAAATGAATTTTCAGTGAAAAATTTCGTTATAACTGCTCATAAAATGAAAAGTTTTCGATTAATCAGAAATTCCGTACGTACTTCTCTGTGAAATGCAATTAGGAACATAACTTTAAAAATTGAAGTAAATCGAGTGAAAATTGTTGAAGTTATTTGTCACGCCAATTGGAAAAAAGCTGTTTCGAGAAGTTTCGAGTAGTCGGCCATTTGGTACATCGAAAAAAAAATATATATATATTTTCTAACAGCTTTCTATTCATACTAAATAGATGTGTAATTAATTGTATGAGCGAATCACTTTTTCATACGAAACAAAATTGTTAAATTCGCGCATGATTTTATATCCGCCACCGTGGCCTGCCTTAATGCATTACTAAGGTTGCAACATCCTTAGTATCGAAGTTGTAAAAATTTGTTCAAGCATAACAACGACCATTTGTATAATTTTGAGAACCAAGTATAGTAACAATAGAACGAAGTTAAATAAAACTGTAATATTTATTCGAGCATATTGCGAAAAATAACGGTACACCCTGTACGCTTATACGCACGTAACGTCTGTATGATTGGTTTTTCAAAAATCGATTGCATCGAGTTTGCAACGTCGCGGATTCCGTCGGGAAGGCACGAGCCAGTGTATATGAATTATTCGTCTCGTACGATCGGCTTTTCTGTTTCCTCTCTTTCTCCTTCTCTCTATCTTTGTCTGTCTTCGAAACGTGCTTCGTTTCACGCGATGAAATACGCAAAATATTGAAGCGAACGAAACTGAGCGAGATAGGAATTGCAAACGACAAAGTGACACATGAATTGCTGATTATATGAATATGCATAACCGTAACCGTACACGGGGTACGAAGAACGAGGGAGAAATAATTCAAGAAATTATTGGTAATCGAAGGGGTCGATATATCAAAGCGGGCGATGAAAAACAAAGACGACCTTATTAGAGGACGAAATTGGAATGGAATTTGAAAAGGATCCGTAGAAGAACTCGATTTCACGAATGTTTGAAATTTTTCGAACTCGATAAAGTTGGAAAACGCTTTAAGGCGGTTGGAGCGGTTCAGTTGAATAAAATGACGGTTTATGACTTTTTTTCAATGAACCTCAGAAAATGTATACGAGGTATAGATTTATTCTGTAGATGCTGATGCTTCATAAAATATATCATTGAAAGGCAAAATTATGCATTTTCATATTTTTATTGCGTAAATAAGATAAACTTTTGTTTGACTACCAACTTGAAAAAGTACAATTATCGATGAATATATCGATGATTATTATGAAAAAACTGCGTCAGCAACGGTTTAACATTTTTTATGAAGTAATATCGATTTTTACGAGAAAAAAGAACTTTTTCAATAAAAAAAGTGAATAAAAGATACAAAAAAATATTTTCAATTTAAAAAAATTAATAAAAGATGCAAGATTTGACCTTTAATTGATATTTAACAATAGTAACAATTTCAATAATTCGGATCCCAATAAAAGAACAAACGCAGCAGTGTGAATTCTTAAGTATTTTTTGGGATACTTCGACGTTGGAAAAAAACCATAAATATCCATAGTCTATCCATTATTGGTAAAGTTATCTAAAACTTAAAAAAAAACTCTAAAACGCAATATTGCCTCTATTTTGGAATCAAGGTTCTTGCATGGAAAACAAATTATTTATTAAAAAACAATAATTACGCTTTATAGAGGACGTTTTGAATGAAGTTTTCAAAATACTTCTTTTATTTTCTGTACGATCATTAGGTCCCGAGTCATTAATTATCAAAGCCAAAACGGTGATTTTTGCTTTAAATGACGATAACTCAGCGAAAAATTATCGTACGAAGCTCATAAACCGCTCAAATTAAAGGGGACGAATCAAGCTAAAAGAAATGCAAGGTGTGAAGTTGCTGAAAAAAAAATTATTCAAGCCCGTGGACTTTTTGAAACGCAAGTCAAAATATAGAAATTTTTGTTCCCGTTGATCTCTTCAAGCTAATTCAGAAACGGTCACCGATAAAAATATTCGATCTCCAGATTTCAAAACTAGACACTTTAAGCATAAACTTGCTTTTTTTAAAATGCTGTACGATCTTTTTTCGCCAAGTTATAGCCTCTTGAAAACCACCTAAAAGTTCACAAATATTTTTGTATCGTTTAATTTTTGTAACTAGTGTATTCATGGCAGGAGATTATTACGATTAATTAATATTACGATTAATTAATATTAACTGTTGCCGAAATATAGCAACTTCGCGGGCATTGAGGTCCGTAGCAATGCTCTTCATTCGCCAGCCAAGATTCGTAATCTTTGTCAAACCTTGATGGTTCAATATCGAATATATCTGATTGACGATGGGCGAGATAGGGTTTTTTTTCTGATGTTCACAAAGGTTTAGTCCGTGTTAAATCGTTGTTACAAATGATTAATCTTGATCCCAAATAACCAAAAAAATACACCACCCGTAGCGTGAACGTCTTTCCCATCTAACCGCACGCAAAATTGCACACATCAAACTATTTTTCATCACCGGTGTATTGTTATGAAAGATTGTCAAAAAAATTCGTAAAGAGAGAGTATAGTCTAAACAATAACACACGTTTTTCCAAATTCAATCTCGGTGCACGGCTAACGCCCCAACCTTCTTAACTTACTAGAATTTGGTAACAGTGTGCCGAAATTTTAGCCATGAATAAAATATCATTAAGGGGCTATACCAGTGTGACACTTTCAAAAAATCGATTTTTTGCCTTTTTCGACAGTTTATACTGTCAAGAATATCCGGTCAAAATGTCAAGACCGTATCTCCAATACTCCCCGAATGGCACCCTTCTAAAGAGCAACCGCTCGTAGGTATAAAATGCCCCAGTTAAATCTTTAAGGGGTTACCCCCACTTGCAATTTTGAAAAAAATCGATTTTTTTATTGCATTTTTTTTTAAGTATAAGTATCTGAAAATATGTCCTGAAAATTTCCAGTCGATCCGAACAAAATTGACTGAGATATGAGCGTTAAAAGAGAAGAATCCGTGAATTGAAGAACTGAAATTGAAACGTTAAACGCGTTTTTCTCAAAATGGCATTTCTGAAGTCGGTGACCAAGATTACTCGAACACTAATGAACCGATCTTCTTGAAATTTTGCAGGCTTATTTAATACATAAAAATGTAGTCTTTAATCGTTCGATTTTTTTTTCGAAAAAAAATGGCCGTTTTATAGCCAAAAAACGGCCGTTTTTTTCGTTAAAATCGAACCATTAACTTTGACTGTCCGGCATTTTGTGAAAAATGAATATTTTTTAAAATCCTTCGATTAAAGACTAGTTTATACTTATATTTGACTAAATCCATCCGCATTTTTTTTTCCGATGATCCACTTCGCCGCATTGTTGGTCACCGCAAACTGTGTATATAAAAACATTATTTCATTGACGGCCATTTGCCACTAAACAATGTAATATTTTTCAATAAAAAAATGACTGAAAGTTCTTCAAGATGTGTTCTTTAAGATGGTATATTGATCGATTAAAAAAGTTTTGTAGTTTTCTTTAAAAAAATTCATGAAAAAGGCCTTTTTGCGCTACAAGTGGGGCTAACGCCTTAAACGCGTTTTTCCCGAAATGAGATTTTACAAATTTGCTGACATTGTAACTCAAAGAGCAATTATCCGATTGACTTGAAATTTGCACTAAGTACTTTTGAATATATTTACTCTACAATGACGTAGGATATTTTTGATTGGATGATAATTGACGATTTCGCATTGAAAAAAACAACCATTTTATAGGCAACAAAACAGACTTTTGTTCCATAACTACGCTATTTTGTTTGATTTTGATATTTTTCAAAAATCCTACGTCATTGTACAGGAAATACCTTCCAGTTAAACGACATTTCTTCCTTTTTCGGTTTCGGCTACTCAATCGGCCGGAATCATATCAGCAGTGGAAAAACTTTTTTTTGGCGCCTCCGAAGGCAGCGCATAAGTCGCTTGGACCTCAATATTTTTCTATGAAAAAATTATGTAATATATATCAAACATAGCCAAATATATTCTTAATTTTCCGAAAAATTTAATTGATTACGTTTCATCCAAAAAATTCCTGAAAATCACCCAAATTTTCAGCTTTCATACCGGCATAGCCCCTTAATGACTGCTCGTTAACAAATTTCGCTACAATAACTCGACAAGAGAATACCGAGCATTTTCCACACATGACGTACAACAAAAAAATCAGGCTGGTATAAAAAAAGAAATCATGATTAGATTCCCGCACGTTGTTTTCCAATCATATTGTTCCGCTCGCAAGGCGATAAACCGAATCGCTCGTACTGGGTATCGTAGCAAGCAAAATAAAATGCCGAGCAAGCAACCCGCAACGCCTCGGTCGGATTAATATTTTCATTGCAAACGGTTAAAAATTCGGAATACTTCAGTAAAATCACTGATCGGTATCTTTCGAAGTTGAAGAGTCCTTTGCACGCTGCCGCGTAAGGTTGGCGGTACTTTTGCGGATCGAACGGAAACAAGGCAAAAACGAGTGCAGGAAAGGAGCATCATTCATAATCTTCGAAGTCGATCCATCCGAGGATCTTATTCGAGGGTGCATATCGTTTGAGCAAAGCCCGTCTGGCCTCGCCAGTGGGATCTCTCGATGGGGCAGGCAGGATGGTGTTCCTCTTAGACGCTAAGTTGAGCTCGTGATCGACGGGTTTGCAGCCGGGCATAACGGAGAATCTTCTCGTAGCCGGCACCGAACGCATGCTTCTGACCAAAAAGTTCATCTCGTTCTTCAATTCTTCGGGCATGAGATCAACGATCAATCGTTCCCTGGCTGTGATACTGTCGGTGCCCAGGATCGTCGCGAGATCCAGGCTGTTGACGAGTTTCACCAGCCGCCGATAAAAGTCCAGACAGCAAGGTGAGCCTAATCTCCGAGCGCCTAGATAAGCTAGAACAGCTGCTTCGCGGGCCTCGTTCCTGTTGTTCTGATGAATCTCTATCCGTATCATCAGATGATGAGCGTTCAGAGTCCACGGATCGTTTCGCGCCTCGTAGCTCGAATCGCGTGACTTTTTCGCGTAGAAACGGGCCATATCGTAGCGTCCGATCTCTACGTAGTACTTGGCCAACTCGTGAAAGAGCCACGCCAGCTCGAGGGGTTGCGACGCGAGCGCCAAACGCTTGCGAAACGTCGCCAGTGACCTCTTCCGGTTTGTCGTCGGGATCCAAGCGACATCGGAGTCGCGCGGCAATTCCGCAATTCTTATGCCCAGATGATGCTTAAGGTGACGCAATTTTACTTCCGGATCGGCGATATTGGTAACGTCACGCGAATCCACGTACGTCCAACCGATCATCTCGTAGAGCACCCGCAGACAGGATTCTCTCATCGGGAATACGTTTTTTCGCCAACCGTCAAACTTGTCCTTGGCTCGCTCGACCAGACGGAAAAAGAGCGCGTAATCGCGACTTTTCCGCGCCTCGTCGAGACGCCCCAGAAATATGTCCGCGTATATCGTAACGTTGTTGCGTTTCGCACGTTTCGTCGCGAGATCGCTCGATTCGCTGGCCGTTCGTCTATCGCGCTCGGAACCGAAGTGATAAAGGGGCTTTCGCGTTCGTAACACTTCCTGCCTGTAACTCGTACGTTTCACGCAAGCTTTCGCGAGCTCGCGCACTGCCCGACCACCGGCCATATTTGCTGAGCCCAGTGACGGATCGTCGAGAATGCTCTCGACGAAGTGCTTGTCCAGCGCAAGAGCACCGAGATATCGCGAGGCCAATGACCGATCTAACTTTTTCAAATGGACTTCGAGCTTGTAGTCGGAGTCGTTGATCTTGAATCTCGAGTGGTCCTGGTCTATGCCTACGGGAATAGGGAAGCAAGGATCGATCGAAAAACCGCCATATTTTACGTGGAAAGCAGACTGATTGGGATATCGTAGAATTTACACTGAGATAAAATTTATGGCAACTTCAACCATATTTCAACCATATTTTATGTTACCGTGAGGGGACAACAATATTTATAGTCATGGTTACTGCTTAAAATATAGTACTGCTTATGATATTTTAGCAGTTGTCTTAAGGATATTGAGTCCCAAATCGCAAATGATAAAATTCTGAAAATTTGGTATGTTTTTGTATGAAGTATTTCAGAGGTCGTGTAAAAATTTCACGATAATTAGGAAGCTCGTTATTGAACAATTAACATTCACAAATTAAATGTTGTTTTATGGAAACTGATGTAACTTTGCAATAAGTTTTTTTTTTGACCTCTCAATTTTATAATATCTACAATATACTGAAAGCAACGGAAACAAAACGAAGTTTATTGATAAATTTTTTTTTATTCCTTTTAAAAATTGTTCTTAACAAAATGTTAATTTTTTAATAACGAGCTTCCTAATCGTCGTGAAATTTTAACACGACCTCTTAAATACTTCATACAAAAACATACCAAATTTTCAGAATTTTCTTATCATTTTTTATTTCAACCCTTAAGGAGGTTGAAGTAATGATGATAGAATTCTGAAAATTTGGTATGTTTTTACATGAAGTATTCAGGAGGTCGTGTAAAAATTTCATGACGATTAAGAAGCTATTTATTGAACAATTAGCATTAACATGTTTCATAGGGACTCAACATCCTTAAGGGCAGATATACACCTAGGAGCCGGAAAAAGGTCATTTTTGTGAATTTTTTCAAGATAAACTATTTGAAATTTAGGATTGGGGTTTTCAATATCTAAAAGTATATACATTCGAAAATATGTTTCATTTTCTTTGTTTAAAAATATCAAAAATATACGAAGATATTGAATGATCCTCGGAGCGTCGTAAAAAAATCGGTACCCAAACTTTCTCGAAAACCAATGAACCGATTGCCTTGAGGTTTTTTGTGGTTATTCTATACACCATTATCTAGTACTGGTCATAGCCGATTTTGAAAATATCGATTCATGACAAAATGGCGGACGTTTGAACATAAATAGTGATTTTTGGGCCAAAAATTAGTTATTATTTTGCCTATAAAACGAAAACTAAGTACCGGAAAAAAAAATCCTACGATAAAGCAAATTTTCTAAACAAAATATATAGATATACAAAATGAGTGAATCTTGAAAATGGATAAATCTTATCCCAAAATAGTATAAATTGCTTTAAAAAGTGTATCCTGAAAAACTATTCGAATCACATCACTGAAAATCCGTTTGTTTTTTATTTTACTGCACCTTCTGCAAATTTTCTAAACAAAATATATAGATATACAAAATCAGTGAATCTTGAAAAAGGATAAATCTTATGTCAAACAAGTATAAATTGCTTTACAAAGTGTATCCTGAAAAATGAATCGAATCACATCACTGGAAATCCGTTTGTTATTTATTATACTGCACTTTGACATAATATCACCATACACGTACACGCTCAAGAAGCGTGCAGGTTCTGTTTCAACACGCCGGGTTTTTCCTCGTGCCTTTTCATATATTTTCTATCCAAACGTGGTGAGAATGCTCGAACGGCGTTCATCGGGGAACAGTGCAAAATCCAATCGGATCCCAATGAAGACTCGCTACGTGCTGTGTTCCTAACAAATCCCCATAGAGAATGAGGTGAACCTTGGGCCTCCCCAACCAATTTCTGCACGTGATGACGAAAGGATTTTTTTTTTGGGAAACCCAACACAAGCCGTTTGAGAATTACAAACCAAAAATTCTCGAGTGACCTCAATCAGGATATAGCGTGGGATCCACTTGGATTTTAATGTGGATTCGTTACGTGTAGCGTTCCCATCGAATCCCTATAGGGATGTGGTAGGATCTGGGGACTCCCCAACAAATTACTGCACGGGCATATGTACAATTACTTTTTGAAGATTTTTTTCATTCATAATAAACGATAACATTGATACAATACTGATATAAACAATAACAATCATCATACTGATACAATAGTAATTGAAATAGTATCAGTAATAATAATATTACCCATTATTGAAATAAGTGAATTCTCCATTAACGGTAGTCTAAATTCAAGCAACAATAATAATGTTTACAATAATAATCATCATACTAATGATAAGTGTAATCATAATAGTTATAGTAATGATAATATTAATAATCATAAAAATAAGTGAAAAGATACTATGAATAAAGATAAGCGAATCCTTCGTTAATCGATCTAAATTTACGCCTGATATTTCTAAGGTTGCAACGGTTGGAACAATCATAGAATTTTTTGATGGTCTCATTCAACATAATTATCAACTCAACACATTTGATTATCAAAATATAGCGAGTATACAAGAATTGTGTCTAATCTGAATCCTTTTTGATTTTTTTCAGATATTTGGTGTTTTTTTGGATCTATGTTTCACGTCCACAGATTTTTTTGTTTCCTCGAATATCTCGAACTTGAATTCCATCTCAACAGAGTTAAAGATATAATCGGCAATTTCCAAGCACGAAAGTGATACTTTCGAGCTCTCGTTCGAAATCACTGAAAACTTGTCGATTATAGCACGATGGATTTACCTTCGAATTCGTCCACCTCCTCGTTTAATTTGACAATGAGATTTCGGCGGTGATCCTCGAGTCTCTTTATCCAAGGATACAATTCGACGAGGACATTAGGCGAGGTGTTACGTCCCACGCAGTCCTCGATTGTCTCGTTCGCCTGGTAAATGGCCCATTCGAATGGCAATTTCGTTTTTCTGTAGCCCCGATGTGCGTGCACGAGGCTCTTACCGAATTCGCCGATCTTGAACAGTGTCTTTACCCACATCCATCTGACCAAAAAATTTTGCGGATCTGCGCGACGCGAATTTAAGTTTGGCGTATTATTGCGGCATGCGATAAATAAGCGAGAAGGGTGAGGGAAAACTTTTAATGGGAAAAGTCGAAGACTTATCCAGACTGATTTATTCGGGATAATAATTGTAAATTTTATTAACACGACAACAGAGGTCAAATGATCGTTGAATGTTTATACTTATCATATAATCTCCGATAATGAAATAGAATTGTTAAAATTGAAATGCAACGAAAATTATTATTTTTTAACTGCTCGAATTTCTCGTAACTAATCTTCATTACGAAAAGCCGTCAATCATTTTTCATGCCGCTTATTTAGAGATCTATAATTTGTATCTGAAAAAAACATTTTGTGTAAAGTAATAAAAACTAAAGAAATATTTAAAACAAATTTCGTTGCATTGCAACAATACAAATTTATGACGAAGTTTTGCATCGTTGGGACGCAACGTTTTTTTTTTCTTATCTCATCATTTTTCGAAACCTTTTTTCTGCAACTTCTGGTAAGCCTGTCATAAGAATAGGTAAAAACGTCCGAATGATTTTCATAGCCTAAATCGGCCAAAAAGAAATGTTATCAATGAAAACAATGAATTTTCGTTGCATTCCAACTATGAAAACTTCAACATCATACAAACTTCACGACCACCGATAAACATCCTGTTTCAGCAATTTGATTCCGATCGTTCAGGATGATAAAAAAAAGGACAATTCGGTCAAAACCCATGAAAAATTCGTGATAGACAAAAGGACTTGTTTTTTTTTCATCAATGAAAAACTGGGTGGGGTGACTATTGCCCCGTAGCCCGTAAGGATGACGTAACTTTTGATCGCTTTGTAACTTTTGAGCTCTCTTGGAACTCAGCGTCACGCATTTCCACAATACAGCAGAGTTCCCGCCGTGAACCATCGATTTCAGACTCGAAAGCTTTCTCTGATACTTGGCCGCGGAGCATATATCAAATCGCCGTCGGAGGCTTTACATAGTACGACCTATACGAGGGGTTTCACTTCAAAATTCCAAGCACGTGTTCTTTCTACTTTAAATCCAACGATTTATCGCTAGAAAATACTGAAAAAGACTTGGATCAAATACTTTTTTTTCATTTCTCAGCCATTTTTTCGTCCCCTTGGTCCGAAAGCTTTGAGGTAAATTTGACTCGAGATGGCCCATATATTGACGTATCGCGGAGATAGAAGATTCCGTGGTTTATGTAAAGAGACGAGGGAAGGTCCGTATCGTTTACCTATCTTGGTGCACTTCAATGCGACATCCGAGGCCTCCTGATATCTCGTGAAATTGGTGAGTGCCTGGCAAAGTCCGAGGAGAGTTCTCAGATCGTCAGTCCCGGCCTCTCGCATCGATTTCTCAAAGGCGTCTATCGCCATATTGTAATTCTCGATCTTGTTGAAACGCAAGCCCCACTCGCGATATAGCACCGGAGCACGAAACATCGATACGTTTTCTTTTCCAGCCATGTTGATTTTTTTCTTTATTCCCCCGAACGGCAAGGATTTCTTGGATAATATATTCTTTCTATTTACAAATTTTGCAATTTTTTTTCATTCTGACGATAATTTTTTAATCATATTTTGCTTGTTTCCGTTTTTTTTTGTTACGATCTCGAGTTCCTTGCAACTCGAGACATCTCATATGCCTGCGAGATTTACGGTGGCCGAGCTTTACGTGTGATGACATGCAGAAAGGAAACGTCGAGAGACGTCAGAGGGATGGCGATGAATCGATCAATCGATCATTCGAACGAACACGATCGTCTGGTGTCTTCAAGCCCGTGTAGAAACGGTCGTGGGGATTCAGTCAGATTCCCATACCTGCTTGCTGATAGGGATCCCATGAGTCATTGCATTGGATCTCTATACTAAAATGTCACGCTTGTACATTGGAATATACCTATCCAATTTGTATCCTAAAGGATTCCCACATTATCGAACAGATTCCGATGAATCTTGACGGATCCCATCGCATTCTGTACGTTGAATTTTCCAAACAAAATTTATAGATATACAAAATAAGTGGATCTTTAAAAAAGGACAAAACTTTCCTTAAAAAATTATATCTTAAAAATTGATTTGAATCCCATCACTGAAAATCCACGGTAATTATGGTTTGTTATTTATTTTACTGCGGTTTGGCTTAGAATGACCACCCCCGTACATGCTCACGAAACGTAGAGGTTATGTTCCAATGCACCCAGTCTTATCTCGTGACCTTTCACATATTTACGATTCGAAGGTGGTAAGAATTCTCATACGACGTTCATCGGATAACAGAATCCAATTGGATCCCTATGAGGCTCCCTACGTGCGGTGTCCCTAACAAATTCCCATAGAGATGTGGGTGCATCTTGGGACCCCCCAACAAATTTGTGCGCGGGATCTCGAAAGGACATTTTTCGGGAGATCCAACAAATTCGGGTCGAGAATTTCAAATAAACAATTCTCAAATGACCGCAATCGAGAAATAGCGCGAAATTCACTTGGATTCCAACGTGGGCGCTCCCTACATGTGGCGTCCCTATTGAATCCATATAGGGCCATAGCAGGGGATTCGAGGATTCCCCAAAAAATGTCGGCACGGAAGGATAGTTTTCTTCTCTCCTTTGTCTCTCGAATATTTCTAATTATAGTATTGTTAGAGCCGAAAAAAATTACACACATTGATGTCGGAACTCAGCAAATGAATTTTTACTATGATTTTTTAATGCAGATAATCATGAGGAAAATTTTGTTCGCGCCAGGACCAACAATGTTGTGTAATGTTAAAAAAAAATAGGAAACATCTATGGTACAACCCATTTGGAGGTGGAACACGTTTACCGCATAAGCACCTTCTCTTCTCACGTTAGTTGCTCGCCCCCTTGTCCAAGATCTTGGGCGATGCATCGCAGTCTATTTGGAACTCGGCCAGCAGAACGCAACAATCGTAAAGTACTCGGAAAGGGGATGAGAGCACGGTGCAGCCGGGATTTGGGGGGAGGGGTAATGATAAGAGCACGGTGCAGCCGGGATTTGGGGGGAGGGGTAATGATAAAGCGATCGTCTATCAAGACTGAATTACAGCTTTTAAGGTAGAACAATTGGGGCTACGGACGTGAACCGCCCTGCATTTCAAATGTCAAAGATCGTGATTTCTAAATGGTCCATTTCTTCGGGGTAAATGGTAAGATTGCGCGGAATTGTTACGCAGTAATTCAAAAACGTAGTAACTCGGAAAGTTCCGTACGATATATAATTACACCACGGCATTGAAGTAACGGCTGAGAGCGGTGGCGTTGTCGGTTTTTATTTTAACGAGACTGCGCACTGTGGTATGCGCAGCTGCACTTGGCGTTAGCGCTGTCGCGATTGGCGCAGCCCCGATCTTACATACAGGTCTGGAAACGGCCACGCTTGGCCGATCCGTGTTTATTTACATCTTTCGCCGCTACGCGGCATTGCTGTTGAAGGGTACGGCGCGACAAGGACAGAATAGCTTCTGTCTGCCTTGTGCCAAATTATCAAATCGTAGTGTGGCTAAATGGTTAGCCCCAAGCTTTGTAACCCCAAGCTTGAGGGTTAGATTCTTAAACTAGGTTCTTTTTATTTTCATGTAATAAAAATTGTTTATTCATTCATATACGTTAAATACTTTTTTATTCCATTTTTTGTTACATTTATTCGTCGCTTTCATTTTGTATACGTATTATCGGGGTATTTGAATGATTCGCTTGGTCGGGTAGGCTCTTTTCCAGCTTCTACAGTTTTAGGATTAATTAACGACCAGCGCGTTATCTGTTAGGATTAATGAGTGCACAACGGAGGAATATGGTGAAAGAATACATTATTAACGATAAGGCTCTATCGAGAGATGCCAATGTTATGCGGTTAACAAAGAAGAAAGCGCGGGCCGGAAGGGTTATGCGCGTAGGGATACACAAAAGGAGAAAGTAGTGTGGCTCGCTAGGAAAGCGTAGCGACCAACAGGTGGAGCCAGCGTGTTTCAAGGAGTGGATAGACAATCGCCCCATTGGTCTAACATTATCTCCATAAAGCGCCCTATAATTGGGACGTTTTGTAGAGTCGTATATTCTCGTTAATAGTTCTTCCGCTTAAGACGGAATGATACCTCATCGCAGTCGGTATGGTAGTACAATTATAGATACCCAACAATCTCTGAAACGGCTCTTCAGATCCCGTCAAAACTTTGCCAAACGACGTCAAATAGATAGACAAACAGCTGTCTGCCCCTCAAGTTTTCTGAATTTGAGAAAAAAAAACGTAGATTGGCTTATCATCAGCTGATCTACGGTTTTTCTCTCAAATTCAGAAAATTTGAGGGGCAGACGGCTGTTTGTCTATCTATTTGATGTCGTTTGGAAAAGTTTCGACAGGATCTGAAGAGCCGTTTCAGAGATTTTTGGGTATCTATCTACCATACCGACCGCGATGAGGTATCATTCCGTTTTAAGTTGGAATTTTACCAGTATACGGCGATGTAATTTGACTCGAATATAGACGAAAAACAATTAAATGTTAAACATTCGAGTTCGTGAAAGAAATACTTCAAGCGCATGAGGTGACATGCGGACGGAGGTTATGATTCACTTGACTATACGGAATAATAAGTGGCAAGGGGGGAAGGGTGAGATGACAAAAAACCACGGCTGGGGGGTACCCTCCGATAGCAGCGACGCGTGTGGCGGCTGGCGGAATAAAAAATGGATCACACGACGGTACCTCACGGCTCCATTGAAATCGCGTTCCGTTTCCAGACCGGTCTGTAAGACCATGGGCGCAGCGCTTCCCCCACTCCCGAAGCCGCGCGACTGATGGACGGCGCTTGTCGCGCGTGCGGAACTTCGTACGCTCCTAAACCAAATTCCTACTGTAGTTCGTCCCTCGAGGCGATTTTCTCCCACGCGAGCAATCTCTCGAAAGGCAGTTTTTTCATTTAGGCTCTTGTGTTCCAGTTTCGATTGCTCAGTGATCAATCAATAATAATAAGAAGAGGAGGAAGAGGGAGAAGAAAGGACGAGCCACGAAATATCGGTAAACTCCGCGTAGATCTCGTGATGCGGTGATGGCTCTGCTGTACAGATTCGCGCAGCTACCGGATCGCGGTGGCACGCGAGTCTTCTCATTCGTCGTGACCAGAAGCGTTGTCCGGGATCCCGAAAGAGACGTCACGAGCAAGGAGCTCGTTTGTGGCTTTCAAAAATGGGCCGTCGCGTTTTCACGTGGCGACAAGGTACGCGCAGATTTTATTTCGTTTAAGATAGTCCTATCGCTTCACACTTGTCATACCACTGATCATACTTGAGACCTGTACAATTTATATTTTTAACATATGCAAAAAAAAATAATTTGTAATAACTAACATTTTCCATTTGTAAGCTGTTTAATTAATGTTCACATTTAATTAGAAAAATGAAAAAATAGATATTCCAACGATTCGCGTAGTATTTCTAGGTTTGATATTTGGCAATAACATGGAGCCTAGATACTAGGAGGTCCAGCGAGGCCTTTCAACTCGTCCCCAAAATGATTACGAGAAAGGATGGCGCTGGGGTGCTCCGGCACCTATATGTATGTACATATACGCTAAACATGGGTACGATCTAAGCCACATGGAGACTAGAGAGAAGGAATGGGTACAGCATAGGCCAATACGTAGTTCCAGCGTCTTTAAAAATCCGACTTGCAATAGTTCCAGATCGTGCCACTAGCAGCTCTCCTTACGATAACGTCTCAAATAATTATAACAGTCCGAACTTAACGCATGCGCACAAATAAGCAAAGAATTTGATTTCGATGTGTCTTCGTGCTCCGCATTGAGGCTCATTTTTAATATTATTGTGTTTTGCAATATTGAGAAAATCTTCACGAAATTGTTTTCTTCTAAGCACAAGGTAGAATTATTTTCAATATTGCTCCCAATCAATCGTTACTAGGGTTAGCCTTCAGTTTCTTTTTTCATGCATGTATTTCAGTTCATGAGAAACATAACCTTTACACTTCATTCTCCCTGGAGTAATAAGCATAAAATGGAGCATAAATTTTAAGTTATTTTTCTTGCAAATACAACTGCAATTTTTTGGAAAGTTCCTTTTTTTCTCCAGTGCAGTTGCATTTACAAGCCACATAAAGAGTAATATTGTTTGCATAGGGCAATTTTTTTCAAACTTTCATTCGCATCAGTGAAAAAAATAAACCAACTGAATACCCTTTTCTGAAACATATTTCCAATCCACGACAGTCGAGGCTACATTTGTGTTCTGTTTTTATTTTCTTAGTTGGTTTATTTAGTTGGTTTACCGCTTTATTTCATTAATTATTCGTTGCTATTATGAGTTTGCAACAATGAGAAAGACAGCAAAACAGGAGAGGTAGACGCAACAGTTAGGTCCCTCACCACGAATGTGCTGTCAAGAGAACCGAGAGCACGCCAAGAGCACGAGGCTAGTAGACGGAGCTATTCCATCTGACACATACGATCGCAGCGCCTCCTTATTTGCTGCGTTTTTGCGGACGTTTCGTAAGCGCTGTGTTTCCACTCCTTACCGTTAGTTTCCCTGTAAGACAGATCACAGCTGATGTACCTAACCCTCATTCGTGTTAAGGGATAACACCACTCTAGGATTTTGGAAAGACGTTTTTTTGCCTAAAAATACTTTGGTGTCGTAAAAACAATATGTATTTGGTCCTGTAGCGATTTTTTTAATTTAAAGGTTCAATTATCGATTTTGCCGCAGCGCCTCGGAACGCCCGCTGAGTTGCTCGTACAACTTTAAACGCGTTTTTCTCGAAACCATTTTTTTCAAACTGCCAATACGGATTACTCGAACACCTTTGCATGCATCGATTTGAAATGTTGATAGTAGCTTCACAATTACATTCTTTATGGGGGTACGTAGCCGTTTTTTGATTAAATGTAACCTTTTTTATGAACAATTTACTGCTTTTTGGCAAAAAATGGATTTATTTCTTTCAAGGTGCCGTATTTTTTCAAAATTTGAAAACATTCCTACGTAGTCCCATAGCTACTAATATATAGATTATAATTTTTTTGGTTTTTGTTTCAGGTCTTATACTTTACGAGAAAACCATTCTTCCGTGAAGCTATTTGTGAAAAAAACACATTTTTCAAGATGGGCTCTATCGCCGCCATTTTGAGCTTGAGTTTGCAATCTTTTTTCGTTGTTCAGTTTTTTTTCGAACCGTCATGAGGAAATTATGAATCGACGGATCCCAGGTAGCAAAATATTATCCATATGGCATCCGAAAGATATGCGAAACGGATACGGATCACTTTTTGGTTGTCCAAAAAGACGGTGCTTTGTATTACAAAACGTATCACTTAGGTATGTCCGCTTGGCAGATAACTTATTCGTGTCCGATAGTTAACTATACGGCAACTCGTAATGGATAACAATGTGTCAACAAAAGGTTAACTCTTATTGGTTGTCGGTAAGTTAGCATAAAGTCACCAAATCGATATATCCGAAAGATATCCTCTTAAAGGCACGAAAATGCCAAGATACCACTGCCATCTGAAAGTCGTCCGATAAGCATCCAAATGAGGTTGACAAAACGGCAACGAAGAGTACTATCGAAAAGATATCTATTTATTGGCGATATATATGCACACACACACACACACACACACACACACACACACACACACACACACGCACGCACGCACGCACGCACGCACGCACGCACGCACGCACGCACGCACGCACGCACGCACGCACGCACGCACGCACGCACGCACGCACGCACGCACGCACGCACGCACGCA
>OX632356.1:31635402-31637902 GCA_951751655.1 Ophion costatus
GCGTATAAAATCCTCCTGTCCGTGAATGTGATACCTTAACGCGGGTGTCCCATATAATAGCTATTTTTTCGCATTTCGGGAATTTTGTTTTGATAAACTTAAACACGCATTATCTTTGAAATTTTACGGTACATTTGTTAACATTTTTACAGCCCCTCAGAATTTTATCAAACAAAAATAACGAGTTGAATCGGCTTTACACCGATCGGAAGACGCTGATGTGTAAAAAGAAGTTGGTTCACGGCTGCCATGGTTCCGGAGGATTTGATCATCTGAAAAAAAATAAACGGCATTTTTATTTGTGGACCTGAAGTTATCGCTCGAATCAGAGTAAAGTAAAAATATAAAAAATCGAATTTCCTTCGAATTTTTCAGCTTAAAAAATTATGGCAGATATAAATATTCTAGTTCGGGTGGGACCTATAGATGTGCTGACTATACCATATAAATTTGAGCGAAATCCGTTCAATAAGTTTTGAGATATCATGGAAGCCAACCGGTTCAAAAGTTCAAGTACGATTTACACAAAGAAAATGTTGACCCGCCATTAGTCTCCTACGCCAGATCCGTATAACACGCACACATGTTCGCAATGTGTGCAAAAAGAAGTTTTCGATTTTTTGGACCTGTCACGTGGGATGACCGCCTCAATGAGCAAGTAACTAATCACTAGCAATACCAATTGAACCTACCTTTGCCCCCAAATCAGGAAGAATTTTGAAAAAAGAAACGGTTGTAACCAATCTTCCCTGTCTGTTCGGTTGATCGGCAGGTGCTGGGGGTTTACCTGGTGTGGCGCGGAGCAGCGCGCGGACTTCGGGTCTACGTGGACTTCACGTTTACCCTGCTGAACCGCGAGCACTTCTCGACGAACGAGGGTTTCTCCGGGAAGCGGGTCAAGTTCACGTACGACGCGCCCGCCCAGGGTAACCGAAATTACATACCGGTCTCGGACCTCTACAGCCGAAACTTCGCCGATCCAAATGGCGAGTTTCAGCTAGAGCTTTCAATGGCTAACGTGAGAACGGTATTCACGGCGGAAGTGCCAATGCCGACCGGTGTGTTCACAGCGGGCCAGGCTAAGAGTAACAAGCTGGAGACCGGTTACTTCACGTTCGGTGGCTTCGACTGGAACGTCGTGATATATCCCCAGGGTAACAAGGAGGGCGAAGCGCGCTCGGAGAACCGGCTGAGCGTTTATCTCGTAAGACTGACGGGTTTCGATCATCGTTGTCGGGTACGATACAGCGTGGCACTGGGTGACGGCGACCGTAGAATCGAATCGGGACAGATAGAGGACCTGTCGGATGCGGAGGGCCGAGGCTTCGGTTGGCATCCGCGCGTTCGCTGGTCGAGCCTGGCTCACAAAGGGATATTGAGGGTGTCACTGGAGATGATCGAGGCGCGGACATTCTCGGAAGTGGCGGTTCAGGCGATGGGCCCGTCGGCTCTTTCAGCTGCACCGTGTTACGATCGGGACAAGCAGGCGTGGGCGATAAGGGCGGATCTGCACTCGGACACGTTGCGTCTCCAGCTCGTCTACAAGGACATACACAACGTGCCGCGCAATCATCTGCGTTACGTCAGCTGGTCGGCTTATCTGATGCGTGGCGAGGATCCCGATGCCGAGGCGATAAATCTTCCGGGTGCGCCGTTTAGCCGTTACTACGTTCAGGAACAGGCGGACGAAGGAATTATAATGGAAACCAGTCTCGATATGAGTGAGGTTAAAGCCGATCATTGCCCTTTCATAACGGACAAGGGACAACTGAGAATTCGAATCGAGTGGAACGAGAGCCATCTGCTGTTCCAAGCCACCTATCACAAGTACGACGACGTCTGTCGCATTCACAATCAACAGATGAGACGGGAGATCGCTGCTCTTCAAGCGGAGAACTACAGCCTCGAGAGACAATTGTTCAGCTATCAGAAGAGCCTGGCTTACGCTCAGGCTCAGCAGCAACAGGAGGTCAGCGCGGTAGCCGCTACCGGACAATCCGGACCCGTACACTCGTCCCACTCGTCGCATCTCGAACGTTCGGCCTCAACCGACACCGAATATGCCTGACATGTGCTGCCCGACGTCGCTGCCGATACGACTCGTCTCGTCGACACGGAACATCGGGGCTCCTACCTCTATCGCGACTCGACCGCCAACGCCGACAGTCAGCGGTGGTCCGCCCTCCAGGAGAACGATCAACGCCTCCATCAGAATCTTGTGATGATAATGGATCGCCGTTTGAGCAACGTTCAACATTCACAATCGCGCTACGACGTGGAATCCCCCCGTGGCTCCCAAGACGCGGTCTCATTGCACAGCACTCCCCTCGGCTCGAATGCCTCAACGAGGAGCTTGGGCAATCGCCGGAATAATCGAGAAATGATCGGCCCCGCTAACAGATCGTCTCTTCCTAGTATAGTCAAACAGCCGAGATCCTCGAGGGACGATAACTACGAGGGCCGCGATCCGAGGTACGCCAACAAACGCGCCTCGTATCAT
>OX632356.1:31642902-31855590 GCA_951751655.1 Ophion costatus
TTGAATTGGTAGTATTTTTATTTATAACTAGCAAATTTACCATATTTTATCATATACAATATATATGAGTACGTGGTTTACAATCCTCAACAGACAAAAATTATAGACAACATTTTGTATTCCATGGTGTTGAGGTTTGCTGGAATGCCACGGGAGCTTAAAAAATTTTTTTACTTCCCCATTTTTATTATTATTCGAAATATTTTTTTGTAAATTTACATTGTGGATCAATAAATAAGCAACTTGCAAAATTGTTGAGGGATTTTTGGAGGCAAAATCTACCAAAACGAATTAAGAGAATTCAGAAATATTAATTTTCATTGCATTTCAACTATGCAAACTTCAACGTCAGTGTGTTCCCGCCACATTTCGATATATGAGAGAAAATTTCCCTCTTGCGTGGGTATCACAAAATCACTGGTATCACAAAACACACTGGTATCACAAAATCACTCGTATCACAAAATACAATGGTATTACAAAATACACAAGAGTTCACCTGGCCGATCACAAGCGACAATGCGCAAAATTCATGGTTCGTCGATACGTTTCGCGGACTCGCTTATATGCTCGCTCAGAGTACAAATAGCATGCGGGAGAAGCCTCGGACGCTGGGCCATACTCCGGCCCTAGAGCGTACTACTACATCTATGAATTTTCAATTTTTTTAGATCTAAATAGACCCATTCAGTCCAAACGACAAAATATTTTTCTATGTAAATAACACTAAATACCAAAACTATTAGAAGCATATAAATGTTTAAATGTTCAACGGTGTCGCATAGATCTAGATTTACATAAATAAATATATCGAAGACAAGTCTCTGGAATGATAGAATCAAACTGAAACATTGATTTTACGAAAATGTTCGTTAGTTCAAATGAAAAAGGATCAAATAGACTAGTTGATTTCGATAAATCTTTTTCATCAGTGTAAGCAATATATCATAAATTGGTGACTTGGACATCAATTATCTCGAGTTAGAAGTGGTAAAATTTCTTGAAACTTCACAAACGGGCGAGCATTGCTGTTTCATCCACGATAAACGATGCCTCCATCCTCCATTACCATTGCCCACTGAATATTCACCGGTAGAAAAGCGTTGTCAACGTCATCACTACCCAGATAGACAGTCATGATCATCACGCCGTGCATACAATTGATGAAGCAAATTTTACAGCATGTTGACTACATGTCGTGATGCAAAGCCGTGAACTCATTTAGTTTCGTGAATGTACAAAGCATTTTGATCTCAATATGTCGTTTACAAATGCATCGTACGTTTGGAGAACGTCGCACTCATATCGCTGTGCTCAAGTGTCCACAATTAATATCTGCAAATTTTACGTCAAATGGAAGTCATCCAATGACTGGTGTTGATGAATTCACTGGGTTAACACTGGTAGTAGACATGCCATGCAAGCAATATGACGGCGATATGCATGTTTGTCAGTGATACATTCGATGGGCGCAACATGACGGCGATATGCGTGTTTCTCAGTGAACATCCTATGACGGTGATATGCATGTTTTCAGTGATACATTCGATGAACGCAATATGACGTCTATATGCATATTTCTCAGTGATACATCCCACGAGCACAATATGATGGCGATATGCATACAAATCCAGAATGATACAAGGAAGCAAAGACACAAAGAAATTTTGCGCAAGTGTTAGAATGGCTAGGTAGGTAGCGCGCTCAGCTCTCGAATTAGAAGACGAGGTTCGAACCATAGGTAGGTAAAAACTTTTAACTAGGCAGGATAGGTTTTAGTCCATTTATCATATAGGCAGAAACATAAAAAAAGCATATGGATATAAATTAAAATCCTACCAAATTTTTTTAATCAACAATTTTGGATTTTTTATTTTTCACGCCATGACGCTAATATGAGATCCATACCGCTAATAATCATTGCTGAGGCATAGAAAGTCTCACAGCTGTGTATCCCTTATGAGTGCTCCCGTTGAAGTCATATTTGCATCACATGATGATTCACAATAATACATCCAAATGAAGCAAAGTTGTTCTCACGCGAATATGTATGCAGTGAAGTCATCAGACTAGCAAAATCGGCTCATCGCAAATCGCCGTCATGTTGCGCTCATGGGATGTATCACTGAGAAATATGCATATCGCCGTCATATTGCGCTCATCGAACGTATCACTGAAAACATGCATATCGCCGTCATGAAATGTATCAGAAACATACATATCGCCATCATATTGTGCTCGTGAGATATGTCACTGAGAAATATGCATATAGCCGTCATATTGCGCTCATCAAATGTATCACTGAAAACATGCATATCGCCGTCATAGGATGTTCACTGACAAACATGCATATCGCCGTCATATTGCTTGCATGGCATGTCTACTATCAGTGTTAACCCAGTGAATTCATCAACACCAGTCATTGGATGACTTCCATATGACGTAAATTTTGTAGATATTAATTGTGGACACTTGAGCACAGCGATATGAGATCGACGTTCTCCAAACGTACGATGCATTTGTAAACGACATATTGAGATCAAAATGCTTTGTACATTCACGATACTAAATGAGTTCACGGCTTTGCATCACGACATGTAGTCAATATGCTGTAAAATTTGCTTCGTCAATTGTATGCACGGCGTGATGATCATGACTGGCTATCTGGGTAGTTCGATTGCACTCGACATCGACAAAGCAAAGTTTGGCGAGGTACCGATGAAGCTATCTGTTAAAACTTGAGTTGGCAATTGGCACCGCGGTATGTTGCAAACCAAATGGTATCTTCTTCTTCCGCACAATTTGGCCACCTATAAAAGACACGCGATCTCGTTTGGCCGCTAGCCACAAAAAGGTACCTTGGAACAGTCAATTATCCACGATAAAACTAGTCGCCCTCTAACGAGCTCTCGCGAGAACCAGAAGTACATCGCTACACCGCGACGGTGAATGCGAGATAGTCGCTCTGCTGGAGGACGCGTTTATACGCAGCCATGATTTGTGAAGCGCGCTTGGTTTCCGGAGAGCGAAGAACGTTTATAAACCGCCGATCGTGGCACGTACCACCCTCCACTCTCTAATTTGCCCGTCCCGCCGACCGTAAACTACGTACTTATACGCGTATACGTGCATCAAAGTTGCGAGCACAGAATTGCTTATGCAGCTAGGACGGATTAAATTAATTGTGCAGTCCCTGAGGGAAAAAGAGGGCGCGCGTGCAGCTCATCCCAAGTCGGAAGAGGAGAGACAGCAGAAGATTTCCGTGCCGTGGAAGGACGCTGGAAGAAAAAAAGAATTGAAATTTTTCGCCGCGAACTTTTCACTCAGCCCCCTTCTCTCTCTTTCGTCGTCTTCTTTAATTTTGGTCGAGAATAGCCAGTTGCGTATAAGCCAGGAGGGCCGGGAAGATTTATTCTTGAAATTCTAACGAGCCTGCGAGGAGTGAGGAAATAACGAGATGCGAAAAAGAGAAGAGGTTTAAAAACATGGCTGTGCACGTGTTGGAATTCTCCGATAAGTGGCTCGCGCGTAAACGAAAGAGGGAGAAAGCGATTGGACGGGGTGCGATAACGAAGGAAGGAAGAAAAAGCAAGTGGCCGATCAATAAGTTTACTCTGTGTCCATAGAGTGCAGTTATGCATCTCGACTATCTCATATATCCCGCGAAATTTCACGATGTGCGGAGAACGATCAGTGGGAGATGCGATCTGAACGGATAGCGGAACCAGGACTAAACGGGTCCGAAATTTAATGGGACGGATAGGGGAAAAGTGGGAGGCGAATCTGTTGGATTAAAGTAGTACTGGATTGAGCCACCAGGAGCGCTGGGTAGCAGCTCCTGATGCATGGTGCACTGAAGGTAGCCACGAGTGAGAGAGATGAAACGAGGTTGTTGATTGTAATGAAGTCAGCAGTTATTACTGTAGTCCGGTTCGCATACGCATGAGCATGGGGCGTTTGAATATTCAGTTTTTGGTTATGTTCGTCTCCATTTTCGCTGTGTTTTTCCAACAGATTCGCATGCCATTTCCGTAGTACATAGTTCGGATTCTTGCGTAAGTCTCATAGGGCGTTATCGCACTGGCGATTCGCGAACGTGTATCAAGTGAGGCGATCGGTGAACGCACTTGTAGCCAATACTGTGAACGCACTCACAATATTGTACACTCGCGTACGTACAGCCCGCCCCGCCACGGCCAGTCTGCAGATAACGATCTTGTAAAGCATCGCGGCGAACACGTTGCGCCACGAGGCAAGCGCGTTGATCGATTGTCTCGCTAGAAACTAACGCCCGCTAATGGCCAGTGTGATAAAGCCCATAGGCGAATTACGTGATTCTCATGCAGTTTCGCTATTGATTGCAATCATTCATCGAACGTTCTAATCCTCATCTTGACTCTTCAAGATTAAGTTATTGACTTCTCGGACGGCCGTATTTTCTGGGGACTTAAGCAGGGCCCTCCTGAATCATCGGTAAATTGCAGTGGCGCTTAATGAACAATAAGTTACAATGAATCATTATACCCAAGGATACACTGGAATGAAAAATCTGCGGCAAATTCAGTAGATTCAAACCGTTCCTGTAAAAAGTCGCGGCTACGAAAGTTCTGCTAGTTATTTTTTCATTCACATTTTTTTCATTCACATTTTCCTCCTGTTTTGATTGTGAATCTGGAACCTTTAGGATTTTTTACACGCGTAGTGCAGTTTATATCAGACATTCAGAGTTATTTAGTGCATAAATTATTTGATAGAAATTTCGCCGACGTGTCGTCTCCATAGAGTGCCGTATAAACTAGACGATTTTTAGAGTCGCAACTTTTTGTCAAAGTTCGGTAACTTTGCTGGAGATTTTACCAGTATATTGGGATGTAGTAGTAGTAGTTTTATTTCGCAGGTATGACCTTTCGGGTTTTTACACCGTACCCCCTATACATATTATTTCCCCATAGGATTAAAATCCAACTCAATATACTGACCTTTTCTCGCTTACATTTTTTGGATCACTCGCTTCGCCATTCTCACATACCGGCACAGTTGATACACGGGCTCTCTCTGAATGCTTCGTTTTTAAATTTTCCCCTGCACTTCCATTCACCCATACCGTCAGATCATCTACCACTACTCGTTTTATTGCTCCCTTCATTTTTCGCATTCACATGTGTGGATCAGGGTCTCTACTTGCGACAGGCATGTCGCCGCCATGGAAATTTATGTATGGAAAATATATGCTACATATATATATATATATATATATATATATATATATATATATATATATATATATATATATATATATATATATATATACATTTATATACATTTATATATATATATATATATATATATATATATATATATATATATATATATATATATATCGGTCGCATATATAGTGATAAAAAATAGAATAATACGTATATATGATGCATATATGACCCATATATTTTCGACATATTTTTCTGACCAAAAAATATATGCTACGTATAAACACCATATATGATGCATATATGAGGCATATACGACGCATATATTTTTTATATATTTTCAATCTATTTTTTTGTCAGAAAAATATATCAAAAATGTATGCGTCATATATGACTCATATATGTGTCATTTATGCGTCATATATGACGCATACATCTTTGATACATATTCCCGACAAGAAATATATGCTGTGTATAAACACTGTATATGTTGCCGATAAATCACACATTTTTTTCTCATATGTATTATATATGCCCATACTATTAGGTTAACATTGTATATATTAATAGTCTGAAATAAAAATACATTTTTCTTGTATATGTTTAGACACAAATTACATTTTATACATTTTTTCTTTATATTTAATAATACATAGAAATTTTTTAATAATTTCTTTTTTAATTTTATTAATTATTTTAATTAGTTTTAATTAATTTAATTAATTTTAATTCAATTAATTAAATAACTAATTTAATTAATTATTTAAGCATTTAAATTTGGATTTAATAGTACATAGAAAATATATGCTACATATATGCTGCACCTATATAACATATATACTGCATATATGCTATACGTATATGCTACATGTATGCCACATGATTTTTACATATATCCAATGTATATGCTGCATATATGCTATATATATATGGTATGCATGTAGCGTATATGCAGTACATATGCTACGCATATCTGTATATATGTGGCATATATGTACCATTTATGCAGTATATATGTGGTATGTATGCAGTGTTTATGCAGCCTGTATGCTAAATGTATGTGGTATATATGCAGGGGAAATGCTACATATATCATTGATATATGATACATTGATATACAGAAATACCACGCATATACATCTCATATATAAAAACGTCACGAAAAATAGAATTTGGCACATATATGCAATATATATTTTCAATATATGGCATACATTTCACATATATTACAATTGTTAATAAAATAAATTTGCAGTATATTTTTGCGTATATAAATTTCCATGGGGGCGGGCAGTTTGTACCTCGTATACTGGGACTATTCACTTCGTTGGAAATGAAAGTTAGTTAATCGTCAAATATTCGAGTTCGTGAAAGGAATACCTCAACGCAATTTCTCGCATTTTGTCATTCCGTGGAATATTATTATCACAATTCGACACGAGTACCTAGATACGAAGATTATCACAAAATTCAACCGCATTCTCAATTAAATTTTGCTCGATATTTCACCGATGAATTTTTAAGAATACTAACTTTTATTGGATCCTTCATACTGCCGATGAAAGTTCATCTTCGAAGTTTCAAATGCCAAATTCAAGAAAGAATAAAACGATTAACAATTAGCTGAACTTGCGGAAACTACGAATTCGTACTTCTATCGGCTGTATGCAGATGTGGAAAAAAAAGTATCCGTGTCGCAAAATCAATGAAAAGCTCAAACGAACGGGGCATTAAAATATACGTGTATCCATTTTGAAAACGCAGACTTATATCCCTGTTTCTCAACGCCCGAGGAGAGACCGAAAAAAAGAAGGGCATTTACGTCGTGCTCCGAGCGTTAATGAAACCAGCGAAAGCTTGGCAATGTGAACGAAGGGGAAAAAAGGATTAAGGCGATTGACTAACAGCGAGGCTAAGAAGGAAAAAATGGCGAAGAAATTCTTGCGTAAAATTTGCGCCAAGTGTCCGTCCTCTGTACTAGATGAAGAGTCATTCAGGAGAAAAAATAACTACTTAAAAGAGTAGGCAACCGCAAAAAAAAGCAAATTGCTGTATACTTTGTACATATCTCTACTTTAAAAAAAACTTAACAAAAGAGAATAAAGCACTCTCAA
The DNA here is from genome assembly GCA_951751655.1 of Ophion costatus. Taxonomy (NCBI): domain Eukaryota; kingdom Metazoa; phylum Arthropoda; class Insecta; order Hymenoptera; family Ichneumonidae; genus Ophion; species Ophion costatus. The sequence continues at coordinate 31,650,224 of OX632356.1, forward strand.
CGGCGAGCGAGCGTGTCCCCCTCATTATTGTTCTAACGATGTTTCACTCGTTCCTTATCCGCCGTCTGCCCCCTTCTCCTGCCCGATCAATTAATTAATCGAATTATATAATCCGAGTGGATTTATCGATTGGGCCCGAGATATGTGGCAGCAAGCGGGAGCTGGCCACGCTCGCCACCGCAATACACCTTGTACCTATGAATGAACATTTCGAGGATTATACTGGCAGCAGTAGCCCGGTCGTACGCCCACAAACGTACGAGAAATTCATTTTGGAAAATCGTTTCCCTCCAAGCTTATATGATCAAATTACGTTTGTGATAGCGTAAGGTTTATTTTTATGTTTGATTTAAAAACATGCCGATGACTGGCTGCTCGTCATATTTATCTCACAATTCGATAAATGTACAAACGTTAAAATTACCAAGTATCACTTAACCTCGTGAGTCGCGACTTTTTATGCTATATGTATATTGCATATGCGAGTTTGTTTTTAATTTAGTGCGGTATGACTTACGAGGTTAAAGCCATGTATCACGCGCTACGACCACTTCGGAATTTTGACCCCCAGTTTCGACCAAACGATACAATCAATTGAGATGATATTTGTTGTGTATACGCGATATTTTTGCAGAAAGAGCCTGACGGCCGACATTTTTCCAAATTTTGAAACTAAAACTTTACAGATTGTAGTTACGATAAAATGTATTGTAAATTACTAACTGATACACCGAATTCATGCACATTCCAAGACCATTCGGCTCTCGACAGTGAAAAAAAAAGATACATTGTGAGCGTTGATTCAACTGGGTTGATGAAAAAATTACGGAGTGATTCGGATTTAGTTTCTTTTTACATGAAACTAGCAAAATTGTACCGATAAAGCTCAAAATATTATCGACAATGCTGAAAATTTAGTGCATCAGTTTCCCACTGGCGGCGATCCCGCGTGATAAACGTGCACGCATGTACACGCATGACACACGGACTTGCAGCAACCGTCGCCTATTGGGCATCTGCTCTTAGCGTGGTGTGAGTAGCGGACGGTTGCTACGACATCTGGCGGCAGTTTGCGGCAGCTCGTAGCCAAAAACTACGAATTCTGCAATACCATCGTGACCGCGTCGACATTTCGCGGCGTGTCGTACATGGCCTTAAGAACTGCATTAAATTAGCAGGCAAACTGTGCTCAAACGAACCTAAATATTTTTTTGCAATTATCATTCAAATGGTTTATCTTGATCAGATTTATTTTTTCGTTTTATTGTAAAACTATCCAATGGCTACGTGACCTGTATATCCTTGATACAATCAAAGCACAAACACAATTAGACGAATGCAAATAACACGTACACATCCTGCTTGTACAATTTCTAGAATTATCACCCATTGTACGATGAATATTGTCATTATTATTATTATTAATTAATTGATCGATTAATTATCGTTGTCATCATATCGACCTTATGAATTGTCGTGTACATGTATAGAACATCTCTCTCTCTCTCTCCCACGTATAACAAAACCCAAAAATCATATTTTCTCGTCAATATTTTCTCGAAGTAGACAATAGTACAAGAAAAAAAAGACAAAGTTTTCCAATCGAACACCAACAAACTCTCTCGTCACGAAATACACAGGATGCACAGGCGATTGTTCTATAGTATAAATATTTATTAATTCGAGAATCAATAAGAAGTAATCATCGTTGTCGTCGTCTCGTATGATAAGCTTGAAACTTCAGTTCCTTGTTTTATCGAAGACTCTTTTTGTTGTCTATCTTGTGCAACTCGCCGCTCTCTCGTTTCTCTCCCTCTTTCTCTTTCTCTCGTTTGTCTTTCATGATTGTTGTATGTATCGAAGACTTATCGATTGGTAAAATCCATTTGTATTATTGTAGATTATGATCGTACACGCTGTGACGAGCGGCGCTTTTGCGACACCTGACAATCGCACGGGTCTCACTATTGTATAGTATTTGTAAATTTCGGAATATTATGTAAATATAGGCATCGACGACCAGAAATTGACCGCACTCTGTTTGTCGTCCAGAGAACAAATTTATAAACCTGAAATGGCTCCATTTTCTTCTACCTACATTGATCCTTCGATCATCATGGACGTTGCGAGCCCTTGCAACATTATTTGAAATAAAATTCATTTATCAAATTTCGCCGAGCACGTCAACGGGAACAAAAACTGGTACAGGCATTTATTGCATCATTATTGCGAAATGATGTTTCTGTATACTTGCAACATCATATTTATTTCTCGTTACCTCGTAATGAAATTGAAACTTCATGATAAATATTTTTATCGCGCGCTCCAGTTTCGTAGGACGAGACGAGAAACCTGAACGCCCATGGAACCTTCATTAACTTTGCGATCACGAAAGACACAGAAACAAAAAAAATTACTCAAATCTACAAGTGAGGCAGAGAGAACAAAATTAATACAATTGCACAAAGTAGTGCTATACCAGCAGGTACCTGCGTTCCCGTAATCTGAAATGCTTCGTTTACCTTTATTTTGTATACTCCTGAGTCAAAAAGAAGTAACAGAAAAAAACGAGAATTTGCATCATGATTTGCGATTATTTGGAAATCATTGCCAATTGGATTTGCCACTTTCGCGAAATATCTACGCAATCGTCGTATCGCTCGATAAAGTTCTCCAGCTCAAGTGTACAGATAAAACGTACACTTTGAATATTTGAAGAAAATAAACCAAATATTCACCCTTACAGTGGTGTCATTCGAACGTTGCGTGTGTCCATGTTCAATAGTTTTGTAGTGGACGACACGAGGGCCACCTAAATTACAATATTAATTTACATAATTTCGTAATTTCGCTGGATATAAAAGAAACAGTTCCATTTTCTTCTATCGGCATAAAGATTGAGTACAGTCTTACCGTATATTGGAATCGGAAAAAATTAGAGGAAGGCTAGCTTTTGACAGGTGTTTTTGTAGGTGCTGCGGATGCTAAATCCAAGTTTGCCTAAAAATCGGGGTGTAGGGTTTTTTAGAGAATGAAGGCAGGTGGGGGTGGATTACGTCCAACGTAGAACCCCTACGAGGTCGGCGCCGGGGGACAAAATGTTCAGCAAAATCCGGGCTTTATTTTTGTCCACAGCGCCGAAGTCGCGGAAGTTCATTTTGGGGGTGAAATTTTGGAAAATCAGTTTTAATTCGATAACTCTTTAGGGAAAATTCATACAATTTTTGTTCAAATGGGAACGTTGTAGCCCTTGAAAAGACGCGTCGATTGAGTATTTGATCATCCCTCTCCGATAATATTTTCGACGCCAAAAAAAATTGTGGAAGTATCAACGAAAAATTCTTTATTGCATAACTCAAAAACAATCGATTTTTCGGATATGGTTTAAATGTACGAAATGTAGCGGATAATTTTCTCTATATTTTCGTTCCTATAGATCACGCTTGAATTTTGCTTTTTCCGACCCCTCTCGGGGATTAAAAATTCAAACTGAAGTTCTGGGAAAACTATTGTGTCCCATTTGGGTCCCGAACAAGGGTCCCATTTGAACAAAAAGTGTACGAATTTTTCCTAAAGAGTTATTGAATTAAAACTGATTTTTCAAAATTTCACTCCACTTTTTCACCTCTAAAATGGACATCCACTGCTTCGACGCTGTGGACAAAACTAAAGCCCGGATTTTTCTAAACATTTCGTCTCACGGCACCCACCTTGTAGGAGTTGCAGTTTGGCATCAATCCATCAATCAAAAAAACCCTGCAGCCCAATTTTTAGGCAAACTTGGATTTGGCACCCGCACCACCGACAGAATCACCTGCCGAAAAACTGGCCTTCTATTTTTTTCCGTTTACGGGATTTTTCAGCGACAGCACGACTGTACTAATTTTCGTACCTATCCGTCGTAGCAAAAAACGGCGGTGAAGGGGCCACTTTGATTATGTTGACGTTCCCGTCGTTGGAATGCAACGAAAGTTCAGTTTTCTTGTACTGCTCGCATTCGTTTCAATGAGTTGAGGCACGGAACGCACCCAAACGGTTTTCCTTATTTTTATTAGGGATTCGTGACCTTAATTAATAAAAAAAAACAATAGATCATAATAAGTAAGAAAAGAATGGGAAAGATCTTTCGTGCTAACTTCAATGTCATCCACCTTGCTTATCACGATCTCTCTTAATGCTTCACTTGGAATAACGAAAAAAATGTGGTTTTCAACACCCTCTTATGTTCTGACGTTTTATAAACCGTAGGTTCAAAGCGTTCGTAGTGATTTAAAACATCTCGATAATCGGCAAGATTTTTTCCCATAAAAAAACAAGAATAACTTGTTATCGCGTTGATTTGTTGGCTACATTCATTACTTCACTTGACATCAAAATGGTTCCCGAATTCTTTTCACGAGACATCGGAAGGGTATTGGATCGTTTTTATTGTTACCTGGAGCAGGGCTCCAGTTACTTTTGATAGCTAGAAAGTGATCCGTCAACGAGATATTGAGGGATCAATAACAGTCTCGCTTTATCACGAATCGTGCAAGCTCTAACGATGAAGGAAGATTCTTCCCTTTCATCGTGCGATGTCTTTTCACACCGAAGGTATGCGACGAATGCAAATCACGAGGGTGGAAGCATCCAGCACCGAGCTGCTGGCAAGTCTTGCATCTGTGAGCACGAAGAATAGACGAAGATTTCGTTCCTTTAGGACGATCGTTTTGTTCCATAATGCAAATATTGAAAGCCATTTCGGAATAGGAGACGAAACGAAAGGGTAGGCGCGTCCGGAAAGCTTTCACACTTTCTCTTGAATACTTTCCTATAGTGCTCTCTCTCTCTCTCTCTCTCTCTCTCTCTCTCTCTCTCTCTCTCTCTCTCTCTCTCTCTCTCTCACACACACACACACACACACACACACACACACACACACACACACACACACACACACACACACACACACACACACACATTGCCATATGTCTATATACATACACAGGGTGTCGTAATTATAATGGCGGTTCGAATGCGGATGAAAGGACTCGCCCGAAGCAAACAAAATCCAGTCAATTTAGACATCCCTAGTTCTCAGGTTTCGACAGCTTTTAAGGCTTTAGGCCACAGCAACGGGTATAAAATCATTTGCGAATTTATCATTTTTTTTCGTATGAAAAAGTGATCCACTTACAAAATTAATTTCACATCTATTTAATATGAATATCAAGCTGTTAGAAATTTGTTTTTTTGATGTACAAGATGGCCGACTACTAATATTTTCTTTTGTTATATTTTTTTAGGCGCTCCACGGCGTGACATTTAGCATCCACAATTTTTTACCTAGAACAAAAAACAAAAATTCTCGGCAATCTACATTAGGATACCTAAAGTACGTGCGAGATTTAAAAAATATTGTTTTGTTCAAAAGTTGTACGTATTTGAACTTCAGAAATGAATTTTCAGTGAAAAATTTCGTTATAACTGCTCATAAAATGAAAAGTTTTGGGTTAATCGGAAATTTCGTACGTACTTTTTTGCGAAATGCAAAGAGGAACATAATTTTTAAATTTGAAGTAAATCGAGTGAAAATTGTTGAAGTTATTTGTCACCCCAATTGGAAAAAAGCTGTTTCGAGAAGTTTCGAGTAGTCAGCCATTTTCTACATCGAAAAAAAAAATTCTAAAAGCTTGATATTCATACTAAATAGATGTGTAATTCATTTTATAAGTGAATTACTTTTTCATGCGAAAAAAAATTGTTAAATTCGCACATGCTTTTATACCCGCTACATGGCCAAACATTAAGGCCTAAGGCCTTAATGTTTGGCCAATTTTCGCTATAACTTTTAAAAATAATTCCAAGTTCATTGTAAAACGTGGTAAAAATACCACATGAATAATGTATTTTTTACAACAAAAATCACGAATTCAAATCCGCCTTCGAAACATATTTCTTGTAATATCGATAACTTAAGGAACGGCACCGCTGCGAGGGGCCGAAAAATGGTCGATTTTTCCGAATTTTTTTGTCTACTCGATTATCTATTTACGGTTTGTCAAAAAAAAGTATGGTGTTCAGCATACACTGAACTTATGTCGTGCAAATTTATATGTTTAAAAATGAAAACATAACATCGTTTTTGAGGTATAATAGAGCCCGCGCATTAAACAATGTGGTTCAACGGCCGGATAGATAAATTGACAATGATTGGTCTCCAAAATAAAAATAAAAAAGTTTTATAATCTACAGAAATGTAGTTCCCGTTGTACGAAGCCGTTTTTTCCAAACAATTTTTTTTTCACAAAACGGCGGTTGGTCGACAAAAGAGTAATTTTGGCAATATTTTTACTTGTATTCAAGGGCTTAAAAAATACTAAATAAAAAAACGACTGCCAAATGGATGGTCTGAAAAATAAAAATTAAAAAGTTTAATAGTCTACATAAATGTAGTTCTCGTCGTACGAAGCTGTTTTTTCCAAACAATTTTTTTCACAAAATGGCAGGTCTTCGACAAAAGTGTAATTGTGGTGAAATTTTTACTCATATTCGAGGGCTTAAAGCTACTAAATAAAAAAAACGACTGCGTACAACCGTGGCTACTGCAATTAGGGCAACTTTGGCTTTTTAAATTGAGAATCGAACAATTATAGCTGGAGGTGTGATTTTGGGTCGAGAAAAGTCGTTTCGCGAAAAACGCGATTGAAAGTTTTAGTTTCTTATGTAACTTCGTAAATTTTCGATATTTTAACTGGAATTTTTTTTCACACTTCCCTGAATATGTATAGTCTAAGAAAATGTTCCAAAAATCGATCTTTTTACCCGTCACAGTTTTGTCTCGCCTTAATCTGGGTTTTGTTTGTGTTCCGTAAAATTCGAGCAGTTATCAAATGAGCAAAAATTAACTTTCCGCGGTGAAATGAAATATCGATTATTGACGAGTAGTCGAGGAACGTCAGCCCAAAACGTTGAACCCAAACGAATTTTTTTTAAAGCCGTTCGTTCAACTATTTATCTACAAGATGTACAGTCTACAGTCGAAGTATTGACACTTGCTTTCCGGACACCCGGTACATAGACATGTACTGTTTCCAGACATTGCAATGAACCAAATCGAGATTTCTCGGAGCTTCCTTTCTAATTAATTCTCATCGAAAGCCAGATAACTCCCGAACCGTCTTTCTTGCAAGGCAGAACGGAACCACTCGAATCAGAAGTTACTTTTGACAGGGTCGATATCTCTATTTTTTTTCGGTAGATTGCAGAAGAGTACTCTCGAAGAAAAAAGTCTCCCGAAGAAGTGTAAAAAAGACAATACAAAAAATGAGTTTGAAAATAGAAAGAGAAATGTCCGGGGTCAAACAATATGCAGCAAATTTCGAGATGTTACTTAAGAAATATTAATTTAGCGCTAATCTGAATCTACAATGGGATGAATTGCAACACTTTCTGATCTCGAATTTTCCGAAATTGCGTCTAGGAAGCTGAACCACCTGACATTTTGAATTTTTCCAACCAGTCCAAAATTCACCAGATTCCAATTTGTTTTAATCCGAATTCACCACAATTATGGCCCACGGTGTCTCGTATGAAAAGTTTCCTTTATATCATTTTGAACCTTTGCAGGAAAAAATACCTTGAAAAATCATTTGGTCTATTTGTTGCTTGAAAAAGCCCCGGGCCTTCGCAAAAAGAGCTTTCGAGAAAAATTGGATAAAGAGCCGTTGATTTTTTTACATGGACAACGATAAAAATCGTCAAAACGCGACGCAAATACATTTCCCTCGAAATATTTGATTTGAGTAGAATCGTCAATTTGAACATGGGAATGCAGAGATTCCGAGAATACACAGGCGCATTTCATCAAATCGTTATTCATCGTGACGTAATAAAGAGTGTTTGGTATATATCTATAACTACACTCGTCTGGAACAGGGTAAACGTACACTCAATTTTGCTTCGATAATTACGAACATTATAACGATTATCAATTATTATCACGATTGTCAATCGCCATTGTATTATTATCATAAAGTGACTAATTCGATAAAAACGTCGTGAAGCCGACACGTCTCGCTGGAAGAGCCTAAATAATAATAATGTGACAAAGAGAAAATAAGATAACGGAGAACGAGTGATCCGGGAACCAAGGCAGGGAAAAAAAATCGAAGCTAATCAATTTGAAGATGGCGAAGGGGAAACATATTTTTTTTAATTCTTTTTTATGGTGTGCATATTTTTCTACTGCTCACACTTTTTTTTACCAATTTATAGTACGAAAATTACTCAAGCGGTTTTTCTTATCCTCGTAAGAAATCCACGATATAAATCTATTTAAAAAATTATAGATTGTAATAACAGTGAAGAAATAAAAAAAAATTAACATCTTTCGTTGCACTTCAACGATGCAAATATCAACGCATATTGTTTTTACTTATTATTCTCTGACATTGTCTATTTTCTTCCTGACGTCGCGTCACTGACATTGAATATTTTCTTTCGGAGCGTTTCGAGACTCGTAATATCAATTGCAATGGTCTCGAAGTTTGCATCGTTGCAATGAAATGAAAATTCCATTTTATATTTCTGTTTCCTCATTCTTATTATTTTATAAAATGTTGTTTTTCATGTTTGAATCCTAGATCTGCGCATAATCGACTTAAAAAATGATTGACGGATTTTAGTAATGAAAATCAGCTCCAAGAAATTCGAGTAATCGAAAAAAGACAATTTCCATTGCATTCCAACGATGCGAACTACAATCTCATCAATTGCAGTGGTGCTGACAGGCGGAGGCGGCGTTTTTTTTTCGCGTCTACGCGTATCGCCGTTTCCAAAGTTTATCACAGAAAACTATGTATATGTATACATGATGCGTAACGTATTTTTGTATATAAGTATTTTTTCCCAAGGAACATTCAAAGCAGCACAAAACGAATTAAGCAGTTTCGAATTGCGTCACGCAAAGCGCACAAAAGAATGTAATAAAATCGACAACAATAGTCGACAGGTGCGTTGATTTAATTCAGCCCGCTGGAGTGACGCTCGCAAACGATATCGACATGAATTTGCGAATATTCGTTTGAAAAATAAAAAACCGCTGCTCTCAAATGTCAAGCGATCGAGACTTAAAACTGAGTAAAATGCTTAATTTGCAAAAAAAAAACAACTACCAACGTTTCTTTTGTGAGGGGCCATATCGGATGGTACATGTCTTCGCCGCCAGAGCGCATCGCATTGCGAGTATTGCCGCTTTTACACGAGACATAACAACTCTGGACGAAAGGCTTGTACTCCTCGAGAAATGCCCCAAAATAGTGCAATTTGATAATCAGTCGGTGTAATCCTCTTTTAACTTTAAGAACCGGCGCTGTCATACGCTGGATAACGCCAGTTCCAAATCGTTGGATTACGCAATGCGATGATTACGAATCTAGGAATATGCGGCACTCATTTGTGAGTAGCGACACGTGATACCGGTGACTTCGCAAGGAAACACAAAATCGAAAGAGATGCTATACTACGTGGACGCAATTACGTCATTGGAGTTTGCATCATTGGAACGCAACGAAAACACTTTTTATTTTTCGATCGTCCACAATTTTTTAAAGAAGAAATAAAAGAAGAACAAAAATGTTTAAAAACGATAGTCCGTTGCATCCCAACGATGAAAACTTCAACAACGTATGCAATTGGAGCTCCATCATAATTGTCGTACTGAAAGAGAGAAAAAAATGTACCATATATTTATCTTTTTTTTCTTTCCCCACAGAATATTCGTAGGGTGTGTAACGTGTAGCATTGTATAGTTGTCAAACTCCTGGACTTCGTGTGACGTGCGTCGCCCGGAACAAACATATATATATATATATATATATATATATATACATACAAACGGAACAAACGCACCCGTATATACGAAAGGGAGAAAAAAAATGGAAAAAATTATCACACACGAGCTTGAAAAACATAAAACATTTTTGTCGTGACGTGAAAAATCGCACAAGCGTGTATGTAACCACTAAAAAAAAGAAGAAAAAAACTTGTATTACTCAAACCATCTGTGGGTCTGCCTCGTCTTTTATAAAGTTCTTGCTATATTCAATGCAGATGTCTATCGAGTTTTTCTTACGACCCAGCAATCCCGTCCTGCGTAAACAGTAACAATAATACTCCGTGTGATACTAACAATAATTGTGAAGAAACGAAAAAACGTCGAAAATGAAGGGTAAGTCGATCAGGAAAAATCTGGGTCTATTGATTTTTACAATTTTCCATGAGGAAACTATGCCGGCTTGTGTAAATTTAAATATACACAGTGGGTTTTTTTTCTGTGGGTTGGAGAGCTTTTTTTACGTAGGCAGTATTGTTTTCTAGAGCGCTGTTTTGGAGGTCATTTTTGGGATGGAATAACTAAAAAAAAACTAAAAAATAGATACACATTTTTATTGGTCCTTCAAGAATATGAACAAATTTTTTAAGACGAAAAAAGGTGTTAGCATGTGCTTTTGTTCATTTGTTTACAACGGTGAGCGGTAAATGTCTCTAATTAGCGCCCAGTATTGCGGACGTTGTATGATTGTGAAAGAAAAAAATGCTTAATTTGTATGAGTGTTGTAATGTTTGGTACCGTGGAAATGAATTTTAAGGGGTCTTCTCACTTCAGACGCTAAAAAAGGCGATTTTCATTAATTTTTTCGTATTTTTATATTATAGATATTGATATAAAAGTTGTTACACTCAATAAATCCACTTCCGAAAAAGATTTTTTTTAAATTATTTAAGTCATTATTTATAGACGAAAAGAGCAATTAAAAAATGTCCAAAAAAATGTAGGTCTGCGCTGTTGATGAAATCTCGGAGATGGATTATCATACGATTTTATATATCTGCAAAAATAACAAAATAGCGAACATTTTTCGAAAAAATAAAAAACGCGTTATCTCACCGTTTTTGGCAAAAAAAATAGTATATATCAAAATTGAAAAAAAATCCTTCATTTGGGTGGGGGGAAAAATGTCGAGCGATCGATATGCAGATGGGCCAAAATGTCGAATTCGAAAATGCCGAATGTTCGAATATAGATGGGTCAATCTTACTAGAGTCTGTAAAGTCGAAAATAACAATTACGAATATGAACATCTCGGAAGTTGATATATAGCGAAAGACAAAAATCAGATTTAATAAAATAGCGAAAAACAGAATATCGATGGGCCTGTATGCATAACACCAAATAATTCGAGACGACAATTCTCCGAATTAAAAAAATTGCGACGGTTCACAATGCAGAAAATCATTAAAGCGAACGGCCAAAAAGTCGAGTGGTTAAAATCGCGAAGGGTCAAAATGGAGAACGGCCCGGATGGCGAATCGAGCGATACGTTACTTGCGCTTCAGAGTGAAGCTGCGAGATGGTGCTGTCGGTCAGTCGGCTAAAATATCGTAAGGCGGTTTTCGGAGTGACGATCGCTTTCCGGTTTCAACGCGAAGGGATTTTTGTGAAAAACGCGTGAATAACTCTCGCCGGCTCAATATTTGTCAACCAGCAAAACCGCATAAACGGCCGGAAAGGTTCCAAGGAGAGACTTACAGACTACTAACAGAGGCAACGTCAAGGCCATCAGTAGTTGCTTCGGTGAAATAGTCACCGGGAACTCGGGACACCGGCGATACACGACCAGACATAACCTCGCTCAGTAGCGAGGAGAGGGCCGACACGAACGAACAAGCATTCGATGATTTTGCCGCATCCGTAAGCAGTCTCCGAGGGGAGAATGCTTTAATGAACCAAGAATGTAACCAGAAGATGGACAGCAGAAAAAGAAGAATTTCCGACGAGGCCAATACCGAGGAAGACAGAGACGAGTACGCGGAAAACTCAGTTTACATCCAGGTGGGTACCATGGGAAAACACGGAAGCGCTAATAGTAAAAAAACAAAAACGAAACAAACTGCCGACAGTCTCGACAACGCATCGGCGATAGTAGCAAATGCGACGACATCAAACACCGTCCCGCGTTGCTCGACCGAAAAGACGCCCTTGACCCACAACGACAATGACGTTATCCTTTATGACAGGAAAGACAAGGCCCCGTACCTAGTACATGTCAAGGCCATATCCAAAGATCAGACCGCAAAATCGCTTCCCATCTTAAAGATCTCTCAAAAGCTTTACAGATCTAACATCAAATATGAGTCTCTTGAGAATTACGGCAAGAACGAATGGATACTCTCATTCAACGCACGCGATGAGGCGAACAGATCCATATCGAACCAGTACCTCACTGAAGTCGAGCTGAAAACCTTTATCCCGAGTTACGCACGATCGCGCAAGGGTAAAATTTGGGGCGTCCCAGAGGACATCTCTATCGAAGAACTCAAAGATGTCATCTCAGCAGAAAACAAAGAAATAGAGATTTTAAACGCCCGCCGCCTCCCGAGAAGAACTTTGGTCGAAGGACGAACAAAATGGGTCGATGGGGACGCAGTCTGTCTGGAGTTTAGGGGTAAAACCTTGCCCGAAACTCTATATATTTGGAGGACCAGGGTAAACGTGGTTCCCTACATCGAAACCGTCACTGTCTGCTATGGGTGTGGTGGGTTTCGCCACCCGAAAAAGTACTGCCGAAAACCCGCACGATGCCTACACTGCGGAAGTATTCACCATCTAGAAGAAGGGCAAAGGTGCGAGGCAGCACCGCGCTGCATCAATTGCGGAGGCGACCACCGAACGCTCGACAATAAGTGCCCAATGCTTTCCAAAGAAAGGGAAATCAACCGCATTATGGCTCACGATAATTTACCGTACCTCATTGCGAGAAGAACATACGAGAACCCCATGCAGCAACCGCAATATAGAGCACCACCGCGAACATTGGAGAACTTCCCGCCACTACCAAGCCGACCGGAACCACAGCCTGTAAAGACCCACGGATCGCACGCAGGGGAAGAGCGTTACCCGTCTGGCAAAAGAGGGAAAGCTGGAAGCTACGCTCGACCAACGCATCACGGACAGCAGTCACAAAACTTCGACTGGCATCAAGACCATTTCATCAAGGAACTCTCCGCACAAGCGGAAAATCCACCCGGGGAGGTCTTGGAGGGTCTTTGGGACATCTTTCGGATACTTTTGGCCGACAAGAACGCCGTACTTCTGTTGGAAAGAATAAGAAAAACCATTGGTCTTCACATTCAACACGACACAAAATAATTCGTTACGAAAGCTCAGGATCGTTCAATGGAACGCTAAAAGTATCAAACAAAAGATTCCCGAACTTCAACACAACTCTCGTTATTTTGATATTCTACTGTTATCAGAAACTTGGCTCAAAGAGAAGGATTCGTTCTACCTGCGGGGATTTGACGTTGTACGAAATGACCGGCTCAATCAGAGAGGGGGAGGAGTCGCGATCGCCATTGCAGGTACCTTGAAGTATAGAGTAATTCGCAACCTTAAAGACTGCAATAAAAAAATGGAGGTATGTGCCTTGGAACTGGATCTCAAAGACGGGAAACTCACGATTGTTTCGTGTTATAGACCGCCAAACGGCCCGGATATTAATGTGCGGGAATGGTCGGACTTTTTCTCGCAATTTAGGAATAGATTTTTAATTGGGGGGGATTTCAACGCCCACCACTCTTCATGGGGAGACCTTCACGACTGCGCAGTCGGAAAAGACATAATCAACAGTATTGAACCGCTTGACGTGGCGATTCTGAACGAGGGACAGTTCACGTTCCATAGCGGTGCCTATAATTCGCAATCCGCGATTGACATAACCTTTGTTGACGATAGATCACTGCTGTCATATCGATGGTCGGTCGGCGAAAGCTCATGGGGCAGCGACCACTTTCCTATTTTCATTGGGTTGGAGTGTTTCACAATACCGACCGGTAAACATAGAGCACCAAAGAGGATACATACACAAAAGACCGATTGGAACGAATTCTCGAAGCTATTAAAAACCAGAATAGAAGGCACCCTTGACGGGTCCTCCGGTCAGTGTAATATTCAGTCAAAATACTCATCCTTTGTCGCGTTGGTAGAGGATTGTGTAAACGAATGCACGCCCGGCTCAAACATCCCGACAAAACCCACTAGCCAGGGCTATCTTGCGTCCCGACCTCCATGCCCGTGGTGGAATAATGAGTGCGATAAGTTGATACGAGTCAGGAAAGCTTCCTTCTTAAGTTTCAAACATTGCCCAACACGTGTAAATTTCTTAGCCTTTAAGCGAGCTGAAGCTAGAGCAAAATATGGTCTCCAAAAGATTAAGAAAGAAAACTTTGTACAATTTTGTGAGGGCTTAACCAAAAACACAAACCCTACTTACCTATGGAGGAAGATTAAAGGTTTCAAAAACCGATTTAATTATAAAGATAATGCAAATGAATATAACGAAGAACGACTGAAAAATGTGTACGATATGATCAAAAAGTTGTGCCCACCTTGGGCGGAAGTTCCAATTCCTTCGTTTGATAACGCCACTCAGGACGAATTCTTGAACTTGCCTTTTACAGAGACGGAGCTGGAGCTAGCCATTTCTAGCGTGAACTTAAAATCAAGCCCTGGCGTGGATCGGATTGACTACAAAATCATCTCGTTGTTACCTAAAGAAGCAAAAAACCTCCTCTTAGACATATACAATGCGATATTTGCTACCCAGTCGTTTCCGGAAGAGTGGCGTAGATACAACGTCTTTTTCATTCCAAAAGGCGACGGGTCAAAACTCAGACCGATTTCTCTAGCTTCGTGTCTCCTTAAAGTGATGGAAAAAATGATCAATTACAGAATAGGTTGGTGGATGGAGTACTACGAGAAGTTGCCCAAATCGCAATTCGGATTTCGAAGATCTAAGTCAACTATGGACAATTTATCCCTACTAACGGCGGATATTTTGAAAGCATTTCAATCGAATGGATCCGTACCAGCCGTTTTTTTGGATATTCACTCGGCCTACGATAATGTCCTTGCAGATGTCCTAATAGACAAACTTAAGGGACTTGGATTTTCAAGTAAAGTGTTATCTTTTATTTTCAATTTAACTTCATGTAGGTCACTGTCGTTTAAATACGACGTCATCGACCAGATAAGCTGGTCACATAGGGGACTTCCTCAAGGAAGCGTCCTTAGCCCAATACTTTACGCAATATACGTGGCAAAACTAGAAGATGCGCTAGATCCTAGTTGCAGAATCATCCAATATGCAGATGATATCGCGATCTACTCTACTGTTCAACCCATTGTAGACTCCACTAATAGTATCCAGACATCTCTCGAGAACCTCGACAATCAGTTAAATCGATTGGGGTTGACTTTAGCGCCCGAAAAGACCAAGTTCATAATTTTCGACAAAAAGAGATCAGACAGACAAAGAACCCATAACTTCACCCACTATGGCACCATTATCCGCGAGAGCGAGGTCATTCGGTTTCTAGGGATGCAACTCCAATCAACCCTCGCTTGGGGGGCCCAGGTTAAAAAAATTGCGTCAAGTTGTCAGAACCCGCTTAAAATCATAAGCTGCTTGAGACATACGTGGTGGGGAGCAGATCCCACCTTACTGACCAGACTGTATAAATCTCTAATTCGCTCGAGAATAGAGTACGGCGGATTTCTCTTTCACAAACTAACTAAGCAAGACATGACGCGGCTGGAAAGGATACAATACAAAGCATTACGCCTGGCATTAGGATATAGAGCCTCCACTCCAACCAATATCATTTTAGCAGAATCAAAAGTCCCTCCCCTCCGGCTACGGTTCGAACACTTGGGTAATACTTTCTTAACTAGATTACGCGCCAACAACCCTAAGCATAGACTCCTGAACATCCTAGAGGAAATCACACAGAACGAGGATCATCCGACAGTTCTAAGTTATGATGGGAATAGCCCACTAACCGAAAGCTTTCGGGATCTGGACGGAATAGGACACCTTCTAGAGACGAGCGTGGCGAGGCCATTATGCTACGAGTACAGCTACGAAACCATCATGTTTCGACCGAACATTTCCTTTGAGGAAGGCAGAAATATCCTACAATCTAAGATACCACACGAAAGATTTACGGAAATATTCGATCAAACTCTTCGTGATTCCGTGTGTTTTTTTACGGATGGGTCCAAAATACCAGGGGCTGCGTTTGTCGGCTTCTCGTCAATAAAGACTCCCGACAACGAAACCCGCTCCTTCAGGGCAGCTGGTTTCGCATCGATTTTCACAGCGGAGGCCTTGGCTATTGCTGAGACTCTAGAGTGGATCACTAGTCTGAAGGCATCGAAATTTGTCGTCTTTTCCGACTCGCAAAGTGTGCTAAGTGCTGTCTCCTCCACTCCCGATTTGCCCAAGAAGTCCTACCTTACTTTACAATTGAAAGACCAATTAAGAAAGCTTAATGACAAAGATAAGGACGTCAGACTTGTCTGGATTCCGGCTCACGTAGGTATAGCGGGAAATGAGCTAGCAGACGCTGCGGCTAAGGCCGCTCCGAGAACGGGACGGGATACTCAACATGGACTTCCAATCTCAGACTTCACAATCCTATGGAAATCAAAACTCGAGAATAAGTTCCATCAGTGGTGCTTGGACAATAGTAAAGAAAAAGGCACTAACTACTTCAATAATTATTACAAACGCAGTCGACAACCATGGTACCATAAAGCTGAATTAAGCAGAAAAGGCATAGTCAGCATCAATCGTCTGCGAAGCAATCACACGTCTTTGAGTTCCAGTCTTAAGCGCTTTAATATAGTTCCATCAGCGGGGTGTCTGTGTGGCGAGTCCGACGAAACCCCAAATCACATCTTCTGGCAATGTTCCCGATACAAAAAGGAAAGAGGGAATCTACTTAAAAGCCTGAATCGAAAATACGGTCATCTCCCGTACAGCGTGGAATTCTTCCTGCACACTATGGAGCCTTACGCTCTACAAAGCATAGAGAAATTCATATTAGCCAGTGATATTGCTATTTAGAAGCAGCAACAATAATAGACACCCCCAAATCAAGGGTGAATGTAGTGTTTAGTTTTGTTCGCTTTTGTTTTCTTCCTGACAGCCGGTTTACAACCGGCTGTATCCATAAAGAAAGTAACTTCGAGTGATAAACGTGAGCTCTAGGATATAAGAACTTTAACTTGACCTATAATAGGAACATAAAGGTAACAACACGAGGGTACAAAATCTCCATATAGGCTGCAAGGTTAACCTACCGCAGCCTCTATTCCTTAAAGCCCGACATGGGATAAGGTTAGGTATTATGCGAGCATCCGCTCTCTTGGAGTAGCATGAAACGGGCTGTGATAAGTAACGATAAGTGACATACTGTTGAAACCTATAAAAGTCTATTGTTGTACCCCTCTACTTTTGTACTGAAGTAACCACTGACCAGATGGGATAATAATCCTAAGGTCTTCTCACTTTATCAATAAAAAAAAAAAAAAAAAAAAAAAAAATATCGTAAGGCAGTCATCCCACGTGACGGGCCCCACCACGTTCGTCATTTTGGCCGTTCGACCTTTCGGCGTTCGACATTTCGGGCCATCGACATTTTGCATTTCGATTTATTGCTTTTCGCCATAGACGATATTACGCATATTAGGCACCCGCTATTTTCTGTTTCGGAAATATGGGTGTTCTACATTTTTCGATTCTGTATTTTTATGTTCCGAATTGCAGACGAGCTGAATATTCGTTTTTGAATAAATTAGCTCTCCAATAAATAATGGTTCGATTTATAGTCATTCAATTTTTTTATCAGTCGACAGATAAAATTTCCAATAATTCAACCTTCGTTATTTTGAGAGTTCATAATTCTACCGTTTCGAAATATTTGTCGTTCTACATTTGGTCATTCGACATTTTTACCCCCACCCCTTCATTTGTGCTATAGCTATAATTGTAAAGAATATGCGGTTAAAATTTCATAAGGATCGATTCAGTAGTTTCGAAGATTTTATTAACAGATCGTCAGAAAACGTTGTTTCGAAAAAAACGCGTTTAAAGTTTGTTTGGGTTACATAAATACATAGAAAAAAAGTTTTAATGTACTTCGAAAGTGTATTTAGTAAGTGTAAGAACTTTTATATCAATATCTATAATATAAAGCTATCGAAAAAATGTATGAAAATAGCATTTTTTAGCTTCTAAAGTGAGAAGCTTTGGAAGCTAAAAAAGAATTATAGAAACGCACCACCTGCGTTTCTGTAATTGAAATAACCGCGTCGTTGTAGTAGGCAACGCCCGATTTACTGAACTCGCGCTGATACGCGAATGTACATAACCTCAAATAGAGAAATGCCGTGCTGCCGTTACGAGACTCGCTCCGACCGCGTCGTCTGCTACAGCGCGCGCCGATATAACAGAAAAATAGTAGAACCGACCAAACTTTCAGCACCGTAGTATCCTCGTGAGTTTTGTAAAAGAATCATGTATAAGAGAATTCGCGGGAGTATATAAGTGCATTCGGAGAATTCTTTCCCGATATAGTAAAAAAAAATTGACTAGATGGCGGCAAGGACGTCGCCAACTAATGGTCCAGGAGAGGGGCAAGATGGGGAAGGGAGGGTGGGGGAAATACGAGTTCTAGACATTTTAGACCCTTATATACATGCTTTCAAATATCTAGGGGGGGCGCACCTGCCCCCTCTACTCCCCCTTGGTGACGCCCTTGCATGGCGGCATGGTAAACAGTAATTATCATATTTTCCTGTTTTTCTAAGTATTCCACGAGTTGTATAGAGGAAAAAAATTATTCCGACTCAATTCTGCCACCAACGTTCAAAAACAGTCAAGGTGTCTGCCAAATCTAATCTCAATCGACCGATTGGTTATCGAGATATCGTGATTGCTGATGTGAGTAGCATAGTTTCGAGAAAAACTTATTTACCCCTTCGAGGTCACACCATCGGCCTGTAATTTCGTGGTCACATGGGGCCCGTGTGCCCCCAGCCATGATTCAACGATTGCCACGTTAATTCTCTTGTTCCAAATGGCTCATAAAAATGCAGGGTGTTAGTTTGAACCTTCTAGGACGTATCATGCTCAGTATAATGTTGTAATTAACATTTGAAATGGCGGAAAAAATCAGGACGGGATCAATGTGTGAAAAAAGCCATTTTTTTAATTAAAAAATAAAAACTTGCAATTTTCAGTTTAACAGAAATGCTGGGTAATACTCTTAAGATATGATAGTTTAAGAGAAGAAATAGCTTCATAGTGGGCGTTTCAAAAAAGGTATTTATTTGGATATTTGAAGAGGACCCATTTCAAAGTAAAAAAAAACGAACGACAATCGTGAAAAATGAGTAATTTACCCGCAACAGCAGCTCGAAAAATTATAAGATCATACTGTAAACATAATATATATGAAAGATATTAATAAATATATATTAAAAAATACAACATTTAAAAAAATCGTAAATAAATCAAATTTGTCCCCCACAGTCGTCACATACACAGATGAAAACTCTGTGCTTGTTGCACATTCTAAATAGTCTTATGGTTTTCCAGGTAGTATTGTAATGCGTGTTAAGGGCTCTTGTCACTTTAGTCGATAAGGAAAAGGCTATTTTCATGAATTTTTTGATAGGTTTATATTATATATATTGTTATAAAATTTGTTACGCTTAATAAATACACTTTCGAAATACATTTTTTAAATTATTTATTTATTCAAGCCACTATTTATAGACAAAAATAATAGTTAAAAAGATGTTCCAAAAAAATTGTAGGTCTGCGCTCTTGATGAAATCTCGGAGATGGGCCATCCGAAACCAAAAAAATTTAACGATTTTAGATTTAGTATATGTTAATGGCTATAGCTCATATAATACGGTTTTGATATTTGCAAAAATAACAAAATCACGGACATTTTTCGAAAAAACAAAAAAAATGTGTTTTTTCACCGTTTTTTACAAAAAAAGATAGTAAACATCAAAGTCTACAAAAAATCCTCTATATGCGTACAGCGAAAGAAAAAAAATTCTAACAGCTTACATTCATACTAAATAGATGTGTAATTAATTTTTTGAGTGAATCACTTTTTCATACGAAAAAAAATGTTAAATTCGCACATGATGTTATACCCGTTGCCTAAGGCCTTGAACACTATTAAAAAATTGTTCATCTTGTTTGAAAAATAAATAGAAGTGCCCCACTTCTTCATTGCCCCAGGGCTTCCACATATTTAAATTCGATGCTAAACTTTATTATCTATCAACGTTTCTTTATGGAAAAAAACTCAAACTCGGCAAGACGATGGATTGAATGAGTCTGAAATCCCAACCTTGTCCCAATACTCGCATGCTTAAATTTATAAGAAAATATTGAAAATTGAACGGTTTTTTGTGCGCCAAGTTTATGCAGACCCGCTAAATGAAATAAAAATCAACTGTAACGAAAGCACAATAACTATATATTATTTGCACATTGACGGATTATGCCTAGATGTAACAGCCGAAAACCGCTCATTCTTGAGTTTTTTTCTTCAGAAAACCACGATTGAAAGATTTCTACAACAATTGTGTATTCGAAAATTTACCATCTGAAAAAACCTGCAATTGTTTTGTGTAAAAATATTTCATTATAATCGATTCACAGCCGATGTCCGGGAAAACCCCTTAAAAACGATTTTAGCAGTGCCCTTCTGAATCAGATTTTCCAATATCAAAAAATCAAACAAATTTCGTTAGTATATTAGTTTATCCTATGATTAATAAATTTCTGAATTGGTCAAATATAAAATTTGAAAAAAAAGGCGTGTTCAAAGTGAGTTTTGATTTTTCCGAAAAAGAGCATTTTTTGTTCATCGATTCGAAAGTATGTATCGGAAAAAAATCTTTCGATTAAATTCTATATTTTTACATGCAGCAAAAGCCCTAAAAACTTCAGAAATGTCAATGCAGCAGTTTTTGAGATATTTTGCGCACCGACTCTGAAAAGTTTCGAGAAAAAGGCGTTTTAAGTCGAACGACGCTCCAAACGTTCCGCCGGACGTCAACATAACAGCCGGAAAATCTGTCATTTTAGATTCGGTGACCTTGAAATTTCCAGGGAACATTTATAAGATGAACTGTCCAAATATATTGGTTTCGAAGAAAGTGATTTTTCGGCTTTTACAACTGGGCATAACCCCTTAACGCTCCGAATAATTGCACAAGCAAATGACTTCGGAACTGTATGCATGTTTCGACACAGCTTGGCAGATTTGATCATTATATGCACTCGATGGAAACGCAGCGATATCGTCGGCGCGCGAGTCCAGCAGCTAACAGCTGTCCAAACTCTTCGAACAGTCCGCAGTCCGCTTCTGACCGTTGACCAGCTGGCCAACGTGGCACGGTCAACGTGGAAATGAATCTTAAGCATCACCTGCGTTCCTGTAATTAAAATAACCGCGTCGTTCTAGTAGGCAACGCCCGGTTTGCTAAACTCGTGCTGATGCGCGAGCGAACATAACCTCAAATAGAGAAACGCCGTGCTGCCGTTACGAGACTCGCTCCGACCGCGTCGTCTGCTACAGTGCGCGGCGATAAAACAGAAAAATAGTAGAACCGACAAAATTTTCATCATCGGAGTATCCTCGTGAGTTTTGTAAAAGAATCATCCAAAAGAGAATTCGCGGGAGTATATAAGTGCATTCGGACAATTTTTTTCGATCCAGCCAAACTCGTCGGCTTTCTTCACCAGTCGTCGTGGTTTATAAAAAAAAACGTTTCTTAGCACGAATCATTTTTTTTCGCCGCTTGTGCAACCTGATCGCAGAACATCGAATTACAGATGACACGACATAAAACACTCCGTCCATTTTGTTTTTCTTCTTTTATTCGTATTGGGCTGTGCTAAGTGGAAAAATAAATCGGCGGTGTTCGCCCGACAACCCTGCGGGACTTCGACGGGGTGCGAACGACGTCTACGAAACTCAGCAGCCATGAGTAACACCTTGTCGCATTGCTTGAGCAATAGAAGGTTGATCGTGGATGGGCTAGCTCTGATGTTCGGCGTCGGAGCTTGGATCGGCGTGAATGGTATATACGTGCAATTGCCGCTACTGGTGAACACGGCGCCCGAAGGATGGAGTCTGCCGGCTCACATGGTCATGCTCGTACAAATCGCCAATCTGGGTCCCATTCTGTATACGCTGTACACGAAGTAAGAGTCGCTGACCCAATATACAATCCGAGATTCTGTTCCGTCCCGAAAATGTATTCACTAGCGTCAATGATGATTTATATTATTATTCGTAGTTGATCGATTCGTCGGAATCTGGTCATTCTTCTGTGTTTTTTTTCTGACGCGAGTATCGCGATGACACTGTCAGGATTTCGTGTACAATTAATACGGGGTCTTGCCAAGAATGAGTTTTTTATTTCGTGGAAAATATTGATTAACAATGAAGTTGATTCCTTCGAACGAAGTTCCGCCGTTGCTGCATGGCCAATTGGTGGAGATCGTTCTGGCAACAAGGACGATCCGGGATGAAAAATAATAAAATGTACTCTTGTATAAATGTATAATAATTTTCGTAGCAACGGGTACTTTTCGAATTAAACAAATTACGAAAATAGCAAACTGTAGAAAACGAGTTGGACTTTGACCAGAAAACAACGTTGGTTATATCTCATTAACAAATCGGTGAACACTTGAAAGGATCATGCAGTCATACGATAGAAAATGTATGAGATTGAAGTTTGACGGAGTTAAAGTTTGCAGCATTGGATTGCAACGAAAATTCTTCTCTATTTCTCATTTCTATTATCATCCAAAACCATCTTTTGCAGATTTAGATTGCAGATAGCTAAATGAGGATTCTAAACAATTTTTTTCCGAATTTTGTAGCTTAGATGTAACATACGAAATTTGAGAATTAAAAAAAAAAATTCGTTGCATTTAATGATGCAACTTTACCGTCATGAAGTTTGCATTGTTGAAGTGCAATGAAAATGACTCTTTTTTTGCTTGCTCGAATTTATTTTTGCAGATCAGCTTTTTCAGCCATTTTCTAGTATGCAAATTTGGAGTTCTGGAAGCGAAATTCGCAAAAAAATATCTTATGTAATAATACAAATGAGAAATCAAAAGAATAAATATGAATTTTCGTTATATTCCGACTATGCGAACTATTATGAACTACGCTCTGTTGGAATTTAACGTACATCGGCCGAATAGATTTTCAAATATGCCGTGCAGAGTTGCGAAAAAAATTGTTTTGAGGAAAAGGGTAAATTGTGGCGAGGTAGTTTGCCATAGCACAGTGGGCGATTCAACTGTTCGAAAAAATCTCCGTAACTCTGTAAATTTTCACATTTGAGGCAAAATCCTTATTACAAACTAAAGTGAAGAACCTAGGCAATCAAGAATAGGGTTGACGATTGTTTGAAGTTTCTTTTAACTTTCTCATTCCCAGTAGTGTGCAAAATCATTGTTTCTGCAGATTTCGATCATAGAGCGCTAAATAAGGATCCTAAAACTCGCGTGTTTTTCTCAGCTCGAATCTCCCAAGGGAAATTTAGAAAATTAGAAAGGAATGATTACTTTTGCATTCCAACGATGCAAACTTCAATGTCATAATGAAAAAATCGTAGTTTTGTCATTTAAAACTTCTGCAGATCCCTTGATGAGCTTTCTCAAAGTCGTTTCGTCGCACATGAAAAAACTGTGAATGTCGCACATGAATACAAATTTTTCAAAAATACAATTGTGGCTGCTCTGACAGTACGGGATTTCTGAAGTACACATTAGTTGGTAAGTTAAGCTTGCATTGAGCTTGCTTTTCGATTGGTGTCACATAATTACTCGCTTCATCAAGTACCGCTAGATCGAATGACAGTTTTTCATGCTCCATCTCATTGCTCCTGTGAATTTCAATGATATCGAAGTCTGCATCGTTCGAATACAATGAAAATCAATTCTTTTTAATTATTCAATTTCTTTTCGCTCTCAAAACCACTTAAACGTTATTACGTATTTTTATTGGGCATTTACTACCGCAATCAGTGAAACATGAAGGCTGTGGACAAACATACAAATGAAGCAATGAAGACCGAACAAAAAAATCGTTGCATTCCCAAGATGCAAAATTCAACGTCATAAATTTGAGCTGAACGTGAGATTTTAGTAATGTTCATGCTTGGGGACCGCCGTATCTAATCTTAAATGTCTGTTGACAGTCACAAAAATACCTCCTGTCTTCAGTACTCCAATTTTTTGAGATATCCAGGGTTTTTACGCATATGGAAAACAGGAAAAATTCAAGGAATCTCTTTCCTCCTGGAATAATCAGGGAAAAGTCAGGGAATTTCGTAAATTCTCTGGTATTTTCTCAAAATTTACTTTTTGCCAGAATTACGCAAAATGAAACCGACTTGACAAAAAAGCTGAACAGTATGAAAATTAATATTTTTACAATTTATATTATTCTTCAATATATACAAAAAAAAAGTTATGTCAGTGCCAAAAATTGAAAATGTTAAAAACTGTAAACTAATTTACTGTAGAGCTCTATACATTTGCAGTCGATCTGTCAATTCACAACCATATCGTTATTATTATAGATAAGAGTTCATATTTATTTTTAATGTATAGTCACCGGCATAAAAATTTCTGTTTATAAAGATCAGATTCGGCATTTGCTTTTAATGTATTTTTTTCACTTTACAATGTTGGAATTACTTGCCGAATTTCAGTTTTGTTTAATTTTGTTTCCATTTTTTACATTTCCATATATTTGATCTTAAAAAAATCACGTTATCCAGTTCAGCATAATTTTTCAATAGAAAGATCGAATTGAGAACTTCCTTTGTTTTTTCAAGTCGGTTAAAAATGTTGTTTTTTTTTTCACAAAAATTGTTCATTGCTATTTCTCTGTATATCACTTTTCTCGTATAGTTTGCAGCGTCTACAAATACTAGTATGGTTGAAACGAGACTTGTGGTCTTGAACTTGAAAAAATATATATTTGATAAAAACAAAGTATTCTTTATTTGACCCTAATCTGGGTCATTTGCAAAATCTGAATGGGAATCCTGGAAAAGTCAGG
Source organism: Ophion costatus (assembly GCA_951751655.1). Lineage (NCBI taxonomy): Eukaryota > Metazoa > Arthropoda > Insecta > Hymenoptera > Ichneumonidae > Ophion > Ophion costatus. The sequence goes on from OX632356.1 coordinate 31,675,238, forward strand.
GAACTTCTGAGTCAATAATGCGTAACAACCCTGAACATTGCACGCTGGGGACTTGAACTTACACGTTACCTAACCTCACTCTTGCTATGTAACGTCTCCAACAATCCTTGCTGAGCGAATCTGCGAAATCTATTTCCAAATGTAAAAGAATTTAAAAAAAAATGTAGCATATTATTCTTCATCATGACCCCATTAATACTGTAAAATCGTAGTGCCTGTCTATACATTCGGTCTTTAGCTGAAATTCACCTAAATCGACAAAGCACAATGCTGTGGCGATATCTACGACTTTTGGTAATTTTGTGTGTCTGTCTGTTTGACCAAAGTTGGTTCGAAAACGGCTGAAACTTTGATACGTTGAAATATGCGCTTCCGAAACCTTGCTGCTCTTCGTTTTATCTGGATTAAGATGATGCTGAAGTTTGCATGGTTGGAACGCAACGGAAATTCATTTTTGTTTTTATTACTTGTTTTTTGTAATCATCCAAAACCTTATCCTGTAAATTTGGGATGTAGATATCTAGTAAGGATTCTAAAAACAAGAGTTTGAGTGATTCCTGTAGCCCAAGTTTACCAAAAAAGACCAAGCTACTGAACTTTTGTTGCATTCCAACGATGCAAACTTCAATATCATTCCGTTAAGTAGAATGCGAGAAAAAGCGATATTCTTGATAAACAGACATTGATGCATGACGCCCTTCATTTATAAGGAAGCCCTTCAGTAAATCATCAATCTAAATCAGCTTTCATCAGCTTTGAACATTACCTGACTCAATCTAAATCAGTTTCATCGGCTTTCATCATTATCTGACCCCATCGGTCATGTTTTCTTTTTCTGATCGTGTGATTATTATGACTGTATAAGGCTATGTAGAAATCGGTTTTTTAAATTCTACAAAAAAACAAGTTTCTTCAAACGTATAGTAAACGTGTCTTTCCTAAAAACATCAGTCCATAATGAAGTTGAAGTGTGCATCGTTGGAATGCAATGAAAATCAATATTTCTGAATTCCCTTAATTTCTTTTGGTAGATTTTGCCTCCAAAAATCCCTGAACAATTTTCCATGATACTTTTTCACCGATCGACAATATACCAGGTGTAGAAGTATGAAACCGGAATTTTTGGAAAAATTACACGTCTGTTGTTTGAAAATGATAAAAACGAATGGAGACGGCTTTCTGCGTCACATTCAATTGATCCGCGAGTTCTTATTGACTTTGAGTATCATCTTTCATCCAATAAGGCTTGCAATTCGTTGTCTGCGAACTTTTTCGGTGGTTTCCCACGCTGTTCGTTTCTCACGTAAAAATCACCACTTTTGAATTTTTTGAACCACTCGAAACACTGTGTTTTACCAAGAGCATGTTCACCGTAAGCTTCGACAAGCATTCGATGCGATTCTGCAGCAGTTTTCTTCAAATGATAACAGAAAACCAATGCTGTCCACAAATCGTAGTTCGTAGGCACAAAACTCGACATGTTTAAGGTTATAGAAAAATATACCGGTGTAGGGAACCCGGGTTGTGTGTGTCGAAAATCTTCGTCAGCTGTAGAAGGAGATGATGGCGCTGCAGCAGCAATGTTACAGTCCATAAACTGGCTAGCACCATCTATAGGGAAATTCCGTTTTCATACTTCTACCCCTGGTAAATTTACAAAAAAAATATTCGAATAATAGTGAAGATGAGAAAATAAAAACGTAAAGACAAAGAACTTCCGTTGCATTTCAACGGTGCAAACTTCAAGGAGCTACATAAACCTAGGGGCCCGAAAAAAATGGCCAAATTCCGAATTCTTTTTCCTAGGAAACGGTGGGTAAAAAAGAAACGCAATATGTTTCAACACAAAGGTACATTGATAGCTTAAAAAAATCACCAAAAAATACAGAAGAACAACAAAAACATGGCCGCCGGAAAATGATGAAAGCTTTTCGTGGCGTTTGACGGTGGACACTCGCCAGCTTGAACGGTCCGTCAGAAATTTAAAAACCAAACGGGCTATTCAAGCTAACAATAAATACGAGTCGTTGACGTTCATCGATCGCTAAAATAATTTGTTTGACAACGTGGTGACGTATCGAAACTCGAGCATAAAAAATCTATGAAAAAAGTCGTCATTTTTTACGTAACTATTAAAAAATGAAGATGGATTTTCAAAAAGTGAAATCATCAACGACCTTCAAATGCTTCTCATCGTATCTCCTGTAAATTTGAAAACAATTCATCAAGTGGTTCTCGACATAACACGTCCACCGACTTAAAAACCAGTGTTTCGAGAAAAACGCATTTAAGGCATGACACTACTCTACCGGACGAAAATGAGGCCTAACTTCAACAATTTATTTTGGGAGTATGAAAAAAGGAATAGGATTTCTTCTGAGACGGTTTATTCAACACAAATTAAAGTATAAAAAACAAATTTTATTATAACTTTTATACAAAATGGCGGCGACAGAGCCCATCTTGAAAAACGTGTTTTTTTCACAAATCGCTTCACGGGAGGACGGTTTTCTCATAAAGTACAACACCTGGAACAAAAACCAACAAAAAATATAACCTAATTATTATAAGCTATGGGACTACGGAGGGATTTTTTTAATCAGATTTTGAAAAAATGGCGCACTTTGAAAGGAATAAATTGATTTTTCGCCCAAAAAATAAGCAGTAAATTGTTTATAAAAAAAGTTTACATTCAGTTTTTAAAAAACGGCTACGTACTCCCACAGAAAATGTGATTGTGAAGCTACTATCAAAATTTCAAATCGATCCATGCAAAGGTGTTCGAGTAATCCGTTCTCCCAGTTTGAATAAAGTGGTTTCGAGAAAAACGCGTTTAAAGTTGTACGAGCACTTAAATCCTTGAAATTTTTCTTTACCTTTTATTTGCCATGCCTGCACCATACATTTATCAATCTACGTGAATGTTTTATGAGCCGAAAGTATTTTTACTGTTAGAAGTACTGTTAGAAGTTACTGTTTGACTGTTAGAAGCCGCAGCTCATTCAATTTCAGGAACATTCCAGTGACATTTTCAGGGAATATAGCTAAAACAGTGTACTATCGAATAAAGCTATTTTTAGAAAATGCAATTGACCCACCTAGGTAGACGTAGTCCGTTAACACCATACCCCACAACCCTTGACACCGTCCGACCCAAAAATCCAACCCAGCCCTACGCACCAACCAAATTTATGATGTTGAAGTTTGCATCGTCAGAATGCAACGAAACTTCTCTTCTAATTGCAAATTTATCTTTTTTGCACATCGAAGCTACAGCGAACTTTTTCAAAGATTCTTATCAGTGACACGATGTTGACGTTTGCATCGTCGGAATGCAACGAATTCGTTAAAAAAATGTTATTGCCTATTGCCTCTTTTTCATTATCATCCAAACATTTTGTTTCCAATATTTAGGCTGAAGATCTCTCGTAAGGACCTGAAAAAAGTTTAAGTTATTTTCGAGGTCTAAATTTGCCAAATGAATTGGGCTATGGAACTTTCGTTGCGTTCCAACGATGCAAACTTAAATATCATATCAGAGACCTACGACCTAAATCTACCAAAAAAATATATTGGATGACAATGAAAATGGAGAAACAGGTGGAAAGAAGAATTTTCGTTGCATTCCAACGATGGAAATGTCATCAGCATCCAAATTTCCGACATCCACGAAAATTTATCACAAAGTGCCATAATTAAATCCGCATCCGACGCTAACATGGCCTTTTTTCAACAGATACGCACTATGGGTGAGGGACCACTACATCATCTACGCTCTATTGGGTATGGCCTCGGTGGCGATGTTCTCCATGGCGTTCACGTACGACAAGATATCAAACGTCTTCGGAGTACCGCACTCAACGTCGCTTCTGGGACTGATGTTCGTGACGGCAGTCGTAGGATGCACCTCGTCGCTCCTCTTTATGCCTTACATGAGAAACTATCGTGAAATATACTTGGTAACGTACCTGGTAGGTGAGGGTTTGAGTGGATTCGTGCCGAGCCTCGCGGCCCTCGTACAGGGTGTCGGTGGCAATCCGGAGTGTCGTAATACGACGGGATCGAACGCGGAGCATCACACGTACGAGACGATATATCCGCAGCCGCGTTTTTCAACGGAAATATTTTTCCTGATGGTCGGTGGCTTGTTGAGCATGAGTTTTCTGGGCTTCGTGGGACTGAACAAGTTGACAGTAGCAAGGGGCGAGCGGGTCAAGCAACCCGGTAGTACGGAGACTCTGCCTACCGAAACGACCGCGCCACCAAGCTACAAAACTACCTCCGGTTGGACGATGTCACGCCCAATGTACAATTATCTATTGTGCATGATGGCCGTAGTGTGTTTTCTGAGTCACAGTACCTTGCCCAGTATACAGTCGTACTCGTGTTTGCCGTATGGCAACGTGGCCTATCATCTTACCGTTACTCTAGCATCGATGGCTAATCCGCTAACTACGTGCCTCGGCTTCATTCTCAAAACGCCAAAATCCCCCAACTTTCTCACCTGGCTGATGGCAGCCATACTGGTACTCTCCAGTTTCGTTCTCTATCTCGCTGTTCGATCACCCAACCCGCCGTTCCAGGGCTCCTGGGTCGGTGAATTTTTAGTGGTCGTGTCCTGGGTGTTGGTCAACGGCCTCATAGGCTTCGTCAAGATGGGCATAACGACGCTATTCAGGCCCGATCCCGGCAGGGGCCTTTATTACCTCGGGGTTGCAACACAAATCGGCTCTCTCATCGGTGCCATAACCATCTTCGTTCTTGTCAATCACGCAGGAATCTTCAAATCTTACGACCCATGCTCGGCCCTCATAGGACACTGAAACTCTTCGCAACGTCCTCCATAAAGAGACACTTTTTTCCCAGGATGAGGAGATTGCCGAAAATTTTCCCCTCGCTAATGTCACGTGACCACAAGCGTTCTTATTCTAGAAGTTTCTATGTGGTAAAAACACTGCGAGTCACTCCTGGCGTAATTAGCGATTGATACATTGGGCGGGGGGGAGCAGACAGAAAAGCCTTATCGAACATCGTTAGGTTAGGTCGACCTAACCCTAACGATGTTAGGGTTAGGTCGTGTAGAAGATTTAAGAAACATCAAATTAATTGCGTACTAGTACACGGTGCCTACGGCGGCGAAAAGTATACGAAAAACAATCTCGATGCAAGAATGGCTCTTATGGATAGCAGTTGAGACTTTACTTTCACAAGTCCGAAAGACGAAAATTGATGCTTAAGTTTGCACCGTTGGAACGCAACGAATATTAATTTCTTTTTACATTGCCAAACCATTCTTTGCGGATTTGGGCTACGAAAAATGGTATTGAAGTTCGCATCGTTGGGACGCAAATTTTTTTTTCTTCGTAGAGCCCTATTTTTTGCACATTTAGGCTACAAGAATCACTGAAACATTTTTTAAGATCATTATTAGGGTATTGATTGCCTAATCTTGGAAAAAAGGGTTTAGATAGATAAAACGAAGAAATGAAAACATCAAATTTCCGTTGCATTCCAACGATGCAAACTTCAACACCATTACGAAAATCACTCAAACGTTTTTCAGGATCCTCACTAAAAATCAACGTTTTTTTGCGGATTTGGGCTACGAATATCACTGAAACGTTTTTCTGGATCCTTATTAAAAATCTACAACATGAATTGCCAAGAAAATATTTTCGATAATGAAAATAATAGAAGAAAAAAGAATTTTCGTTGCATTCCAATTACGCAAACTTCAACGCCGTCTTAAAAAATGCTGCTAAATATAATATGGGAATGAATAGATAACCTTTCTTTTTTTAATGATGAGCCGGAGAGTAATAAAGATTGCGTATAATTTCTATCACAATACGAGTGCGACTATACGAGTATTTCGTGTGTTCACTTCATTCGGCGATTGTGACGTCAGGTCGTAAAGTTTGTATTTGAGATTGCGTTATTCGTGTTCGTGAAAGATGCGATCAATTTTTTTTTATGTTCATGTTCACGTTGATGCTCGTGCACTTTGAAATTCCGTGAAACGTTCAATATACATTTGAACCCACGCGTCGATGCAAAAAATTAAAATGTAGACGAGCGTTACCTCGATGCTAATTTTGTAAATGACAGAAAGGAAAAACTACTTTGGTCTCGGGAAATAAGAATTCCAAAGGCGGTGAAATGCTTTCCCGTGTACGTTAGGCACCCTGTACTAATTAGTTTAGCAATTGTAATATAAGGAAAATGTGTTCCTAACGACGTGGCAATATGTTATCAATTCGCGCGAAAAACATATTCCAGATAACGAAAAATATGCGAATAATTTCTGGTCTAAATACCACGTCGTATGGTTCGTAGTTGAAAATCGACTTCCCAATTGTTTTTTTTTCACGCGGGAAAAGGTACGAGGATCACCAATTGTAATATTCGAAATATAGGCTGTGGCGCGTATTGACTTAGATGCAATTGTGAGAAATTGAATCGTTCGTCTTTACACGAACCAACGTTCTCGATCCATCGAGGCATTTCGCTCCGGCGTGATGCTTTCGCTTCGTTAATCTTAATTGAGATCAATTGCCTGATTCAGGGATGCTCGACGCATGTAAACTCTTCATTGAAAACTTGGATACATTCAAAGTTTCAAGGGCATTTACCGAACAATAGCACCACAAGTAATTGTTACTTGTAATATTGTTCAGGAATTAACTCATCGCAATGTACATTTATTTCGTCGAATGTTCAAATTGTCAATTGGGTAATTATGGTGGCTGCGAAGGTTTTATGGTCAATGCTCACCAACAGCTTACTAGGCTTGCTTAATTTTGGCAAAATGTCGTTTTCTTATGATTGTCTAAGCTAAACTGAAACCAAACGGTGGAACAAAAGTGAAAAATAAATGTTTTACTTTCGTTCCACCATACCGCGCGCAAATTCTGGATGATTATCTTCATTTTTTGGCAAACGTTCTTTATTATTTGCCGATTACACAACTTTTACGAGCTGAAGCCCTCATTCGACGAAACCCCTAGACAAAAAGACAATTCAGTTATGTAGTGTAGGAAAATTCTGTTATGTTTGCAACGAAATTTGTTTTTTCTTTCTCAATACGTCTAACGTGTATTTTTTAATATTTATTTCATAGTTCGATACACATGGACGAACTTTTCGACAGTATTCCTCAAGGGCCAACACTTCGATGTTATGCCGTAACTGATGTAGGGACTTTCAAGCTGACTGGTTAAAAGAGTATGACGTTGAAGTTTGCATCGTTGAAATCCAACGAAAATTAATTATTTTTCATTGATCAAACTATTTGGCCCATTTGGGTTGTGAAAAATGCTCAAACGGTTTTTATGTATACTTATTAGAAATGTACAACCTTAATTTGTGAAAAAGACTTTGGATAATGGTAAACATAAAAAATGGACAAAAATATCGTTGCGTTCCAACGATGCAAACGTCAACACCATTATAAGTGTATGAAGTTTATCGCAAACTTGCAGTTGGTTCCTCAACATGTACACGGCAAAGAGGACAAAAAAACGTTTACGATTATTCCATCTTTTTTTCGCTGGAGACCTCCGTAGTGGAATTTTTCCAATTTTTTGGATTAAACCTGCAGCATAATACCAGAGCCTTTTCATAATAGGGATATAAAGGACTAGAGAGGTACCCAGGATTTTATGAGAATATTGTTTTTCGAAGAAATTAAACAGATTTATATCATTTTCGATAAAATATTAATTGCAAGAAGAGTTTTCGATATTCCGCCTGAATCCTGGTACCTCTCAAGCCCTCTTATATCTACGGTAAGAAACGATTCAGTATTTTGTTGCAGGTTCGATACGAAAAATTGGCAACATACGACCGCTGTGGGCTTTCATATCTTGGCGATTCTGTATTTAAAAAAGTCTTTCGAAACTTGCTTATCCTCTTTTTTGTATATTTTGAAGAACCGATGATAAATTTTCAATAAAGTGCATTATTATTATTCTTTTTTCATCGACTTCAAGGTCCGTATATCAGTATTCAACCTAACATCATCGAATCTGTAGTAAACTTTTAATAAAAGAACAAAACATGGTCACAGAGAATGGAAAACATATTTTCTATCTCTACTAAGATATTGCTGTGACGTATACAATATAAACGGACGTAATGACATCCGTAAAAATCGCACATGAATCAACAAGGCTAAAATTCGGATTTGCGTGTGACAATTGTTCCGAATAATCTGTCGGATTATTTAATTTTAAAAAATCACGGCGGGTCGTTAAAATGGGAAAATAGTGTTTGGTGTTGGTAAATCTGTAGTTTTATAAAGCGGCATTGATATGTAGTTCCAACTGGGTAAATTCTCTTATTGTTAGATTGAGAAAAAAAAATCGTTAATTCCTATTATATTTTATTCACCAACTAGAGATTGCTTAGGATCGAGTAGTTTTTCCCCCCGTTAGCTCATTTTTATCCTCGCGGTTCGATTACGCGTCCAGCCCTTGTTTTTTAAACCCAAAATTTTTATATTTATTGCGACATTGATTTTTTAATCATCGATGCTACGTACTTTTTCCATTCTTAGCATTGTCTGATGCCTCGATCGAATCGTTTGCTGTTTCGATCGCCGCGATGCGCATGCGTCGATATATCATCGCGGAAAAAAGAAAGCGTCGTACTTACAATGGAATGTCCATTTTTATTATATCCATGTTTATAATGCAATTTCGAAACAACGAACGAGCTTTCCGGTCCGCCTGTTTCCAAAATTCCGTCTCTCCATAAATCTCAAAAGAATAATGTGCCCGCACACGAAGCTAAACTTTATTCACAATTCAATCGTCCGCTGTCTCGATCGAAGCGCATGCGTCGATGTTTCGCGGGAAAAAGAGAAATGACAAAAAACGACACGATCACGTGCGCGCTTATCGCGAAGTAAACACACGTAGATATAATTCCCCCAAAAAGATCCGTGGAGGATTCAGTGCAATTGCATGAAGATATAACCTGAGTCAGTGCTTGTAGAGTCTCCGAACCGTAAAACGATCTTTATCGCACGCCATTCAATTTCGTATGAGCTCGCCGACTGCGAATGAATTTGTAGGTTAGGTCACCGAAAATTCGAGCTTCGTATACTCGATGACTCGAAGCGGGTAAACACACTAGCGTAATTTTTTCCAATACGTCATACGTATTCCTTAATACATTGTAGCGAATCACTAGCCAGGGCAGAATGTGAATCACGTGAAAAGCGAAGAAAATCGAACACTGTCGATCACAGTCATTCCATCCGAGTCCCTCGCTGTTCCAGACTTTCGATCCATGACTCAAAGTTAAACCCAACCAAACTGAAACAACTGCTGCTGATGCGCTGTAACCCTCCGATAAACATTTTTCGCTCGAGTGCACCAACGGTCACTTTGTTCCCAGGTACGAGGAAAACGATCGACATGATAGGAAGCACGAGGAGACGCGCTACGAATTGCCGAAAGTATTTGTTAGCTCGTCCACGGGTGGTCCACTTGTTGGTCGTGATCTTTGGAATATCGGCATGGATCGGTATCAACGGGATCTACGTCCAGCTGCCCTTGTTAGTAATTACCGCTCCCGAAGGATGGAACCTGGCGGCTTACATAGTTGTGACGATACAAGCGGCTAACGCAGGCCCGCTGGTATACGCCCTTGCAAGGAAATTTCGTTCAGCCGTGGATGAAGCGGCTTGTATACTCGCTCTTCTGGTAACGGGCTCTCTGGCGATGGGCATTCTCGCTTTTTATTATCAAGAGACGCTTTACGTGGGTGGCGAAAGACGCAGCGTGCCCATGTTCGTTTGTGTTTTTCTAACGGCCCTAGTGGGTTGCACCAGTTCAGTTCTATTCATGCCTTATCTTCGCGACAGCGACGGCGATTACTTGGTCTCCTATTTTGTAGGCGAAGGCCTGAGCGGAGTGGTGCCCAGCGTAGTGGCGTTTGTTCAAGGTGTAGGAGGCAACGCCGATTGTAAGGATTACCGGAACGGTACGGTCGTAGAGATCGTCGCCGAGCCGAGATTTCCACCGCGAGACTATTTCATTCTTCTCTTCGTCGTACTTGTCTCCTCGCTGGGCACCTTCGCGTTGCTTCGATATCTTCCCTCGCTCGAGAGAGAAGCCTCCGGCCGTACGGTAGCTCAGGAAACTGACGAGAAGCCGCGAAGGGAACTCGAACCTAAGGACGTTAGAGCGGATAGCGACGTTAGGAACTACGCAGCCTGCAGCAATCGTGAGATGTCCCCAACTGTTGATAATTCCGAGCGAGAAGAAATGGGCGCACTGCGTACGATCTATATGCACGTACTTCTGAGCATCATTTGTCTTTTGGGCAATGGCTTCTTGCCGGGCATACAAACTTTCTCGTGTTTACCGTACGGTAACGTAGCGTTCCACTTGACGGTGACTCTGGCGAATATTGCGAATCCCATAGCTTGTCTGTTCTCCTTTTGGTTCAATTCGGTCAAATCGACGTTCCTGGACGCACTTACCGTCCTTGGAATGTCCACGTCGGCTTACGTTATCTTTTTAGCTACCGCCTCACCTGTTCCGCCTATGCGGGATTCGAATATCGGTGTCGCTACGGTTGTTACAACGTGGATCCTCCTAACGAGCGTAATATCCTATCTAAAGTTGTCCATAACTTCGAAAATTCGAGCAAAACTCGGCCCCAAAGCGCTCGTAGACGTTGGCATTTACATGCAGTTCGGATCAGCATGCGGCGCGATTCTCTCGTTCGTTCTCATTAATTATACCGATACGTTTCAACAACACAAACCGTGTACACCTTTGTGATATTCATACCTGCAGTATTTTTAAGGAAAGAACACAGCTAAGGTGGCTTGTTGCAAAAAATCTTTTGGTCCGTTGCAACGAACAAAACACTTTCGGCCTTTGAAACTTTTCGAGCCGATCTTCGCGCCATATGTTCTCCCATTTCATTTAATCGGATAGATGTTAAGCGATTTTTACTCACGTGTAACTTCTTCACCTCGATACATCGCGGAATTAGCAGAGGGTTAGACTTTTTGGCGTACGTTCGCTTCGTTTCTGGATTCATTCTCTGGCGCGCATCCCTAAATTTCATTGATGTCTATCCTTGTTTCTAAATTATGCGTGACGAGTAATGAATGTGTCGTGACGCACATATACCCTGGGTAACTCGACAAATGATTCGTAGCGTTACGAATATTGTTCATCTACGATATTACAAACGTGCCTCTAATTGCTCTATTGGAGTATTTTGTTGACGATTGTACATATCGACTGTTCGTAAAGACGAAGCTGAATACATATATATATATATATATATATATATATATAGACACACTTGTCCTATGAATAATGCGACTTTTTAAATTGCATTTTTTTCCACGGACAAGTGAATTTTGGAGGAGGGGGCTTGGAAGTCTACTAGAAAGATGGAAAAGCATTGTAGAAAATAAAGGAGGGTCTATTTCAGACGAAAAAATAATTCTGTACATTTTAATTGTGAAAAATAAATGTATAAAAAAACCCCGTTATCTATGGAATGACCCAATATATTTACGTCTTGAATCCCGTTTGGATCGAAACTCGTCTTAGCAGTATTGATGCTGCTCCATTTTTGTAAACATCTTTAATATTTCCCAGAATTGTACGTCGGCCGTTCTCTAAACGAAATCATGTAAACATTTTTTTCACACGTTTTGGAACCGTCGAACATCGAAGAGAAAATATTATCCATCGAATGGAAGGATATATATATATATATATATATATATATATATATATATATAGGGTGATTCGCTACGCTTTAGTCACTCGAAAACAACTATAAATTTTGATTTTTGACGAAAAAGTCAAAGACAAAATTTAAATGGTTTATCAATGTCTAGATTTCAGTAAGTTTATATTTTTGCATCTGGAAACCACCACCGTTTCGAGCCGCCGTTTTTTTGCTTGTGTTCAACTACCGTTTTACAACTTTTTGGTCTTTTAAAATCATCTCAAGGTTATCCCATTTTAGGTAATTGTTTTTTGTTTTTTTAGTGCTCTACATTTGTGGCCAATGGAAAGGGATTCCCTTGAAAAAAAAAGCGGAGGGGATCTTGAAATCAGGTTGATACCTCCCGTTGAAGAAAAAATCTGAGGCTACCAAAATTTAGACACTAACAGGCGATCCAAATCTTCTCGGTCTTTTTCGTCTTAAATCAATATTACAGGTGTTTTCGAGTGACTAACTTCCAGTGAATCACCCTGTATGTAAACTCGAAACGAATGCTGAGAAGATGTCGTTAAACTATTTCTAATAGCCCAGATAGATCGAGGCCACTCGCCAAAACATTTTTTTAAATAGTTTTTCTAAGACAGAATAAATTCCGAACAATTGTAAAACGATTGTACACACGATTACGAAGGTTTGCGAATTTTGCAGAACTGCGCGACACTACGAGCTCCCAAATTAGAAAATAACCGATAGTAAAGTTAGTTTTTTATGTACATCGACGTAGTTGATTCTGTATTGATGAGCCACTGGAAGATACGTAGGAAAAATGTGCATTACGAGAGTATTATAAGAGGCATGTGCAATGTTATTACGAATAATTTAATTTGTAATCAATATTTGCGAATAAAGATTCATTATATTCGGTACACGAGGTTGTTACCTCGATGATTAATTGTGAAAATAATCCTTAGATCATATGGCAATTGTTTTATATGTTGTAATAAAATTATTCCCTCTATTCGTAACAAAACAGTAGGTATATGTACCATACCAGAGTTCTTTTAGACAAAAAAATCATGCTGAAATGTTACACTATTCCATTTTAAGGGGGAAGATCCGTTTTTTTTTGTTTCGATAAAAAATCGATTTTCGGTTCTTTATATTTTCATATACTTTATCGTCTCAAAAATATTCCCTTCGAATATTATGAAGAAATGCCCTAAATTTGCGGAGTTGTTGAGGTTGGAATGGACGGGTGCACCGCAGGTATAATACGAGCCGCCCGTCAAGTGTGCTGAAAGATCGTCCTTCGGAGGTCCAGGAAGTACGGAATCCTGAGAGGATGCTCAGAACGAATCTTGTGCTCAGAGCGAATTTTACTGGGAGCAAGGACCCCAATTGGGCGCCGAAATAGCCGATTAAGCGTAAGTGACTAAAATCAACTTCCAACCAGACAAATCGCTCCACCAACTAAGAACGACCATGCACCACCATCCACCGAATCAAGAAACAGCTGTCAATCTGACAACCCTTCCGGCGTCCGGGCCTGGTGAGGTTTCCCGTGTTGAGTCAAATTAAGCCGCAGGCTCCATTGCTGGTGGTGCCCTTCCGTCAATTCCTTCAAGTTTCAGCTTTGCAACCGTACTAATGATGTTGAAGTTTGCATCGTTGGGACGCAACGAAAGCTTAGTAACTTGAATATTGTTGGCCAATTTGGGCTTCGAAGAACACTCAAACTCTTTTTACAATTATTTTCAGAAATCTGCAGTCTAAATTTTCACGTTAAGATATTGGACGACGAAGAAAATAAAGATGTAAAAATAAAATAATCAACAATTTCGTTGCATTTCGACGATGCAAACTTCAACGTCTTACGCTACCACCCCCGGAAGCCAAAAGCTTTGGTTCCCGGAAGCTGCCCGCCATCGGAGGAACTTCGACGGATCGTTAGGTATTCCTACCGATTTATACCGAAACATTAAACGCGGTTTTCTCGAAACCACTTTTTTCAAACTTGTACCCACGATATCTCAAAAACCACTGAATCGATTGACCTAAAATTTTCGCGAGGTTATTCAGAATACATCTCCCGACAGCCCCTACCGGGAGAATAGTCAACACAAAAGACGATCCGTACAACTTGGGGAAGACTGAAAAAGCTGCTAAAAAATCGTTGACGAGGCGCCATTGTGTGATTTTTTATTTTTTCGACGCCATCAAGCTACGGGCTATAAGAGTCGCCAGACGGACCAAAATATACCTGAATTTTCCGTTTCAGATCAGTCAAACGGGCGCAATCGTAAGTACCGATGAATGCTACCTCTTGCGGTGCAGCTCGCCAAGCGAGTACGACTCAACGAAAAGTATCATAATAATTTGCCTAAGCGTACAAAATATAAACATATATCTACGTATAAGGACTCTTCAATAGATCTCACAGTTTCGACACGAACAAATCATGAAAATTCATTGTTTACATGGTGGTAAAGCAAATCCGCCCCCTCAATGTAGCCGCTGACTGAACGATAAATAACGATAGAGTAAATATTCGGACGAACCTTATCGACATTTACTTTAATTTTTTTAAGAAGGGAGCGTACATAAATTAAGTAACGCGATTGGGGGGAGGGCGAGGTTTGCGTTACGGGTGGGGGTGAAAACTTCGAAACATAATTAATCGAATAGCAAGGATATCGAAATATAAATTTACGAACGGTCGAAAAAGAACGAGCCATTTATTCGAACGTCTTTGAATGCGAAAATAAAAATTACGAAAATGAATGTTTCGAAATAAATTGATATTGAAAAATATACGTTACGTCACGATTTTAGAACTGCCAGAATTAGCAAAATTTCTGCATGTTCGTTTTTTAATTTAAAACTCATCGTTCAGAATAGATGAAGTGCAAGCTCTTATTATTTTAAGAAATATAACGAAGACGAAAAACCGTCATATCGCCCGCGACGTGATACTTTAATGCAAGTATCAATATTCTAGAAAACAATATAATAACTTTATACAAAGAAAAACGGAACCAAAACTCTGATCGCGATTTTCTCGAAATTACTCTTTTCGACCTGGTCTCAGCGAATACTCAAAAACTTAACAACCGATTTTCAATTTTTTAAAAACATTTCTGTAATTGCAGTGACTAAGGTTGTACGTAGCTGATTTTTCAAATTTTGTTCATTACTATTTTTAAAGATTGCTTGAGTACAAAAAAGGGCCTTGAAGACAGAAAAAAATGTCCAAAGTGTCGGCATTTTGTAAAAAAAAAACCGACATAAAAAAAAGCTACGCATAACGACAGCTACATTTGTATATATATCGATGAATTGTTGACTTTTTATTGACAGATAACCTTTCATAAAGATATCGATGGGACAATGAAGAGAATTTTGTTCGTCGCGAAATCAGGGTTAATTAGAAAAAAAATCATAAAAATTGGGATAAAACTAGATGAATATATACTTCATAAAATGTGTATAAACCCGACCTTTTTTAATTAGTTATTTCTTTGAAAAAAAATGCGATTAATGACGACAAAGCACCCGTTACGAGCGGAATAGGGGAGGAGGTTCAGGCCAGGGGTTGTGGTTCTGTTACGGAGGGGGGGGGGGGTAACAAATTGGGAAATTTTGCGTTGCATACTTTACGTACGCCCCCGAACTAGACAGTAAAATCTGAGATTAAAAAAAAGCCAGCTTTTTCGCGAAAAAAAATACTTCGAACGTGCGTTACAGGCGTTAATTTGAGATTTGACAACAGTATAAGCTTTTCATGTTACACGTCTCTGAGTGTAACGAAAATCGGGCTCGATATGGAGAAAACGAGCGAAATTGCGAAAATCGGATATGGGAATGGAGAAATCGTTCGTGTTTCGTTCGCCCCCTCTCTCGCGGCTTTTTCACGTTTCGTTGCCCCCGATGTGCCGGCCCTGCCTGAGGCGCGCACGAAGCGATCCTATAGTGAAAAGAACAACAAATCTCGGTCAACTTTTCTCAACGATGAGTTGACACGTTGTGCGCAATGCTGTTCATATTCGCGCTTGAGATATACTCGTGGAAAGTGCGAAATAACGTTTAGCGATATTGTCAAGCGAGCGCTCGTATTTTTGCGTGAATAAGTCGGGGAGTAGACGTCAAAGAAAAGGCGTCCGACGGCGAATGACAAGCTGCAAAACATAAGTAACCTTGAGAACGAGCGCTCGCGCCCGCGCGCGCGCACATATATCGCGATGTCCGTGGAAGATCCAAAGGTTTCTCGGGACCAAGATTCTTCGGAAAGTACAACCATCACGCTTCTCGATCTTCCAGTCGAGGTACTTTGCGGATTCGAAACGATCAAAATGGCCTCCGTCATTTGCACTTAAACCGCCGTATACTGTGGATAACAATGATCGATGTCAAAAAACGTCTGCAGTCAGCTGTTGGCAGCCATGTTTGAATCACAGAACTTGCTCTTTTGTGTACTCGGATCGTAGCGTACAAAAGTTTCGCATTGAATATTCATAGCTGGTGGCCAATGACTTCCGGCTGCCAATTAGTCTTGCATTGAAGGGAAAAAAAAGAATCCTCCCCGAAACTCTAATGAGAGACATGTTTATTTTTCAAATCATCGATTTGTTTGTGATTTCCGTCCCCTATGCATTTTTTTTGACAGTGAACATGTTTTCGATACTAAACACGTGAAATGCTGCCGTAATTTCGCGATTACAATTGTTGAGTTTTCTTTCTCGTTTTTTCAAGGTATTTCTACACGTATGTTCGTTCTTGGACGCCAAGACTCTCGTGCACGGTCTTGGACTAGCGTGTAAGCAGTTTTACGAGATATTGAGCGATGACTCGCTGTGGAAAGTGAGGATCGGCCAAATTTGGGAAAACGCTCGATATCCAGTCCTTCCACTCGGTTAGCTCACATTCGTAACGTCATACAAGCATCCGAAGCACCGCACACGACGAACCCTTACTAAATGCATTGTACGAAACTCCGTGCGTATCTTTGTCGATTATGAAAAATCTCATTGAGGATGCAGATCATGTTTGGGGAGAGGAGGCAAAAATACTGATTTCTGGGATCGTTGGAATGCAACTGCAGTTAACTTCTATTGCTAGTGTTTTTTTTTTGCTAATTTAGGGTTTCGAGTGAGTACAGTGACGAGCCAAGAAACAGACTTATTCAAAGAAATTGATTTTGATGATTGAAAAATCGTTTGTACATTTATTTGTACGTACATAAATAAAGTTGTGTACCAAAGTTTCATAAAAAAATAATAATTAACGAAGTTATAAACAGTCTCGTGGCCTTTGAATGTGAGAGGGTTAACAGTGTACTTGATTTCGGCTACTCGGTTGATCTGAAACAAAAAAAGCAAGTTCTCTTAAAATAGATAATATTGGCTGAGACTTGATGGAGCTTTTTTTTAATTCTGTCATCAGAAAACAATGTTTCATTTTTTTTCTCGATTTTTGTCAGGAAAAAATATTATAGTTATTAACTATTATAGTTATTAAGACTATTATAGTTATATATAATATAATAACTACTAGGGTTATTAAAAATATTATAGTTATTAACAAACTGGTAAAAAAAAATGTTAAGAAGAAAACCCTCGATCAAGATCAAACTACTATTGCGCTGAATGAGTGTATGAAATTTCACGTGAATTCGTTTATTAGGTGTCGGGAAATCGTGTACACCGTTTTGAAAAACAGTTTCGAGAAAAACGCGTTTATACCTTTACTAGCGACGATCGACTTTTTTTAATTTTCACACTAGCCTTGCCTCTTAACTTCTCAAACAATTATACACTGTAATAAAAATGGAGAAATGAAAAACATTAGAAGAACTTTCGTTGTACTCCAACGATGCAAACATCAATGCCATCTGTTCGAAGCATTCTCAGAATGCTTCGAAATTTGATCTCAGAAAGCCGAATCGCAAAATCGATTACAGAGGCAAAAGAAGATTACTCAAGGATATAGGAGAAGTCGTACAGAAATGCTACTGCGGTGATAAAAATTGGAAACACTATTAATTCATTCGTTGTCAGCCTGTATGCAAAAGTGAGACTGGATCCATTAAGCGCTTGAAAAATTACAACACTCCAAATTTGCAGTACATTCTTATGGGGCGTTATCTCACTCTCGGGTGCGATGAGAAAAAGTATAATGACAAAACGGTCAATAATGTTTTAGATTATTTGTGGGTCATTTATTTGTGAACATTTTTTGGTCAAATCCCACAGTGACTGACTACTACATAATTGTAGGGTAATTAATTGCAACATACTCCTTGCCTAGTGCTTAGTTGTCTCGTTTCACCCCACCATACGTCTTTACCGAACAGTATGACAACGAGGCAAACAGTTGAGGAGTTCGATAATTGCAGCGGTGCCACAGCACTGTATGTTGGCTCTCAAAAGTGTTGCCTTCACAAAGTTAAACTTCAACTAATACAGGTTAAACTGTCATTGAACGAAAAAACACTTTTAATGGGCAATTTTACGAACATTGACTTTACCAAATTTCTTTTTGCAAATTTCAACTACGAAAATGCTTCAACCATTTTTCGGTACGCTACATTATCGAACAGTAAAGTCAAAGGTTATAAGAAAATTGAAATGAAAATAGCAATTTATCCAAAAATATGAAGAAAAAAGGGGCGTATCGATGAGACTGAAGTTTGCATCGTTGGAGTGCAATGAAAATGACTTTATTTACTTTCGCAAATTTCTTTTTGCAGATTTCAGCTACGAGAATGCTTCAACCATTTTTGAGTATGCTAATGTGGAGGTCTGCGGTAAAAACTTGCACAAAAGATATTTCATATAATAATAAAAATGAGGAAAGAAAAAGACAAATATGAGTTTTCGTTGCATTCCAACGATGCGAACTTCAACACCATCAAAATCGACTGTTCCTTCAAAGGCCCATTGTCAACACGGAGAGTCAACGATGCCTTCAATAAAGCTTCGAGCTCATTTCTAACCTCTAATTTTTTCCCCGAAGATTCGGATGATCGGAAAAATAATCCCTCTAAATACACTCCCCGATCCACGACGCACCTTGATCGCGTTTCACAAAATTATGTTCGGTCGTCCTCGCGTTAACATACGCATAAATGTTTCATTCCCAGAGGAAGGCGAGGAGCTATTTTGGAAGCAATCGTGCGTCAGAATCGAAAGACATGTTGCATTTTGGAGAAATAAGAGTGTCATTCAAGAGGTCAGTCTTGCGGAGGGGCATTACAGTGCGGTTGATACGCTCATGCTCATAGAGGTGAGTCGAATTTTTTACTCGTAGACGTTCAAAGTTGTGAAAAGCCGAAACTCATCTTCAGTTGTTACGAATTCGAGATGATTTTTTTCCCCTCCTTTTCTTAAGGGGTCTCCTCACTTTAAACGCTAAAAGTACTAGATAATGGTGTATAGAATAACCACAAATAACCTCAAGGCTATCGGTTCATTGGTTTTCGAGAAATTTTGGGTACCGATTTTTTTACGACGCTCCAAGGATCATACAATATCCTTGTATATTATTCATATTTTTAAACAATGACAATTAAACATATTTTTGTATGTATATACTTTTAGACAATTAAAACCCCAATCCGAAATTTCAAATAGTTTTCTTTGAAAAAATTCACAAAAATGACCTTTTTCCGGCTCCAACGTGTATATCTCCCGTTAAAAAATATTGTTTTATTCAAAAGTTGTAGGTATTTGAATTTAAGAAATGAATTTTCACTGAAAAATTTCGTTGTAACTGCTCATAAAATGGAAAAGTTTCGATTAATCAGAAATTCCGTACGTACTTCTCTGCGAAATGCAATTAGGAGCATAACTTTTAAATTTGAAGTAAATCGAGTGAAAATTGTTGAAGTTATTTGTCACGCGAATTGGATAAACGCTGTTTTGAGAAGTTTCGAGTAGTCGGCCATTTTATACAACGAGAAAAAAAATCTTTTTTCTAACAGCTTGATATTCATACTAAATTGCTGTGTAATTAATTTTATGAGTGAATCACTTTTTCATACGAAAAAAAACGGTTAAATTCGAATATGATTTTACACCCGTTACTGTGGCCTAAGACCTTAAGGTATTTGTGTACCCCAAACAAACTTTAAACGCGTTCTTCTCGAACCAACGTTTTTCGAAAGCTTGTTGATAAAATCTTCGAAACTACTGAACCGATCCTTATGAAATTGTAACCACATATCCTTGATATTCGCTAAAGCTATAGCGTATATCAAGAATTTTTTTAAATTTTGCCAAAAACAGTGAAAAAACACGTTTTTTTTAAAATTTTTCGAAAAATGTCCGCCATTTTATTTTTGCATATCTCAAAAATCGTATGATATGCGCCATAGCCATTAACATACTGAGTCTAAAACCGTTTGACTTTTTTGTTTCGGATGATCCATCTTCGAGATCTCGTCAACAGCGCAGACCTACTATTTTTTTTAGGACATTTTTTTAACTACCATGTTCGTCTATAAATAGTGACTTGAATAGATAATTTTTTTTAAAATGTATTTCAAAAGTGTATTTATTAAGTGTGACAACTTCTATGTCAATACCTATAATATAAACCTATCAAAAGAATTCATGAAAGTAGCCTTTTTAGCGTCTAAAGTGAGAAGACCCCTTAAAAGGCGAGCCCAAATACCAATGCGAAGGCCTGAATGATACTCAAGCACGTGTTACAGAAAGGACAATACTTGATCTCCGGCGGCAGAGATCGTACTCTGTGTTGTTGGGATTTGCGTTCGGGCTGGAACACGAGTACGCAATACGACATGAATCAGATGTCCCACGAGGGATGGATATGGGGTCTGACGGCAGTGGATAAGACATTTTATAGCTGTAGCTGGGACAAAACAGTCAAGTCCTGGCACATTAATTATCTGCATCTCGTGCCAGTTAGAACGTTTGAGATGTACATTCCATCGAGTTTGTTATTCTATCAAAATCTCATAATTTGATCTTAAAGCGCCTTCAACTTAAAAACAACGAAGTCAAGGATATAAAGGAACGAACGCAAATTATTGGATTTTTGTTCAGGGATGTAGTCGGTGCGTTATTGTGCATTACCTCGCATCCTGGCGTTAATGTACTGGCTACTGGTTCTCACTGCCGTTCCGTCATATTGTTTGATCCTCGTGTCGGTCAAGCTCCGATCGTCAGATACCGAACCCATCGGGGTGCCGTACTCAGGGTCGCCATGGACGACAATTACGTCCTCTCAGCCAGCGAGGATAGGACCGTCGTTGTTTGGGATCAACGCGCCGGAAAAGTTATGAAAACCATCGAGGTAAATTGATAGCTAAAGTGAGAGCAGACCGATAATGGATTTTCGATCTTCGCGCAGTCTATCAATTTGACGCAGTAGACTGCCACAAAGAGCAAAGGACCGCAAAGGAAAAAGAAGCTGGAGGGATCGCCACAGTGTAACGACTCGAAAAGTAGCTGACTTTCGCGATCTATTTTGATGGTTGAAATACGCTGATCAGTCTGATTTGTTTATGTCAAATCGAATCACTCTTGAAGAACAGAAAATAATTTTCTAAGCGTTTACCAGGTGTAGAAGTATCAAACCGGAATTTCCCTATAGATGGAGCTAGCCTTCAGTTTAGAGACCGTAAGACCGCTTCTGCAGCGCCATCATCTCCCTCTAACAGCTGACGAAGATTTTCAACACACAACAACCCAAGTTCCCTACACCGGTATATTTTTCTACAACCTTAAACATGTCGAGTTTTATTTTAGTTTTAAGGCTTTCACGGCTCTTTATGTAATTTGAAGAGTATGTGGCTTCCGGATGGAGGCCGTGTTGAGAATCAGCGTTGTGCCGACGTTTCGCAAACGTTACAGTCTGCATCATCAGGGCTGAGAGCTCCGATACTGAAGCTCCCGTGTCTCAGGCATTCCTTATATACTTGCAGTCATCGTTCCAGATCACTGCACCAGCCAATCAGATGTTTTAATTGATCGGCCGGTCAAGTCGATAAAGCCCAAAGTCTGGCCCCATCAAACAGCTATTTTTCTAGGAAACACCGAGAAGGCTTGGAAATCCGAAAACATCCGGACAATCTAAACAGAGATGGTGGATATCACGTCAATCCCATTTGGCACATCGTCCTCCCGGTTTTTTTAATTGACCGGCCGATCAATTAAAACATCTGATTGGCTGGTGCAGTGATCTGGAACGATGACTGCAAGTATATAAGGAATGCCTGAGACACGGGAGCTTCAGTATCGGAGCTCTCAGCCCTGATGATGCAGACTGTAACGTTTGCGAAACGTCGGCACAACGCTGATTCTCATGTCGAGTTTTGTGCCTACGAACTACGATTTGCGGATAGCATTGCTTTTCTGTTATCGTTTGAAGAAAACTGCTGCAAAATCGCATCGAATGCTTGTCGAAGCTTACGGTGAGCATACTCTTGGTAAAACACAGTGTTTCGAGTGGTTCGAAAAATTCAAAAGTGGTGATTTTTACGCGAGAAACGAAGAGCGTGGGAAACCGCCGAAAAAGTTCGCAGACAACGAATTGCAAGCCTTATTGGATGAAGATGATACTCAAAGTCACCAAGAACTCGCGGATCAATTGAATGTGACGCAGAAAGCCGTCTGCATTCGTTTTTATCATTTTCCAACAACAGACGTGTAATTTTTACAAAAAAATCCAGTTTCATACTTCTACACCTGGTATTTTTACTTTTATTTTTTTACATTTTTTTACGGTTAACAATGTCTTCGAAAAGATGGACTCCTCACGAATAAAATTTGTAAAAAGATTATTAATCAGTATGATAACCGCCATTTTGCCATGGATGTTTTTTCAAAATCAAAATTTACAAAATGACGGCGTTTTTTATAATAAGTATCGAATTTAGCCTATTTTTGGATAGTTTTTCGTTAAAAAAAATATGAAGATTAAAAAAAGCTTCCACAGCAAGATAAAGAATGGCGTGAATAATCTCGTCTCAACGTTTCAGACAAATAGCTCGAAAACTCTTCCTTTGAGAGTGTACAGCGTTTTGAAAAACGACATTTCGAGAAAAACTGCTGCTCGAATTACTTTCTCCAAGAAAGGCTGTAGCGAGCGAATTTATACGAATTTCGTCCCAAAGATTGAACAGCATGCTTATAACCGTCCGTACTGTCGGATGATGCAAAAAAATCGATTTTTTGAAAACTTTACACGGTGATGATCCCTGACGCTTGGATTTTTCTTTGCTATGTTGTTTTACGACAAGTCTCGTTGAACTTTATAATGGGTACCACTAGTCCAGAGCGTAGGCAAAAATCGAGTTTTCAGAGCATTTGATCATACTTTAGGATTTTACAAAAAGTACGATCGATCTGGTACAGAAGAGTTGCTCTTTTGATTACCAAATGTTTCACTGTCAAACTCAAAAGAATTGTTTTTAACTTTAAATTTGACCTTCAATTATCTTGACACGTAACTAATTTTCGATCTTAAGGAACAATCAAATACATTTTAAATTTTCATGGTACTTTCTTAACGGGTCTCCTCACTTCAGACGCTAAAAAATCTATTTTCATGCATTTTTTGATAGTTGAATATTATAGATATTGATATAGAAGCTGCTACATTTAATAAATACACTTTCGAAATACATTTTAACAATTATTCATTCAAGTCACTATTTATAGTCGAAAATGGTAGTTGAAAAAATATGGTAAAAAAATTGGAGGTCTGCCCTATTGATGAAACCTCGGAGATGGATAATTCAAAACAAAAAAAATCAAACGGTTTTAGATTCAGTATGTTAATGGCTATAGCGCATATCACACGATTTTTTATACATGCAAAAATAACGACATGGCGAACATTTTTCGAAAAAAACGTATGTTTCACCATTTATTGCTGAAAAAAATAGTAAATATCAAAATTGAAATCCTTGACATGCGGTGTAGCTCTAGTTGTAAAGAACACGTGGTTGAAATTTCATAAGGATCCGTTCAGTAGTTTCGAAGATTTTATCGACAAGCCGTCGAAAAACGTGTTTAAAGTTTGTTTGGGTTACATAAATACATCAAAATTGTTTTTTTTTGCTATTTCGAAACTATATTAATTAAATGTAACAACTTTCATATCTATATCTATAATAGAAACGTATCGAAAAATTCATGAAAGTAGCCTTTTTTGGCGTCTAAAGTGGAAAGACCCCTTAACATTCTACAGAAACACGTCGTGCTTTCTCGATTTGTCGAAAACGGGTCTGGTTATGATCGTTTATTCACAAATGTTTTTCTCAAAGTAACCTTTTCGTGCGAATTCTCGCACATTTTAATGACAATCAATATTTTACAAATTGCTTCTATCTTCTCTAGCTGTTATCGACCACATGAGGGGAAAAAATTGGTTTTTTGTTTCAGGTCAAAATTTGTGGCGCCCACAAGCACCCAAGCACTTGCCTTTTCGCAACACTTGCTGTTATCCTCACAGCAACCGAAATAATTCGAATTTCGCCCTAAAAATTTGACAGCATGTTTATAACCATCCATACTATCGGATAATGCAAAAAATCGGGTTTTCGGAACATTTTACACTGATGATCCCTCAAAACGATCATTCAATCAATATTATTGTTAAACAATAATGATTTATATTTTTTAATGAAATAAAATCTAATAATCCGACTATTTTTAATCCATTCTTCATCTCAAACGAAACACCAATCACAGCGTATGCGTCGTACGACGTAATTCGTGTATAAGCAAAAGTTCACATGCGCGTATTGCCCCTTCAGCAAAATATCGTGGTGATCGCGTTGAAATTTTGCTTTTGTGAGGCAAGGCAAAAGCTGCACTGTTGGTAAAATTCCGTGGCGTACCATTTTCCAAGAGTATTGACACTTCGGGAACAAGAGGAGACTGACCTTCGTGCCCTCTCGTTGGAGGGCAAGAAAAGATTTTTTATTCCGCAATGTGAGCAGGCTCGGAGGAAAGTGACAAATGGACTTTGATCACTCTCCTCCGTAGCTCTCCACGATTTTGTTGTAAAAAGGGCCCTGGCATTTTGTACAGATGAAACTATTGTCATACGGGTATTTGAATTTTCCAATAATTGAACTTCGAGGTCACGACGAACCTCTATGTACTGATCGGATAAGGAACGTTGCATGCAAGTATTGATCGCAATTTTTACGTTTTGCAGATTTCAAAGGATTCTTATCCGATGAGTATGATTATGGAAAAAGGAGCGGTGTACGTGGGCGACAGTACCGGACATCTGCATTTGCTGAATCCTAGAAAGGCCTTCGAGGTAGTCAAGTCATACGAGACCGGGCATAAGAGAGGCATAAAGTGCTTGTGCTCGACTCCTGGTGGCTTGATCACGGGTTCCCTCGACGAAACTGTGAAACTCTTGAGCCCGACCGATCCTCCTCATTTAATTACCAACTTGTTCGCATCTGTCGGTGAGATAGCCGGGGTAAGATCAGAGTTCCTATAGGTCCAAAAGCACTGATCATTGTTTAGTATTATTATTGCTTTTGAAAGCAATCTGCGTAGATTAAACAGTGGGTCATTTTCAATGTGATGATTGTGCTTGTGCAAATACAGGCTGTCTTATACGGTTTCCCATCAATTGTTCACGTTAGAATTTTCGTTATAAGATACATTTAAGATTATTTTACAAGCTTTTATTTAACTTGTTTCGCTTGTATGACTGTCTTTCCGGTTCGAAATTTGTAATCCATTTTTCAAGCACTTGCTGGCATCCGATTGATTAGAAATTTGGCATACGTATGTAACTTTGGTGACAAGCAATAGTGTCTGTGTGTGTGTGTGTGTGTGTGTGTGTGTGTGTGTGTGTGTGTGTGTGTGTGTGTGTGTGTGTGTGTGTGTGTGTGTGTGTGTGTGTGTGTGTGTGTGTGTGTGTGTGTGTGTGTGTGTGTGTGTGTGTGTGTCTAATGCCGGATTTGTGATCAGCGACCCCGAAAACCCCTGAGTACAAAGTTTTAGAAGAATTAATAAGTTTTGGAATTTCACGTCCGCCATATTGGATCCGCTATTTCGAATTTTTAAAATCTAATGCCAGATTCGTAATCAGCGACCCCGAAAGCCCCTGAATACAAAGTTTAGAAGAATTAACAAGTATTTGGAATTTCACGTCCGCCATATTGGATCCGCCATTTCGAATTTTGAAAATCTAATGCCGCATTCGTAATCAGCGACCCCGAAAACCCCCGAGTACCAATTTTCATCAAACTCGATGCAGATGAAAAATTCATGACTGAAAGGGTTGAAAGTTGCTGTACTAAAAAGTAAAAAATAATGTTCGGTAAAAGCGAAAATCAAAACAGTGTAAGAGCAAAAAAGTCCGTTCCTTGGTCACTTATCATTGGTGCAAGTAGTTAAAAGGTATATAAACGTAGATATTAAAAAAATATAAAATGTAAATTTTAACCATATGAAACGTCAAACGTCATAAGTACTAATGCTACTTTAACATTTTTGGAAGAAAGCTTCAAGCTTTGAAAATTTATATTCCATATTTTGAAAATATCTACGTTCATGTTTTAAGGAGTCTTTTTACTTTAGACGCCAAAAAAGGCTTTCTTGATGCATTTTTTAATATGTTTATGTTATAGATATTGATAAAACAGATAATGCACTTAATAAATACATTTAAAAATATTTATTTATTCATGTCATGATCTATAGACGAAAAAGGTAGTTAGAATAATGTCCTAAAAAAATTGTAGGTCTGTGCTGTTCATGAAATCTCGGAGATGGGTCATCCGCAACAAAAAAATCAAACGATTTTACATTCAGTATTTTAATGGCTATAGCGCATATCATACGATTTCTTATATGTGCAGAAGTCACAAAATGACGAACATTTTTCGAAAAACAAAAAAAAGTGTTTTTCACCGTTTTTTGGCAAAAAAATTAGTAAATATCAAAATTTGACAAATCCTTGATATGCGCTATAGCTATGGTTGTAAAGAATATGTGGTTAACATTTCGTAAGGATCGGTTCAGTAGAAGATTTTATCAACAAGACGTCGAAAAACGTTGTTTCGAGAAAAACGCGTTTAAAGTTCGTTTGGGTTACATAAATAGATTACATTTTTTCAAATGTATTTCAAAAGTGTATTTATTGAGTGTAACAATTTTGATATCAATATCTACAATATAAACGTATCAAAAAAATTCATGAAATTAGCCTTTTTAGTGTCTAATGTGAGAAGGCCCCTGAAGTACTTGTACCTGTGATGAGCGACCAAGGAAGGCATTTTTTCGTAGTCATATTGTTTTGATTTTTAATTGTACTGAACATTATTTTTTACTTTTCAGCACACTACCTTTTGGGGTCGGGTTGAAATTCCGAACTTTGAATGATCAGAATGGACAGAACTCCGAAAGAGAAAACTCCGAAAGGATTTTACACGAACGACCAAAACCGAAAATCTGAAGACCGTCAAATCAATGCGGCTATGGAAGTTTTAAAAGTTTCTTATCAAGAAGTGATTTTGCGTCAATTTTCTAATTTGTCTGGACAATGTTATACGTTCTACATCATTTACAGTCAACTGTGTGTTCGCAGACATCATCAGACATCAACTGTGTGTACGCAGACATGACATGACCTTGACATGAAAGTCTACAAAGTTGACTGTAAAATATGTAGAACGTATATCATTGTCTAAACAAATTTCAAAATTGACGTAAAATCACTTCTTAATAAATAAAAAAACATCTTTAAATAATTCGTCGATTTATTGAAAATTTCGAAACTTTTCAAACTTCCATAGGCGAGTTATTTTGACGGTGTTCAGATTTTCGGAGTTTCGGTCTTTCGTGTATAATACGTTCGGAGTTTTGATCTATCGGGGTTATATTCTTACGGAGTTTTGACTGTTCTGATCATTCAAAGTTCGGAATTTCAACCCGGTCCCGTTCAGATTTTCGGAGTTTTGGTCTTTTGTGTACAATTCGTTCGGAGTTTTGATCTTTCGGAGTTTTATTTTTTCGGAGTTTTATTCTTTCGGAGTTTTATTCTTTCGGGGTTTTATTCTTTCGGAGTTTTATTCTTTCGGAGTTTTATTTTTTCGGAGTTTTGAGCGTTCTGATCATGCAAAGTTCGGAGTTTTGGTCTTTCGGGTAAAATTCTTTCAGAGTTTTGGTCTTTTGGGTAAAATTCTTTCAGAGTTTTGGTCTTTCGGGTAAAATTCTTTCAGAGTTTTGGTCTTTCGGGTAAAATTCTTTCAGAGCTTTGGTCTTTCGGGTAAAATTCTTTCAGAGTTTTGGTCTTTCGGGTACAATTTTTTCAGAGTTTCGACCTTTCAGGGTAGTATTCTTTCGGAGTTTAGAACGTTCTGATCATTGAAAGTTCGGAATTTCAAACCGGCCCCTACCTTTTAAATAAAAACTTCTGTTTAAAAAGTTTTTTTACGTTTATTTTCCAATGGAATTGTTATTTAAATAAAAACTTGTTTAAAAAAAGTTTTTTTTACGTTTATTTTCCAATGGAATTGTAATTCGCAGAGTTTTTTTTACGAAAATGTAGTAAAATTGAATCATTATCGATAATATGATGAATCATATTATTTTTAGTATGTTCTACAATAGTAATGTTAATTTTTATCAATAATAATCGTAACGCCATGTTTCATAATAACGTATGTATCCGATTTAAAAACTTACTTTTTATGTTTCAAACGTGCAGATGGATTACTTGGACGGTGTACTCGCGATCTCCGGGTCGTATGTTCAACTCTGGCGACCCAAAACCGGATTAGGAATTGAAAACTCCGTATACTGATACAATATGTATTATTGGCATAATTCGATCGACCGAGCAATCTAATGCACATTAAAACACAACTTTTCTATACGTGTAACATATAAGTGAACGATTCAATAAAGGCTTTCCTACCAAGACACGAATTTGCTTCGACGTTACATTTCAGGGCTTCGAAAAGCGAAAAAGATGGCAAGTAATGGTAAAAAAAAGATAGGGGCACAAAGATATGAAAAGATACTCGAAACTACATTAAACTGCATTAACCCATTTAATTGCCAAAGAAATCTTAGCGCATTTCGCATAAAAATGAAATTTCCAATATAAAGAAAAAGCGTAATACCGAAATACGGAGGAACATTACCATTTCATTGCGTATTGTCATTCTTCATGGATAATCTGTGAATTTTTTCTGCCAACGTCAACGAAAAGAACGACGGTGGCCTCTTTCGATATAACGCACACATTAACATAATTGTATTCGTGGGTCGCGTTACCAAGCCGGCTGTATAGCGAGCCTCGTTGGAACGGGTTTACGAATTTCCCCGCTCACCGGAAGTGCGAGTCCGTCCGTAATGTATACGGTGGAGGGGGAAAAAACGCGATCGCAGCGCTCAACTGTCTGCGTCGAAAATACGACATTGGTCAAAGTCTTTGCGTGTGTCACGTGTCGATAAGTGAAAAATCATACTTTAAACGTCGATTATTCCTCGTCGTAATTAAATATATGATTTTTCGTGTTATTATCGAGCCGCCATTTTGCCTTGTATCGATATTGGGGCCGAAAGGCGAAAGCGATTTTCGCGGACGTAGATAGGTGGGGAGGATAAGATGCGCGGTGTACTTCCGGTTTGTACGGTGTGAGAGAGGTCAGAGAGTAGAGGCTGCGTTCGGTGGTGCTATTGGAAAAAACACGATGAAAATGGCGTGGCAACCGCAGGAGGAAGGATTGAGACAAATTTTGACGCTTCTTCAGGAGTCCCAGAGTCCCGATACCGCGACGCAACGGGCCGTACAACAAGTATCCTTTTATTTCTCACCTAAACGTTCAATTGTACCAACAGTTCGGTTAATAAGCAACGAGGTTAAACGGGTAAGTAGAGAGGACGGGTGTATGTGTGAAAAAGATTGAGCGAGAGAGATAGAAAGCTCGACGAGTCTGGTCGATGCGCGGCCAAGGGCGTGCTTTTATTGACAAAATTTCTTGGCCCGGGCGAAACTTCGTGTCTGCCGGGTGGCCAATTGTTTTGCTTTTATTTCCGATCTCGCGCGCTATGCTTCATCGACACAATCTTCTTACTCACTCCGCATGGATATTTCTTTCGCAATGTATTTACGATACTTCGGCTCCCCGCAACGAGCGTTTTATGGATTAACAGGGACACGAAAAAACGGTTAAGTTTTCCCGCCTCGAGAATCGGGTTAACATTTAGCTCAACGTGTTTTTTTCGACTCCACATCGAGATAGAGTTTAATCCAGTTTGATCGAGTATAACGATCTTTTCTCTCCTCGAGGCTCGATCGAAAAATATTTCGTATTCGTCTTTTCGCCTCTGAAGCCACTCTTGCCTACGCATGTGGGATTTTCCGCCGTGGAGCCCCTGTGACACACGTGACATTGGCGGGTTGTCAATTTTTTTAAGGTTCCGTCCGGAACGTTTCCTGGCTGAATATTCTATCAGTTTTGTATACGGCGAAGGCGCAACGGTCTTGCTAGGCAGCCATCTGTGTCGAGAATATTTCTCGTCTGTCCAGTTACGGCATCGGCGATAGAGAGAACGTACGGAGAAAACTTTTTTTTTGACACGATTGACATTTTCGATGCAAACAGGTATTCCCTCCAATTTATAAAAAGAAAGAGTTTGATGAATTAAACCAATCAACTGGTCGAGCACTGATCAAGCACATCGTCCATCCGATAGAAAAGATTCTCACATGTTTTTCACCGAATGTACATGTGATACTTTGCTTTGAAGTATTCTCTTTCACGGAGAGCCATATTTTGTGGCCGCATAAGCAGGGGCCTTCTCAATCATCGGTAAATTATAGCGGCGCTTAACAAAAAATAAGTCACAATGATTGTATCCAGCAATAAACTGGAATAAAAATTTTCCCGCCAATTTAGCAGATTTTGACGTTTTACATTTTCTCTGAACAGTCATGGTTACGGAAATCCTGTAAGTCACATTTTTACAACTTTTGTCATTAATATTTTCTTCGAACATTCCGTCATACCCTGTTTTTATGGTCAGGGTGGAACCTATAGAACTTTTTGAGCAGTTTATATCAGGCATGTAGAGTTATTTAGTGTATAAATTATTAGATAGAAATGTTGCCAGTGTGTCATCTCCATAAAGTACCGTATGAATGAAACGATTTTAAGAGTCGTAATTATTTGTTACAAATTCGGTAATTCGACTTGAAGTTTAAACAGTATACAGGAATGTATTTTTACTTCGATGTAGATGAACATCAGTTTATTGGTAAACATTCAGGGTTCGTGAAAGGAATACCTTAAGGATTTACAAGGGCTTATGAATATGCTACCGTGATGATAAAAATTAGAGGAAGTACATGTGGGACGGTCTCATCCAAAAGCAAACATACGCTAGAGTTTTTCAATGAGCAATGATTTTGAAAAAGTATATAACTGTAGCGTAATTAATTATAATTCACTGAAATATCAGCAAATGCAGGTGGAACAACGATTACAAAATAAAAACGATTTCAAGTGGAAGTTTGAAGCCTCGTCTATATCTTTTGCCACTTACGACAAATTCGACTTGACATTTGGGACATCGAGTTGAAAATGTCTATTTTCTCCTACTTTTGTCTGGAATTAAGGCTCCTGGACATCCTATAATTGCGAATCTTAACAAACTCATGATTCACTTGTCAGATTCCTTGTTGCTTAGAACGAAATGGTTGAAACTCAAAAACAAGGGATTGGAGTGTTATTGATAATACATTTAGCGAACATGGGTGAAATTCTAGAGCAAATATTGAGTTTGACAATTCGGGATTAGTTTGTAACGTTATGGCATTGAAGTTTGCACCGTTGGAATGCAATGATTTTTTCTACTTCACTCATTTCTTTATTATTATCATTATCTAAACCTTTTTCTTTCCAAATTGAGGTCATTATCTTCTAATACGAATACGTGAAACCTAAATCAGCCATACAAAACGTTTGCAATTTGTAAAAAGTTGATTTTCGTTGCATTCCAACGATGGAAACTTCAACGTCATGCAATATTGAAGGTAAGATAAGTTTAATCGTTTTGTAGATCCTGCCCAATATTGTTATACGAAATATATTCAAGCGATGAATAAAATTATAAGGGCGACATGGCACAATAAAAATCTCAGGCTAACGTTAATTGCGTCACTGCATTCTCGTTTTACTTTGAATGCTTTCGAACCGTTTTTTTTCCCTTGTGCGGAATCCGCCATGCTTTGCAGTGCACTGATAAAAATTGCCTTCGACTTATCAACTTGGTATAATCATAGCGAAATTTTCCACGTTATCTCACGCTTCACAGTTTTTCCTTACATCAGCCGTTACCAGAAATTGGAAGAACTCAACAAATTCCCTGACTTCAACAACTATCTTATCTTTGTACTGACTAAGCTGACTTCGGAAGGTGAGATTGGAAAATATTTCTTTAGGGCTACAACGATATTATATATTCAACGATATCTTTTCATTATGCACTATTCAATTCTCTTGTATTACTCAATGGTATGCGATATTTACGAGTAAATTACAAAAATCAATAATATTATTTAACAATGTTGACATTCTTTTCCGCAAACGATAATTCTACAGTATTTTATAACGCACCCAATGATAATTTGTTTTATTTCATTGTATTTTACCAATAAATATAAAGCATCAATTAAAACGGGAAGAAAACAGCATTCGGCTGATCGGTTCAAAATAAATCGATTTCTTTTTTAGAAGTACCGACCAGGTCTCTCAGTGGATTGATACTGAAGAACAACGTCCGAGCTCATTACGACAAATTCGTTCCCGAAGTTTCGAATTTCATCAAGCAAGAATGTTTGTCCGCGGTCGGCGATCCGTCGGCGATGATACGAGCGACGGTTGGAATTCTCATAACGACTATCGCGTCGAAAGGTAAATGTCTCCAATTTCTTCCGTCCGCGCAAGCACAACGTCTTCGACTCCCCGAAATTTATATCAATCGGCTAAATATCGGCGACACCACTGGCACCGATGATGAGCACCACTGACTGACGAACACGCCGCGACTCTTTATACAGTAAAATGGGCTTTAGCAGACGACTTTTAACTTCGTATCGACATTGGGCAAAAACGGGGCGACGAGCCGAAAAATCTAATGACATTTTACCAATGAAATGTGATTTTTTCCTATCGACTTTGTTTGAGTCATTGTTCTATCTCATTTTTACGCCGTCACGATTGAATCTCGTACGAAGCTATTTCGCCTTGTGAGCATACGTTACGACCCGACGTTTTTGCCGACAGGTGAACTCACAAGATGGCCGGAATTGTTACCGGCGCTGTGTCAGATGCTCGATTCGCAGGATTACAACGTTTGCGAGGGCGCCTTCGGTGCGTTGCAAAAGATTTGCGAAGATTCGGCCGAGGTCTTGGACTCGGACGCACTGAACCGTCCCCTCAACGTTCTCATTCCAAAGTTCCTTCAGTTCTTCAGACACTCGAGTCCGAGAATTCGTTCGCACGCGATCGCGTGCGTGAATCAATTCATCGCGACGCGCACCCAAGCCCTGATGATACACATAGACAGCTTCCTGGAGAATCTATTTCATCTGGCGACCGACGAGGACTCGGAAGTTCGTAAGAACGTTTGTCGCGCCCTCGTTATGTTGCTGGAGGTGCGAATCGACCGTTTGATACCCCACATGCACAATATAATCGAGTACATGCTGATGCGGACGCAAGATCCGAATCCGGACGTGGCCCTCGAGGCGTGTGAGTTCTGGCTCTCGCTCGCCGAACAGGAGATCGTCATGGAGGCCCTGGGGCCCCATTTGCCCAGGCTCATACCCACCCTCGTCAGTGGCATGAAGTATTCGGAAATTGATATCATACTGCTGAAGGGCGATGTTGAAGAGGACGAGATGATACCCGACCGGGAAGAGGACATTAGACCGCGATTTCACAAATCCAAGACTCATCATACCCTTCATCCGACCATGAACAAGCACACGGAGGAGAACGGTGGCTGCGACGATGACGACGCTAACACCGAGGACGGCGGCGACGACGAGACCTCGTTCAGCGACTGGAACTTGAGAAAATGTTCGGCAGCTGCGCTCGATATGCTTGCCGGTGTCTTCAGAGAAGATCTCTTGCCTGTTCTCGTGCCGATACTGAAGGAAACCCTCTTCCATCAGGAATGGGAGATCAAGGAGTCGGGAATACTCGCTCTAGGCGCCATTGCCGAAGGTTCGATTCTACCTCCTCTAACTCCAAATACATTTGGTCTACGTTTACTTGGACTAACCTCGAACTGCTTAAAAACAAATTTTATTATCGTCATGTACATAAATATTGTTCGTGCGTTCGTATTCTACGCGTTCGCCCATCGTTCATCCAATTTAGTTGAAACTTTGTTCAGTTGTGGCACTTTCGCGAAAGTTTCTGACATAGTACGATTAACGTACAAAAGGTGGCGCACTGATCCTATCGGATAATTGTTCGTCTCTGATAATTAAAAGAGGCCTTGCAAGCCGGCCATTAGCTATTCGAAAATAAATTTGAATCTTATACAGCAGGTAGAGAAACAAGGCCAAATAGTTGTATTTTTGTAAACACGTTTGTTTTTTTTTTACTCTCGAATGCTAAAAGGGAGAACTTTCACCGACACTGACCTTGAACGATGCGTTTTATTCCTTTCAGGCTGTATGGACGGCATGATAACCCACTTGTCCGAGCTCATTCCATACTTGATCGGTTGTTTGAGCGACAAGAAAGCGTTGGTCCGTGCCATAACTTGCTGGACCCTAAGCCGTTATTCTCACTGGGTGTGCGCGCAGCCCCACGACACGTATCTCAAGCCACTCATGACGGAACTGCTGAAAAGGGTTCTCGACGGCAGCAAAAGAGTGCAGGAAGCCGCTTGCTCCGCTTTCGCCACTCTCGAAGAAGAGGCCTGCACCGAATTGGTTCCATACCTCGGATTCATACTGGAGACGCTTGTTTTTGCTTTCGGCAAGTATAATTGACCAGCTCTATTACACTCTTCGACACTACTTTTCTGGAGTTCGATGTCACGATGATCTGCTAACTAGCCAACAAATTGTACTTTGACGCGTGATCCGATTTGACGGATCTCCTCTTTTTTGCCTCTTTGACACGTTCACGTGGCTGTTACGCGTATGGAAAACCGGGAAAAATCAGGGAATTTTTTTCAGAATCTACTTTTCCTTAGAATTACGGAAAATGGAACCAACTTGGAAAAAAAACTGAAAAGTATAAAAATAAATATTTTTAAATATTTATATTCTTCGTTATATACAAAAAAAGTTGTGTCAGTGACAAACATTGAAAATGTCAAAAACTAATTTACTCTAAAGCTTTCTACATTTGGATTCGATTTGTCGGTACACTAACACACCCTTATTATTGTAGATAAGTGTTTATGTTTATTTTTTTTAATGACACACACATGAAACCTTCTGATTATAGTAAAGAACAGGTTCTGTATTTGCTTTTGGTGTATTTTTTTTCTTCTACTTTAGTTTTTTGTAGGTAGCTTTTTTTAACATCCTAAATTCAAACTTTTTTTTTGCTCCAATAGGGTAATGTGTCCTTTGTCTATCAAGTGTATAAGCAAGTTAAGCCCCCTCCCCCCACAATTATATTTATATATATATATATATATATATATATATATATATATATATCTTTTGAAGTGTCAACGTAACCTCGAGTGTGGGGCTTCTTTGACAAGGCATTGAAATGCAGCTTATATCAAAGATTGAGGGTTACTTTGACATTAGTTCGATAAAAAAAATAATATTTTATACAGTATACATGAAATTGAATGAAAAACAACGATTTTGACAATCAAATTGTCATCTTTATTAAGGAAACATTTTACATAAAAATATATAGTACCTAGGGTACTGTAATAGGCACTTAATCAGTCTTATAAATATCATTGAGATCAATATCAACTCGAGCAACGTTATAATGAACTTGACCAACAAACTTGAGCTACAATCGAAAAAAAAGTTAAAAATAATAAGTCAAAACCATATTTTGGAGCTCTGTTTAAGTAGCCCCAAAATATGTCAAAGTTACCCTTAAAGGCTTACATACACCTGAGACGGCTAGAAGTAAGGTTATGTTTAACGATTTTTTGTGTATAAAACTGAATTTTATTAAGCAAGCATGATATACATTTTAAAGTATGACATTTTATCAACAGTGTGCAAATTTGGTTAAAAAATTTCAAACTAAAAAAGTTAGTCTTTTTCTCGGGGCGTGTTTTGGTTGACAGCGATTGCGGTACCAAACGTGCCTTTGCCATTTTTTATCTAAAAAAAAATATTTGTTTCTTAAAGCAGATAGATAAAACTAGTACGTGGGGAGCCGGAATTTAAAGATTTCATTTTTTCGGGTCATGGTAGTCACTGGAATAAAACAGGCGATTCTCCGCCCCAAAATTTTTCAGTACTTATGATGAAAATAAAAAATTTGCCAGGTATTAAAAAAACGGCTCGATAAGTTCTAGATTATTGTGTGAAGCATAACTGTGCAAAACTTGATTCCGATCGGTCCAGTAGTTGCGAAGATATTTCTGGTACCGATTTTGACAATACTGTTTCGAGTAAAACGTGTTTAAAGCTTTGAGTACACTTTACACTGAGACGCCCCAACAGTTAGTCGTTCCTCACCCGGTCAGTTACAAAACGCTATAACTTCGTCATTACTGCGAATTTCCTTATGACATTTTCAGGGTAGACACTCAAAGGATAGTACTTTCAAATGAGCACCTTTTCAAAAAGTCGATCTTTTTGACCTACCCAGGTGTATGTCAGCCCTCAATGTCGATTTAACCCCGTTGTACGGTACATTTCGGAGTTCCGTATTTTATTTTATTTTGATAATATTTAAAATTAGCATAGATTTGATGTTGAAAAAATTATGTTCTTAATTTGACGCCAATCTTCGTGGAGTATTCGCAAAACCTGTGTAAAAAACCTGAAAAAGTCAGGAAATTTCTGAGTCAATAATGCGTAACGACCATGCATTCAACATTCGCATTTTTTAATGTAACTTTCCGATGACGGCAAACAGGAAAGTACCAGCACAAAAATTTGTTGATACTGTACGACGCGATTGGTACGCTCGCCGAATCCGTGGGAAATCATCTGAACAAACCGGACTACATAAATCTTCTGATGCCACCCTTGATAAACAAGTGGAACGTTTTGAAGGACGAGGACAAGGATCTCTTCCCGTTGCTCGAGTGCCTATCTTCCGTCGCGACGGCTTTGAAATCCGGATTTTTACCCTACTGCGAACCTGTCTACAGGTAAATTCAGTCCGATCATTCCTGCGCGGTTTCAAAGGACTTCTTCGTTCATTGCGATTTTTTCTCTGCTTCATTCCCGCACAGGCGATGCGTCTCCCTCATCGAACAGACGCTGAATCAACACATTGCGAACACGCAAAACCCGGAACAATTCGAAGCACCCGACAAAGACTTCATGATCGTGGCCCTCGATCTTTTGAGCGGACTAGCGGAAGGCCTCGATGGACACATGGAACGCTTGGTAATGAACAGCAATGTTATGCAACTGTTGTATCAATGTATGCAGGATCCAATGCCCGAAGTAAGACAGAGCAGTTTCGCCCTACTCGGCGATTTGACGAAGGCTTGCTTCCAACACGTTTTACCGTGTATACGTGAGTGTCTTTCGAATATTCTTTTCTTCTTTCGATAATAATTCGCTATGTGTTCTTTGGACATACACAGTATTGCGTCTTGCACAGATACGAAAAACAAAGAATTCTTTTGTTCGGTTTATTTTGTACATGGCGAGATCACTGTAACTGGCCGTAATATTTTTTTTTTTACGACGGATTCGTAATAATTTATTCGTAACAACGTGATCATTTCTGTTATTTTAATTGAACAACTGAAGGAGGACGAGTATATTGCCGCATTCGTTCAACCAATTCCGCCGAAGATAAGATGCTCTGTTACAAAAATGTCTTAAGGGGTTAGGCTACTGTGACGACCCGAAAATCAGGGTTATTTTATCAAATTAATTTTGAAGAAATAAGGTGGTTGAAAAATCGTTTGGATATTTTGTTCATGTAAATTAAGGGATCATCACAGTGTAACGGGTCGAAAAATAGCTGAACTTCGCGATTTTTTTTTCGCTGAGGCTAGTCGTCCAGTTATCGAATAAGATGCGCTTATTCGTCCGGACAGCGGCTAATTTCACGAGGTTCACGCTGTATAACGCTTCAAACAAACAATCCCTAACACACAAACCCAAACAAATCAACCCGAACCCAAAATGACAAACGCAAACAAACCACCAAAAAAAAAAAACAAATCCCAACCCATATAAAGAAACCCAAAACACCCCAAACCCAGACAACTCAACGCAAAGAAACCCAAACAACACAAGCAAAAAAATCCAAACCAAACAAACCCAAACACGCGGTTCACGCTGTACAACGCTCCAAACAAACAATCCCAAACACACAAATCCGAAGAAATCAACCCAAATCCAAACGTACAAACCCAAAATGACTAACGCAGACAAGCCACCCCTAAAAACAAAACCAAATCCAAACGCAAACAAACACTCAAACAACACAAACGCAAACAAAGCCAAACCAAACAAACAAACCCAACCAACACAAACCAAAAACCAAACCAAACAAACCCAAACATAATTAACCAGCCCAAATCCAAACCCAACCAACCCAAACCCAAACCCAAAGAAAATTATAAAGATTTTCTTCGGATGACTACGTGTAAATTATTCTTCCGGATAGTTTGTTTAACAATTTAACACACTCTATCCGGACAATTATATATACATGTTATTCGTCATGCGAATAGGGAAATGCGGCGTGAACGGAGCCGCTTTCCGGACGCGTAACGTACGCTTATTCGTCCGATAACCGGACGGGGAGACATTCCGTTTTTTTTCGATGGTTAAGATACGTTAATCGGTCTGATATTTTTTTATATCAAATTGTAGGATTCACGAATAACAGAAAATATTTTTTTTAACATTTATTTTTATTTTTTTTTGCGTTTTTTTAATTTGTTTAAAATGTCTTCGAAAAAAGGAGTCCTCACGGTGTACACGGTTGTGGCCGTAAATCTTATCTGAAGCAAAATTTGTAAGAAGATTATTAATCAATATGAAAGCCACTATCTTGCTGTGGAGGTTTTTTTAAAAACAAAATTGACAAAATGGCGATTTGAAAACAAAGTATCAAATTTAGGCTATTTTTTCAACAGTTTTGCCTTTAAGAAAATGTGAAGATAAGAAAGGTAAGTTTCCATAGCAAGATAAAGAATGGCGTGAAGAGTGTTGTGTCAAAATTTGAGACGGATAGCTTGAATGTTCTTCCTTTGAAAGCGTACTATTTGAAAAACGACATTGCGAGAAAAACGCGTCTGTCAGCGTCAGGCCTCGGACAGCTGGTCGAATTCCTTTTTCCGAGTAAGGCTTTAGCAACCGGAATAATTCGAATTTCGCCCCAAAAATTGAACAGCATGTTTATTATCGTCTATACTATCGAGGAAGGCAAAAAAATCGATTTTTTGAAAAGTTCACACTGCGGTGATCCCTTAACAAAGTTGGATAAGACATTTCATTAACAAATGTCAATAATTAAAGAAGTCATAAACAATCTCGTGAAGGACGTTTGGTAATTCTTTAGATAA
Source organism: Ophion costatus (assembly GCA_951751655.1). NCBI lineage: Eukaryota > Metazoa > Arthropoda > Insecta > Hymenoptera > Ichneumonidae > Ophion > Ophion costatus. Next base: position 31,714,672 of record OX632356.1, read on the forward strand.
GTGACTTTTTCGAAAAATGAGCGACATTTTTTTTGTTGCTATTTTCTCATCTATTGGGTTATAAGTTTCAGTCCGACATTCAGTCGGAGGAACCTGAAATTTTGGATTAACAACTTTTTGACGAGCCAAAAATCTCGAAAATAATTTCGAATTTTTCAAAAACTTCTGTATTATTATAAAACTCAAATGTAGGGAGATTTATAAAAGAAGCCTTCCTGAATACAAACAAACCCGAATAAACCCAGCACCCCCCCCCCCCCCCCCCCGCCAAAGGGGGTTGGGTTTTTTTGTATTCAGGAAGGCTTCTTTTATAAATTCCTCCATCCCCAATATAGGCGTCGAAATGTTCAAAAATGCCCTATTTTAGTCCGTGTTTCCGCGAACTTCAAAATCGCATAACTTTTTGTGGGCGGGGGGGGGGGGGTGACTTTCAGCTTCCCCCCACTAAATATCATAATTTATAATCCGATAGATGAGAAAACAGCAAAAAAAAATTAGGGCCATTTTTCGGAAAAGTCACGTATCTAATTACCTGAGTTTTTTTAAATTAAAAAAGACAGTAGATGCTAATGCTTGACCAATCCTTTATTCGTTTTTTTTAGGAAAAATGCCAGTTAATAACTACTGAAATAAAAATGGTGAACCGAGAAACGTCGCTCAAAACTAAACTAATATTATACTGAACAAGTGCATCAAATTTCCAGTTAATCCATTCGTTAGATGTCGAGAAATCGTATATACCGTTTTGAAAAACATAGTTTCGAGAAAAACGCGTTCAAAGTTGGACCAGCGGTTCTATCGTTGTAATAATAAGTTCACTTTCAATCGTCGATTTATCTACCATATGAACCTCCAGCTCTTCAATTTGAGTTGCCTCAAACGACGAACCAGCGCTCGTCATTTTCACCGTAGCCTAACTCTTAAAGTATCATGAGTGATTTGATTTTCCGTTTTGAAATTAAAGAAAGCAAACTTCCCTCGTTTCTCTTCCCTCGTTCAAATACTTGCGTGTGCTCAATAAAATATACGATCAATCAATTTCTAGTAATATTTAAGTTTCTCAGTGAGGGTTTTCGAAATTCGCAATAAACCGATATTCTCGTTGAGTCAAACATATTTTTCGTGCCAAACTGTGAACGCTGAACATTTTCAACGACGAAGTAATACGAATTTTCGGATTTTGAACTTGTGTTTCGTTCGATTTCAGCGGACTTCATGCCGATACTAGGCCAAAATTTAAATCCGGCTTTTATATCGGTATGTAACAATGCGACGTGGGCGATAGGAGAAATATCGATAAAACTCGGTGAGTACCGCGACAATCTTCGATCTCTGCAATTGGTAATTGTTTTGTCAATCAACGGAGCACTTTTCGCGTGGAAACACACAAATATTCCGTATCGCAGTTGTTCATTGCGCGATTTTATTTCTGTTCCCTCTTTCTTTCGTTCCAGGGGGCGACACGAGCGCGTATATTCCATTGGTACTGACGCAACTAATCGACATAGTTAATCGAGCCAACACGCCAAAAACACTCTTAGAAAATACCGGTGAGTAATCGTCGATCGACTTGGAAATTGCCGAACAACGGATTATCTGTGTAGTTATCTGTGAGAAGTCGTTGGAAGTTTTCCTTCTTCGTCTTCGTCTGTTCGATCGTCAACGCTTTATCGGCAATCTCAATATTCCGTTGCTGGAAACGAAAGCAATATAGACATGTTTTTCTCATTCAGAATATGTCACATGAAAATATTTCATGCTCGGTTGGAACTTCAAACTTTGCGATGTCTTCTCGAGAATGAAAATCTTATGTGGGATGCCAAAATACTTAACGGTGGGACAGGCGGGGGGGGGGGGGGGGGGGGGGGGGGGGCACCAAAAATGTTACTCCTAGGAGGGAGGAGAAAATATCGATGGATACCGTACTTTTTCTCTCACCTTCTTTCGATGACCATTCCTGTTAAGAAAGTTCATCTGATGATCGAATTAACAAACACATATTGATAAAAAAAATTCGAGTTCACTTATGAGTATCTAAAAAGTCACCTGTTCAAATTTCAAACTCTCCGGTTACCTTGTTTGTGAGCAAGTAATAAATAAATTTTTACTAAATTAACATGGTCTCTTATGGATTGTCGTGTTTTTCCCGTCTATAAACGTGAAATTTGCAAGCATTGACAAACAGTTTCGAACGTAACTTTTATAATGGATGAGAAAATATCTAGAGAACGTTTGGACAGCTTTCTAAAATCCATTAGATACTTGTGAACTTCAGAATAAATTAATTTGTCTCGAAAAATGCTGATTTTTTGGAGGTTAACCTCCATATTACCCCAGTCGCATATTATGATGGCAACGTCGCAACCGCGCGCTTTTTGAAATCAACACTAATACTTTCCGAACGACGCAATGTGCACTACACTTCTACAGCAAATTATACCGAAGTGACTGGAAATGTAATGACTAAATCGGCTTAAAGAATGAAATCAAATAAATTAATCGCAAATAAAATCATTGTAGTTATAAAGAAAGGATACGAAATAATAACACATAAAAAATTGATTTCGAGATTGATTGAGAAAAAATTTGATTTTCGAAAATTGCTTTTGTTTGCCGATCCAGAAAAACGCTTTCTTTTTCGAATTTTCTTCCATGGTCGAAAAAGAGATCGACGATGAACCATGGACGCGAGTGAAAAATTTCTAGCACATGGCAGCTGTACAGGATACGCGGTCGCGCTTAGTTGCAGCGTTGCCAAACTTATCGAACGGACTACGCTAGTCGTAATAATTTTTCTTTCGACTAACTCGGTACCAAATGAACTTCCTTAAGAAGCTACATCTGCCTAGAGGTTCGAAAAAATGGCCAAATCCTGATATTTTTTCCTCTGGGAAACGGTCGGTGCAAATGAAACGTATTTTTGTTACACAAAGGTACATTTATTGAGAGTGATACTATCGAATAAAGGAATTATTGGAAAATGCCATTTTGGACCCACCTACTCACATGTAGCCTGTAAAAAGGGTCCTACGGGATAATTTGTAGATGTCGATCTAACTAATTCGTCACGAGGGATTTTTCGTTGGGGTTCGGGGTAACAAAGCCGAAATCGTCAGAATTGAACACCACCGAAAGCTTTCGCACGATTTATCGTGCAGTTGGATATTCTCCGTAACCAGAAACTCTGAATGCTCCGACCAAAAACCGCACGAAATGATTATATCGCTCCCCGTTGGAATTTTCATCCTTCCTTTCTTTTCGAAATTTTCAACCTTGGATGTTGCAGAATTTGTGTATCATTAGGTACCGAAAAAAACTAATGCTAATCGGTTATTTCGATATCGGTATAGACGAATATCCGAAAGCAGCTTTTCCCAACGTTGGATAAAGTGTAATCGAGGAGTGCGGGGAAAAAATACGCTTCTCACACGCTGATTGATAGTTACATTTATTGATCGATTTTTAGTGGTGTGCGATTGCCTCGGGACGACTCTAGCGCCCGCATTAGAAATAGACGTGTCCTCGAGAGACAACGGTAACCCGACAGTCGTGTCGCGAAAAATGGAAAATAACCTTGAAATGAATACATCTCCATAGTGCTTCGATGCTTTACCAAACGGCGATAGGATTGAGGATGTACTGGACGTAAAATCGCGTTCGAAAAGTATCGAGTATGGAGAGTGCTGTTTTTTTTTCTTCAACTTCTCGATGGGCCAGCGACGTTAAGGGCGAGTCAGACGTAAATTGTTAGGCTACTGTGACGACCCGAAAATCAGGCTTATGAAAATGAATTATTCCGCACAAATAATTATGATTGAAAAATCGTTTAGTGATTATTTGTATGTACGTTGACAAACTCGTCTACCAAATTTCATTTGAAAATATGAATAGTTAAAGAAGTTATAAACAATCTCGTGAAGGACTTTTCAACGTGAGCCTAAGCCCTTAATTCTCAAGAGGAATACAAAATATACTCGGTAAAGTGGCCATTGGGGGATGGTTGGAAAAAGCCATTCTTCACGAGAATTATCAGTACATTATTTACAGTATAAAAAAGAATCGAAGCTGCAATATCTTGAACTCTCTTCGTGCTTTATTTTCCCGTACTCGTCAACATTGCGAAAGCTCGCTGAATAAATACCAATTGCCCAGAGCATAGAAAGAACAGCTCTTTCCGAATTCCCTACTTTTTGTAGTCGACTTCGACGTTCGTTAACATCCTCGATAATGCATAAATATTATTATGTCTTCACCCGTTTTTTGCTGATTGTTTTTTCATTCTATTATGCATTGGAGAGTAAGAAAAATATCACACCTCATCAAACCAGTTATTGAGTAATAATATCGCACGCTGCTATCTAATTTTGTTATTATCGTTTCAGCAATTACGGTAGCACAAAAACATATGATATACATATATTGCCTATGTTGACCTGTCGGTATCCCATACGTTTACCTGTGTTTCTCATTGTCTATATTGATTGTTACGATTAATTGATTATTATTAATTCGATCAAAAAGATAGATATTAATTGGACATTATTTGAAACTGCAGCATATTCAGCCTGATTTGTTGGTTCGCTATCAGTTTGTCTTATTGTTTGTGTTTCCGGTCACTTCACTACACTTCACTTGTCTACTTACCGCAATATGAAAATGATACCGTAGCCATAACGATCGGTCGCCTAGGTTTTGTGTGTCCCCACGACGTCGCCCCCATGTTACAGCAGTTTGTTCGACAGTGGTGTGTAAATTTCTTTATTATTATATTGTATTAATTATATTATATTCTAATTTTATCAGCACTTTATCATTACACACACACACACACGCGCGCACACACACAGATACATACACATATATAAATATATACACACATCAAATATTATATATCTTTTTATTTTTCTTCTACTTGTTTGTACCGAATATGTGAGACGAGACGCCTTAGAAACGCACGAGGATGCAAGTGGCTTTGGCCCCAAGCTTCGAAAATAATAATATAGCAATGAAAAATGATTGAAAAAATTATGCAAACAATTCTAGGATCAAACTGAATCGACTTGCTCACTCGTCAACGACTTTACGTTACATACGATTGATTCAAGCGCCTAATTGTCATTTATATTTGTTACGCCAATTTTTTTTCTCGTTATCTCCTCGATCTCAATTTAAGAGGGAAATAAAAAAGAAAACAAGAACACTCGGGGTTGAAGTTCAATTTCGTTGAGGCACGAGTACAAACATTCGATTTTTCCGATCACCTGCGTTTTCATTGGACTTTTGTTGAAACATTTTTTCGTTTGAGTATTCATAGGCATGCTCTTCCTTCGGTATCGTCCTGCGGTTTTTTTTTTAATCCCATTGATATTGCGGAAGTCTGCAAGCAGGGACGAACGGCATTTCGATAAAAAAATGTATTCAAGGTTTCGCACAACGAGTGCTATCGAGAGATCGAAGAAATTAAGTGTTCCGATTACATGCACGCAAAATTGGAATATCCATTTCGACGGGATTGTCTTGTGGGTTTTTTTTCGCAATGGCAAGTTGAGTCTATATTACTGCAAAGTTTCAGCTATCAAACAAACGCATACGAATAGACAAAGGATCATACGATCAACAAAAAAGATCGTTCAAGTTGATGATGTCTTTCGACAAAGTAACTCGAATAATTTCTCATTCGAATTGTCTTTGTCTCTGTTAGCACGATGTACCGCAGTTGTGAATCCCATAACTAAAAATAATTCACTCGTTTAAACGTTATTCATTGATTTTTTCTTCACTTTAGTTCTTAATTTTTTTACGTTTCGTTGAATTGTCGTAGTTACCTCGCTACATAGATATAACACGCCCGAGAGATAAGGCATTGGCCATGGAGAACCAGAGTTATTCGATATATGTCAGAGGTGTATTCGTTTTGTGTCGAGAAACAACGCGGACCGAATGACATCGGATTTAAATGACGAATTATACATGATCCTATGAACAAAATTCAGGGGATAAACTGGCCCCCTTGAATTCCGTCAGTTACAATTCCTCATCATCGAAAGCTACTTGCGAGAGAAACGAAAAAAAAAAGAGAGAATACAGCATTGTTCGTGACTTATCGTTCGACTGAATGCCACGAATCAAAAGGCTACTTTTTCCCTCTCTATCACGGCTACTTAACCATACATACTGAATCTGAATATTTAATCGTGAAGACGTTTCGAAGACTCGTGTCATTTTTGTTTTCGTTGCTTTGTCGTCGTTCTTTGCCAATGGAAACTTCGTAAATTTGTTTCTTGCCGATGTGAAGTAACTTCGATGACTTCTTCACGATTTGCCTTTCGCAGTCCACCAAGTTTGTTTTTCTGTCTCTCTCCCTCTCTCTCTCTCTTTCTCTATCTCTATCTTTATATATGTATATCTCACTCGTTGAATTACTCACGTCCTTCGTTTATCGATAGGTGTATTTCACTACGGAATATACGCGACAACGAAGAGAAAGACTCGGCTTTTCGCGGCATGTGTCAGATGATAACCGTCAATCCAGGTGGCGTTGTGCCGGACTTCGTGTTTTTCTGTGACGCCGTTGCATCCTGGGTTACACCGCGAGAAGACTTGAAAGACATGTTCCAGAAGGTAAGAAAGACCATTGGGCAGACATTGACGGAAGAGACGTTTGATCTCAGTAATTGGAATTTTCGATTGTTTTCAGATACTTCACGGTTTCAAGAACCAAGTGGGACCGGAGAATTGGAAGAGATTTTCCGATCAGTTCCCGCCGCAACTCGGCGAGAGGCTGCACGTTATGTACGGCGTCTGAACAGCCCCGCCTACTTATCGTGAGTATCTCTTTGTCTCGAGTATTTATCTTCTCTCGATGAACCATTTGTACCCCCGGAAGTTGCACACGATTCGAAACGTGGTTTTGTTCTTACCGAACATGTGTTTTCTCTTAATAATTATATTTATTATTGTTTCATTTCTTAAGCAAGGTGATTCCGAACACCTTATCGAAAAAGGAACGTAACGCGTTTGACGTAGCACACGAAGTTAGCTGCCCATCTGTTAAACCCTGTCCGACGATCGTGCGATATTATACGGTCTCTGCGTCCAACCGTTCGGACGCCCTCAAGGCATTTCATTCACAACTGAAAAACAAAAGAGACATTCCATTTTTCTTCGATTCGCAATTCAATTATAATATGCAAAAATAAGCAATAAAAGTTCTACAATCGAACAGTACCGAGAAAACAAAGTACTTCAACATCCTGGTAGAATAATGGATCGTTCTTGTTTTTTAATGACGTAATCGACACTAATGCAACGATATGTACCATGAGAGGAGACGGGAAGTTTCGGGAGGTGAAGTAGCACTGCTCCAAAGGCCCGAAAAAATATTTCTCATTTACTTTTCTGAAGCATGACGTAGAAAATCTATTTGAAGAACTTCAGTGTACATGTTTTGAAGTGTATAAAACTAAAACGAAAAGTTCCCTGCAATGTGACGGGCTTGTAAGAAGTGTTTCTTTTTTTTTTGCGATAAGTGCTTTCATGATAAGTCCCGCAAATGTTGATCATATAAAAAAAAACCTTTTTCGTCATCTGGTCAAAATTAGCTAGTGACATACTTAGAACCTTTTTGTTTGTTTTTCATCGGAATGACAAGCGGTTAAAATAAAAGTTTCATTTTCAGAAGAAAAAAGCGTGAATAATTATTTATATCAAAAGAGCCTCCGACGAATGACAAAATCCTTATTTATATTTCATTTTTCTGCAGAATTCAGTTCAAACGAAAAATTAAAAAAATTGAAGCATATCGAACAAAATTCGTCCAAATCAGTTTTGCGTTAGATTATTTTGAGTTTGACAGTGAAAATTGAATAGTACCGAAAAAATAGCATTTTTTTCGGTATCAGATCAATTGCTCTTTCTTCAATATCCTAAAGGATGATTTATGAAGCTAAGAAATAATTTGTTTTTCCGAGCCTCTGGACTAGTGTTACCCTTTAAGTGTTCAATACGAGATTAAGATCGTCGTTACAAACTACCTTGAAGCGATGCACGATAAGGCTGAGAGCACACACATTGGCTGCGTTATTTCCCATTATTGCAATGCCGAGTCCAGGGTTGTTACGCATATGGAAAACCGGAAAAACTCAGGGAATTTCTTTCCTCCCGGAACAATCGGGGAAAAGTCATGGAATTTTGGAAATTTTCTGGAATTTTGCTCACAATTTACTTTTTGAAAGAGATACAAAAAATGAAACCGACTTAAAAAAACTGGACAGTATAAAAATAAATATTTTTGTATATATTTAATATTTCTATTATTCCTCATTATACACAAAAGAAAGTTACGTCAGTGCCAAACATTGAGAATTTAAAAAAACTGAAAACTAATTTACTGTAAAGCTACATTTGTAAAGTAATGTAAACTAAAAGTAAAGCTACAAAAATGCATTTGCATTCGATCTGTCGATACACAACCACATCATTATCATTATAGATGAGTATTTTTATTTATTTTTTGTTTATTTTCACCGGCGTACAAAATTTTGTTTATAAGGAAGAACAGGTTCTGTATTTGCTTTTAATGCATTTTTTTACTTTGTAATGTTTAAATTATGTTTCGAATATCAGTTTTAAAAAAATATCAATTTTATCAAATTTCCATATATTTGGTCTTAAAAAAATGATGTTACCCGGTTCAACATAATTTTTCAATAGAAGGGTCGAGTTGAGAATTTCCTTTGTTTCTTCGAGTCGGTTAAAAATGTTGTTTTTTTTTCACAAAAATCTGTCATTGCTATTTTTACGTATATAATTTTCCCGTATCGTTTGTAACGATTACAAAGACTAATATCTCTCTAACTCAAAAAATATATGTTTGATGAAAAGAAAATGTTCTTTATTCGACCCTAATGTGGCTAATTTGCGAAACCCGTATGGAAAACCTGGAAAAGTCGGGGAATTTCTGAGTCAATGATGCGTAACAACCCTGCAAGTCGACATTCTCGAGATTAGTAATGTGACAATAATCACACACGAGTCTAGTCACAGAAATCAGACTGGCGATTCAACCGGCTTGAATGAGATCTATTGGGATCTGTCATATGGGCGGAGCATAAAAAACATTTGCGGCGATAAGAGGATCGTCAAGCGTAAACAGTCGTGTAGTTTATTGCCAATTTCTGTGATATTGTGATAAATATTAGTGCAATTTGTGAATGGGCCGGTAAAAATTCGAATCGATGCAATTTCGTCGAAGGCGAACGTATTTTGAAGGCAGGACACATTTTCATATGTGGCAAAATTAGCGGCGTCTGCGATATCGGTGCTGACACATACAGTGAGCACACTTTAATATCTGAATTCAATTTTTTAATTTTCAAGGCCCTCATCCAAGCCTCTAATTGATCGGTCTTTCGTCCATTTCCGAAATTATTTTTCACGCATACGAAGCTTTTCCCTGCAATGGGAAACTTGTGGAAACGGACTTCGAACTCCTTACTCGAAGTGCTTACGTAATCGTTCACAGCACATTTAATGTTCTTTCGATAGTTTTTACGCTGAAAAAAAGTTCGCGCATTCCATTTACTCCGATTTCGCGTTTTTAATTGAAACCAAATACTTTGATCGCACGGCTACGTATAATTGCTATTGAAGGCTTTGCCCCGACGGTACTTTGATTTTCCGCCACGAGATGTCATATCGCCATTCGACAGATTCCAATAGCTAAATAATTTTCGTGCACTCGTGACCAACGTGAAAGTCCTTTGATCCGTTTTATCGCAAAAGTTTACAATTCTCGCACGTTAAATAATATATGAGCCAGCCCCCCTCCCAAACACCGGCGATCGAAGAGTCGCGAAATATTGCAACGTTTGGACGACGAATTGATTGTTTCAGACGGCCGAATCAGCGGGAAGGCCGAACGGGGATGGGCGGGGAAATATAATGGGTGGACAGGGTGGGTGGGTGAAACCACGGCCTCTTCTCATCAAGTATCGTCGTCGTTGTCTTCGCTACGTCGTCGTTATCGTCGTGTCATGGTCATCGTCTATCGATTGTCGAATGTCCAGCCCACGGGGAGCCGAAGTAAACGAGTCTCTGGCGGGAGACCTCTCAGGCAGGTCGTGGCTTCCAACGAGTCAATCGGGGGGGTGGGGGGAGGGGGGGATGAGAAAGAAGTCACTAAAATATGGGAAAAACAACAAAAATGTGAAACGACTTGAAACAAAACGAATGGCCGGGGAGAAGATCGGGTACGAAGGGTGGGGTGGGATGGGAGGGATGGGAGGGATGGGAGGGATGGGTGGGATGGGTTTTTCGTTGGGAAGGGTGGTAAAAAAACTGAAACCTTATAATTCGTGGATTGAAAAAGAGCCACCGAGTTTTTTTCAAATCGCGGTACCAAACGACGCTGATGTTTGCCGTTATCAACGGAACAAAAATCGTCGCGATACCTCCCGAATACACGCTGTAAACTCTATTTTTTCATTAGCGCTGTAACAAAGTCGCGAGTGTCACGTCCGCAAGCTCGCGTTCCAAAAATCAAGATAAGTAAAACAAATAACTAATAGGGAAAACGTTGATGGAAACGAGAAGAAGAAATGAGCAACGATGTGGGCTTGTTCGTGCGTGACAAGAGCCGGTCGGCGACCCTCGCGCGTAGCCTAGCTACAATTTTCCACAGCATAAGCTTCGTTAGGTCGCTAGTAAGCATAGATCTCACGTTATAGAGCCCCCTGAGCACTCTGACGTAAGGAAACAGGATGATCGACGAGACATCGAACTTCTCGTCCGGTCATTTTGCTACGTTTCACGACAAAATCGATAAGCAATGAACTTTTTGCAAAACCTACCACCATGCTGTCTGTGATGCGAGTCTATTTATCGGTCTGTGGTTTTTAACGTATTATTCGATAACTTGGAACGTGTATTTTTTTTTGTTTTTTTTTTATTGGAAAAAAAACAATAGGCGTGGGATAGTGTATTCGATAATCGAGATTCAACAAGTCCGTACAGTGCCATTCCGTTTGTTCACAGCAGAAATTCTTACTCCAATTATTGTGATATTAGGGTACTCGCGAGACGTAGCTGCTGTTCTAGTATGAAATCCATGTAATGTAATTCTTTTTCTCTCTTTTTTAATTATGCACTTTCATCGCATCTGCTCTGCTCACTATTTTCCGTCGAACTTGTATTATTAGATGTTTTTTTTTAATAGGATGTTTAGCGGATGTGAAGAATAATCGTTTCGATCATTTGCGGACGAGAGGAGAAGATTTGAAAAGTGAAACTTCGCCAGAGACACAGGGTTTTGAATCTATGACGTGAAATCTATGAGAACGAACATTTTACTCGCGCAACAACGATCCAAGTTTGAGTTGTGAGCAATCGTTTATGATTGACACGAAAGGATTTTTTTTTCGTAACGAGGTGAATATTCGTCGATATCTGATTGGATCCGCGGGTCGCGTGTGCACCCGACGCGATCGCAAATATTGTGTAAATGATGCTATAATTCTAGCATCGGCCTTTTTTTCGATTCCAAGGGGAAAACAAGGGAGCGTCTCGGTATAAAGTTGCGAATGTCCGTGCTAGGAAAAAGAAAATTCGCCAAAGGCTGTTAAGAGGAGAGAAAGAGCCTTGGCGCAGATGATATCTGTGGACTTTTTAGCGTACATAGAGAACACTCGACACATGCGTTATGTTTATTTTATTCTCGCTGTATGTTTTTTTTTTGTTTCTTCGACTCTCGCCGATCCGACGAGGAATCTCCAGTGGGAGGAAAAAAGAAACCGCGAATACGCGAGAAAACAACACGAACAGCATTAGAACGACGCGGTAGATTATAATTTGAAATTGAGTAATACTTTTAAGAAAATGTGGAGGAAATTACGCGGTTGCGCGGGCGAGAGAACGAACCCGTTTGAAAGATAAAATTCGTTTTCGAGCCGAAAACGAGAAAACATTTCACCACGATTGTCTGAAATTTTGTTCGAATCGGGGGAAAAATGTTTTTTTTTTATCTTTAACGAAACGAATTGGTATAAGCGACTTTATCAAGTTTTTTTTATTGACAAAACCAATCGTTCGATATTTAAAAAGAATAATAATAAATCAAGGGAAAGAGAAATTCCTTCTCGCGGAGGATAGAAGAAAAAAAAATAACCCGAAACACGTGGTCGCTCCTGAACTTAATCCATGCTCGTCAATCGGCAATGCGTATTGCTGAAAACTTATCCCTGTCTGGTCCTTTCCTAAGCCCTGCCTGCGCTACTTTTGTGATATTACTATTTTTTTATATTTCATAGGGGCTCAAGGGCTTGTAAAAAAAAACGAAGGAAAACTAAGCCACGTGATACTTTGCGCGTCGAGTCGAGAGAACCTTTGATTTATCGAGCGAAAACAAAAAAAAAACCAACGCGAGCGTGAATGTTTAAACAAAAAAGCATTACGGTATAGAGATTTTTTTTTCGCCGCTAAAAAACAAAACGCTTTGGGTATGGAAATTTGTAAATAATGCTTCGTGCTAGAGTCATCTTGAACACTTCCCTTCATTACGCAATAAACCATATAGACTACCTAAGGAATATTTCTAAAAACAGAGAGAAATAATGCTGAAAAATTAAGATAAAGAACGATGTACGCGCGCGTTCGTGTTGACAATTACATCGAGTTGTATTATATTTTCATAGTTCCTAAGGCAGATGTAATACTTTTCAGTGCTATAGCGTGCATTATTGCTCTCAGGTTCGCGTTAAATTTTTTACTCCCGTGCAAGATCCTAACGAAAAAATTGATGTATAAAAAAAAAGTAAATGAAGAAGAAGAAACACAAGACGAGACACAGTAAGATAATTCTTTTCCTGCAGTACTGTAAATATTATTCGAATTCAACGTATGCGAGCGGCGACATCGTGAAACAAAAAGAGAAGAAAAAAACAAAGTAAATGTATCAACTCGAACTCTAAAATCGATTCCAAGCGGTATTACTGGCCGCGATCTGTGATTCGTTTCGTCGTGAGTACATGTGGCTTACCAAAAAAAAAACATACACGGACTATCATTGATCAAAACTCCCGAGGCGATCCAAAAAGTTTAATTTTAATGAAAACAAATGAATATAGGATAGGAAAAAAAATGAAGCAAACGTGGCACTGTCTCTTTACCGTAAGATTAATCGTACGTAAAATTCACATTGCGAAGCAGAAGTCCCCCGAGAGAGAGGAGAGAAAAGCAGAATAAAAAATTCCAGTTTTTTAAAATGGAGAAACGTGTGAAATATCAAGTATGTATGAGGATGTAAGAGATAAATGAAACAACAATAAGCAAAACGAAACAAGTATGCGAATAATTAAATGACAAAAAAGAATCACAATTAAATATATCGTTGTATCGTTATTGTTGTTATGAAATAAGATCTAGCGTAATAGACTGAGCCATATATATATACACACACACACACACACACACACACACACACACACACACACACACATGGTTTAATAACTATGACCCGAACGTTTCTTAATTGATGCAAAATATTATTGTAATTATTATATACAATCTGTATTATATATTTAATCGTGATGTTTCGTGCCGGCAGTGTGTTCGGAGAGATTTCCCACAATTTGGGAATCCGAGGCTCCTCGCGAAAACTTGCGCCACGGTGGAAACACAAAACTACCGAAAAGAATTTAACACGCGTACTTTTCACCATGGAGTTTTATTTTTAGCCTAGGTTGAATCCCCTCGCGCAAAATAAACAAAAACGTATAGACGAATCTGACGCGCGCATTGTGTTCGAGAGATATTCCATCTCCAATCGAACTGCTCCCGCCAGTTTTCGCGAGAGTCTCGCTTCCCCGTCCCAAATCGTTGGAAATCTTGTGGGGCTGTTCCTAGTACCTGATTGTCCCATCCTTGCGGCCCCTCGGTCAAATTCCTCGGAAAACAAAAAGAGCAGCGATGAATCATTAGATGAAACAATGTCGAAACGTAATTCTCGCCTCTGCCGCAGGGTGTCTCTCTTTCCTACGGTTTCGCGAGCGACCATAACTCGTCATTAATCGTCGAGAATTAACCTTAACCGCGACCTACGTAAAACTAACGAATCTTCGTTTTCTCTCGCTCTGTTGCATCTTTCGGCACACCCGAACTCATCTATATAGTAAACACAACATGTATGACACGGTTGGTTTCCTTCGAACGTGGAGCAAGGATACTTACCGATTAAACGAAAGGAATGAAAAGAAGACAAAAACTGAGGAAATATACCGGAAAACGATTAACCGAGTCCTTTCGTCGTCCATGCTGCGAAATGCGCGTGATACGAGCTCGTCTGTCTTTTTTTTCCTGTTTTTTGTCTTGTCCGGGGAGTGGAGTATAAAGTGAGCGTTGCACGACGGTGAACGTATTCGGCTTGAGAGTTGTACCGAACGACCTGCCGCGCGGGGACTAAAGTGATTGCTTCTCTTCATTACAAGGGCTCTTTCTGCTACAAACGTTAAATGACGAGGGGCAGGTGCGGTAATGGCCCGTATCAAAGACACGGTCACCCCTGATGCACATAGCGATATATATATATATAAACACGGTAGCGTTAGTCGATTTATCCCCACGCTATCCCTAAACTCACCCCGAAGATCCGCCCCTTATAAACGAGAAAGCCTCTTCGCCACGATTACGCGAATTGATTCACCATCGGTTTCCACCCCCCTGTCCCCGCTACCCCGAGTAAAAACATCGTTTAGCTCCTCGTTTCTTCGCAGCCTCGCACTCCCTACCCGAATCCCTGTTCTCTCGCGGCACGTCTACTTCTCCGTCCATTTCTGTAAAACCTAGTGAGATGGCTTTCAGCCCTCGTACTCTCTGAAGACTCCCGGACGTACGCTCGTGTCGTAGAAGCGGCAAATGCGTTGAAAGATACTGTACGCTATGCCACTTGAATTAGCTATATATAGGCACACGTTAATAGTGACTTTTTCAAAATAACGTCGGCACTAAGGCAAAATGAGGTTAAAGTTCGCTAAGTTTTATTTATTATCCAATAATTTTTTTTGCAAATTCAGGTTTTAGAGCGCTAAATGAGGGTGGTGAAAAATGTTCGGGTGATTTTTGTAGCTTGAATTTGTCAACAGCTCGATCGACGGTTAGCTTGGACAAGCCACAACAGAAACTAAAGGAAGGAACTGGATCTTCGAGTAAAAAAGCTGTACTGGCTCATAGGCAGGAGGTAAAAATGATCGCTGCACAATAAGCTGATAATATATAGGGTGTCTCAAAATAACCTGACATTTTTATTTATTATTTTTGAAAATTCTTTTTGTAGCTTTCATTTGTACAGGGTGCTTCCCCCTTAATGCATTCACCACCATATTCCACTTCACATCCCCTCCTTGCGGCCGCAGCCAACTTTCCCCTCTGTATCGCATTCACCATGGCATACCCTATTTCCCTATACCCATGACATTTCTGCCATGGGTATAGGGAAACCGCGAAAAACCTATACCAACACAGCCACTTCTAGGTTCACTTCCCAGTTGTGAAGCTAGTCGCGTTTCGTCGACAAATAAATCGCACCTACAATCGTACGAACACACATACGTACCGGTCCGTGTGCGTGACATCCGTTAGAGCTGGAGCTACGTCACGCCCGTATTTATTTTTCTCCGACACTACGAGAACTGCGATTCGAACTCGCGACCTCCCGATTTACTGTTTCGGGGGCAAACACGCTAACCACTAGACCAGCATACCGGTTTTACATTTTTATTCATTAATAAAACGTATTAATTGTTTGAAGAGAACGAATATTTTTTATTTCATTATATGGTACAAACGGAGAGGTTATGTGTGGAGTACGATATCCGACAAATGGCCGCCTCGTAACTGTTTGCAAACGTTGTCTCTTTTGACGAAATTGTCAATGACATTTTGGCATAATTGCCGACTAATTTCAATCCATTTCCAATTCGGTCCAATTGCTTCCTCGAGCTCCGGAATGGTCTGTGGATTATTGGCATACTCTTTTCCTGTCAGACAACCTGAAGGAAAGAAGTCCAATGGCGTCGAATAGCACGATCTTGGTGGCCAATTCACATCGGCGCAGTGCGAGATAACACGACCATGAAACGTCTTCTGCAATAACTACATTGTGTCGTTTTTTTAATTGAAAATAAAATTTGTTACGCTGTCGGTCAGACCTACTGCCAGGCGTTGGTTGTGTGGTTCTAACCGCATTTTTTCGTCCGCAGTGTGGCAGGTTGCGCCATCTTGATGAAAGAATATGTCTTACAAGTCCATGCCGTTTATGCTATTTATCGGATATTGTGTTCCACGCACCCTGCATGCTTGTACCTTATATTAAAATTGAAATAATCTTACTTTTCAAATAAATAATACGTTTTATTAATAAATAAAAATGTCAGGTCATTTTGAGACAAACTTTACAAAGCTATGCTCAAGTCTATCTGGACTTGCGGCATTCAACTGTGGGGAACTGTGAGCAGCTCTGACATCGACATTATGCAAAAGTTTCAAGCTGAGACTCGTAGAGTTATTACAAATGCTCCATGGTACATCACTTAAGCGTCTGCCATCGATTTTATTGAAACTCATAAAAACTTAGACACGTTTTTTACCGGCTGAAAGAAGTTTTTAAGGGGGGAAACGACGCCCCAAAAAAGGGCGTGCCATCCGTTAATTCAATTATCGTCACTTATTCTATAGTAGATTTTTCATCGCTTGGCATTTGAAGAACCTTGGTTCTTGTATCCAGATCGATGAACTGCTTGTGGGTGAAATTGCAAAACTAACCCTCGACACACGCCTTTCTTTGAGGGGTGGTTCAACAAAATGGACGACGGACACTTAAGTGATGTTCCTTGTAAGGCCAGACTACTAGAAGGCCTTCGAATGGATGTCGTCAGAAGAGTAGCACAAAAATTACGCTCAAGCTATGAGACGAGGCTTGGCAGCTATCCAAACATGCTAGCATCTACTCTACTGGAAAAAAGAATCGTATCAAGAAGGTTAAAGAAATTCAGTTGAAATACACGATTAAGTTAAAATAGAAAAGACAGAAAAGCCAAACTTCAAACACTAAATCGGAATGATTGCACATCGAACGACGTTCATCACTGGATACGCCTTCCACCGCCACATACTGTTATTCCTCCTTCGACATCCAAATGATGTATTGTTATGTTACATAACAGATCATGTTGTACAAATAAACGTCAGAAAAAAACAGTCTGCCAAGGGAAATAAGGAATTAAAAAGGACGCCGTCTCGTTGCATTCCAACGATGCAAACTTCAATGTCACAATGTGGGAACATGGATCACTTAGGGGTAAGGGAGATTTAGTACGCACTGAAGCTTTTCGCGTGCTGCTTAGCGTCTCAACAAAGAATATTCAAGGATACTGAGTTTGAGTTTTCGGCGCGTCTATTAAGGATGGAAGGTATTAATTTAGTTTATAGTTTATTCAATTTATAAAGTAAATTCAACTAGGGTGATTAAAATCCCGGCTTAATTAACACTAGATTTACGGAGGCCGCCAGCTTAATGGCTCTAAAGTCGTGTTAATAAAATCATAGAAACCAGCGGTAATTCGTATGCAATTCTTTATGATTGTTATCTCTCCCATGGCAATTTTTGGAAATGAAATTTTCTAATCGGTAATACACTAATACCCCGAGTTACGTAAATTCGCAGATAGGTAAAAAGTCTCGTAATTAGCAAATACAAATTTTGAAAACGATCGGCGTCTATAAACACGGTGGCACTTCAACGTGACTGCGTCTTTGCTTTAGTTGTTTTAAGGGGGTACCCCCACATGCGATTTTGAAAAAAGCGTTTTTTTTATTGCATTTTTTTGAAGTATAAGTATCTGAGAATATGTCCTGAAAATTTCAAGTCGATCCGAACAAAATTGACTGAGATATGAGCGTTGAAAGAGAAAAATCCGTTCTTCGTGTAAACTGAAATTGAAACTTTAAACGCGTTTTTCTCAAAATGGCATTTCTGAAGTCGGTGACCAAGATTACTCGAACACTAATGAACCGATCTTCTTGAAATTTTGCAGGCTTATTTAATCCATAAAAATGTAGTCTTTAATCGTTCGATTTTTTTTTCGAAAAAAATGGCCGTTTTATAGCCAAAAAACGGCCGTTTTTTCCGTTAAAATCGAACCATTAACTTTGACTGTCCGCCATTTTGTGAAAAATGAATATTTTTTAAAATCGTTCGATTAAAGACTAGTTTATACTTATATTTGACTAAATCCATCCGCATTTTTTTTTCAGATGATCCACTTCGCCGCAAAGTTGGTCACCGCAAACCGTGTATATAAAAACATTATTTCATTGACGGCCATTTGCCACTAAAAAATGTAATATTTTTCAATAAAAAAATTACTGAAAGTTCTTCAAGATGTGTTCTTTAAGATGGTATATTGATCGATTAAAAAAGTTTTGTAGTTTTCTTTAAAAAAATTCATGAAAAAGGCCTTTTTTTGCGCTACAAGTGGGGGTGACGCCTTAAGGAGCAGGGCCCCGTAGTCTGTTTTTAAACTTAAGGGGTCTTATCGCTTTAGACGCTAAAAAAGCTATTGTCATGACTTTTCGGTAGGTTTATATTATAGATATTGATTTAAAAATTGTTACACTTAATAAATCGACTTTCGAAATACATGCAAAAGAGGCTACGCGACATCTGACCCGACGACAAAATACCCGCGACAAAATATCCGAAAGACAAAATATCATAACAAAATATCCGGAAGACAAAATATCCTCATAACAAAACATCCGCGAGACAAAATCCTAAATCTCGTCGACCACAAAACGTTGAGTGTTCTGCGCGCCAAAACACCAAACACCAAAAACACCAAACCAACCCAAACAAACACCTCAACATTTAATTACCGACAGCAGATATAATATCGGCAACCAACCCAAACAAACCCAAACGACACCAAAAACACCAAACAAACACCTCAACATTTAATTACCGACAGCAGATAGATATAATATGGGCAACCAACCCAAACAAACGCAAACAAAACACCAAACAAACCCAAACAAAACACCAAACAAACACCTCAACATTTAATTACCGACAGCGGATATAATATCGGCAGATATTTTGTCTTGCAGATGTTTTGTCATAAGGATATTTTGTCCTGCGGATATTGAGTCGTCGGATATTTTGTCGCGGAAATTTTGTCGAGGATATTTTGTCGTCGGGTCAAAACGCGTGTTACCGAAAAAGAATTATTTATTCAAGTCACTATTTATAGACGAAAATGGTAGTTGAAAAAATTTCCTAAAAAGTTGTAGGTCCGCGCTGTTGATGAAATCCTGGAGATGAATCATCCAAGACAAAAAATCAAACGGTTTTAGATTCAGTATGTTAATGGCTATAGAGCATGTCATACGATTTTTAATGTATGCAAAAATAAAATCGCGGATATTTTTCGAAAAATAAAAAAAACGTGTTTTTTCACCGCTCTTCGGCAAAAACGAATAGTAAGTATCAAAATTTAAAAAAATACTTCATATGCGTTATAACTATAGTTGTAAAGAATATGTGGTTACAAGTTCGTAAGGATCGGTTCAGTAGTTTCGAAGATTTCATCAACAAGCCGTCGAAAAACGTTGTTTTGCGAAAAACGCGTTTGAAGTTTGTTTGGATTACATAAATACATAAAATTTTTTTTCAAAATGTATGTCGAAAGTGTATTTATTAAGTGTAACAACTTTTATATCAATATCAATATAAAACTAGCAAAAATGCACGAAAATAGCCTTTTTTAGCGTCTGAAGTGAGAAGACCCCTTAACCCTTGAAGAACATTCTTTTTACTTAGAAATTGTTTAGAAATCAGTTTGTTCCTGGCATGTTCCTTCACTTTCATTTTCCATATTCTACGATGTATCTTGTCAAAATATTATATTTTATATGAGCATCGATACTGCGGCATGTTGTTTTTTTTTATCAAACAATATGTGCAATAATTTAACAATTCGCCTTACATAAAATTCGTTTTACGTAAAAGATTACGTAATGCATTACTTGCGCAATTCGGGGTGATACTATAATTTTAAATTCATTGATACTCTAACGAAATAAATCGCTTTTTATTCGAATTTTCGTTATCCGTCACTTTGCCGGCGTCCCTAGCAGTAGGTATGTGAGAAACGGCTGTGAAGGTAGCATTAAAATAGTTTAAAATTGAAGTTCTCAAGGAACTAGTGTAAGTGGCAAGTTGAGCAAGCCCGAATTTTCCGCCAAGTTTGTAGAATCATTTTCCTGAATTGGTCAGAATTTTACTTTAATGTGGCAGAATGTGTAGGAGAGCGAGAAAATAAGCAGAATTTGAGTCCGTTACAATTGAAAAAGCTCCCATTGTTTAGTGAACGATT
Organism: Ophion costatus; assembly: GCA_951751655.1. Classification (NCBI taxonomy): domain Eukaryota; kingdom Metazoa; phylum Arthropoda; class Insecta; order Hymenoptera; family Ichneumonidae; genus Ophion; species Ophion costatus. The sequence continues at coordinate 31,735,095 of OX632356.1, forward strand.
GTGAAAATTGCTAAAAAGTTGCTTTTATACATAAACTATGGCCACGAAAAATCTGAAACATACCGTATCGTGTAATCATTGCGCTTTTTTCATCATATCTGTGAGTAAAATGACGAATCATAAGGGCGCACGCAACTACTGCAAATTGGAAGTATTAATGTTCTTTGACGCCTCAGTAAAACGATCCGGAATTTTGCTCTCAGGCTCAGAACAAAAGAAAGTGATAATGCGATCAATTGTCATCAACGTGGTATCATTTCCTGGGAGACCCCTATACATCACTTGAAATTACAACTTCAAAGTTTTCCGAAATTCTCTTTAATTGTTTTCGAGGGCAAAAGACTTGGTAAGATATATGAAATTAACCAGTTTTGTGACAATTTTCGACCAGTTGACGATTATCGATGAGAAACTGCTGAAATGCCTTTTTAAGGAGGTTGGAGCGAGCCAGTTGAGTCAGTTGACGGTTTATCAATTTCTCGATCAATGGACCTCAAAAAAATGCATACGAGGCATAGATTTATTCTGTAGCTGGTAATTTTTCATAAAATAGATCATTAAAGGGCAAAATCATGCATTCTTATATTTTTATTACGTAAATAAGAAAAACATCTGTTTTACTAGCAACTTGAACAAGTATAACATTATCGATGATTATTGTGAACAAAACTACGTCAGCGAACGCTTCATACAACTCAACATAAAATTTTAAGTCGTTTATAATTATGCCTATTTATGTCACAAGATTGTTTGTCATTACCATTAATTAATATGAAGTGGTGCCAAAATACGGCAACTTCGCGGATATTAGCAGCAATGCTCTTCATTCGCCAGCCAAGATTCGTAATCTTTCGTCAAACCTTGATGGTTCAATATTCGATATACATGGTTTACGATGGGCAAAATAGTTTTTTTTTCTAAATGTTTACAAAGATTGAGTTTGCGTTAATTCGTTGTTAGAAATGGTTTATCGTGGTGCTGAATAGCCAAAAAAATTACATCACCCATATCGTGAACGTCTTGCTCATCTAACTGCACATAAATTACATACATTAAACTATTTTTTATCTCTGGTGTTTGATGGCGAAATAAATTTAAAAAATAGTAAGGACTCGGTAGAGTCTAGCCAACAACACATCTTTTTTGTTTGATTTAATCTTTGATTGTGTCTAACGCTCCAACCTTCTTAAGGGGTTACACCTAGTTGAAATTTTTGCAAAAAATCGATTTGTCGTTTTCGACGGATTCTTATAATATAACCTTTCAAAAATATTCTCTGAAAATTTCAAGTCGGTCCCTTGAAAATTGGGGGAGTTATAAGCGTTTACAGGTACGTACATTTTATCTACGTATATACCTGACGTAAAACTTTAAACGCGTTTTTCTCGGAATGGCTTTTCCAGAATCGGTGACCAAAATATCTCAAAAATAACTAAACCGATCTGCTTCGAATTTCACAGACTTTTTTTTCGTATATAACAAAAGGGAGTCCTTAATCGAAGAATTTTTTTTTCAATGCATACCTTTTTTTTACAAGGAAAGGAGAGTGTTTTTTTCACCGAAATTTCGACAGTCACTTTTAATCGGCGACCATTTTTTCAAAAATCATTATTTTATTGAATTCTTCGATTAAGGAGCCAGTCCACGTTGAAAATTTCAAATTTTCAATTTGAACATTTCACTTGAAGAAATCAACGATGATGAGCAATCAGAGGGGATTTTGTACGGTGCAGGAATTGCCGATTGAGTTTAGGTAAGAGTTTTTCATAGTATAAACTTCAAACGCGTTTTTCTCGAAACAACGTTTTCAAAATCTAGCTCCATCGTACCTCTAAGACTAATAAGCCGATTCTCTTGAAATTTGAATCACATATTGTAAACACGATTCGCAACAAGGTGACCCTCGATAGTTTTAACATTTTTATTTGTACTCGTTGTTTTGCGAAAAACGACGAAAAAACGCGTTTTTAAAAAACTTTTTGTTGTTTTTCATCTGCCATTTTTTTTATTTTTTGATAAAACTTTATATCCGAGGGTCATTTTGTAGCTGGTGTCATACGGAATCTAATGGAGTTTGATTTTTTTTATTCAGACAAGCCGTTGCCGAGCTGTCGTGGAGCTACCTAGCCCACCTATTTTTGAGGCGTTACGTTAAACTGTATTTTTTGTACTTAAAAATGAATTAAATTTTTTTTTAATGTATTTCAAGACTTTATTTATCAAGCCCAAGAACTTTTATATTTGTATCTTTTATAAAATTCTCAAAAAAAAATCGCGAAAATAGCCTTTTTTCGTGGCTCCAAGGTGGACTGGCCCCTTAAAGACTAGATAATACGATACAAAAACTAAATTCATTTGGTTTTTTGATCTCAGATGATTTATTTCCGAGCAGGAGTGGTCACCGGGAAGGACCTTTTTTGCACAGCGGTCTGTGCAATTTACTGTATCCGTCGTTTATAAATAATTCCCAACAAAAAATTGTCAAAGATACTTGAAATGATACCCTTTACTATGAAAAAACGGTAAAAATCTGCACCCATGTCGCAAAAAAAATCACGAAAACACCTCTTCGTTGCGGCCGCGAACTGGGTGTAATCCCTAAAATGATTTTTTTAAACCTGAAGCCGATGTGGCGGAGGTTCCGAAAATTCCAAGATTGACCATTACACGAAGTATTCGTTAACTTTCATCACTCCCTGAAGTACAAAGCCCCTTTTCAAGAATCTCAAAAACCCTTCACTATCCTTTATTTCAATTCCTAAAAGCTGTACGGAGTTGCGAAAATTTGTCTAACAAGGAACATCACTTTGGTGTCCTCCTCCGATTTTGTTGAAACTTTTTTATGTGGAAGAATATGAAAAACTAAGAGACACGTATTTTTTTTTATCGGCGGAAAAACGTTTTTAAGGGGTGAAACACACCCTCGAAAATAGGGGCGCTTTTCGTCGACAACGTTATCGTTCTCATCTACAATGTACACGAAAAAATAAGCATTGTTGCAATTTGGAATTTTTTAATATCTCGTACCGTTAAGGATGTTGAGTCCCAAATCGCAAATGATGATAAAATTCTGAAAATTTGGTATGTTTTTGTATGAAGTATTTCAGAGGTCGTGTAAAAATTTCACGACAATTAGGAAGCTCGTTATTAAACAATTAACATTCACAAATTAAATGTTGTTTTATGGAAACTGATGTAACTTTGCAATAAGTTTTTTTTTTGACCTCTCAATTTTATAATATCTACAGTATACTGAACGCAACGGAAACAAAACGAAGTTTATTGATAAATTTTTTTTTATTTCTTTTAAAAATTGTTCTTAACAAAATGTTAATTTTTTAATAACGAGCTTCCTAATCGTCGTGAAATTTTACCACGACCTCTTAAACACTTCATACAAAAACATACCAAATTTTCAGAATTTTCTTAACATTTTTTATTTCAACCCTTAAGGAGGTTGAAGTAATGATGATAGAATTCTGAAAACTTGGTATGTTTTTACATGAAGTATTCAGGAGGTCGTGTAAACATTTCATGACGATTAAGAAGCTATTTATTGGACAATTAACATTAACATGTTTCACAGGGACTCAACATCCTTAAAACGCTCCTTGTAAGATTATTTTTCTTCATAGTCGCGACTTGACCGAAAATTACCTTCTGAACTCGATAGATCTAGAGTCTACGAATTTTCGATTTGGGGTAAGAAGACAGAGAGAGACTGCGCGGCTGGTTCGCCTTTCCTACTCGTACGGCTCCTTTAATCTAATCCGAGGGTAATCTAAAATTCATGACACACATAACTGCCAGGCGATGATATATCTGGTTGGGCGGAAGTCGAGGCGTAGGATGATACACACACACGTGTAATTTGCGATGTCTCGTCTCCCCAATTCCTCTCCAGCTCTCTGACTGTGACGATAGCTATCGCCAAGATCTCCGTGCAAACATTGCCGGTAGGAGAGGAGTGTCAGAGGTTTCGGCGATGAAGGCCTACCATTCCCGTAGCGATTGGTATTCTATTATTATTATTTAATGGCTGAAGGGGGGAGAGGCCAACATGGAGACTATATAATAAACGAGGGCGCGAAATCCGTGCTTTGATAAGTGCATAAAAAAGTGCGAATTAAAGACTCTTTCGATAGGCGTTGCTGTCAATTTGATCCGATGTGTGTATGAGGGGAAAGGCGATTCTTAAAACAACCAAAGGTGTTGAAAGCCAACATTATATGGATACAACGGCTTCAAAGTATCGCCAGGTGTGTGTACATGATTTTTTCAAACCTGACAGATGAGGCTTCCAACCTCAGTATACGAAGATTGGGACAAGATGCTGATATTACAACAAATGTCATTCGTTTTTCGATGTTTTTCAAATTTTAGCCGCCATTTTTTAATTCATAGGTTTGTGAAAAAAATGTTAGGTTCAGTCTTCAGGAACATCCCCGCACGAGAATGGCCATTGGGAATTGCCGTAAACCTTAATGGGCCACTCGGAATCGTGTCAATGAGGGAGCAATGCATGAGACACGTGGTCTTCTTTATCCACCCATATCTTCTTTAAATATTTATATTTTTGAAAGCTCAACCATTGAATTTAATAGCCAAAACGCCAATAAAAACATTGCCAAAAAGAAAATGTATGTTTGTTGTTTCGACTCTTCACAAATGCCATTTGAATTTTATCCCATTTCCGGCCTACTTTCGCTGCCTCCTCAAATAGGAGGTCTAGACGTGCCTGATGAAAGTTCGATGTTGAAGTTTTCCTAACATTCACCACATGGTTATCGATCACAAAAAAGGATCGCAGAATCGATCAAATTCGACATCCCAGCTCCAATTATGCCCCAAGGGACATATCGTCGCAAAAGTAAAGAATTTCACATAGATGCAATGCCCTAAGACTCCAGCTTTTCCACCGAAAACTCCAGAAGTCTGAAAAGATAGTGTCGATTGCCATATTCGCCATTGACCTCGGGTATTTCGCTCTCTCCTGTAGCAGATCTCATTCACTTTTACATATCGTTCCGAATTTTGGTGCGTCCCGAAATTCGTTATCTCGGCTGAGTTCGCTAAAGCCAAAAATAATGGAAATGGATCGCTCCACGCAGAGTCCAAGCGCACTGGTCCATCCCCTAAATCTGTGCAAAGTTTGAACGGGCTGCTCGCACAGTCGGACGAGTAGTTACGGGAATAATAACGCAGTAATCAGAGACGAAGCATGCTCTTCCCGTGAGGCGTCTCGAGACAACTCGATAATTAATAGCCGTCGGTGGTTTTTGGGGAACATCATATCGCCGTTACGAGGCGAGCAGAGCTTTTGTCGACACTACGGTGATTGCTTTGCAGTATTTAACACCCATATATGGGTGTGTGTATATATATATATATATATATATATAATTCGAACCACCCTTAGTGACAAACTCATTTCGATGCACCGCTCGAATAACACGCTACGGTCGACAAGATACGGGGGAGGTTATCCTTTACTAGACTCCCTCGTACTTCTCCTTCCTCTCGCTCCCTCCTCATACTCTATGATAAAGACCTGCTGGCGGGAACCCTCGAGACCGAGAGAAGATCCCGCAAACGATGGCCAATCTACCGACGATAGAAAAACTTCTTAAAACTCGGATTAAAATAAGCGGTAGACCCCTCGCTCTCTCCCTCTCCCTCTCTCTCTTTGCTTCACTACACCCTACTCGTTTTCTTCGTCGTATTTTACATTCCCATTCTCCATCTCTCTAGGAAATTATTCCAGACAGGGGTGGTTTATTTTATTCAAGGGTATCTCGAAACGAGAGCTGTGGAACGAGAGGGGGGGGGGTGAAGGGTAAACGAAGCAGAGAAGGGCTCGCGAGTTTTTCATTCCTTCGAACACGTAAATCTCGCCCGTTACTCTCGAAAGAATTTGTCAGATTGAGGAAACACACATCCGGATGTGTGTCTGGGTATGTGTTCGTGCGCGCGCGCGCGGGACATGGATTTATACGCTTTTTCTTACTGTTTCCTCGTTTCGAAGATTCAGCCGCGGAGCTGCTCCGATTACTCCACATCGGTCCGGTTCATATCGATTCACACGCTTCGAAACGAAACTCGAAATGGTCTCGAAGACGTTATATCTAGCTGGCTTACAACGTCTTGACTAAACGGCTCCGAATTGCTACTGTCACCTTCTAGACTGTTTTTTTTGCGAATCGGAGCGCGTGGGAAAAAAGCTCTAAAAATAAAAGTAAAAAAAATTACGCGTATTATTTTATATGGTAAATTATGCTTGTAATGCTTATGCATAATTTAAGCCAATAAAAAAATGAACAAAATGTTTTTTCTACTCAGATGTAACACCTTGAAAGCGAAAGCTCCTTTCGCTTGGGGCTTTCTTTTAAAAATCATAACTTTAATCAACTTCATTTTTTAACGTAATATAATGCTGTTCGAACAAACTGAATGTTATTAGTAATGCTGCAAAGTGTCATATTCCCGGAAGCAAGAGCCTACGCAAAGCCCTACGTTGGATTATTTACACTTATAGCTTGTGCCTTTTCTTACATGTCCTTTTTTTGCGCCTTTGATACACGCAAATTCCAACCTTGAAGTTCGAGTTGCATTCAATTCGTAAATTTCTGTATCCAATGAATTCTTCGATGATGGTGCGTCATTATTCAAGTACAGCAGTCCAATGTGTTCTCCTAGTTCTGTGTCGGAATACATTTTAGGACTTTATTCGAATTTTACAACGAATTTCGGGCAACAAGGTTATTGTTTCTGACCTACGCTATTTAATATATAAGGTCAAGGAAATTGTTACTATCAAGAAGGTGACCGGCAGTTTATGTTATTCCAGCCCGAACACATTTATGTCTTTCCCGGAGCAAAATAAGAAGGAAGATACAATGCCGGACTAGCTCCCAGGTAGCTGAAAGTTGAAATTCTCAAATAATATGCCCTACATTTAAAATAAAATCAGTCGCAAATGGTGTAATATGTGAACCGAGTCTCACCTTTAGGTCTGAAAACGTTTTTCTTCAATGATCGTTTCATCTGTATTTGTTAATATTTAACACTGTTGGGACGAAACTCTTTGAAGAGAATCCATCACGCTTTATATCACCGCAATTTTCTGACCGCTCACTTGTTATAGCGTTGCCGTACCACTTGGTAAGGGTGTATGCGAGAGTCAAACAAAAAATAATCATATTTTCCGTATGTTGCGAATAATTACACGACAAGCTTAGAGTAAACGATTGAGACATTTTCCAAAGATGATCTCACATACATGTCACTCACGCGCGAATACCAAAAAATTCTGAACCATTTTTTCATTATTCTTTTTTTAATCGTATCTGAGAATGAAACAACGTCCCATGGGAAGACGTGCAAAACGACTGCACATCACAATTCTTTGACGGGTTAGTGTATCAACTCCGATTTTTGCGTACAGGCATGGAACAAACGAAACGACGGTGAAGTTGCATCGTTGGAATTCAACGAAAATTAATTCTGTTCGATCGCTCAATTATTTTTGGCCAACTTAAACAGCGAAGGTCGCTCAATCGTTTTTACGTATGCTAATTGGAAACTTGCGACCCTAATTTGCAAAATAGAAGACTTTGGATAATGATGAAAAAAGAAGAAATTAAATATGGAGAAAAAAGATCGTTGTTTTTCATTTTTTCTTAACAGAGACTTCGTCCTTGATTGAGCAGCGGGAGATGTTAGTGGCTCAACATGAGCAGCTTGAAGAAGAGGAGGGATGCCTCTATGGACCAGGCATTGCCGATTAGCGGTAATTATAAACAGTTTTGTGTAAACACATTACAAAACTTTAAACGCGTTTTTCTCGAAAACACGTTTTTAAAAATGGCTGACATTCTCCTAACCGCTGTAATTAACATATCGACCTGAAATTTGGAGAGCATACTCAGAAAATATGTCTTCACGGAATGACGGATCGTTCTTTCGATAGATACACTTTTGCATTTAGTATTTCTCTTTTTATGCGAAAAAAAACGCGAAAATTCGATTTTTTTTTTAATTGCCGCCATTTTCCGAAATTTGTACTAAACGAAAAACCCATCCGTCATTCCATGACCAAAGGGTCACAGATTGATAATATGCTTTGAATTTGTGTTTCAGATCAACAAAGAGGGGGCAATGATGTCAGCCGTTTACCTTCCGCGATTTGAGAACCTGTTTTCGCGGAGCTGCAACGGCCGCCATTTTGGTTTTTTTTTCAAAAAATTTTTTTTTTAACGTTCTGTATATCATGAATAAAAGCAAGAAAAAACCGCACTCAAAAAGCTTTACTCGTTTCCTTTAAAAAAAATAAAATGTAAACACCTGAAATATGGCACTTCAAGGACAAAGTCTCCCTTAAAATCGTGTCTCGTATTGGCTGACTCAAAATGTCCTGACATTTTTATTTGTTAACAAAACGTATTATTCTTTTGAAAAAAACGAATATTTTCATTTTAATATCAGGTACAAACATGAAGGTTATGTCTGGAACACAATATCCGATAAATGGCCGCCTCGTTCCTGTTTCAAACGTTCACTCTTTTGACGAAATTTTCAATAAGATTTTGCCATGATTGCGGACTCATTTTATTAATGGTGCCTCCAATTTTGCTCCTTTTGTTCCTTTTGAAAGTTGCTCCTTTGAGCTACGTAATATGGTCTGTGGATCATTGACTTCACGTAATATGGTCTGTGGACTTTTCCTTTCAGAAAAGCCCAAATAAAGAAGTCCAACAGTGTCAAATCGCACAATCTTGGTGGTCAATTCATCTTGTCGAAAGAATATGTCTCGCAAGTCCGTGCCGTTTATGCTATTTAGCGGATATTGTGTTCCACACATAACCTCTATGTTTGTACCTTACATTAAAATGAAAAAAAAAAACATTTTTCAATTAAATAATACGTTTTACTAATAAATCAAAATCTCAGGTCATTTTGAGACATTCTTTAAACCCCAACCCCAAAATGGCAAAATTGCGATCTCAAGCATGGTTCCATCGACGGGGTCTGAGCAAAATAATAGCATTGTAATTTGTAAGAAACCTTTCCTAAGTCGCCCACAATCTCACAACTCGCGAAAACGAGTATCCAAAGTACCCCATCAATGAAGAGAACAGAAAGTCAGTATCCTTCAAACGTCATCCAAACATTCAACTTTTCTCACTAAAAACTATTCCTCAATATGAAAAATGTCACGAGCGTCATCTACTCATTGCAACTGCAAATTCCTACAGCAAATATTACGTTCTCAAAAAACCTCACAGCAGTCCTTTGGATCTGTTACCTGCGACTGTCACTACTGACGCGAGCACGTCAGTGGAGCCGCGCGCTTTGATTCTGCTCACCTAATCAAGAACTCAAGGGGTGTCGTGTGCAGAAGCGTCTGATTCGCGGACTGTGTCGTCGTGTAGATTCGATAATCTTCACGCAGTAGCGAGGCCTTTCAACACGATGAAGCCCATGTTTGGTGAGGACCTTGGATTTCCTGTATAAATAATCTGCTCTGCACTACAGTAGAACCTCGGTTATCCGAACCCCGATCATCCGAACCCTCAATTATCCGAATGATGACTTAGTTTTTCGAACGCTCAATTATCCGAACGCTGACGTGAATCCCGACGATTTTTTAATTGACAAAGCCGTTCGTTGATTAAAAATTGACGATTTTATAAAAAAAAAAATATAAAAAAAGCATTCGACTTTTTTCAGGTGTTTAAAATACATACATACATTTATATATATATATATATATATTTCAACGTTCAAGTGTATGTCAAATTTTAATATATATGTATGTACTGTTTTTATGTAAAATAGTGTTGATCTCATCCCAAAAAACCCACGTTTCGATTATCCGAACTTTTGATTATCCGAACTAGTCTCGGTCCCAGTTGGTTAGGATAATCGAGGTTCTACTGTATTCGGAATACGTCGTGAGCTTCAAAGACACGCGTTGTGAGCTTTTGTGCTACTGGACGAATAGTATACACATATCTGGGACAACCCAGCAGCATTACGAGTCAGTCTCCTATGTAATGTTACCACGTACGCAGTGCTGGATTTGCCAATAGGCCGTATAGGCAGCTGCCTAGGGGCGGCGGATTTTAGAGGCACCCAAAAAGGCCTAGGTAAACACAAGTGTTTAAGATAGCAGGAGCGGCACAAAGTCAAGTGGCCTATACTCAAGGCGTTTTCTCACTTTACAATTTTCAAAAAATCGATTTTTTTTATAACATTTTTCGAAAGTATACATATCCAAAAATATCGTACTAAAATTTTATGACGATCGGAGGAGTCCAACTGTATGTTTGTGTGACCTTTACTTTACTACCTGAGGACGTTCATCTGTTCCGCTCAAACTTTAAACGCGTTATTCTCGGAACAACGTTTTTCGACGGCTTGTTGATAAAATCTTCGAAACTACTGAACCGATCCTTATGAAATTTTCCCCACATATTCTTTACAACTATAGCTATAGCGCATATATATATTTTTTAAATTTTGATATTTACTATTTGTTTTTTGCCAAATTGGCAAATTGTATTGTAAATTTTGGCAAATTGTAGACACAAAGTTCGAATTTCCATGCAAAAAAAAGATTCATCATTTGTGATTTGTTATGCTATTGAATAAACATATGAAAAAACTATACGGTAGAAAATGTTAAAAACTTTCATTGTTATAAACGATATAAATTTGTCCGATACATAAATATTCAAACGTTATAAATAATATAAATATATAAACGTTATAAATAATATAAATATATGAACGTTAAACATCTCTCCGAATTTTAAGGGAATCGGTCCAATAGATTTCCACATACGACTCCGTTTCATAAAACATGGGTTCGAAAAAAAGAAACGCAAAAAAAGAAGCGTCGATTGCAGCGGGGCGGTTCGCCATACCGCAGTGAGCGATTTGACCCTTCACAATACACAATTCAGTCAGTTTTTCGAATTTCTATCAAATCGCTGTTGCAAATTAAAGTTAACATCCTAGGTCACAGAAAAATGCAATAAAAAAAATCTATGGTAAATATTCATTAGTGGGGCTCCTGCTAGAACCAGGCTAATTTTATTCAAGAGTTCATACAAACCCAAACAATCCCAAACAACCTCGAACAACGCCAGATAACCTCAAACAACCCCAAATAACTTCAAACAACTCCCAAATAACCCAAAACAAGCCCAAACAAAAATTAGCCTAATTCTAAGAGGAGCCCCACTTCCGAATATTTACCATCCATGGTAAATTATATTCATATATATTTTATACAATATATTTATATACATTATAATATTGACCAAACCTATTTTCCAAACTTGCCGCCCACGAGGATCCTTAAACAATGGATTCATTTTGTGGACCGGCGCACGACCTTCGTATACATTTGTCCAAAAGTCATTTCGGATAGCCCGGAGTTTATTTTCGTAGTACAATAGGCTATAAGGACAATCCCCGAAGTTGCATATCCTCAAAAGTACCCAGCCCCCTGTACGTGCGTGTGCTCGTATCCACATATTCACATAGCCGTATGATCCTGAGCAAAAAGATCTCGAAATTTCCACACGCGTGCATATGAGACCCGCCCATTTGACACTTAACCATCGATGATATGCACGGCTCGAAAGATAGTTGCATCTGCGTGTGTACGTGGACGTATGTATATTCACATACGTGTGTATATTCATGTCCAGTTGAGTCGAGATAGCAGTAGGTGTATAGTCGACCAATAGAACGATATAACGGCTCCCCAGGGACGTTGAAGTCTCGTAACACGATTACAAGCCCGGTATGTTGCTGTACTAACCGTGTGTTCCTGGATGTTTGGTGCAGAGGTCGGTTCGTCGGTTCGCTGCTTGATTTATCCGCGTGGCGTTGCGTTATTGCATTAGCGCCCCGACGCTGTACCATCCCCCCCCCCCCCCCCCCCTGGCTTCGCCCTCTCGCGTTGCCGTTTCTACTGTCTCATTCGTGGTCCCCTCCACAACCACGGGGTGGAATCGACCACTCTCATCCTCACCCCCATCCGTGCCACCTCTCACTCGGATATTTATCTCATCTCTGGCAAGAAGAGCAACCGCCTCGACCAGAGCATTTTTTTTTATACTCCGTAAGCTATAATCAAAGGCAAATCGAATTTGAATTTTATCGCGCATCGGATTCGAAAAAGAACGAAGGAGATAAGACGAAACTAAGTGACTCGGAAGCAGCAAGTCGCGGGTATATTGTTTATTTTGATAATAATTTACTATATTCTGTATATATATGTATACCAGATGTAGAAGTATGAAACAGGATTTTTTTTTGTAAAAATCACACGTCTGTTGTTTGAAAATGATAAAAACGAATGGAGACGGCATTCTGCGTCACATTCAATTGATCCGCGAGTTCTTGTTGACTTTGAGTATCATCTTCATCCAATGAGGCTTGGAATTCGTTGTCTGCGAACTTTTTCGTAGGTTTCCCAAGCTCTTCGTTTCTCACGTAAAAATCACCAATTTCGAATTTTTCGAACCACTCGAAACACTGTGATTTACCAAGAGCATGTTCACCGTAAGTTTCGACAAGCATTCGGTGCGATTTTGCAGCACTTTTCTTCAAATGATAACAGAAAAGCAATGCTGTCCGCAAATCGTAGTTCGCAGGCACAAAACTCGACATGTTTAAGTTTATAGAAAAATAAACTGATGGCTAGCACCATCTATAGGGAAATTCCGGTTTCATACTTCTACACCTGGTATATATATATATATATATATATATATTTATGTGTACTAATTTTCGTCGTAGGTTTTGAGGAGGGCCAATCGAGAACGAGGATCCAAAGTTTCACTTGTCTCTTCAGTCTCCATCACAGTTTCGTTGACTATAACGCAATAGTACTAATCGTTGCACCCAAACCCCAAGAAATTTACACGCTGACGAATCATAACTCTATACTTCGTCAACTCCATAATTTCGCCGTGGCAATTTGTCAATTGTATTTTCTTCTTGTTTTCGTGCACGCGAAAAAAAAGCACGGATTCGTAGCACTATGATTCTCGCGCATGAACGTAACGGAAAGACAAAAAGGAACCGATCACTTTGTAGTCACTGAATTCACTCGTTTGTAATTATTACGCGGGCCTGCTGTCGAGACCGAGGGCTTCCTGGTGCCGCCTGGCTTTGAGCCTGAGGTCGGCTATGCTGGAATTTTTCGAACGAGCTGCCGCGGCCGCGAGCGAGGCCGCGAGGCTCAACGGATGAGCATGATTGGTCGGTGGAAGACAAAAAAGTCCGCCGGCTGCTGCGTAATGAAGTACCGCGGGATCAAAGGCCGACGGACCGGAAGCGCCGGGCGCGTTGACGCTCGCGGCGGACTGCGGCAGAGGCGGATGTAACCTCAGTGCCGGAAGATAAGGCGCCACTCTGCAAGGCTCCAAGGACGTCGGAGGACTTCGCGGCGCCAGCACCATTCCACCTGTAATACCTCGTGATATCCAAGAGAGGCCGGATACCAGCAGTAATTCAGCACAGTTTCCTATGAAAAATCACGAATTCAGCCGCAGTCGGTTAACTGCGGTCGTTTGTGTTCGAACGTACCAGCGCAATCTACGATTTTTTATTGTATGGAGAAACTGTGCTGAATCGACTGGATTTTGATGCTTCTTTTTCTCGAAAACTTTGGCGTTGTAAATGGTGTCTCAAAATAACTTGACATTTTCATTTATCGATAAAACGTATTGTTTATTTGAAAAGTACGAAGATTTTTATTTTAAGGCCTTAGGCCACAGTAACGGGTATAAAATCATGGGCGAATTTAACAATTTTTTTTCGTATGAAAAAGTGTTTCACTCATAAAATTAATTACACCCCTATTTAGTATGAATATCAAGCTGTTAGAAAAAATATTTTTTTTATATACAAAATAGCTGACTACTCGAAACTTCTCGAAACAGTTTTTTTCCAATTGGCGAGACAAATAACTTCAACAATTTTCACTCGATTTACTTCAAATTTAAAAGTTATGTTCCTAATTGCATTTCGCCGAGAAGTACGTACGGAATTTTTGATTAATCGAAAACTTTTCATTTTGTGAGCAGTTATAACGAAATTTTTCACTGAAAATTCATTTCTTAAGTTCAAATACCTACAACTTTGGAATAAACAATATTTTTTAAATGTACGTACTTCTCTAGGTATTCTAATGTAGATTGACGAGAAATGTTGTTTTTTGATCGAGGTAAAAAATTGGGGATGTCAAACGTCACGCCGCGGAGCGCCGAAAAAAAAAGATAAAAAAGAAAATGCTAGTAGACGGCCGTTTTGTATATCGAAAAAAAATATATATACATTTTCTAACAGCTTGATATTCATACTGAATAGATGTGTAATTAATTTTATGAGTGAATAACTTTATCATACAAAAAAAAATTGTTAAATTCGCACATGATTTTATACCCGTTACTGTGGCCTAAGGCCTTCATGAAATTAGTCCGTAATTATGTCAAAATGCTATTGAAAATTTCGTCGAAAGAGTGAGCATATGCAAACAGGGACGAAGCGGTCATTTATCGGATATTGTGTTCCACACATAACCTCCATGTTCGTACCTCATATTGAAATAAAAAGATTCGTACTTTTCAAATAAATAATACGTTTTATTGATGAATAAAAATCTCATGTGATTTTGAGACGCTACAGTTTACGGACGGTGCCGGGAAGAGCGAGCGATGCTCGAGCTTTACCCGTGCAGAAATTCGTTGGAGAGTCCCCAGATCCTACCACATCCGTATGCAGTAAACGGAGTAATGGTATTCAAATGCATTTTTAGGATATACTTTTTAAGATAAGATTTATACTTTTTCAACGCCATATTCTAGCGTGACGACCCATTTTCAAGGTGATTTTTTCTCAATTATATTTAGAGAAACGGTTGAACCTGCAGTGTTAGTATTTCACAGTTATAGTAATAGTTTATTCCATATGTCTTGCATTTGCTGTGACATGGCCCAATTAACATTCTGCGTTACAAGTTTTCCATTTTTTTGTATACATTTTGCCTTACATAAACAAATATATAACAATATTCATAAAGCTAGCTCCCATTGCGTTTCCTTAGGGATACTCGGTCGTTTTGGCGTGCTTACAGCTACTAGTTTAGAGTCTTTTAAGGATGTTGAGTCCTAAATCGCAAATGATGATAAAATTCTGAAAATTTGGTATGTTTTTGTATGAAGTATTTCAGAGGTCGTGTAAAAATTTCACGATAATTAGGAAGCTCGTTATTGAACAATTAACATTCACAAATTAAATGTTGTTTTATGGAAACTGATGTAACTTTGCAATAAGTTTTTTTTTCGACCTCTCAATTTTATAATATCTACAATATACTGAAAGCAACGGAAACAAAACGAAGTTTATTGATAATTTTTTTTAATTTCTTTTAAAAATTGTTCTTAACAAAATGTTAATTTTTTAATAACGAGCTTCCTAATCGTCGTGAAATTTTAACACGACCTCTTAAATACTTCATACAAAAACATACCAAATTTTCAGAATTTTCTTATCATTTTTTATTTCAACCCTTAAGGAGGTTGAAGTAATGATGATAGAATTCTGAAAATTTGGTATGTTTTTACATGAAGGATTCAGGAGGTCGTGTAAAAATTTCATGATGATTAAGAAGCTATTTATTGAACAATTAACATTAACATGTTTCATAGGGACTCAACATCCTTAATAAACTAATTTCGCGTAGTCCTCAGCCTGCTTCGTCGAGGTCCCTGAATGCCAGAGTATATTTCGCCAGTTCCTTAACTATTTTTCCCTTTAACATTTCTATGCACCATCCTCTTAGGTGTTCCCCCACTCTGTCCCCTCTCCATTTGTCTACCCCTGCTACCCACTTATTGTTAATTTGTCTCCTCGCCTCTCCACACCTCCAGATGTGTTTCAGCGTCTCCTCTTCCTTCCCACATACTCTGCAGTTCCAGATGTTATAAATTTTCTTTCCTGACCTCTCCAGGTTTCCACATCTCAATCTTCCTTATTCCTCTTTAATGATCCCCCTAATATATTTTTCTTCCCAAAAATCCTCCCGCCCTAGTTTCTCTTTGATCCCCTTAAAATAGCTGCAGAATGTGGATGTACCAATGCCTCCCCCTAATCCTTTTGTATGTCGTGGTCCCTTTTTATGTTTATTCCTTCCATTAACATATCCTCAATCGCCCTTTTATTCCCATTATTCCTTATTAACTCCAGAACTCTCCCATCTCCAACTTCCTCCATCGCTGTTCTGAGCTCATTTCCCCATTTTTACGCGTTTTCATTCAGGATGTTCCTGAGCTCTTCCCTTAGGCAACTTTTCGGCCATCTGTCTTCATCCATTTCCGCAATTTTTAGCAGGTAGCTACTCGCTCTCCTCCTTGCTTCAACCTCGATACTTCTCTTGTCCGCTTCCATCTTTCAGAGATAGCTCGGTATTTCACAGTTATACATGTTTGAAGTAACGTCTCAAATTTTTTCATAGCATTTTGTTCGAAATTGTTCAACTTGACGCGTTTTTTTTTTAAACATCATTTTTCAAATCGGGCGTGCATTTTTCTGAGGAACTGCTAGGCCGATCGACTTGCAATTTCGCACACAGGTAGAATACATGCCGGGCTATAGTTTGGCCCAGCAACTTTTGGGCTCCTTTATAATTACTATATTCACGAGCCGCAAGAAGTGAACGTCTTATTGTAAAAATCAGAGTAGTCTTTTTCAAACACCGCCATTTCGTAAATTTTTCCTAAAATTTTTTACTGAAGGGCCGAACGATAACCACATTCGTAAAGAATAGAATTGAAAAAATCGTTTGTTTCAGATGACAAGGACGGCCGCAATCACAACCACGTGACGATAAAAAAAATATCGCGACATGATCTGCGCAACATCAAATGTCATGTGCAATTTCGAAGAAAATGTTTTGAAAAAGTTTAAGTTGTTACTTCAAACATGTATAAATATAACTGTGAAATACTAACACTGTAGATTTAACCGTTTCACTAATTTCAATTCCCAAAAAAATCACCCAAAATGAGTGTTCACACTAGAGTACAGCCTTAAAATCCACACATTTAGTATATCTATATCTTTCGTTTAGAAAATTCAACGTACGCGATATGATCCACCAAGAATCGTATCGGATTCTGCTCGATAATGTGGGAATCCTTTAGGATTCAAATTTGATTCGTTCATTGGATTTCAACGTGGAATCCCGATGGGAATTCAATATAGGAGCTTGACGTTTTAGTATAGAGATCGAATGTGATGACCCGTTGGATCCCTATCAGGAAGTAGGGAAACGTAAGTGAATCCAATTGGATACCTACGACAATTTCTGCACGGGTATTCTTGTGCCCGCAGCTGCCTTCGCTTTGGAAGAGAAATGAGGGCTGAGTGAAAATCATTAAAATGAATAATGCAGGAGGTAGCAGAGACAAATTAATTTAAGGACATGTGTCATAAGTCCGAGGTGGGAAAATCCTACGACCAAGTTTTCTCCTAAACAAATTACATTTTGAGCAAACGAAGAGATAACCGTTATTCCTTCTTCAAGAGAGCGGAAGGTGCTTCT
This sequence comes from Ophion costatus, assembly GCA_951751655.1. Lineage (NCBI taxonomy): Eukaryota > Metazoa > Arthropoda > Insecta > Hymenoptera > Ichneumonidae > Ophion > Ophion costatus. Next base: position 31,752,721 of record OX632356.1, read on the forward strand.
TTTCTTTCGTTCGAAATATCAGGCAAGTCTATTGAAGTATCCGACAAGTTTTCCCCTAGGAGGATTATATTTCAAGCAAACGAAGAGACAGCCATTGTTTGTCTTTCAACAGAGTAGACGGTGCTTCTTTTTTTTCGGAACATCAGACAAATCAGCTATCTCTTCCATACTCGTGGCCTCTCGTTCTTTCCACAAAATGCATTAAAATATTCAGTATATTATAATATTATATAAATAATGAAATATTATCATAATAATTATAATAATATTACAAAAATAATTTTAAAAATTATATAAAGCATATTATATAATTATATTATATAAAAGTATATAAAATATTCAGTGTATCATAGTATTGTATATATGTATGTAAATCAAGGTATGCAAAAAAGTATTTTTTTACACTTCCACTTTTGATCACAATTTAAAGTAGTTTCCCCTTGCTTTTCGTAAAAAGGTGGCCTTGGCAGAAGAATTCGAAGAACCTCTTAAGGTAATCCTATCACTTAACACGAGTCATACCACTGATCATACATGAGACTTGTACAATTTATATTTTTAACATATGCAAAAAAAATAATTTGTAGTAACTAAAATTTTCCACGCTTGTGGAAATGAATGTTTAATGAATGTTCACATGTAATTAGAAAAATGAAAAAAATAGTTATTCCAACGATTCGCGCAGTTTTATAGGCTTGATATTTGACAGCATTGGTTCTATCTCCGTCTCTTTTTACTCAACCAGGCGAGTTTAACCTCCATGCTTTTCAACGTCGATCTGTCAAAACAATGTCAGGTGCGGGAAATGTAAAGCATTGTATTCGGGCTACGACTGGTGAAAAGCGTGGAAAATTTGTGTCGGCGAAATATGTCGGTTAAAAATGCAATATATGTTGAAATTCGAATAAGTGAGATGAGGTTAGGACTACAGTCAGCTGTTGCCTCGCTGTCACGTCTCTTTATCGTGACAAGTGGGAATAAATCCGATGACGGAAGTTCAAATTAAACTTGATATTACGTGAAAATTAGGACAACAAGCGTAATTTTTTCTGAGAGCATTGGATTACTCCGAGTGTTCAGTATGTTGATCTGATTATTTTTAAGACTCTGACGGATCCTCACTATTATATACCCTTTTGTAGCGACCGATAATTGGGTTTTTGTAAGTCATCTCGGAATTCGTTCACGGAAATACGCAATTTTAATCTTTTTTTTTCTCTGTATTTACGTCGATAACCAACCATGAAATTTTAAGACGATTATTAATATATTTAGTGAAGCTCAAAAAAAATTATGAAAATCCTATGGAATAAAACCTGGCGACAGGATTACATTAACAAACAAGAGGCCAAAAATAACGAGCCAACCTTAGAGTTGGTCTTAGAGTGGTCATCAGGGCCCTCCCTTTTTTGACAAGCATCGCAAAATTAAAGCAAATTTTAGTCAGGAGTGGCACGTAAAGATATACTTCACTTCTGATTACAATTGGACCCTTTTTCCCTATGCAGCAGCAAAAAACACGTATATTTTATCTTCCAGTAATAAAAACTCGTCATCATTTTGCGTTGCTCTTCGAGACGTAAGAGCTTCGGCCACCTCTTTTACGGGAAGCAAAAGGGAAATTACTTCAAATCGTAAACAAAAGTGGAAAACCCAAAAAAAATCATTTTTTGACACGCGTTACGGAGTTTCGAGACTGTTCCTTGGCAAGAGTGGGGCTGGAAATACAATGAGTTTTCGTCAACCCTTTCGCAAATAAAATGTCATGTAAAAGTGAATTATTATTCGGCAATTTCAATCTCGTTATATTGTTAAAAAATATTTTTTAGCCGGGAAATTATATTAATATTTATAAATTTTTAAAGTAAATATAAAAATATTGTATTTTTTTTAAATATCCTGTAGACTTGGCAACGCGACAGTTTCTGCTAGTGGCACGACTGACTATCGCCAAAGCGTCGTTGGCTGTGAAATATACTTTTTTAACACGATCGTGGAATTTGAAATACTTGCTAGTTGATGCTTGGCTTGACTGTGAGTGGCTCACTCAACAGAACCATGCAGTTGACGCGCTGTTCACACGTTTAACCTACACGTTTTGTTAATCTCCAAAAACAAATCATTCGAGTCCAAAATTCACATCGTTTTTGAGTATTATAATCGACCGAAGTAAAGAAAATACTTAATTATTTGACACGATATTGCCATCACTTTAAATCACGATTTGCTGAATTTATTCTCGAAATCTCACCATTATTTCAGTCCCTGCAGCCCTATAACTAGTGTTCACGAGGTGGAATGCGTTTATCAAATGTCAGCTTTTGATTTATCGTTTGATGAAGCAAAAAAGCAATACGTTTAATAGTTTTTTATTTATAACAATAAATCGATCAATTTTTTTCGAAAAATCGATACTTCAAGTTCAAAACGTCACCAAATCGTCAATTTTTTTTTCCCCTTCATCGAACGATAGCTATATGTGTCTAAAGTAAAATGCTTTTTGGGTTTTTGTTGCAAGATGAACGTGAAGGCTGTAATCGTGCACACCATCAAAAAAGGACCATCGCGCGTCGAGGGGGGTGGGAGGCGGATTTTTTTATGAAATTGTTTAAAAACTTTTTGTATGTAGTAAACAGATCAATAAAACTATATGCCAAGTTTCACAAGTTTTCCGTTGTGTACTTTCTTCACAAAAAAATTCCCAAAAAGCGGTAAATTTTGCGAAAAAAAAGACAATCCCCCCTTAATACACATACACAACTTGTGCAGTGTCAATCAGTATCTTCAATCAACGCGACGCTCGTTTTCGTCCTATAACCGAAATTATCGAAATCTGCAGCAGTACCTTTGTGAAGCTGGCTCTCGTGTTTTCGGCATTTAGCCCGACGATTTTGAAACCACACTTGTACTCTCGCCTCGCTGAGTCCCAGTCTCTGGCTCAATTCTTCCCTCATAAAGGCGTCGGGATAGTGAGTCTCGTCGAAGAGTCTCTCGAGTTCGGCAAGCTGTTCCAGCGTGAAATTCGTGCGTGATCTTCTCTGCTTTCCATTTCCGGTAGCGTTGCTACTCGCGCTCGTGCCACGACAGCTCGAACCTACGATAACAACAATTCCCGTCAAGCAAAAGGGCCGCGTGGGAATCCTTCATTTTGGGTTAAAACAAAAAGTAAGATTCGCTCAACTCTTTTAGCGTAAAAATTGATATTTCACGAAAACCGTCGCCCATCGATCTTGTCCAGTGGCTCTTTCCGCTTACTATACAGATCGCACGATAAATTTTAACTTTAAAGTTGCTCAGATTTCCGAGTCTTTTCACGCCTCATTTCTCCGGTATTCGCGCCAGGCAGCAAAAACTTTACGCCGTAAATCTCACAAGTGCGCTTGGCTAAGTGCGTCTCGCAGGATTTCAGCGTCTCGCTAACTTTTAGACGTCGTCGAGGGGATGCTGTGACCGTTCTCAATTAGCTGACATTAGCCTTCTTCTTTCCCGACCCCAAATCTTATTCCGCGCCCTTCGACGCATTTCATTTACGCGCGATATCTCCCGCATCCTATATATGCGTATGATGGTCCCTCGCATTAAAACCTCATTCTCATTTCACTCACCATACCGCTGTTCCTGCATTAACGCTGAGAAAAAAAATGCACGAAGTGGCTAAAATTTGGCCTCACGATTTAGCGTTTGTGGAGCAACGGAAATTCATCGCTAATAAATACTCTTCAAAGATTGCGATACTTCATCACGTTGAAATTTGCATCGTTGGAAAGTAACGGGTCAATTCTATTTAGTTTCTCAAAAGTTTTTTTTTTTTACTGATTTGGACTACGAAAGTCACTCAAACGTTTTTACGTATTCTCATTAGAGATCTATGACAGTAGTTTGCAAAAAAGCCTCTGGATAATGAGAAAAATAGACGAATATAGAAATGGAGTGTAGTTCCGAAAAGCCCATACCGCCGATTAATTTGGATTTTCGTACCCACGTATTTTGACTCGCTGATCACGAATATGGTAGTGAAAATACTCGCAAATTTAATTTTTAAGGTCAAAACTCACAAAAACTGATTTTTTATAAGTTTTTAAATTTTGTTTTAAGGAATGTTGATCTTAAAAAAAAAGCTTCCTACAAAAGTTGTAGCCTATAAACAGGTTGAGCTTTTATATTCTACACAGTTTTTGTCTAAAACCGTACTGTTTCGAGTTAAATTGGATAATGATTCAATAAGTACATTTTGCTAAACTCCATTACTTATTATATTATCTACGTACTTTACCGCAGGAAGGTTAGCGTTTAGTCTTCAAAGTGCATGTTTGTTTTTTGCTTTTTTCGTATTTTATTTTATATTTTCTTTTATCTTAGGCTTTTTTGTATTTTATTTTTTGTTTTTTTTTTGTTCGGGTTGGTTTCGGTTTAAAGACTAAACTGTACTTTAAGGAGGTTCGGTGATTGGAGCGAGTCCAAGATAAAAGCCCGAATTTTTTTAAATATCATTGTCGAGACCTCCGTGCATGCGTATGCGAAGTTTCGACGAGATTTACCGTACAGTTTCCGAGTTATGAATTGTTAATGTTGGTGAATTAGACACACGTAGACGACAAAATGTGCATGTCCTCATATATCGACTTTTTTGTGCTACTTGGAGCCAAGACACACGTAAAAAAAACTGACGGTTGCGTTCGTTGAATCTTTGTGATCAATAAGGCACCCTGAATTGGAAAGCTCACCGCAGAAATAAGCAATAAATTTAGAATTAAAGTCGCGAAAAACCAAAGTATTCGGAGAACGAGACTTCTCATGACGTAACGAGTGCCATCTTGCTGGCAACGCCGCAAACTCGCGCAAATTTGACTCATCTATCGGATATTTTCAATGCAAATTAAAAATATTGTGCGAAACCGTACATTTTTTAATGGATTATAAAGGGCCCTTCGTCGATATATTTGCTTAAAGTTGTTTTATGTATAGCCAAGGCATCTCAATTTTTCTGGCGACATGTATACAACGCATCTATATATAAATTCATCATGGAAGAACCGTCATATAAAATGAACGTTCCTTTTTATATCTGCAAATATTGTGAAAATTGGGAAAGGGATAAATAACATAACAATCGATGAAATATGTTTTGACTTTGGACAGCCTGGACATTGGACATTGAGGTTAAAACCTCAACGCGACTTTCTTTATTTGCAATCGCAATATCATCTTTTCATTTTCTAATTCTTGTCCTACAGAATCTACCTTTGTCTTTAAACTGAACTTCAGGTGCAATCCCGTTACTCTCTTGATAAACTTCTACAGTATTTTCATTCTCCATGTTTACCGGCTACAAAAAAATAATGAGCCGGGCGTGTGGGACCGATGACAGCGATCGAAAATGCGACGATGCTAAACATCGACGATATGATCTACTACTGAAGTCGAGTAGTAGATTATTACGTTTGTTTCCATATTATAAAGATAATAGGTAGCTCGAAATTCAATACTTAAAAAAAAAATCTCGTAAAATAGGACATATACATATGTCTAAAACGTGGCGGTATTACGGCGCAAAATAGACTCTAAGTTTACTAGCGTGGTCGTCACCGTACCTCCTTAACGACTAAACTCCAACCCTCCCCCGATAAAGTGCGTAAGTAGATAATACCGAAACTAACGGAGTTTAGCAAAATGTACTTATTGGAGCATTATCCCATTTTTCTCAAAACAGAATGGTTTAAGACAAAACGTGTATGCGACATAAAAGATCGATCGTTTTATAGGCTACCATTTTTGTAGGAATCTTTTTTCTCTGAGCTCAATATTTATTAAAATAAAATAGAAAAACTCTTGAAAAATCACTTTCTGTGAGTTTTTACCTTGAAAATAAAATTTGCGAGTTTTTTTACTATCATAATCGCAATCAGCGAGTGAAAATGCATGGGTACGTGAAATTCCAAATTAATTGGCGGTATGGGCTTTTCGGCACTTTATCCCTGTTATCATCTCGAAAAAAAAATCCTTTATATACCTGTAGTGTCTTTTGTACCCTACAGTTCTTTATACTGTAGTGCAGAGGTGCGACGCAATGTCGGCGAGCTTGGGTTTGGAGTCTTTTGCTTGACTTTCAGCGTTCAGGGAAAGAGAGAGAGAGAGAGGAAGAAAATGAGTGAGGCAGGGATAGGAAGATGGATAAGGCGAGAGGAATAGAGAGAGAGAGCGAAAGAGAGACAGCGATCCGACCGCGAGTGGCATCCGGAGTCAAGTAGCCGACAATTAACGGTGTAGATAGCGAGTTAATTAATGGGTACTTAATGCAAAGTGAGGATAAAAGGCCGTTTAGGTGGCACAGCGCAAGTCTTTCGGGTAAATAAAGTTCTGTATGTATTGAAGTCACGTAGCTCAATATAACGCGCCTTAATATAGATGTATCTTAAGCTCAACAGGAAAGACGAATTTCCTTTTATTATATGTATGGTATACATACACACACACATGCACACACCAAAGTTGATGCACACATCAAAGTTGATCGAAGACATTCGACTCCAAAGAGTCGAATGTCTTCATGGACTCTAGGAGCGGTTTGCTCCTATACTTATTTTTCGTAATTATTTTCAAGCAGACAGTGAATGGATTTTTAAAAATGAATACTCATAGTCAATATATACATATAGAAGACTGTATACAAATTTTTGTACTCAAATCTAAGGTATAGTTTGCGGTGTACGACGCTTCCAAGAGGATACTCCGACGAAATTGCTACTCGGCGGTTGACAGCGATTGAGCCATACGGTTCATCGGAAAACAAAAATAAAAATCTATTTAGAAACTAGACATATAGGTTTACAGCATCTCGTAGGGGAATTTTGATATCTAAAAGAAAATGGCGGAGCAGCGAATTTTATTTCCAATTTTCATGGAAAATTTTCATTAAAAAAAAATAGAAGGGGGCCCTTTATAAAAAAAATCCCCACGTGTTGTCATAGAGACTGGATTTTCGAACAGCTTAAAACTTGGCGCATGGAAATCGGACGAATAGTTTTTTTAATATGTTGTCAACCCGGTTGACAAACGGGGTCTTCTTGGAAGCGACGTACACTGCAAAGTATACTTTAGATTCGAGTACAAAAATTTGTAGTCTTCTATATGTATATATCGACTATGAGTATTGATGAAAAAAATCCATTCATCGTTTGCTTGAAAATAATAACGAAAAATACACCCTCGTACCGCGCACGAACCGTGGTGTTGGGCCTTACGGCCATCACAAGCTCCGACCACTTCGAAATATCGAAACCTAATTTCGACCAAACAATACAATCAATTGAGATGATATGTATTGTGTACATGCGATATTGCTGCAGAAAGGGCCTGATGGTCGACATTCTTCGAAATTTTTAAAAAACGTTTACATATTGTAGTTACCATAAGGTGAATTGTAAATGACAGTAATAATTGAAATCATGCACATTTCAAGGCCGTTAGGCTCTCACCAATGCAAAAACACACGTTATGAGCGTTGTGTCAACTAATTTTATGAAAAAAATGACGAACAAATTTGGATATAGTCTTTTACACAAAACTAGCACAATTGCACCAACGGAGTTCAAAATATCATCGACAATCCTGAAAATCTAGTGCATCAGATTTCCCACTGGCGGCGCGGCGATACCGCGTGGTGAACGTATACGCATATGCCAGGGTCTTATATACAGGTCTTGAAACAAAGGTGAATTTCAGTGGTGGGGGTGGGCACGCTTAGTGTCCGCTGCGCTGTTGTCGCGGAGGGTCCTCATGACCCCTTACCCTACCGCGTCAATAATTGTTAACACTTTATCTGTAAATGTTTTTCCGGTACTTTCCGTGTGTCAACCTAGGTATTTCAAGGCTTACCGTTTTTTCACCCAGTTAATAGGTTCGAAAAATATCATGCCGGTGTTCGAACCATTCAACTTAATATATCAATCATAAAATTAATGGAAAATTTTTTTTTTCACATATTTTATGTTGAAAAAATGAAGCAACACGGTAGAAAAGTAGTTTTGGCTCGAACACGAAATACCCAGGTTTACAGACGAAGTGTTAAACATAACCTATAACCTTACGTAACCAAACCTTTATCATCGAAAACGTGTTTGTGTGTTATGACCACCGAAATCACCCGAATAAAACATATCAGACGAACGAAAATGTTTTCTTCTAGATTCAAATCACTCACGAGGTTTATAGAGAGAAAAAACCGATGAGTGGAAATCGAACGCAAAATATGATCGTATCGATTTCGGCGCTGATCCTCTCGGCCAAACTGGATTCTTTAGATTAGGTAATAAGTATCGTTCATAGTTATCGAGATCGCTTGGATTTTGAAATTTTTGATGGTTTAGAGGCGAATGCGATTACCATTATTGGAAACGTTTTCATTATACTTTTTAAACATTTTTTGTCGTATCAAGCATATACAAAATTACGATTAATATATATAGTTAGGGGGCACGGCGCATGTGCCACATTCGAGAAAGAGAGACGGGATGGGTATATTCCTTCTCTGTCGCACACGACACGCCGACACTATGGGCGAACCTTGCGGCGTAAGTCGGAATTTACGAACCTTGGACACTAACAAGGAACATCCCTCAGGTGACACCCTTCGATTTTGTTGAAATTTGGATATGTTATAAAGCACCGAAAAGTAAGCGATACGTATTTTTTTTTATCGGCGGAAAAACGGTTTTAAGGGGTGAAACGCGCCCTCGAAAATAAGGGTGTTTTTCGTTTTTCGTCGATAATGGTATCGTTCTCATCTCCAATGTATAGTACATGAAAAAATAAACATTGCTGCAATTTGAATTTTTTTTATATCTCATACCGTTAAAACGTTATCGACGAAAAACGAAAAAACACCCCCATTTTCGAGGGTGCGTTGCACCCCTCAAAACCGTTTTTCCGCCGATAAAAAAAAATACGTGTCTCAAAATTTTTGATGCTCTATCACATATATGAGTTTCAACAAAATCGGAGGCGGACACCTGAGGGATGTTCCTTGTAAGCGATTCTACCCACAGCGTTATATGCAGGCCTGGAAACGGCTACGATATGGTAGGCACGTTTTTATATCCGATTCACTTTTTTCTACATTTTTCGCCACTACGTGGCATTGCTGTTGGGGGATGTGCGACAAGGACAGAAAAGCTTTTGTCTGTCTCTCTCAATCTCTTGATCGACGCGCATGCGCCGTCGGCCTTACCTCTTACCCAGTTTATCATATATTTTATAGAAATACGAATTAAAAAAAAACAAATGGATGAATATTAAGCTTACTGAGAACCAAAATGATTCATAGACACCATCCTAATTGAGGTCACTTGCGTGTCATACAAGAATTCCGTAGAATCAAGCGGCTGATATGAACATCAACGATCTTCATTCCAAATGATCAAACCGCAGTTTGGCTAAATGATTAGCGTCACGTTTTGTAAGCACAAACTTCAGGTTTAGATTCTTGCACAAGTTTTTTTTAATCTTCAGATAATAAAAGTGTTTATTAATTCACATACGTTAAATACTTTTTCTTATTCCATTTTTTGTTTCATTTATTCGTCTTTTTCTTTTTGTATACGTATTCGCAGCGTTTATCTTGCAGACACTGAAACGCGAAATCACCTTCCCTATATCTGCAATAATATTATCCAAACTCTCGTGTAACTAAACGTAACTCTCGTTAACACGATCTTAAAGGCATGGAATCATAAACGGACCGAGGTTATCTTTTACATGACAACACGGGTAATAATAAGCGGCAGGGGGGAAAGGGTAAGAGCACAGCAGCCCGTGGGTGGGAGACATCCACCGATAACAGCGAAGCAAGTGGCGGCGAGCAGAAATAAAGTGGATCGGTTAAGGGGTTAGGCCACAGTAACGGGTGTAAAATAATGTACGAATTTAACAATTTTTTTTGTATGAAAAAGTGATTCATTCATAAAATTAATCACACATCCATTAAGTATGGATATCAAGCTGTTAGCATTTTTTTTCCATGTACACAATGGCCGACTACTAATATTTTCTTTTGTTATCTTTTTTCCAATTGGCGTGACAAATAACTCCAACAATTTTCACTCGACTAACTTCAAATTGAAAAGTTATGTTCCTAATTGCATTTCGCAGAGACGTACGTACGGAATTTCTGATTAATCGAAAACATTTCCATCTATAAGCAGTGTTATACCAAATTTTTCACTGAAATTTCATTTCTTAAGTTCAAATACCTACAACTTTTGAATGAAACAATAATTTTTAATTTCTTTACGTACTTCTCTAGGTATTCTAATGCAGATTGACGAGAATTTTTGTTTTTTGTTCTCGAGCGCCTAAAAAAAAGATAAAGAAAATATTAGTAGTCGGCCACTTTGTACGGCGAAAATAAATATATATTTTCCAATAGCTTGATATTCATACTAAATAGATGTGCAATTAATTTTATGAGTGAATCACTTTTTCATACGAAAAAAAAATTGTTAAATCCGCAAATCATTTTACACCCGTTACTGTGGCCTGACCCCTTAACGGTGCCTCACGGCATCATTAAAATCTGCTTTCGTTTCCAGACCTGCATGTAAGACCGTGGTCCTACCCCTACAACCGTCGTTTCAGGACCTCCATTTAAGACCATGGCATATACACACATAACACACTGCCTTGCAGCATCCGGTCCTTATTGGGCCTTGGCTCTTTGCTGTACTGCGGGTAGCAGACGCTTGCTGCGCCACCTGGAAGCAGTTTGCGGCGGCTCGTAACCAAAAACTACGAATTCTACGATACATGGTCTTAATATTATATACACTCCAATGTCTTTGGAATCACCTTTAGATGAAAGTAACATATTTACATAAAAATAATTTCAAAGACCACCTGTCTTCAATATCAGCGCTGTATTGAAGAAAACAAATTATAAACCCCGCCAAAACAACCAAAAGTGCCGATAGGGAACATTACACAAATATACCGGATACAAAATATCCATTGCCTATGTATATACGTCGATATATATAAAAATGAGCGAAAGCAATGGCGTCTCCGACCAATGAAGCGGAGCAACCCTCCGTAGGAGCTAGATCCGTGCGAGGTGAGACTCGCGAAGGGTTCTGCGATTAAGCACCTCAACGCGCTACGCTCATCGGGATAAGACCCGTACCAGGCTTCCTTGACGAAGGGACGCTGATTTATATAATTTAGAAAAGTGGTGAGAAGTAGACGACCCCATGTATACCTCGCCTTCCCGCATATCCTTTGCCCGCTTTTGGCAATACACCCTGGTACGGTTTGTTAGTGCGAGCCTCGTGGGAATTTGCCTGCATCCTCTGGACACTATGTACCTAACTCCCTTGTCGATACGACTTAATCACTAAACAGCAAGAATATGGTTTGCCAGTTATAGATACAGTCGTTATCGTCCATTAGACCAAATATATATTGGGTGTACAAGTATAACTTTACGGATTCAAAAATAAAATACTATATTGATTTGAAACATAATAAATCATTGTTGCTTTATTAAAAATATGCTCTGTGGAAAGCTGCAACCCTTGCCCATCTTCCAGGCTATTAACAGATTGCACGCTGGTAGAATTTGAAGCGTTCCAGTTATGAAGCAATAACCACCAGTTTGCAGTCTGGTAGTTTTTAAGCATTGGAGTTATAATGCCAATTTTTTTTTTCTTTATGAGAACTGCACCGCTGTACAGAAAAGGCTGACGCCATAGACTGAGACAAATATTAATCTAAGGGAGCAAAGTCTGGTGAATATGACGGGTGAGGTAGAATCCCCCAGCTCACTCCTGGATAATTCTTGAAGGATCCATGAGCATGTGGTCTGGCATCATCATGCTGTAAATTCATTTGGCACCCAATATCTTTGCTTTTGGATCATTACTATGGCATTCAGGCTTGAGGAAATGCATTGTTGGGCAACATTTCATGATGCCCATTGCTTTTTCGTTTGACATGCAGCATCGTTCAGTAATGCTTCAAACTGTACGTCTTCAATTTCTTTCGGTGGCTTTCCATGCGATTAATCAACCAAATCAAAATCATTCTTTTCAAATCAGTGAAACGACTTTTCGCACATGCTTACCGATGAAGCATGTTCTTTGTAGGCATCCACAAGCAAACGATAGCTTCCAACTGCCCTTTGCTTTTCAAATATGCAGTAACACTTCCGCAAATTACGTTCGACCGGTACGAAAGTAGACATTTTCAATACGATAAGTATAATAACTTCTTTCACTTCAGTCAAACGACATTAACTACGGTTGACGGCTGCGCATACAAGTATTCACCTTTCGAATACAAGTATTGCCAATCTCAGCATAAGAGTAAGAGATACGCCATCCATTAAAAATCCGCAAAGTCATACTTGTACACACGATATATATGATTGCAGTATATATGGGACGACACGATTATGTCGCTAGGGCCATTATGAAATTTTTGGTGAAAGGATTTGCAGATATAGAGAAGAATCCAGGATAAGTGGAGCCGAATAATAATAGTGAAATTTGGGTCAACGATTCCGATGACAGCTCGGGTATTCTCGATTTTTTTTACCTAACGCAGCTAAACCCGGGAGTGTTGAAACATGTAGATGTCCAGGGATGAATGTTGATTGTCCACAAAATCCACAAATGATCGAATAATTCACCAATTTCCGAAGAGACTTTTACTGCAAAGTGCGCATATTCCAGGGAAACTGCATAATTCAGTTGGTTGTAATTAATTAGCGGGATGAGTCGCCCGGGTAACGCGTGTAATCCAATCGAGATAGAGGCTTTTGGGGGTGCCGAGGGTTGGACGAGCCAACCGCGCCCACAACCGTATGCGCTACGGTAGTTTAAAATCCCCTCTTCCGCGAGCCCTTCGCAGTCGTAACGTTCCAAAAAGTTATAGCCGATATCATCCTGGGGGCCTCAAATCCTTGCACAGCGCCAGAAACGTCGTCTCGTGTACAGGCGAAATTTGATTATCAGGCCTAACGCAGGGCTTGCGGTAACTCGACCAATATTCGAAAACGAACAATAACGAAGACGATACTATACTTTCTCTTCGTAGGAAAAAAGCCAGTTTAATTTATATGTGACAGTTTTGCAGCTGCAAACCTTTCACAATGGATTCTGCATTTGCTAAAATCTCGCAAACGATGGTTGGTAATGAATACAGATTGTTTTAGGCGTCGATGTGATCGCGAAAATACGTTTTTACTACGGATTTTTTTAGAGATAATGTATTGAAATGTAGGCATTGTATATATCAAGGCATTGTACATATATGTGTAGAAATTTAAGAAAGTGGATTTCTTTTATTTTATTTTCTTATTCTACAAACTTTTCTGACCACGTCTGTGAAAACCATTTGATGATACTCATAAAGCGCAGTCGGTTTAGCTCAGATTTGCCATAGGGGAAGGGGGCCCAAAGCGGCCACCCGGCTTGAAGCGGGCATCCTCCATACTACTAGCGTTTTAAATTACCGCGGTTTCGCGACGTGGGCACGTTGCCCCCGTCCCGCCCGACCGGACCTGCGCAGTCGTGAAGCTCAACTGCGACAGACCGCGCGACTCGTGTGGCAAAAAAAACAAAATTTCATGGGTTTTGAAAAAAACTAAGGTATGTACATCGTATTTTGTCTATTCGTGAGTAAAATAGATTAATACTAAAACGTGACTATTGTTTTATGCCTATTTCACTTATTTTTAGTCATTTTTGATGGAATGCATTCCAATATGTTTTTGGTTCGGTTTGATGAAAACTTCAAATGGTGCAAAAGGGCAAAGCGGGCAGGACAAAGCGAGCACGTGCCATGATATGTTAAAATATGTTGATGGAATGTTAAAAATGTTAAAATATGTAACAAATATTAAAACGTGTTGAAAATATTAAAATGTGTTTACTGAATGTTAAGACGAAACATAAAGAAAAATAAAGTTTACTGAATGTTAAGGAACGACCAAAATCCAATGCCAAAAAAATAAAGTTCATTGACTGTTAAAAAAATAAGATAAAGTTTTTGTTCGTTTACGATAATAATCATTATTTGTGTGCAATAAAATATGTGAGCACATTCATGGTTTTTCCCCTATGATTCCCTATTTTATTCTTATTTACGCTTAATCTCAGGGAAATAAACAGGGTGTTCGCCTTACTCTCTGCCTTTGCCCGGAAGCCGTGCCCGCTGTAGGACACCCCCTTGGCCAAAGCGGGCATTCCTTAAACTTTTTATATTGGTTTCATTCTTTGGGTTTTGAAGATTTACTGGAACTGTGTAAATGTACTTTTAAAGTACGATAAATTTAGCATCCGATAGCAAAAAAAAATGGTTGAATATGACATTTTATAACGGCGTTTTTCTTTTCCGTTAGCGTGCCCGCTTTGGGCCCCTTCCCCCTACACCTCCAGTAGACTGTCTTTCAACATGGTAGTAGAATTGAGATGAAATCATTTATATTATATATATATATATATATATATATATATATACATATATATATATATATATATATATATATATATATTATTCGTCGGATGGTCACAAAAATAGGAAAAATTAATAATGAAAGTTTAGATCGGAGGTTATGCCGCCATTTAACATTTTTTTTATGCTGTATCTGGTACCAAACATCACAACACTCATACAGATTAAGAATATGTTTGGTTTCGTTTTTTTATCAAATTCATACAACGTCCACAACACACTGGTTGCCAATTGGGTGCGTTTTCAGCGCACCCTTGTAAACAAACGTACAAAAGTACGTGAAACATATTTTTAATTTATACACATTCTTGGAGGACAACTAACATGTGTGAAAAAAATCAGAAAGTAAACTGGAATGGTCTAACAATTGTTGCATCCTAAACATCACCTCCGAAACAGCGCTCTAGACAGCGATACTGCCTGAAAATCTAAGCATTGTATACATTAACGCGGGATGTATCCGACTAGAAATTGACGTTGGGTTTTTGTACAGTTCATTGCTGGGTCAACTCAATTCCTTGTTGGGTCATTATCGGGCTTCCCTATCAGGTTTTTATAGGGTGCGTAACGATCTTCTAGGGTTTTCTTTGGGTTCTGTCAGGTTTTGCCTCGGGTAAGCCCAATTTTTTGTTGAGTTCTTATCGGGATACCCTAACCGGTCCTACCATTAACCCACTGAAATCAGTAGCGTTGCATGGAGTTGGGTTGGGAATGTTTTAGAACGTTATAAAAATGGGAAAAATCGGGAATGAGTTGGTAGAAAAATAACCTACCCTTCATTGATTGAATTCACAATTTATCGTTTTTATTTGGTTTTATTTATTTATGCTTACATGTAAGCAGGAACACTTTTAATGAATTTTTAAATTACATATTCATTTTTTGATTAAAGATAG
Source organism: Ophion costatus (assembly GCA_951751655.1). Classification (NCBI taxonomy): domain Eukaryota; kingdom Metazoa; phylum Arthropoda; class Insecta; order Hymenoptera; family Ichneumonidae; genus Ophion; species Ophion costatus. The sequence goes on from OX632356.1 coordinate 31,768,122, forward strand.
AGGAACTAAAGAATACAAAATAAATTGCTGAGTACGGACACAAAGCATAACAAAAAATAAAATGTCTCTACGCTTATCAGAATATATATGTGAAAAACTTGATGGAAAATTAAGTTCCGAATAAACATGAAAAAAATTCCGAATAAAAAAATAAGAAAAGTTCTACAATGAAAAAAAAATCTCATAAAATCCACTTATTATTGCAGTATCTAGAAAAAAATGTATTTGTATATCTATTTATTATTGCGAAGTATAAGGTTTATATGTTCATCGATGACTCATGTGGTTACCCCTAAATAAACATTGTTGGGACCTTACATCATTACCTTATCCAAACCCCAGATGGGATAACCCTGTGAAAACGTTATGAGGACGTTATCGGTACTTCCCATCGCAGGGTTGTCCCAATGCTATTTTTATCAGGACCTTGAGAGGCATTCCCTATTTAGGGTTCACCTGAAAAGGTCCTTATGCCGTATAGGGTTGTTCCTATGAAAATTTCTAGTCGGGTACATTTAGACGGGAAAAATTAAGGCATTTTGAGGAATTTTTTAAACTAAGAGATAATTATTCTACAATGATCAAACTATAGGTATACTTTGATAGTATATTTAAGTATACATAACAATTTTTTAAATTCGTTTGTTATCAAAATGGCGGCGCTGTGGCAGAGTGTTACGGCACTTTTACAGTAGACTTAGATTGGAACAAAAATTTAAACATTTTTTTAGTTAGAATATGTATAGTTTCTATTTGACGGTAATTAAAATGAATAAAATGCAAATTTAATAAAAGGGCACTCATTCACAAAAAGAGTCTGAATGTCTGTAAAATTTGGATTAAAAAAGTTGTCTTTTCTAATTTTTCAAAAACGATTCTCGTCAAGTAGAAGGCAGCATTATCAATATTTCTACGAAGTTTTAACTCAATCAGCTTGATAGTTTTTGAGTAATCCTGCACGCCAATTTCGTTAATCCAATTGTGAGAACAACGCGTTTGAAGTTTACTCCCGCTCCGATCCGAGCGGTGACGCATCGTTGACGAGCTGCAACGTTTGAAGTTTTTCGAATTTCGCTTTGAAACTTCGGGAAAATATTCTTCACCTCGTGCTATCGTTAAAAAAAGGAAATCTACTTTTTTATTGTTGTAAATATATATCCCGCCTTAACGGCTGATTCATAATCAATGTATAAGAAAGATAATATCTCTTGTTTTTACTGAATAAATGTAGGGAAGTTAGGGCTTTCCCAAATTTCCCAGTAGGTGCCCTTGTGCAAACGCGATACAGGCAAGCATGATAAAAGCTCCATTTTTCTAATGCATCACTAAAGATGTAACATGTGTCAAGTAAAATGGAAAAGCGATGTGATTATAAAAGTCCGCAATGAGCATACGAATGGACATTAAAAAAAGAAAATGAAGTTATCCGTACTTCACTCTATGCATTGATATACAATTTGACAAAACCCTGCGAGATCAAGGACATTACCGGAGCAATCTCAAATAATCCCTTCGATCGTGTCAATTTAACACCTATGTATATCGTTACAAATTATATCGTATATCCATTTAGGAGAGGAAAACACTCGTGGCATAGCTTTCACTCTCTGAAATAAGACTGCTGTAGAAAAATGCTCGCGCGTGGCTTTCTCCCCCCTGTGTTGGGACCCGAGGAGCAATCACACTCGGACACGAGGGGTCGCTAATTCGATTACCAAAAGCACCCACCCTTCCTTTCTCCATCTCTCTCTTTGCGCCGTTCCCACTTGCCCTTCTTCCGCTCCACTCGTACATCTGAACAATTCTCTTTTCGCGATCTTGCAGCCCTCGCGTCTGCCCTCAAACGCTTTTCAAGTGATTCTCATCGCAAGATTTTTCCTCGTTCTCGCGCGTATTTGTGTAGGATGTTTCAAAACCACCTGACATTTTTATTTATCAATATAACGTATTATTTATTTGAAAAGTACGAATACTTTTATTTCAATAGAAGGCACAAGCATGAAGGTTATGTGTGGAACACAATATCCGATAAATGTCCGCCTCGTCCCTGTTTGCAAACGTTCACTCTTTTGACGAAACTTTCAATAACATTTTGGCACAATTGCGGACTAATTTCATTAATGGTGCGTCCAATTGCTTCCTCGAGTTCCGGAATGGTCTGTGGACCATTGGCATACACTTTTCCTTTCAGAAAACCCCAAAGAAAGAAGTCCAATGGCGTCAAATCGCACGATCTTGGTGGCCAATTGACATCGCCGCGGCGCGTGATAACACGACCGTGAAACTTCGTCTGCAATAACTGCATTGTTTCGCCCGCAGTGTGGCAAGTTGCGCCATCTTGTTGGAAGTATATGTCTTCCAAGCCATACCGTTTGTGCCATTTATCGGATATTGATTTCCACACATAACCTCCAAATTTGTACTTTGTATTAAAATGAAAATATTCGTACTTTTCAAACAAATAACACGTTTTATCAATAAATAAAAATGTCAGGTAATTTTGAGACACCCTTTACGATGCTGCGAGAAAATGCCCTATTTATCCACCACGTGAGTTGCAGCGCTATCGGTGGCGAGGAAAATCACCCTCTTGTACATATGTTGCCTCGTCGTCTGGTCTCATGAATAATCAAGCGAGAACGAGCGGCTGGGACTTCGTACGTTGTTACGAAATAGGTATGTATACACATGCCGTGGAGGCATTTTCTGTCGCTAACTGGCTGCGAGTCGCTTCACACACTCGCGTGTTATTTGACGGAACAAGCTCTCGCTCTCATCGTTTTATACATACAGACTACGCGATCCTCCCCCATTCCAACGATCACTAATCTCCCACGAGAGATATTCCGGCGTTAATGTGACTAACGTAATTAATTTCCTCGAGGATCTACTTGATAGGGTGGATCGCTCGGTGAATCATTGGCCGCTTCAGTGATTTGTTCATTTCTATCAGGAATATCATTGTCCGAGGGGTGGAGGAGAAAATTCGAGTTCCTTTGCGATCTTCTCCATCATCTCACTCCCGTACTCAAGCAACTTATCCGAGACTCTGACAATTTGTTTAGAGTGTGGAACTCACTCTTGTACTCAAGCAACTTATCCGAGAACCGGACAAACACATTTCAACCCATATTTGTGTCAAAAACAATGAGAAACACCAAACGGGATGAATTCTCCATAAAAATATATATTCCATGGATTAAACTTTTTTAAATGTCACGTGGATGGAGCCAACCATTCATTTATTAACATTTGGCGGCGTATCAGGGAAGAAGAGATTTTTGTTTACTCATGGAGTGTTTTACGACTGATAAAAACGGTTATGGAAGTTTTAGTACTTAGCGCCAGACGCTTACACCGACCACTATATGCTATTTATCAAAACTTATAACGGGAATTTAAAGTGTTTAATTTTATTCCAGTGATCGATCAGCTATTTGTTCCTCTGACTGAAAGACGTATGCATACGATGTGTACGTTCGCGATTACGATTCCTTAATCATTTAGAGAAGATGGACGCAGCCAATTTGTACGCTGCAACAGAAGAATTAGTGACAGTCTACAAAGATTATTTGGAACCCAGTCCTCGAAATAAGGCACTTCAATTTATATCTACACGAAGAAAACAGGGGCCTAGTAGTTTAGAATTAATACTATGCGTCTAAACAAAATATCATTAAATATAAAAAAGTATTGAATGGAAGATAAAAATTGTCATTATGGTATAGTAATAATGAAGAAATTTAAATTTTAACCTACGATATGGCACGTAAGCTGATACAAATAATACATTTTATTCGGCATATTGTGATTTTTTGTAGTATTCAAAAAATATTTTGCCCACGTGATTGGAACAATAAGTTTCCAGTATTCTACAAAAAGTACGGTATAAAGACTCACATTTTACTAATAACTTCGTAATATTTTTCGCTATACGCCGAAGATTTATGGCATGCGTATAGTGAACTCTATACATACCGAAAATTCATGCTATACGTGTAGTAAAATCCATATGAAAATATAGCGTGTAATAAAGGTTGGTATTTTACAACGCACGCATTATTTTTACTATACAGCACATAGGACTCACGCCTATGCGAGAATAGTTTCAAATGTAATTTGCACGCGTCATTTTTACTATACGGTGTGAGAATCATTTATACACTTCTATAACAACAAGTCTTAGAATTCCGAACTGGCAGTAAACTGCTATACTTTTGTAGCACTGAATATTAGAATTCTGGCAACCAGTGTTAGAATTTGAGGCCGTATTTTTCTCCGTGTATCTAATTGATATATAGAAAAAAGGACAATCAAAAAGACCGATCTGAGGAGCTGTTCTATTATCAAATAAATGAAAATCACTATTTCGGAGCTACATTTCCTAACACTGAAATGACATTAAGTACTCAGTGTTTACGGTGTCAAGTGCACTGGAGAGCACTCATTTTCAAAAACGAAAGTGATAACAATTCGGTTACGAACAACAATGAGACAAAATCACCCGTCAAATTTATCACCGCTCAGCATAACAAGTGATTTACTTCAGAAACTCGATTTCACCGAAATCACTAATGATTTTCCGTCAAAAAAGCTCGCAATGGTCCATTCCCCTAACCATCGAATTTTATTTTTTTATTTCTTCGATTCGACCAAATCTACGTATGTTTATTGAAAAGATATTTTTTGTTCGCGATATGTCATTTCAAAACTATAACAAAAAGTTGTCCTCTTAGTTGGAAAATAATCAGGGTCCTTCCACCTCTTCGCTGTCCCATGACCTGCACACCTTTGAATTCGGCCCTGCGCTCCCCCTTCAAAAATAAAAAATCTCGGGCCATCGAGCTTCTTTAGGTATGGCTATGAAAATGATTTTACGAACGAGAAAAACGGCCCGGGTCGGATATTTACCTCGTTCCTACAATAGGAGACAAAACGCATTGCTCTTGGGGTCCAGTGTTATTAATTCTCATCGAGCACAACGGGCGGGTATAATTCCGCCCGTCTTTCCAATTGACTTTTCAATTTTCAAAAATAATTCGCTCATCGAATATTCGTCACCCAATAATTCATCAATTTACACTACAAATAATCGACAATCTATCGAACGTGTATATATATATATATATATACACACACACACGGGGTGCCCTGTTATGAATGGCTAATCCTGCAACTATCGATAGGTGAGATCCTTTCCTACCACATGCTGGAATTTCAGTTTAGTGTGAAAGTCCCACGGTTTTCGAGATTAAAATCATCTACTTTTGGTCTTTCGCATGCCATTTCTACAAATGATAACTTTTTTTACCCGGTTTAAAAAAATACTCTTGACTATTTATTCTACCTAGAAAAGTCTTCTTTTTAACCTTAAATGTTACGGAAACTTTATGCAAAAAAATCTCATGCAGAATTTGCATACAAACAAATTCGAACATCGGACTTTGATAGTCTGCGGTAAAAAAAAAAGTACTATCCATATCGTGCCAATTACTTTAAAAAGTGACTTAGTTATTGTCGATTCGTATCATTTGTAGAAAAGGCATGCGAAAAACGAAAAGCAGACGATTTGAAAAAAAGGAACGTAAAGCCCAAAAGCTCGAAAACCGTGGTACTTTTACTAAACTGAAATTCCAGCATATTGTAGAACGTGATCTGACCTATCGACGGTTGCAGGATTATCCACTCTTCGGTAACTCAAACTGCTCGACTGTGCAGTTTTATTGCGAAAAAAAAACTAAACGGTCAAAATAGCTCAAATTTTGGCAATAGGCGCAAAAAGTATCGAACAAAATCATATGAAAATTTCAAATCCGAATGGTGGATTCGTAGTAATGATCGTATCTCCTTAAATGGTCCAACCTGTATATATATCAATAAAAATTGAAAGAAGCGCAGCGAACGAAGTTTCGCTGCAAGAGGAAGGAGCCCGGAAAATAATCCCAGAAATTCTATTTCTCGCGAGTATAACCCGTAGATCAGTACGGAGGGCGCGATATTTCAAAAATTTACCCCGACGTTCGCGTACTATATATAAAATAGCCGTCTTGACCCGGGGGATGATACTCGCGCTCATAGCTCATGATTCGTGTTCGGTGGACACTGCGCTGCGTATACCCATCTAATATGTACCTTTTACAAACTCATACACACGATAGAACTGACTTTTCGCAGTTCTTTCGTAAAGATTTCCTTCCAACGGGGATATGAAATGGCTAACTCCGTAAGCGTACGAGGGGTCTTGAGCACTGACCTAAGGGTTTCCCTTGCATGCGAGGTCCGAGGGATCTTGAACCATAAATACATAAGTTTTGTCGGTTCTCGTGGGGAACACAGTCGAGGGAAAAGTGCTACTTTTGTACAAACTATATCGCTTTCTTTTGCGATTTTTTTCCTCGACGAGATATATCAAGGGCTTGATCTACTGCAGCACTCGGTTTCTCTTATTCACAAAATATTGACCCGAAAAAACGACAACGAGATAGCCCGCGGTCATTGCCCTTAGTCTTCGGACTACTTTTACCCTTCTAATTCTCGTCTGGCCAAGGGATATGAATAAACGAACCGTAGAGAATGTGCTGAGCAGCGTTGGACTGGGCCAATACTCGGATGGGTGACCGCTTAGCTGCGTACAGGCTCGCGCGCTGAGCCCCCGGCTGGAGGCAGTTTTATCGAGTTTCCGGCACGGGTTTTCACAGTTTCCCTGTACCCTCGTGGAAATAAGCTTCAGTAATGTATCGGGAAAGAGCGACTTTGGTCAACTCCGACTAGAAATTGACGTTGGGTTTTTGTACAGTTCTTTGCTGGGTCAACCCAACTCCTTGTTGGGTCATTATCGGGCTACCCTTTCAGGTTTTTATAGGGTGTGTAACGACCTTCTAGGGTTTTCTTTGGGTTCTGTCAGGTTTTGCCTCGGGTAAGCCCAATTTTTTGTTGGGTTCTTATCGGGCTACCCTAACGGTCCTACCATTAACCCACTGAAATCAGTAGCGTTGCATGGATTTGGGTTGGGAATTTTTTAGAACGTTATCAAAATGGGAAAAATCGGGAATGAGTTGGTAGAAAAACAATCTACCCTTCATTGATTGAATTCACAATTTATCGTTTTTGTTTGGTTTTATTTATTTATGGTTACATGTAAGCAAGAACACTTTTCATTAATTTTTAAATCACATATTCATTTTTTGATTAAAGATAGAGGAACTAAAGAATACAAAATAAATTGCTGAGTACGGACACAAAGCATAACAAAAAATAAAATGTCTCTACGCTTATCAGAATATATATGTGAAAAACTTGATGGAAAATTAAGTTCCGAATAAAAATGAAAAAAATTCCGAATAAAAAAATAAGAAAAGTTCTACAATGAAAAAAAAAAATCTCATAAAATCCACTTATTATTGCAGTATCTATAAAAAATGTATTTGTATATCTATTTATTATTGCGAAGTATAAGGTTTATATGTTCACCGATGACTCATCTGATTACCCCTAAATAAACATTGTTGGGACCTTACATCATTACTTTATCCAAACCCTTCCATTACCTTATCCAAATTGGAAATGAATATGTATATATATGTGTGTGTGTGTGCGCGTGTAGGTGTGTGTGTGCGTGTGTGTGTGTGTGTGTAAAACTGTATGCGGTACTTTTTTGGTATATTTTTTATTTCAACATTTCTGTACAGTCCTTTTATTAACTGGGTCGAGTAGAAAAATCGCGTTTTGATTTAAAAAATGGTTTTTCCGTACGTTTTTTTGTCAATATTACGACTCGAGATCTACCCGTGCAGATGTGTGGTAGGGATTCAATGGGGAGCTTTACGCAAGGCTCAGATGGCGCCTCGTGAACATAAGGTAAACAAAAGAAGCTGTCAACATGCGCGGGACATTTTCACGCTGTCTGTCTTGTACTAAAATCATATGAATGGACATAATGGACAATGGATAATGGATAATAATTACGGATATTTGACTACACCGGAATTGAAAAATCGGCTTCTACTCTTTTCTTCCTCTGTTTATTCTTCAAAGTTTCTTTTTTGCTTCAAACAAACAGGGAAGGTATAACCACCTTTTTCTATATTTCCCAGCTCAGTTTCATCTCCGTAAAGAATGAAAATGAGCTAGGTAAGTATAATGTGATAAAATAGTACCAGAAGGTTTATAAAATGCAAATATTTCCAATAGAAATTTTTAGGTTGTGATAATTAACTACTTAAAAATATACTTTTAGAAGTAAATAGCGTCGAAAATATTACATTCATACACTGAGCTGTAACAAATCCTTCATTTCTATAGTCTACAGATATAATATGATCAGAATATAGCCTTGATTGTTTTGTGGCTGAATGTGCTTGTGACGTATAGCAATTTCCTATTGCTTGCGAAGTTTTTCGTTTTTCGGGAATGAACAAACGCCTTCGTGTCTGTATTCAATTGCACAAATTCTTCATAATTTATTCACGACAAACGGATTATTTAAAGAAAATTCAACACTAGTCCCAGAAAAACGGGCAAAACTATAGAGAATCTGTCTAAACGTCATATTCTGCTTACGTTATAACACAATGTCCCCTCTAGCGGGATAATTTGGCAGTACGGTTCCAATCGGCATTGCCCATTGGAATCGGATGTAAGAATCGAATTTGAATCCTAAAGGAAACTACATTATCGAGCGAAATTCGATAGGATTCTTCATGGACCCTATCGCATTCTGTACGTTGAATATTATAAACAAAGCGTATCGATTTACAAAATGCGTGATTCTCAAAAGAGTATAAATTTTGTCTTAAAAGAGTATATTTTAAAAATCGATTTGAATCGTATCACTGAAAAACGATTGTAGTTGTCGTTTATTTATTTTACTGCATTTTTACACAATATCAGCGCCTACGACGCGTGCAGGTTATGTTTCAACACACCGAGTTTATTCTCATGACTTTTCACAATTTTTCGATTCCAACATGCCAAGAATTCTCAAACGACGAAAACAAACGAATAAACAATGGATTGAACAAAAATTGACGAACATTGAAGGGTTGTCCATAGTTTTCATTTTTTTTCTAAATTGTCTTTACAAATCAGTATTTTCAGGAATGGAAAGACAGAGAGATGGAGATGAAGATTTTTATGGGTAAGAATCGACCGCACTGACATAGAAGGAAACCCCAAAACTACAAACGTAAAACCTGAATAAATAAATAAAAATTTACAGATAATTAGACATATTTAATAATAGAAGGGATGAGAGAGAGAAAGAGACACACTGAGGTAGTGCGGGCCCTTTTCGGTATCTTATGTAAAATGTTCTAGAGCTGCGGTGAAAATTAAAAAATAGTATACTTAAGGGATAACACCACTCTAGGATTTTGGAAAAATCGTTTTTTTTTGCTTAAAAATACTCTGGGTTCATAAAAACGATATGTTCTGTAGCGGGAATTTTTCTTTAAAAGGTTCAATTATCGACTTTGCCGCAGCGCCAAAGAGCGCACGCTGAGTGCTCGTACAACGTTAAACGCGTTTTGCTCGAAACCACTTTTTTGCAACTGGAGGACCGATTACTCGAACACTTTTGCATGGATCGATTTGAAATTTTGGTAGTAGCTTCACAATTACACTCTCTATGGGAGTACGTAGGTGTTTTTTTTTATTAAATTTTGGATTGAATGAATTTTTTTTACAAATAATTTACTGCTTATTTTTTGGGTGAAAAATCGATTTCTTTCTTTCAAAGTGCGCTATTTGTTCAAAATTTCATAAGACAAATATCCCTACGTAGTCCCATAGCTAATAATATATAGATTACAATTTTTTTTGGCTTTTGTTCCAGGTTCCTTATCCTTTACGAGAAAATCGTCCTCCCGTGAAGCTATTTGTAAAAAAAATACGTTCTTCAAGATGAGCTCTGTCGCCGCTATTTTGTATGAAAATTGTAATACATTTTTCTCTTATACTTTAAGGCCTTAGGCCACAGTAACGGATATAAAATCATGTGCGAATTTAACAATTTTTATTCGTATGAAACAGTGATTCACTCATAAAATTAATTACACATCTATTTAGTATAAATATCAATGGCCGACTACTAATATTTTCTTTTGTTATCTTTTCTTAGGCGCGCCGCGGCGTGACATTTAGCACCCACAATTTTTGACCTAGAACACAAAACAAAAATTCTCGGCAATCTACATTAGAATACATAAAGAAGTACGTAAGGAATTTACAAAATATTGTTTCATTCAAAAGTTGTAGGTATTTGAACTTAAAAAATAAATTTTCAGCGAAAAATTTCGTTATAACTGCTCACAAACTGCGCATAAAATAAAAAGTTTTCGATTAAGGGGTTACACCCACTTGCGATTTTGAAAAAATCGATTTTTTTTATTGCATTTTTTTGAAGTATAAGTATCTGAGAATATGTCCTGAAAATTTCAAGTCGATCTGAACAAAATTGACTGAGATATGAGCGTTGAAAGAGAAGAATCCGTGAATTGAAGAACTGAAATTGAAACTTTAAACGCGTTTTTCTCAAAATGGCATTTCTGAAGTCGGTGACCAAGATTACTCGAACACTAATGAACCGATCTTCTTGAAATTTTGCAGGCTTATTTAATACATGAAAATGTAGGCTTTAATCGTTCGATTTTTTTTCGAAAAAAAATGGCCGTTTTATAGCCAAAAAACGGCCGTTTTTTTTCGTTAAAATCGAACCATTAACTTTGACTGTCCGCCATTTTGTGAAAAATGAATATTTTTTAAAATCCTTCGATTAAAGACCAGTTTATACTTATATTTGACTAAATCCATCCGCATTTTTTTTTCAGATGATCCACTTCGCCGCAATGCTGGTCACCGCAAACCGTGTATATAAAAACATTATTTCATTAACGGCCATTTGCCACTAAACAATGTAATATTTTTCAATAAAAAAATTACTGAAAGTTCTTCAAGATGTGTTCTTTAAGATGGTATATTGATCGATTAAAAAAGTTTTGTAGTTTTCTTTAAAAAAATTCATGAAAAAGGCCTTTTTTTGCGCTACAAGTGGGGGTAACGCGTTAATCAGAAATTACGTACGTACTTCTCTGCGAAATGCAATTAGGAACATAACTTTTAAATTTGAAGTAAATCGAATCAAAATTGATGAAGTCATTTGTCCCGCCAATTGGAAAAAAGCTGTTTCAAAAAAGTTCGAGTAGTTGGCCATTTTGGACATCGAAAAAAAAAATTCTAACAGCTTGATATTCACACCTTAGTATGAATATCAAGCATAAAGTATTTTTTATGATTTAGTGTTTATTATTTAGTATGAATATGAAACATAAAATTAATCACACATCTATTTATGGCTGTGTAATTAATTTTATGAGTGAATCACTTTTTCGTACGAATAAAAATTGTTAAATTCGCACATGATTTTATACTCGTTACTGTGGCCTGAGGCCTTAATATGTGTTAAATAAACCCTCTCAGAGGAATCCTACTGCTTTCTTCATATTTCCGAAATAAATTGTCACATTTAGGCCTTATTCTCTACCGCTAGAGTGGTGTTATCCTTTAAGGAGGTAGATTTTCTATCGATGTGATTTGAACGCGGGCGGAGCCGAGGGCACAGCTAGTACATATAGATACACATTTGTCATTTTACTAATGTCCACCATCGTATAACACGCGATGTACGCGGCGAAGTAGAACATTCAACGACTATACGATGAATTGCTCGATGTGTGCCTACTCGTGTTGGTTCGTGGCTCGGGCCAGATTGCTTTTTGATTTGCGTTTAATCGGGAAAAGTTATGGACCCCGGAGAAATGACGTTTAACGCTTATAAGGGGATGGGGTGTGGCGGCGTCGTAACGCTGGAACACGCGAACTCTTCGCTCTGCGGGATTCACCAACCCCAACGCGTCTACTCCGTACGCACGTTCATACATTTACATCGGTATACACGCTATAAACCCACGCTCATATTAAACCATAAATCTATGCGAATTTGAAGGGCCTCGCTGAAAAGTACTCGCGACGAAAACTCGACTGCACGGGAGCGAGGAGAAAAAAAACTTGTTCCGCCACTGATGCATCCCTACCTTCGTGTCGGTTGTACGATTCTCAGCTTCCCATGCAGGAATATGCTGGGGAGTCCGCAGATCTTACCACATCCCTATAGGCATTTAATTAGGACGGCGCACGTAGGGAGTCCACATTTGAATCCAAGTGGATTCCGCGATAATTCCTGACTGACGTCGTTGAGAATTTTCTTTTGAAATTCTCAACCGGCATTGGCTGAATCACCCGAAAGAAAATCTTTTCGTGATCCCATGCACACATTTGTTTGGGAGCCCCAAGATGCACACTCATCTCTATAGGGATTTCTAAGGGATACCGCACATAGGGAGTTCTTATTGGGGTAGAATTGGATTCTGCATCGTTCCCCGATGAACGCCGTTTGACCATTCTTACCACGTTCGAATCGAAAATAAGTGAAAAGTGACGAGAAAGAACTCGGCGTTTTGAAACATAACCTGCACGTGAGCGTGTATGTGTGCGGTGACGTTTTGCCAAAGTGCAGTAAAATGAACGCCAAACAGGTATTAAAGTGGGTTTTCAGTAATGCGATTCAAATTGATTTTGAAAATATACTTCTTTAAGCGATTTATACTTTTTTAAGATCCACTCCTTTTGTATATCTATATATATTGTTTAGAAAATTCGATGTCCAGAATGCGATGGGATCCATCAAGAATCGTATTGAATTGTGTCCGATAATGTGAGAATGCTCCAAGAGTCAAACTGGATTCGTACATTGGATTTCAATGGGGAATCCCGATTAGAATCCAATGCACGAGCGTGAAGTTTTAGGGAAATGCGATGACTCATTCCCATCAGAAAGTAGGAAAAAGTATGAAAATCCAATTGGATTCCCACGAGAATATCTGCACGGGTTTCGGCATCGAAAGAATTTACGTCTCGTATTTTGGGCTTTTTCGCGTCTTTATTCGCGAATATACGAAAAACGCGATTAAAAGAAAACCGTATGGCAAATCTAGGAATTCACTGTGATCTTGGAAAACCGCGACTTTTGGAAAAACACATTCCACATTTTTGGAAAAACCGCATGACATGTTTGAAATTCATGCGGTATAGTACTTTGCAAGAATTGTAATCCGTCGGAAAAATAATTAATTACGACATTTGTGCGGTATTGAAATTCACTTGAATGGAAAACGGAATATAGGCGAAAAATTATAAGCATTTTGTTTCCCCTGGATATCGATTTAATCTGATGCGACTTTTTCAAGAATATTTGGGGGCCTTCCAGAAATGCTATCATTGCGATAAAAAAAATTTGATGCATTATAATGCATCGAAATTATAATTATTCAGGTATAATAAAAAGTACAGTTAAAAATAGTGGAGAATGTTTTAGATTTTTCTTGTTGGCAATTCATCTTGGCGTCGTTTGCCTTGGATTCGATCTTATTACGTCTTTGAGTAAAAGTCACTCAATTAGGCAGTGTATGATATAAACCCAGTATATATATATATGCCCATTGCTTTGAGTCTGTTTATCAGGCCTGTAAAATGCCCGATCATTTACAAAAGTGAAATCAAACCTCAAGGGAGAAAACAGACCGGAAATGGGAAGGCCCATAATACCCGGAGAAGTATTATTGGGTTACATAATATGTAACGAAAAGAAGCCACAAGCGTCTCGGGAGTCTTTCTCCGCTGGTCAAACGGCCAAAAAGTCCAGCGAACGAAGGTGGCTGTACAGCAGGGAGAATCACTATGTCTCAATCACTTGTGAGCTTTATTGGGCGATCATCGTGAATTATAAAAGACTTCTCCCGGCGATTTCATCGCAACCCTCCGTATGTATTTCCCCTGCAGCTATAGACGGCGAGAGCTAGGCGATACTGTACGACGTACACGAGGTCGAGATCAGTGTGCCTTTACTCCGCAGTACGTAGGCACTCAATACAGCGAAAGAAGACACTTTGGTTTCAATTGTTTACGAAGAGAATTTTTTAATTCGACACTCCCAAGCTCGTGGAGTCTTTATCTTGAGGTACCCTAATTTCTGTGCCACCGAATTTATTGGTGGACTTGATTGGTGATCGGAAAACTGAACTTCTTTTGAAAGAAAAATGAGCACGGAATTCCGAACGCATTCGTTGAAAGTGTCCCAATTGTCGAAAGGAGAGAATGATACGTGATTTCGAGGGCTGCTCACCTTTTCCACTGCTCTCATCCTGATTCACCATCCCTGTTTGCCTCGACGGAACAACGGTGACTTGACTCTCCGTGGATTTTTCCTCGTCCAGACGCGCCTGTTGAGGCTTCGAGTCCGTCGCTGTCGCTTTGACGTCTGGACTGGCTGGGCCAGGATTGTCCCTTGTCGTATCGGCGATCGAGGGTGGCGATGGACACCCCAATAACTTTCTGACTGACAATTTCAGCTCCGGTGTTTTCAGGGTGAAAGGATTACTCGACGTCGCGACCTTTCCAGTTCCCAATATCGTCGTTGTCCCTTTTAACGTGTCGGGACTGTTTCTCTCTTTCATCATTTTTCGACTCGTCCTCTTGATCTTCGTCGTCGTTGACAAATCTTCGGGCTGCAAACGCGTTTCCGGCGATGATGGCGGGTTCTCATCTTCCTGCGATGTTTCCGTGTCGCAGGAACCATCGGGATTCACCTTCGTCCCGTTGCCATCTGATGAATCAACCCAAATCACACTCTCTTTCAAATCGACTCGAAAAACTTAACAGGTCGTGGATGCATCGGATCAATGGTGTGTCCAAACGGTCCTCTGACATTTTTCGAAATGTTCCCACATCAGGGGAGGGCTATAGTAAGAACGGTTGATACCCAACACTTGTTATGACAAATTGTTTCAAAATAGGATGAAATAATAATCGTCAGGCTTGCATTGCAAAAAAAGTTGCCAGTTGATATTTACCGCGATACCATTTGATGTAAGAATAGCATGCCTGCAACAGGCTACTAAGTTTATGAAAACAAACTGTCCGATTGCAATAACGGGACAGACACTGCGAGCTGCGAATTTCGAACGTTTGCAAAATTATGAAATCGAAGATTTCTTGCACCCGGAATAAGCAGTGCTGGAAATCCTTCTTGAATGATTTGTTTTACGTAAAAACGCCTGAAAATATTTGTAAAGTAATTCCACTTACAAGGAACATCAGTTAAGTGTCTGCCTTTGATTTTGTGGAAACTCGTATGGTGCGATAAAGCATTGAAACCTTTTAGACGCGTATCTTTTTTTATCGGTTAAAAAATGGTTTTACGACCTGTCGTACCTTCATTTTTTTTCAATACTTTCAGTGGGTTTTTCATCCCTTTACATTGGAAGTTTGTTTCATTCAGATCGGTGGACTGCTTGTAGGTGAAACCGCAAAATCGCGCCTCGACACGTTTTTTCTCTAAGGGGTGGTTTCCCCCTTAAAACCGTTTTTCCGTGAACAAAAAAAACTACGTATCCAATAGTTTTCGATGCTTCATCACATATCTGAGTTTCAACAAAATCGAAGGCGGGCACTTAGGTGATGTTCCTTGTTGCCATCAACACGCGAAATAGGCAACAATTCAGACACTTCCAGGTTCTACATGTTCACGATCTTTTTTTTATAAAAGATTAGGCTTCATGATGAAAAGTTGGATCAATCCGAAACTCTGTACAAGATAATCTTGACGACGGCTCGATTGTAAAGTTTCAATTTGATAGTGATGTAGTTCTTCAACGGTGACATAGCAATCTCATGATGAACTATCAATTAACAAGCTTGTTTTGTATTTATCATCAATAGCTCCTAGTGAAATGGTCAGTCGCCGACCGCCAAGCCACATGAAGTTGTCCGAGACTGCTTGCAACCCGCATAAATAATAAGTCCCGTTTTAAACATTTCCCACACCTACCAAAAGCTTTCGACGCAAGCTACCCTCAAAAAGAGCCCATCCGATTGATGAAAGACACGGATTTAGTTTTCCTGACTTAGATAATCATTTTGTTCACTGATTGCGTTGGTATTCCATCGATCGATTGCATCCAAGACCCGCTGTCTCGGAAACAACCAGAATCGAGGTAGGCTCAACGTGAGGGAACGAGAGGAAACACGGCTCACGGGAATCATTGACACTGTCGGCACTGCGCGTAGATCCAAGAAGATGAGCGACGCTCAGCGTGATTGCGGCGGTCGTGGTGGTTGTCGTCGCGAGATTGTTGCTCTGGATGGGTAAAACCGTACAGTTGGCACTAGATCCGATGTTCTCGGTAAGGATCCCGGGATCATTACGCGGCTCATCGACACCGGACTGCTGATAATGAAGATGTTGATGCTGATGATGATGATGACGGTGATGATTAGTCTTCTCAACGGCGGCTGAAGTGACAACGGTTTCGCGATGTTGATGCTGCGGATGGCTCTTGGCTGGATTCTTGGTATGATCGAAACTCTTCGAGACAAATTGGGCGAGTTGTTCCATTATCGCGATGAACGAAAAATAAATAACACTTGTCCGACGGTATGGACAGCTACCGTGGACCAACACGGGATGTTGCCGTGCTGGCTCGGTGGCCGCGCGACGGCGGCTTATCTCGTCTAGGTTATCGTCAAAATCGCGTCGTAACGTCTACGGAGAAATACACACGCACACACACACACAAACGCCACACGTTTGCAATGCTCCAAGACGAGCGTCAACTTCGCCGAGAGTTGATGCTCCACGCGCGTGCCTCCCAGTGCCGCCATTTTGGAGCCGGCCAATCCGAAGCCACGTAGGCGTAACCTGTAACCGCCCCGATTCTCATCCCTTAAGCAAATTCTCCTCTGTACATTTTTTCTCTTCTTCTTCACCATCCCCCGCCGTTGGTACACACTTACCCCGCATTGCTGCCAACCGCAATTTCCTCCTACCCTCTTTGTACCGCTCTCCCTCTCTCTCTCAGTCTCTCTGCGTTTGAGTGTGCGCGCGCTCCCAGCTCTCTCATTAGCATTGCACCCCATTTGCAGAAGCTCTTCGCGCTCTCACCGCACTCCGCCCATCCTCAAATTCACCCTTCGGACGACTGTAGAGAACCCTATAAACGCCACCACTATCGTCAAAGCGACACGGTTATCCGTCCGCCCCGCTTTTCCCACCGGAACTAGGAACGACATGTTACTGCTATATGGATCCACGATATCGAATTAGCCCCTTTCATCGCTTTGGCCAAAGTTCCGGCTGGTGTACACATTATACGGTTTCCCAATTGCGCATTTGATTCGACTCTGTCGTTCGAGATACTTTGCACAAGAACGAGAAGCCGTTGAGGATTAAGGGGTTTTTGGACATCTCCGGAGGTTCCTCTTTCAAATGGCGACTCCTTTTCGATTGACAAAATGGCTGAGGCACTGTATTCACGATTGCGCTCAACATGCCCGAGCGTTTCAACGAGAAACGTTGAAGGATGCTAAGTCTTTTTTACACACAGATTATCCTTTCTAATTTCGTAAAACCGCAGATTTCAGTCTGTTCATTCGTTTTGTTTGGAGTAAAATTTAATTGGGTAATTATGCAGTATGAGGACTTTTCCGGAAAACGACGGGAATTTTTTTCTCACCGTCATCTGTTTGTTCCATTACAATGAGTGATATTCCGTCGGGGGAGGCTGACATTTTCCATTGATTTGATAAGTTATGGGGTTTTGAAGTTCGCGGAAACACGTGATAAAATAGGTAATTTTCAAATATTTCGACGCCTATATTGGGGAGATTCAAGTATTATACAATTGTACTATCTTGGTAATTCTTGTGGCCCTAATAAGGGCCGCCGAAAATCTTAAAAAAGATTGATGTCAAACAGTTGCGAAGTTTCTATTCTTCCTTTATGGCTTTGATGACTTCGAAAATCATGTCAAATCGATCACGATGGTGTGGATATTGACGCTTGAAGATTCACGAAATTAAAACATATTTCACGATCACAAAAACAAAACATATCTTATCGTTCCAAAATATATACATTGTTACCTTCATAATACACTATGTATAAGGAAACGCGTAGCTCTTTAGCGACAACAAACAAGAGGCGTCGAAATATTACCTATTTTTGCAAATTTCAATACCCCATAGTATATGGAATTAATGGGAAATGTCAGCCTCGCCCGACGGAATATCACTTACTATAATGGAATGAACATCACGGCCAAAAAAAAAAATTCTTGTTGTTTTTCGGAGAAGTCCTCATACTACATAATTACCTTAAATTGGGCCACTTAAGGGTTACAGTATGACGCCGAGACTGTAACTATATCATTTCTAGAAACTTCGTCTGACTGTTTGTGTTACCGAAATTAATGTGAAAACGGGCAAATCTCTTGCCTGAATCTATAGTATTTGGTACCTTTGGCAATAAATGCTTGCAAAATTGCCCTGCGCTTCGTTTCATCTGGATCCGTCAGCCAGAACATGACAAATGAAGATTTTCGATTTGCAAGGATAGCAGCGTGTCACGGCCTTCAACATTTGTAAGGCAGCGCTGAAGTGAACATCCAAGATAAAAAACAAACAACTTTGACAGCTTTGGTGAAAATCTGCTTTGATTAAAAAAAAATTCTTAGTAAAGTGATTCATTTAACGGCGAAGAGAATTTTTTTTTATTGCATGGAAAACGTTTTTTTACATACATAGAACACGTTTTTCATAATAACCTTCGTATATAACGGGTGTATAAACTTGAGGCCCAAAAAGTGATCGATTTTTAATACATTTTTCTGATGAGAATATTGGGATGATGCGTCTTGCCGAGGTTGAGTTTTTTCATTGATTAATGTTCCTAAATATTGAAGTTATTATCATTTGAACAGAGTACCACCGTTGCTGCATAGCCAATTGGTGTAGATAGCACTGACAATTAAGGTGATTTGGGACCAATAAAAAAAAATGTATTTTTAGTATAATAATAAAACTTTCGTATGACCGAATTCTTTTTTGAATTTTTGAAAATTACGAAAATGGCAAACTTTGGGAAAAAAGTTCGATTTCTCACCAAAGAGAAGAAATTGAATAATTTCGAATTATCAAACGGATAAACATTTTTTTTTAAATCGTCTGGTCGTGCGATCGAAAATGTTATAAATTATGCTCTACTCAATTGTCAAGTACTGGACGAATAGATTTTGCGATACGACTTGCACCGTTTCGTAAAACATAGTTTTGAGAAAAATGCAGAAGAAACAAGAGTAAATCGCAGCGGGGTGGTTTGCCGTACTATAGAGGGCGATCTGACTCTTCACATAAATCGTCACAATTCGGTCAATTTCTAGAATTTTTACAACACCTTTGTTGTAAAGTTCCTGTAAAGTAATCTATTGTAAAGATCCAAGGCTATGAAACTATGCTATAGAATAGTCGTAATTTCGAAATTTTCAAGCATATGCAGATCTTTTAAGGATGTTGAACAATTAACAATTAACAAACAAGTTGAACAATTAACATTAACATGTTTGTTAATTGTTAATTGTTAATTACATATAGTGACCCTTGTCACAGCTATTTATTGAACAATTAACATTAACATGTTTCATAGGGACTCAACATCCTTAAGGATGTTAAGGATCCTTAAGGATGTTAAGGAGGTTAATTGTTCAATAAATAGCTGTGACAAGGGTCACTATATGTAATTTACATCAAGTGCGATCGGGGCAGCTGTAAAAGCTAAATCAAGGAGGCGAGTTTGGTATTCAGTCAGCAAAGTGAATGCTGTATCTAAAAATTTTTCGCACGTAAAGTGTACTAAAAAGTAAAAGCTCCGCTTTGGTGGATGACGGCCCAAAGTGTCCCTAAGTCACATCACGAGGTGCACAGTAACAATAAACGTGTGCGGGACGACGGGGCGAATTCAGATTCGATTGCGTTGGCGTACTTGACCGAGTCGAAAGGCTCTTTTTCATAGAAAAAATGAGATTCCGGGAATTGCCCATAGTGCTCCAAATCTACCAAAATCCTTTCCCGAAGAATTTGCTTGTTCTCCAAGTCTACCAAAATCCTTTCCGGACACCCCCTATCGATCTAAACCGGATGAAATAGCAGTCAGGCTATGACTGACCAAAAAATAGCTCCACTCGTCAGCAGAGACCGAGCAAAGTTGAGAAGCAAGAGTGAGAGAGACCGAGAAAAGGCGAAAGGTACAGCGAGGTAGCCAAATGCAGCGAGAAGCGACGAGTGGAAGCGAGAGGTGGCAAGGAGGTCCAAGAGGTAGCCAGACCAGAGGTGGATCGGGGATGGTGCGAGATGGAATAAAAATACCTAAGCGAGGGAGGGCAAGAGTCTACCAAACATCGGAAAATTCCCGTTCAACTGTTTCAGCTGATCCATCTTTTCGGAAATCGACATGTGGCCTGAAATCTGGTTGGAACTTCCTCCGAGTTTTCCTAATGGTTCGTAAACTCCAGCCTCTGCTAGGTTCATCCGAAACCGTTTTCTGCAACTTTTCGAACGGACTTTATCACGAGTTGCGTTGTGCCCTCGTGTGTGCTCGATGGCCAAGCTCCGCAATATTTAAATGCGTTTGCGTTCCCCAACGTAATTGGCCGAGCAAACAGTTTCATCCGATCGTCGCAGCGTTCTCCGGTCCTTCCTGATCCTGCATTTATGGACTTAGTGTTTAGCTCAGACCACACGGTCTCTCTCCCTCTCTTTCTCTCCATCTCTCATCGACCTGGGTCATTCGTGGAAGATGAGGAGCCGAGGAGAGTTTCTCAACACTGCACCATTCATTCTGAGTAGGTGAATGAAGGTGTCTCAGGAGGTCTTGCAGGTTGAAAGAGCTCCCGGAGCAACAGCCCCATTTGGTACCAAGGAGATCCTGCCCCTTTCTTCGGTCCTCCAAATCTGCAATCACCAAAACGCCCTCGATTCAACTTTATACCCATACCCATTACCCGTACCCATTCCTGGTGAACCCGGCTTGACCCGCGCGACCTCGCACGTAGACCCAAACGGACCTGGAACTTCTTTGTTTGCCATTGGGCGCAAGATACATGCAGCCCGGTGTACGAACACGTAGACACATATGGGTGAGCATATGTGTACAGTAGCAACGTAGAAATCGCAGGGAAGAGAACTGGCGGCGCGCTATATACGAAAGGGAGACGAGAGAAACGTGGTTCTCTGTAACGCGGGCAGACGGAGCCAATCAGGACCCAATGCGATTACCTTAACGAGAAATCCGATTACTTATTCATTCCCCCTAACTCGAAATCAGTTTAACTAATCGTTTAATTCGGTCGCTTCTCCCCCCCCCCCTCTCTTTCCCTCACCATCCCCTTCTTCCCTCCCTCTCTATTTCTCTTCCTCCGTCCTTTCGCGAAAGCGTTCCTTCGTAGAGGGGCGATACGGAGGCGCTTCGGCGTATGTACGAAGAGAATGCACGCGAGACGTACCATCTCCGGGGGTCGTTTTGGTACACAGTGTATCGTCGGTAGGGTAAACTGGGGTAAACGTCCGGGGGAAATAGCGCCGGTTGCTGAGCAAGATAGAAGGTGAACCAGAGGTGGGGGTCCGAGGGAGCGATGGATGGTAAAAGAGGGGTGGGTATACGAAATCTGTGGAGAGATAGACAGAGATGGAGGGAAAAAGAGGAAGGGTACGAAGGCCTCGTTCAATTCAATTACGTAATGAATTGTCGTGTCTTGAGTAAACAGCCTTCCTCGTCGTGTCTCTCGCGTCGGATTTCGAAGGATGTGCGTGTGTGTGTGTGCGTGCGCGCGCGCGCGCGCGCGTGTGTGTGTGTGTGTGTGTGTGTGTGTGTGTGTGTGTGTGTGTGTGTGTGCGCGTGCGTGCGTGTGTGTTTGTATATACGCGGTAAAGGGGATGAGGGAGAAAGAGA
The DNA here is from genome assembly GCA_951751655.1 of Ophion costatus. Taxonomy (NCBI): domain Eukaryota; kingdom Metazoa; phylum Arthropoda; class Insecta; order Hymenoptera; family Ichneumonidae; genus Ophion; species Ophion costatus. The sequence goes on from OX632356.1 coordinate 31,790,014, forward strand.
TGACGATGCTGCGGAGATGATGAAGACGAGGGAAGGAGTGAATTCGCGGCAGGATGTGCGCGGATAAAGTGGGAAGGAGGTATGAAGGCAAGGCAAATCAATCCACACACTATACCGTAGCAGGCATATCCTCCTATCACCCGTGGCCTTTCTTCCCTTTATTATATACTACTGGCCTGGGTCCGCGGCTTCGCCCGCGCTTTACCGGTTGACATCGTTATTCTTACTACCTGGTTTACAGTTTTTGATAATTCACGTTGTATACATTTTTCTAAATTTTTATTCCATCTATAGTGGCTTTTTGTCCCTTACATCTTTATTCTAAGTATAGATAGATTGAGTATTTAATTATGAAAATTTCAATGGAAAATGCATTGATTAATATTAATTTTGTTTTAATAAAAAAAATTATAAAATGAAACCCTTGAGTTATGGATAGTATGTTATTTTCTGAAATGAGATTTAATCGATATTACAAAATTTTATTATACACCACGTTTCGCGTTTTTCTTTCTTTCCCGTCGATTAAAATAGAAAGATTTTCTCGGTTGGTTACTCTAGAGCAGGCGACATAGAGCTGACCATGCGAGAAGCAGGCTGTTGGTAGGTCGAGTCCAGCCGCTCGTAGCGTTTGTCCCTGCGATTTATTAATCGTCATCGCAAAGCAGACGGTTAGAGGGAACTGCACTCGCTTGAATTGAAACGGAAAGTTATTGGGAATATGTGGTAACGGAGATATAAACACCATTTCCGCACCCCGTCAGACCTCCTCTCTCAACGACGTTTTATTGTAAAGGAATCAATTGCTCAACTTATACCCGTTCGATTAAAATGAAACATATACCATCTTTGTGGCATTTTAAGCTGGACAACAGCGAAAACCATATTGCATTCGGCTCAGGAGTTCTTAAGTGATGCGAGGGCGAAGAGACGGACAGACTTTACTACTTTATTACAAGTATAGATTATTTCGCCATCTATTCTGTCACGTAATTGTTTTATAGCAGAAAAAGCCCATTGGCATTTTCCGAACACGGAATCGGATCCACCTTTTTTCGAACAGTGTGGCCAAAAAATCCCAGTGCATAGGATTTGAAAAATGTTGTATATTATTTTGATACGTTTCGTGTATTATTGGACGCGAAATGTAGCAATGTTCAGATTTCGAATTTTTTATATCTCTTTTACTGCAGTTTTTGTAAAAACTTTTTAACTTTGGAAGTTTGATTTGAAAAGATCCAGTTTTCTAGTTTTTTTTTCAATAATACTATAATATATAAATGGAATGGGATATAAATAGAAAGTATTTATAGAAATGAAAATGTAAAGTTTTATTGGGAATGGAAACTTAAGTTCTTATGGGAATGAAAATTCAAAGCTTTTATGGGACAAAAATGTTAAGCTTTAGAGGAATAAAAACGTTGAGTTTAAACCCTTTAAAATATTAGTAAATAACATGAATGGATTAGTGAATAAAGTAAATAAAATAGTTTCTCCGAAAACAAACTTTTTGGGGAGGCAATAAAAAATGAAATTTCTCTGCGCTAATGAAATAACAAAAATGTCTGTACATTCGTATTTTTTAGCCTGAAATTAAGCTGGGGACGTTTGAAAAGTCCATGCAAAGTCAGAGAGATAGCGCTACTCGTGCGTATCGAAGTTATTTTCAGTTAGTAGCATCTCTTGGAAGAAAACATGGTAAATATTCGGGAGTGGGGCTCCTGCTAGAACCAGGCTAATTTTCTTAAAGGGTTTAAACAAACCCAAACAACCTCAAACAACCCAAAACAATCCCAAACAATCCCAAACAACCTCAAACAAACCCAAACAAAAATTAGCCTACTTATAGCAGGAGCCCCACTTCCGAATATTTACCGAAAACATCCGAAGTTTCAGCCAGATCGGTGTATTTTGATGTGTTTGGCATTCGTTTGAACCGAGGGAGTCGAGTGATATAAAAAAATGGACGAAAAAGAATTTCGTGTGTTGATTAAACATTACTTTACGAAAAGCTAAACGCCTCAGGAGACTAAAGAGAAGCTTGATAAACATTATGGTGACTGTGCACCTTCGATTAGAACAATTTATAAGTGGTTTCAAAATTGTCTGAGTGCCCATATTGGTACAAGCGACGCTGAACGTTCTGGACGCCCTGTTGAGGTCACTACTCCAGAAATCATTGATAAAATCCATGATACGGTGATGGATGACAGGAGAGTGAAGGCGCGTGAGATTGCTAGTGCTGTGGGCATCTCGAATGAACGGGTACATAATATCCCGTTGAAAGAATTCAGCCAGGGCTTTGACTAGGCCCCGATTATTTTTCCCTTACTCTGAAAGGATCCTAAAATGGCACCCGACCAGGTCCCTTTGAGACCGGTCACACTTTGTCGACGAGGACCTAGGCTTATAAATCAGGGCCCAACTAGTTGCCTCAACAAAACCCAATCGAAGCCATGAAGCAAACCTATTACTGCCCTATAATGATCAACTTTATTAGTGGATACATAGCAAGCGAGGTGTTTAGCAATAATGAAATCTATTTTCTTCAAATAAAGGATTATTTATTATTCACCTCGAAATTAGAAAATAAAAAACAAGTTCAGTTTTACAGTTTATATTGTATGCCCTGTAACAACCACTCCCCTGATGAATTCCGTCTGGGCCCTTTATCATTTTACTCGCTACGACCGTTTTTAAATAAATTACCCAACCCTGTTATTTTCCTGTCGGGGCCTAGTCCGATTGTGTTGTGGAAAGCCCTAGTAGGGAATCCATATTCAAACCCTCGTGGGGCCCGATTTTTTTTATGGCTGCCCTCCTAATTTCTTTCACGGGGAGTTAGAATACGATTCTCGGACGAAATCTATAAATTTCGAAATTTCGTTTGGCCGTGTGGGCGAGGCTTGCATGGAAACTGAACCTTGTTCCCTAAACCTTTATTATGGGGAAAATCCTCTCCCAGAATTTCCTTGCACTTTGGCTGATTCGTACTCGACAAATAAAACGAGAAAATTTGATTTCTATTTTTGAAACGTGACTCAATTGCTAATTTTTTATGTGATGTGGATTTGTTAACTTATTTACCGCGATTTTACCTATGTGGACATAGTTTTTTCAAGATATAGCAACCATGATTTTCATAATAACCTCTGAGATACAGCACCTTTTACCAGAACATAGCAAATTCGTTTTTTTCTCGTTACTTTGTACAATCGATTCTGTATTTGCTAAAATCTCGCGAGTGATGAGTGGTAATGAAAAGATGCAGTCAGAGGCGTGAAAAAACGAGCATTTTCGATAATTTTTTTTATAGTAATTAAGTTTGTTTTACAAAAGTGGTTGCACAAACTTTTTATTTTATATTTCAACTTGACTTGTAGACATTTTTAAAGAAAAATATTGACTATTTATGAAAAATATCGCCATCTTTGTCGGACCCCCTTCGGCATGTAATGCTTTGCGGTGACCATCGTAAATTTTACTGGATCATCGGAAATTAAAAAACCAAACAAAAATCATTAGTTTAATAAGAAAATCTAGTCCTTAATGGAAGCGTTTTTAAAAAAATGGCGGCTTCCGACTGATAACTTTCCATTTTCGACCAAAAAAAAACTCGTTTACTGTTTTGAAAAAATAAACATTTTCAACAAAAATGAAAATCCTTCGATGAAGGACTAGTTTTTAATGCTATCAATAAGCACACCAAATTTCATCGAAATCCATCGAGTGGTTTTTTAATTATAGTGGTCCCCGACTTGAAAAACAGTTGCAAGAAGAAAGCGATTAAAGTTTTTCGATGTCGATACGGTATTATATGTTCGTAAAATTTTGCGCTCGATGAATGAAGCTAAACTTTTTTTTATGTATTTTCATCCGCTGAATCCGAATGTCACAATTTTTGCCGAAAAGTTGAGCATTCAATTGTTTATAGCCAATTGTTAAAATGATTTTTCAAAAAATTAAAGTTTTACGGGAAGAGTTATTATTTTTAACATTTTGGGCACTTTTAAAACGAAAGTATTCTTTATAAAATTTTGCTAAAGTTCATAGCTTTTGAATAATACATTTTTGAAAATTTCTGAAAGAGTTTTCCAATTTTACCCTTGATGTATGTATAGAAATACTAATTAAAAAATTACTTACATCGAATCATCAATTCCTGGCCCATACAATAGGGCTTCTGCTGATGGGGAAGCTTCCAAAATATCAATTTGTCGGGTATTATCGTTAAGAGGGAATGATACCTTATCGAGGTCGGTATGGTAGAACGATTATAGATTCCCAAGAATCTCTGAAACGGCTCTTCAGATCCCGTCGAAACTTTGCCAAACGACGTCAAATAGATCGATGAATGGCTCTCTTCTTCTCAAATTTTGTGATTTTGAGAAAAAGAATGTAGATTGGCTTATGATAACCCAATCTACATTTTTTTTTCTCAAATTCGGAAAATTTGAGGAGAAGACAGCCGTTCGTCTATCTATTTGACGTCGTTTGGCATAGTTTCGACGGGATCTGAAGAGCTGTTTCAGAAATTCGTGGGAATCTATAATCGTTCTACCATAACGACTGCGATACGGTATCATTCCGTCTTAAGGCCATGAGTCACGCCGACCGAGCGGCCACGAGAGCGAGAAAAATAGCTGATTTTCAGATTCCCAGTGTTCTCCTCAATGGTTGATTTTTTTGGAAAAAAGCAAAGAAAAACCTTCCGCTCTGTTGAACGACGAACAACGACTTTCTCTTCGTTTGCCCGGAATGTGATTCGTCTGAGAGAGAACTGGGCACTAGGATTTTTACCGACCGGACGTGTGACCCATGTCCTTAATAATAAATCTTTTTGTCCTTAATTTTTGTCCGTAATATAGGTCAAATATATCCACATATATTCTTAATATTCCGAAACATTTCATTGAGTACTTTTCTTCCAAAAAATTCCCGAAAATCACCCAAATTTTCATCGTTCACACTGGTATAGCCCCATAACAACCCTTCGGCCGGTTTTTATTGAAAAAATCCGGGATACACTTTGAACATTTCTTAATATGTGCATAATTAAAATTCGGAAAATATAAAATTAAACGGTGGTAAAAAATTATTGAAAGCTTACAATTTTGGGTAAATGAGCATTTTATTTCAAATTCGCCCGGGTCAAAATGATCCAGTTTGTCAAGGAAGGGTTAAACTACAAAAGGACTTGTATTACTTTAATGTTAAATGAGTTTCGGCACGATTGACGATATGTTACCATTTCATTCAAATTTATACAGTATTTTTTTGGTCATATATATTGAAAGCACCCTCTACATTTTTGTTCGATCATCTACACCGTTTCTATAATATTCACAATTGAAGAAACACTTTCTAACACAGGGACATGCCTAGTTCTCATAATGTAATTGGAGACGAAATTGTCATAATATATTGAGTGTTTTGACGGTTTTTCATAACAGTTTAAACATTTTTTCACACTATTACGTACGTAAAACTGCCATTCAGCAAACCGCCCCTATGTTAAGAAGTGTTTTTTTTTAATTGTGAATTTTAAAGAAGCGGTGTACACGATCGATTTGAAATTTAGAAGATGCAATTCAGAATATTGCAAAGAATTTTTTGTATAAATTTGAATCAAATGGATATCGTCAATTGTCCCGTAACTCCTTAAGTGTATATACCCGGACGACGAAAAAATACGTTGAAAACTCCTGCACGCACCTTATACAGGGTGGACCATTTAACGTGACCAGCCTCAATATCTCCGTTGCCTTTGGAGTGACGAAAAATATGTCAGAAGGTAACTTTATTGATTTCGAAGGGTTGACACAGTGGTGAAAAAATCGTTTTTGTCAAGGTCATAGTTTTTTCGTTCTCAAGGTCATCAATGGTTTTTCGAATGGGAATGTTTTTTTTATCAAGACGTAGTAGCTGATATTCAGACGAATCCAATGGCTCACGATATCTTGAACTTGACATGATTTTACACCAAAATAGTTTGGTGGAACAATAATTTCAAGGTCATGATATCACAGGTCGTTGGATTCGTCTGAATATGAGCTACAACGTCTTAATAAAATCAATCAATCAGATCACCTCCTGACATTTTTTTCATCACTCTAAAGGCACCGGAGAAATTTAGGGCGGTCACGTTAAGGCCTTACTTAGGCCACAGTAACGGGTATAAAATCATGTGCGAATTTAACAATTTTTTTCGTATGAAAAAGTGATTCACTCATAAAATTAATTACACATCTATTTAGTATGAATATCAAGCTGTTAGAAAATGTATATATATTTTTTTGATGTACAAAATGGCCGACTACTCGAAACTTCTCGAAACAGCTTTTTTCCAATTGGCGTGACAAATAACTTCAACAATTTTCACTCGATTTAAGGTAAATGTCCCAATTATTGAACAGGTCCCAATTATTGAACACTATTTTGTATTTTTATTATTTCTCATTCACCTGCATGCAGTTACTTATTTATAAAAATTTCATTACATATATGGAACTTCTAGCTATCGAAATTTTACCTTACTTGTGCAACAAAAGCTTTAATTAAGAGAGAAAAAAATTATTTAATCAGCAACAGTGACCCGATTTGACGTCTCGTGGTAACTGTTTATCGTTTTTGCTAAGACGCGCCGCTTCATGCGTAAGGGCATAAAAAATTCAAAAACTGTCGCATCTCAAAAAATAAAGTCGTTTCAGGTTCCTCAGAAAATTTCTTACAAATAACAATTAAAAAAAAATGTTTTTAATTAATTATTTGTTAAAAAATACGGTGTTCGATCATTGGGACATAGGAAATGCAGTGTGTCCCAATTATTGAACACTCGAATTTTCCGAGATGGCGTCATTAAACCCATCAAAACATCGAGACAGTTAACGTGTGACAGATCGTGTGAATCGGATTTATTCAAACCAAAACTGTAAGTTTCTGAATAAACTTACCTTTATTCTTTTAATAATAACTCTAAGATCGTCAAATATATTTTTTATTTGTATTTCCGTGCAATAAACATATAAAGAAAAGTAAAAAGAGAATATAACCTAAATGTAACCTAAAAATACGAATATATTGTTCAATATTTTTTGCTCTCCGATATTTCAGGTCCAAAATTTAAAGTGGGAAAGAGAATTCTCGAGAGTGTTCAATAACTGGGACATGCCTGTTCAATATTAGGGACATAGGCACTTCCAGTGTTTAATAATTGGGACATTTGCATGCTTCACATTGTTATTCTTTTTTTTTTTTTGAAATCATTGAAAAATAATTTGAAGGGTGATTTTTCGAAAGTAAAAATATCAAAGTATCATTTAAACATGAAGTCGATGGTTTTTTCTTGATTTTATATTTTTTTCTCATCGAATTCAATCCCCCAGATCCCTAGCTGTTCAATAATTGGGACATATACCCTACTTCAAATTTAAAAGTTATGTTCTTAATTGCATTTCGCAGAAAAGTACGTACGGAATTTCCGATTAATCGAAAACTTTTCATTTTATGAGCAGTTTATGAGCAGTTATAACGAAATTTTTCACTGAAAATTCATTTCTTAAGTGCAAATACCTACAACTTTTGAATAAAACATTATTTCTTTAATTCCTTACGTACTTCTCTAGGTATTCTAATGTAGATTGAAGAGATTTTTTGTTTTTTGTTCTACGTAAAAAATTGTGGACGCTAAACGTCACGCCGCGGAGCGCCTAAAAAAAGATAAAAGCAAATATTAGTAGTCGGCCATTTTGTACATCGAAAAAAAAATTCTAACAGCTTTATATTCATACTAAATAGATGGGTAATTAATATGATGAGTAAATCACTTTTTCATACGAAAAAAAAATGGTTAAGGATGTTGAGTCCCTATGAAACATGTTAATGTTAATTGTTCAATAAATAGCTTCTTAATCGTCATGAAATTTTTACACGACCTCCTGAATACTTCATGTGAAAACATACCAAATTTTCAGAATTCTATCATCATTACTTCAACCTCCTTAAGGGTTGAAATAAAAAATGATAAGAAAATTCTGCAAATTTGGTATGTTTTTGTATGAAGTATTTAAGAGGTCGTGTTAAAATTTCACGACGATTAGGAAGCTCGTTATTAAAAAATTAACATTTTGTTAAGAACAATTTTTAAAAGAAATAAAAAAAAATTTATCAATAAACTTCGTTTTGTTTCCGTTGCTTTCAGTATAATGTAGATATTATAAAATTGAGAGGTCAAAAAAAAACTTATTGCAAAGTTACATCAGTTTCCATAAAACAACATTTAATTTGTGAATGTTAATTGTTCAATAACGAGCTTCCTAATTGTCGTGAAATGTTTACACGACCTCTGAAATACTTCATACAAAAGCATACCAAATTTTCAGAATTTTATCATCATTTGCGATTTGGGACTCAACATCTTTAAATCCGCACATGATGTTATACCCGTTACTGTGGCCTAAGGCCTTAGATGGTCCACCCTGAATACTCTATATAAGCTTTTGTTTCCATAAGCATTTGATTCATACGCGCCTAATTTCATCCCTCACGGGGGAAGGGCCGTCCTCTTTCATCATGGCTTCCACTTTTTCGACCAAGCTCCAAATTCCGCGTATACTTTTGTCACAGGTATAAACCGTACGATTGCAACAGCCCACTGTACCAGCGAAAAGTCGTCGGTGGCCCTTGTCAACCGTGTGGCTGTCGCGTTTCTCTATTTTCCACAGAGTAAGCGATCCTCGAAATTCCCGGTTCGTCAAAAGCCCCAAAATCTCGTGGATCCCCTTCCCTCGGGTGAGTCCCGTAGCATTTGGTCATGGCTGAGGAAGAGCAAGGCAGCGGAGTCATCGAATCGTGACGTGGGGGCGACGACTTGTGGCAGGCGACTTCCGGAAAGGCTGAAACCGTGCAATCCGGAATGTCCATCGAGGTGCATAGAGTTCGAGAAGTGCAGGGACAACGAGGCGGCGAGAATGAAATTGACGAATTGCCGAGAACCCGAGGGCGCGACAAAGCCGAGATTCGATCGGGCGAGTATCTTCGGCACGGTGTTGGAAAGTAAGAAAACGCCGGATCCTTGCACCTGCGTAGTCTTGAATCGGGAGAAGAGACGTTCGCGAGAGAGAGATCCGCGCCTTAGCGATCCCAGATACGAAATGACAGCCGGTGATGTCTTCGTGTTCACGGAACATCGAAAATCGTGCGTCCGTGAAACTCGCGAACCCTTGCCCCGACCACCGCCCTCGTACAAATTGCCTCGTGCCGTTTTCACGCGAAAATTCGTCGAAAGGGCGGCAAGGGTGCCCAATACTTGCGCGACCGCCTGGAAATTTGAGGAAAGTTGCGATTCTCCCTCGCCGAAATCTACGCTGATCCCCGAAGCCCCGATCTTGCCGTACGAAGAGCTCAGACCACCGGAGACACGAAGAACCGCGTTTTCTTGCAAAAATGGCGCCCGACCGGAAGTCGTAGCCAAACCCCCGAGCAACCGCTCAAAGTGTTGCGGTTCCGCGAGATCCGAGTACCAACGAGATATAACGACAGTGCCTAGTGATCCGCCTGACGGAAATATTCCACCAACGATGGACTCGGAAGATTTATCCTCGAAGATGAGTAGCGCGAGGGAGAAATCGAGATTTGAACAACTGAAGAAATTGACGAGAGCCAAAGAGGGCAGATGCTGCGAACTCCTCACCGGAAGTAATCCGGAAAAAGCAAATTGCGGCGTTCGCTCTTGTAAAATGAGTACATGGTGCGGGTCGCGACACAAGATTGAAGAATCGTAGATCTTATTTCAACGATTCATACGGAAAGCCACAAACAAATGTAACGATCTGTATCTGCATTGTTTTTTTTTTAATCTAAATTCGTGTACGTCTTTTATGGCCATGGTCAATAAAAATGTAAAAGTACGCAGATTATATATAGTTCTATATAATCTATATACTATATATAGATATAATCTATATAATTCTATATAATATATTATATAATATTCTATATAATCTATATACTATATATAGATTATATGTATATAGTATATATATGTTCAAAGTGTTTATAATTTATATATATATATTGGTATATATATATACTTAATATATAGTATGATTGGTATACTATACAGGGTGTGCTGTTATGATTGGATAACCCTGCGACTAAAGAGTGTTTCAAAGTGACCTGACATTAAATTTGTCAATAAAACGTATTATTTAATCGAAAAGTACGAATATTTTTATGTCAATATAAGGTACAAACATGGAGATTATGTGTGGAACTCAATATCCGATGCAGGGGGACTAAAAGTAAGGAGAGGACACAGTGCCTACGAAACGTCCGCAAAAACGCGGCAAATAAGGAGGCGCTGCGATAGTATGCATATATGTAATACTCCTATATTGCCAGCGGCCTATGCTTCCCTATAAGTGGTGAGGACGGCGATGAAGTGAGACAGAGCGAGTTACTTTTGGTCGTGCTGCGCACGCGCGACTCATTGGCGCGCATGCGCAGACTCCTATACAACTGTTGCGCACTCCCGCTTTTATTCGCGCTTGCGCACTGCAAGCAAAAGTGACGAGTCACGAGCGAGAGAGCGATATTGTCTGCACCGTAATGTTCTCGTCACGTTTCGGTGAGCGCTGGCAATATAGGAGTATTAGATATATGATAGTATGTCTCCGATCGATTATGTCCGCTTACTAGCCTCGTGCTCTTGCCGTGCTCTCGGTTGCTCTTAACCGCGGTCTTACATACAGGTCTTGAAACTCCCTCAAAATTTCAGTGGTGGGGGATGGCCTCTTATTGAAGCACCGACTGTTTCGAATCCTGACCACGAGGATCGCTGCTATAGAGTGATGCAGGCTGTGTGAGAGAGACGGAAATATATTTCAAAAGTAAACAAAACCCAACATAGCCGCTGATTCACGCGACCACACGCGACGTGCTGTACTTGTAAACTTGAAAAACCAACCCCCACGACCAACACGAGCTCACGTTGACACCTATATAAAAAACATTCATATTCATTGTGCCCACTTGGATAACTATAGTCTTTTGGTTTTTTCACGTTGACGATAAAGTTACTTTTAATTGTATTTCGGTCCATCATGCATTTTTGACATTGAATATCATAATTTGCCTACGCCAGCCGATTGTACAGCTAGGTTAGGTTCCTATGAGTCAACAATCGATTTCCATCTCTCTCGCACAGCCTGCATCACTCTATCGCAGCGACACTCGTGGTCACTAGGCGAAACGGCCGGTGCTTCAATCCGAGGACATACCCCCACCACCAGAGAAGACCTGTATGTAGGACCGTACTCTTGACAGCACATTCGTGGTGGGGGACCTAACTGTTGCGTCTACCTCTCCTATTTCGCTGTCTTTCTCATTGTTGCAAACTCATAATAGCAACTATTAATTAACGAATTTAAGCGGTAAACCAACTAAATAAACCAACTAGGAAAATAAAAACAGAACACAAATGTAGCCTTGACTGTCGTGGATTGGAAATACGTTTCAGAAAAGGGTATTTAGTGGATTTATTTTTTTCACCGATGCGAATGAAAGTTTGAAAAAAATTGCCCTGTGCAAACAAGGCAATTTTTTGGCAATTTACAATTACAATTTACAAGCCATTTTGGCAATTTACAAGCCACTCTTTATGTGGTTTGTAAATGCAACTGCACTGAAGAAAAAACGGAACTTGTCAAAAAATTGTAGTTGTATTTGCAGGAAAAATAACTTATAAGATATGCTCCATTTTATGCTTATTACTCCAGGGAGAATTAAGCGAAAAGGTTATGTTTCTCATGAACTGAACTACATGCATGAAAAAAGAAACTGAAGGCTAACCCTAATGACGATTGATTGCGAGCAATATTAAAAATAATTCTACCTTGGGCTTTGAAGAAAACAATTCAGTGAAGATTTTCTTAATATTACAAAACATAATAATGGGTCTGTTCGTTTGAGCTACACTTTTCTACACTTCTTACACCTCCAGTGGACTTTCTATTACTAGGTTTGTTCGCGCTAGCTACACTTTCTACACTTTGACCAGATACAGTAATAGAAAGTCCACTAGAGGTGTAAGAAGTGTAGAAAAGTGTAGCTAAAACGAACAGACCCACTGTATCTGGTCAAAGTGTAGAAAGTGTAGCTAGCGCGAACAAACCTAATATTAAAAATGAGCCTCAAAGCGAAGCACAAAGGCACATCGAAATCAAATTCTTTTATCCATTGTGCGCATGCGTTAAGTTTGGACTATTATAATTATTTGAGACGTTATCGTCAGGAGAGCGGCAAGCGGCACGATCTGGAACTATTGCAAGTCGGATTTTTTAAGACGCTGGAACTACGTATTGGCCCATGCATAGCATTGAAAGAGTGGACACAGTCCACTCCTTCTCTCTAGTCTCCCTGATCCGACAAATAGCATAAACGGCATAGACTTGGAAGACATATTCTTTCAACAAGATGGCGCAGCCTGCTACACTGCGGACGAAACAATGCAGTTATTACAGATAAAGTTCCATGGTCGTGTTATCTCTCGCCGCGGCGATGTCAATTGGCCACCAAGATCGTGCGACTTGACGCCATTGGACTTCTTCTTCGGGGTTTTCTGAAAGGGAAAAAGTATGCCAATGATCCACCGACCCATGGAGACTAGAGTAAAGGAGCCCGAACGCAATGCTGGCAAAATGGTTGTGAAAGTGATGAACGATCCGCGGATTGTACCCGCCTGGCGGCGCTACCACTGCGGGCTCCGTCCGCGCGGTGATTTTGAATCGCCGATCCGCAATTTGTCGTATATTTGTTTCTTATTAGCGCAGCTTGTAATACTGAAGAGTAATATTGATATGCTTTTGTTTGAATTATGAAATGATAATATTTCAGTAACTTTTTTTACTTGGAGGTGAACCATACTGTAAATGCTTTATTTTTATACGGTGACATGTACAATTATACAGCTATAATGTGAATATTGCATACTGGATTTCCAAGAAAAATATTTCTTTCAAGTCGTACATTATAACGAAGTCGGAGCGAGGGGATTTACATTAAAGGATTCGCATACTTAACCTAAAAACGTTTTTTTTTCCCAAGCATCATGCTGTATCCAAGCATTTCTGCTGTATCAAAGAAATCTCCAACAGCATTAAAATTAATGGCAATTATAATTAAATTCGGCGACGATAGCATGCAATAAAAAAAATACAAACGTTTTGACAAAATGAATCAACATGTAGTTGCACTTGCCGATGTCATTATTTGTCAATATTTTCGCTAATTCGCAAATTAATTGCATAAACATAATATTAAGGTTCAGTTCTTACCTTTATTGGATGGTCTTTTTCTGTTTCGATTTTATAAATACTTTTAATACCGAAATATCACTCAATGATGCGTAACAGCGTAAACTGCGTAAACTGTATGTAACTAACATATATGTAATACTCATACATATAGTAACCGACAGTAATGCGATGCGAACTTCAACACCATACGAATGGACATTCTACACGTGTTACGTCAAAGCAAGGACTTCGATTCACAGTTTCTGCTCGTCAATCTATAAATATAATTTTTTAGACATTTTTCACCGAATATTGTACGGAGCAGACAGCCGTTAGTTTTACTATGACAAATAAAAGTCGTCAGTTGATGCGACGAGTTCAGTGAAGTTCGATTCGAGGCAGATCACGCGCCAATGCCTCTTTCGACTGAATTCGTCAGAATTTCTAGTGACTCACCCAGTCGGAAGAATTGTCCGTCTAATAGTGAAATTTCAACGAGTTCTACCCTTTCTCACTTCAGATAATTGATATTGAAGTTTGCAACGTCTCACCTTTTTATTAAAAAAAAATAATGACGTTGAAGTCCAACCATTTAATATCTTCATTTTTCATCTTTTCATTTTTATTATTATCCGACGCCTTATTTTTGCGAACTGCGCTAATAAATCTCCAATAAGAATACGCGAAAACGTTTGAGTGAATTCCTCAGCCAAAATCGGCCAACAGAATTAAGCAACGTAAAAGAATCAATTTTCGTTGCATTCCAACGATGCAAACTTCAATGTCGCAACAAAAATACGAGACAGGCGAGGACCATTATCCAGATGAAGTCAAAAAGAAAATAATTGACCGTCTTGTTTTCGAAATATAGCCACGAAAAGGATTCAATTTGAACCAAGGTTGCCTGCGTTAAGTTGTGCGACTTTTCACATAAACAATTCTTTCGTGTATGGGAGCAATTCGAGTATAGATTCAGACGTTCGTTACTCGACCGCCCTATATTTCACCATGTGTTGTCGGGAAAATGTTTTCAGACGATCGTAGCGCGAGAATTGAGTTAACATTTGTGTAATTTCTTACACGGCCAAATCGATCGCGTGAGAAACGGAAACACGTGATGAAAAGTGCACTACTCAGAGTATTTCAGTTGAACTAGTTTTTTTGCGACTGAACTTAATTTCCAACCGTCACCAAAGAAATTCAAATTCGAACTTCCCTCCCACCCCCATTTTGATGCATTTGTAGGGAATAAAATTCGTACGATATAACAAAAGAAAAAGTTCTTTATTCGTATCGAGAGCAAATGATGCGTAATGGTCGAGGCTTTAGAACAAGAAGCCCTATTTTCGACGCCGATAACAAACCAACGAAAAAAAGAAGAAAAAAAAACAATTTTGGTAACTCTTAAAGAACCCTTTGTATAAATACGGTTTCATTGTAACGCTATGCCCTGTACAACGAATTGAATTTCCACGAATGAGCGTCTCATGAATCCAAATTGTAACTCCTGGAGCTACGTTGAAAGTACCTCGCCGAGCCCTTTCGGGTCCTTCCACCAGGCTTCTTATCAATCCTTACGCTCTGATCCTGCCGGAATTTCCGAAATCTCCGGGTCTCATTCTTCTGACGTTTAATCCTCGAGGTTGAAAGGCGATTCAGATCAACATTGTTCATCCCCATGAAAGCCTTTGATCAGGAGCCAATTTTTTCACCCAACGGCTGGGGCCTGAAGTTGTATTCCATTCTCTTTTGCTGTTGCTCGAAAAGTCTTCGCTCTCTTTCCCTTCGCCTCTGTTCTCTAAGGGCCTCCGTAGGATCGCCAAACTCCTCCAGCGTCTCCTCTTCCCAGCTCGTCGCGTTGTCCTCCCAAACTTCCAGTTCGTTCGTCGGTACCCTCTCTGTGGATACTGCGAACTTCGACGGGTCCCGGCTCGCCTGTTCCGCCGTCTTGTCTCTTACGACGACTTTCGTCTGTCTGGTGATCTTCGGCGTCATGTCCTGAAGGCATTTCATTATCCCTTAACGATAAATCCCGACAAGTTCGCATGTACTTTTAATGAGGTTGCAGTTCGCATCGTTGGAATGCAACGAAAATTAATTTTTTATGAATCCCTTCAATTTTTTCGACAGATTTTGCCTACTAAAATCCTTCAATCATTTTTCAAGATATTTATTCAACGATCTCTGCAATATAAGTATATGAAAGAAAGATCTTCTATAATAAGAACAAGATGGAAAATAAAATGCAAAGGAGAACTTTTGTTGCGTTCCAATGATGTAAACTTCAACATCATTTTTTTTACACAATTTCGTTACGTGATCAACCCTTCGAGTGGGACCTGCAGTCGACCGTGAGCAATTTTTCGAGTCGAAAGCTCTCGGAAACTGTAGGCTCCTGCAGAAAATGTGTAGATGTGTTTCCTCAAGCGAATACATCGAACGTTAATGCTGGATGGACAAACCTCAGGAAAACTTGTTCCCAATAGCAAAAGATGAGATTGAAGTTTGCATCGTTGAAATGCAACGAGAATTACGATATTTTTATGCTCAAATTTTCTTTCGACAGATCTTGGCGAGAAAGTTCACCGACGGTCTCTTATGTTCCTTATTTAGAGATCCACTCTCTGAACGTACAAAAAATATTTTAACAAATAACAAAAATAAAGGAATAAAAACGATGCAAACTTCCAAACCATAATTTTGCAACCTGGTGTTTTTTTTGGCAAATTAGCAGTATGGAAATCACTCAAACGTTTTTGAGGATCTTCATTAGAGGTTAGCCTAAATTAAGCTTAAATTAGCCGAAAAAGCTTTTAGATAGTATCAATAGTGAAGAAGTAGAAAAATATTGATCATTGTTACGTTCCAACTGCGCGAACCTCACCGTTGTTGGATCTTTGCACCTCGATTTATGATGTTGAAGTTTCCTCTTATCATCGTGTCGGAATGCAACGAAAATTATTATTTTTTAACATTCCAACTTTCCTCTGGTGGATTAAGTTACGAAAATCACGTAAATATTTTTTTTGCACTCTTATTGAGCGATCTACAACAAATCCCAAAATATGATTTTGGATATTGATGAAAAAAAGAAATTGAAAAGAATGGTCGCTGCGTCCAACGATGCATAGTTCAACCCCATTTCAATTTTCAACCCCCGTGGTGATAATATCAGCGCAGGAATAGAGTGTTACGATAATACGGAAACAGTTGGATTGGACAGATCGGACAATCGGATGGCATACCTGAAAAAAGTTCAGTTGTTGCTCCTTCTCTTGGGGCTCGGGAGGCTTCGCCACCTGCTGTCTGTACTGTTCGATCTTGGTTTGTACAAGATTGGACGGTTTGTCGGAAACCACTACCACTAAATTTTCGTCCCACTGGTCCCATTGCTCTGTTTCCTGGGTGCAAATAATTGTCGATAGAGAGGAAAGAAAGAACGTTCGCTCTGAGAAACAGGCTCCGAAAGAATAATCGATACGAGTTCGTGACGCGTAGTGCCATCGATGAGCTTTTTCCTCCGTAAGATCCGGCATAAACTGCTTACGTGTTACTTACCGGGGATTTGTTTGTGACATTGGGTACTACCCCAACAGCCGACAGTGGGATGGAGTCGCACGACGAACGTCTTCGACGCCTCAGACAACACATGGCACGTCTGAATGCACCGAGCAACAGTACGAAAAGCGCTTGTAGCCGGTTTACGAGAAATTCAAGAGCCATCGCTATAAATCACGGCACTCGTGCGTTCACTCTGCGTCCCTCTCTAACCTCACTTTGTTGGAGTCTTCGATCGACAGCTGTCGCACGCTCGCACACGAAACCCGGCTGGTTTTTCTAGCGCTCACAAATATCGCGAATCACCAATCATCATCGCAACTCTGGTTGCACTTTTTCTAATCTTTGTTCGAGTTATCATTGTTAATGAAGGTTGTGCTACCGCAATCAGGGCGTAAACGATTGCGGCGCTATGTTCTAATTGCACTACTTTTTCGTCTTTCTGTTTTTCGACGGTTGGTAAAGTAGAATTTTTTGTTGTTGTCAAGAGGTTAAGCGTACTCTGTGGTATTCGCTCGGTTTTCGGGATGATGCACGACTCCACCGGTAAAGAAATCCATGAAAAATTTTTGGAATTTGTCGCAAAAACGACCTAACCGAATGATTTCAAATTTTCACAGCAGACGTTGAGTTTCCAAAGGAAGGATTTAAAACACCCCGATGTTCGCGATTTGGGGGAAAAAAATCTGATCTTATTACCGTAGGAACTGCATTCGAAATAGGTTAGAAAATGATGTTCTGGTTGAGCTAATCACAAATCGAAGGGAAGTACCTACTGGTCATACTAGAAACACGCATTTTGATATTAGGTCAAGTAAAAAGTTCTGAGCGTTTTCCGCTAGATAACTTTAGTGAGCCATATCTCACGATGTATACAACGCATCTGGTCAAACCATACGGCGATTTAAAGGTGGCATTACGCATTAAAAAAAGTTCTTTGGCAGTTTTGTGTTTGGCGAAGTCAGTGGGGTGTGTCAATGTTCCAAAAATGGAAGTAAAAAAGCGAAAATACGATACATTCTTCAGTACCACTACGACCAAGGTGAAAAGGCGGAGCAGGCGACAAAAAAAAATTGTGCTCTTTATGGACCCAATACCGTATCGAAAGCAACAGCAAAGCGGTGGTTCCAACGATTCCGTTCTGGTAATATGGACGTCGAAGATGAGGCGCGCTCTGGTAGGCCAATCGTTGAAAACATTGATAAAATCATGGAAATCTTTGAGTCGGACAGGGATGCGAGCATTAGCGTAACTAGGTAGGGGCCAGGGAAGGCCGGGCCCCGCCAAAATACTGTATGTGCCCCCACCCCAGGATTTTCGCAATATCTGTCTTATTCACGGTCATACGTATCAATCCGGTTACACTGTTACTTTTTCGATAGCAAGAGTGAAGCTCTCATTGTAAGTGATTTTGGTGGTTATTAATCAGATGGTGAACCACATAGGTCACTGCGATCACATTGTACTTCACACGACCGCTGGCGGTTCGCATTCTGAACGATCTCTCATGTATATACCGACCGAATTAAGTATGCAGGAACTCAGTAGTGATGATAACATCAACAAAATGACATGATGATGACAACAACTATGTAAGAATTCTTAATTATCCGTACCAACGAGGCTGTGATGGGCACAGACAAACAGAATAGCAGTGTTATCGCGTATCGGGAGTTGAGGGCACTTGTCAGGGTGACTAGAGTAAAGGAGTGGACCACGGTCTTACATACAGGTCTTGCAACGGAGCTAAATTTTCGTGGTGGGGGTAGGCACTCTTATATGTTTTAATTTTCGATTCACTAGGCGCCGCTACACGTCGCTACTAGCAAGGGGAAGTAGTTTTCCCCTTACCTCTTACCGGCGAATGGCCGCAAGTTGTTTACGTATGTTTTTGTGGTGCGATTGTCGAAAGTCGAAATAACCTTTATTTGCGATAATTTTTTGTGGTGTTTTTACGCATAAGTGTGGATTTTTTTTGGTAGTTTGCGAAAGTTGAGGAAGTTTTTTGGTAGTTTGCGAGAAAAAAAATGCGAAATGGTGAAGGGTTGCGCGGTTCGCAATTGCAAAAGGGGGTATAAAAATAATACGCAGAAATGCTCCGTGTTTCGCGTGCCCAGAAACGTCGAACGATATAAAAAATGGCTCGATGCTATTCCCGGACTGAAAGAATCTCAGTACGTGTGCGAAAAACATTTCGAAGAACGATGCATTGTCAGACATTGGAGAAAAAGGGATGCAAATGGTCGTATTATCGCTGAAGTATGTTTACTCATCGATTTTTTTTTAGTCGATGATCATTCCAACCATTTTGTATTGAGGCAGAACTTTGAATGTCACGAATGAACTTTTGCATTCCATTTTAAACCGCAACCGCATATCCTAAGCTCACTGAATTTGCGGTACCAACAATATTCGAGGAAGATGTGCATGTAGGGCAACAATCTACAGGCTTTGACACGTACCACTGTGCGGAACGACAAATAAACAAAGCTCTCTGCCCGACGCCAGCTTCAAAATTTCCAGGTACATATCAACGCATGGATATTTATATGTACTTATATGCTAAATGATTGGTGTTACACCATTTGTGTTATTTATTCTCATCATACGTCGCTACATCTTAATACCGAGTAATTGAAAAGAATGCTTGAAAACTTGCTTGAAAGCTTGAAAGAAAAACGTTGCTTGTACAGCAACGTTTTTAGCGAGAACTATTTTAATACAATCGTTGACGATACCTGGTGGTAGTATGCTAAAACATTGATATATTTTCGACAGGGTACTTATGCAAACAGGTGTTGAAGATATATAAATCCTGCACCACTTGTCTACGACCTGTGACATCAGAATCACCTTGTACGTCTTCAGTGTCGCAATTGGTCGACATAAAATCGAGAGGTGGACTGATTCACGCTAATTCCAGATTCTTTAACCTCATTCGTCACGTCGAAAACTGCTTTGCCAAATATGCGTCTCGCCAAGATGTTTTTAATTCCACATTGGAAGATGTTATGTCATCTTATGAATTTTCCTTTCCTTGTACAGAGCATGCATCGGAAATTTTATCATATGCCATAGTGTATTATATACGCTTACGGATGAGGCAAAATGCCCATCAAGAAAATTTAAAATTAACGAAAAAATTCGTGGTGAAAAAAAAGCTATCAAAACTTACAAACCAATAAAGCTTCAATAATCGTTTAGAACCCAGTGTATTTTATTTTTTCCTCTCCTTAACGTCATTTCACGATCGGTTGGAAAATTAAAACTTGTTTACATTCAAAAATGATAATTCGCATATTTGCCCCTAATCCTAATAAATTGTGAGAAAAAAAACGATAATAGACACTTACCTCTTTGATGATACCCTGGACAACGCAGAATATCTAGACCAAAAAGTTAGTTATTGCGACAATTAAAAGATCATTATTTCAAGAAACAGTTTATTCAATAACAGCGTCACTATAACGAATTAGCTTTAAAATGCCTGAGCTGGAATTAAAATTTAGCTGAATGACGCACTCTTCTAAGTATTGATATAAATTCGTAAAATCACAAAGAAAAAAGTGTACCTACAGCGGAAGCTACTTACTTACATAAAAAAACACCCAAAATAAAATACAGCGCAAAATGAACAGATATGTGCTGGTATGAATAAATGTATTCAAAAAGTTTTCAGTTTTTTTTATGAAAGTAGTCATCTTTCTTTAAATCTACATATTATTTTTTATTGATTTGGTATATTCTGCAGTTTACAAGACAGTGCGGTAAATGGAGTTAGGGCAAACGGCGCATGCGTTGCGGTCAGGAGGGAAAAGGACACAAGAGCTATTTCTCTCTTCGTCGCACCACTACTTCCCCTTGCCGTCACGCACCAAGCGGCAGAAATCGGAATAAAAAGCAAAACATCTAAGGGTGCCTACCCCCACTACCGCCGTTGTCAGACCTGTATGTAAGACCGTGGAGTGGACACAGTGCGCTAACGATGTGGCTCCAAAATCAAGGATAATAAGCGTTTGTAGGTGGCGCTGCAATCGGGTCTCCCTTATATATAGATATACTCTCTTGCTTAGCTTTCCATCCGCTACATGCGTATGCCTAGAACCTTTAGCTACAAGTATTACTATACATCGGAGAATTGCGAACGCAGCGCCTCTTACGGTCACTTATAAGTCGCGATTTTGGGGCCGTCTTTCGCAGCTTATCTCCTATGGAGTATCCGCTCCTTTACTCTAGTCTCCCTGGCACTTGTATACCAGCTACGTCTTCGAAATAGGGTTAGTATGGCGGTTAACTAACAATAAGAGCGATTCCTTATTACCGTACAGACAGCGGCCCAAGCGGCCTATACAGGAACTTCCACCGCAAGTAGTTCCGGCATAGGCCGCTTGGGGTGGTAGTTCCTGTATAGACCGCGTGGGCCGCTGTTTGTACGGTAATAAGAACTCAGTAGTTCTCGCATAGGCCGCTTGTGGTGGCAGTTCCTGTATACAGATAAAATATGTAGATGAGATATGTAAATATAGATCGAACAGGCCCCGCCCCCCCGCCCAGAAGAAAATTTCAAATACGCCAATGCATGCGAGCACTTATTCCATTGCCCAGGAACTGGGGATTAGCCAGAAAACCGTTTGGAACCATGTGCATAAGGCTGATCTCGAGAAGAGGCTCCATGTATGATTGCCACGGCGAATTGACGCAAAAGAACCTTTTGGACCAAATTGATGCTGCGATTCTTTGCTGAAACGCAACGAAATCGACCCATTTTTTAAGCCGATTATGGCTGGCGATGAAAAATGGTTCACATACGAGAACAACAGCCGAAAAAGATCGTGGTCCAATCGTGGTGAGCCGGCCCAAACGATCGTCAAGCCCGGATCAACGGCTAAGAAAGTTATGTCGTGTGTCTGGTGGGATTGGACGGGAATCATCCACTATGAGCTGCTCCCATCGGGCCAAACACTCAATTCGGACCTCTACTGTCAACAACTGACCAAATTGAAGCAGGCGATCGACCAGATGCGGCCAGCATTGCCCGATAGGAAGGGTGTTGTGTTCCATCTAGCCAACGCCAGGCCGCACACGTCTTTGAGGCCTTAAGCCACTGTAAAGGGCATAAAATCATGTGCGAATTTAACAATTTTTTTTTCGTATGACAAAGTGATTCACTCTTAAATGAATTACACATCTATTTAGTATGAATATCAAGTTGTTAAAAAACAGAACGGCGCATATTTGATCTAAATCGGACAATTCCAACTATGTTAATTTCATCGTCGAAACAAAGCAAAAAAACCGCTCAGAACTTTTTACTTCACCTAATACTCGAACCGTTACATTCTGTGGAATAGTAATTGAGAAAAGTTTCGAAAACAATCGTATCGGTGATTGCTAAACGAAATCAATCATTCAACTTATTCAACGAAATCAAATTATTCAACGAAAACGTCGTAAATGTCGACAAGCTCGTCTTCTTCAGGACAAAGCTCCGCCCTACGTAACTAAAACGACAGAAAAACCGATTTCAGAGTTAGAATGGGAAGTACTATCGCGTCCACCATACTCACCGGACTTAGCCCGATCGGATTATATTTTATTTCGGATCTTCACAATACCCTTGAACAGTTTTTAAATTCGAGACTTAAGGATTCCTGGTCGGCGGGCGTTAGACACAAGTGTAGATGAAGGGCGAGACTATACTATATATTAGGATGTTGAATAAGTTCTCGCTGTTTTCCAACAGATAGCGTTACCAAAATTGCGTGCGTGTAGTTCAAGGTGGTAACGCATCTATAAATGAGTACTATAGACAAGCTTGGAATTCAGTGTCTGTAATTTTGTCGAAATGCAAATAACTTTTTTTTTGTTGTGTTAAACATGTCAAATTTCGTGTTAAAAAAGAGTATTTGCGGGGTATTTCACTGCACTACTTTATTCCAAAAAAATCTGCAGCTAAAGCACACAACATTCTTGTTGAGACTTACGGCGACTGCGCTCTGTCGGAAACAACATGCAGAGATTGGTTTATAAGGTTCAAAAGTAATGATTTTGATGTGTTGATTCGGAGGCATTTCTTCATGAAGAGACATGTCAGACGCTTGCTGATCTTGCAGAATCATTAGGAGTTGATCACCCAACAGTTTCGAAATGTTTGAATGCGTTGGGAATGATTTTTTCAAATAAAACATTAATTTTTACGAAGAAAAAGCGAGAATTTATTCAACATCCTGATAAAATGTTATGTTTATTGAGAAACGGTGTCGTTTGTGTCGCAAGACTTTCTTACCAACCTCATATAAAGCAGAAGTTGCATCTGGTGATAGGCAGCGGTGTTGTGGCGCAAAGAAGATGAAGTACTAGAGTAAGAGATGCCGGGGGCGAACTTTCTCCGTGTGTCATTTCGTCAACGTAAGTGCAACTTTTTTGTCACGGTATCAGGAATTAGCTATATTTCCGGTTGGGGTAGAATATTTATAAGTCGAATATTCATAAGTGAATATCCATAAGTCGAATATCCATAAGTGGCTATAGAGTAGAAATCAGTGCCAGAAATGGTGGGAGGTAGAGAAAAGTGAGTATAGAGTAGAAATGAGCGCCAAAAACAAACCCAAACAAACTCATTTCTACTCTATACTCACTTATGGACAGTCATACTTATGGATATTCGACTTATGGATATTTGACTTATGGATATTCGACTTATGGATATTCGACTTATGGTTATTGGTACTCATGGATATTTACTTATGGATATTCGACGACAGTGATATTTTCCGGATTTTGAGGATGGGGAGGCGGGATAAAAGTCGTGGATTCGGATTTCGCGAAGATATGAAAAGAACACACCTCTGGCCTGGGCAATATTTTTTTACCATGTATTTCAATTATGCCTGTGGCACAATTAAAACTTCTTCCTACGAATAAAAAATGTTCAATGTTTTCCAAATTCGGTTCGAACTAACGCGGATATGTAACCGGTAATGCGGAATTTATTGATACAGCCCTGAATCATATAATTGTTTGAAAAATATCTTTCGACGTAACAATTTTCTTTTGGTTGCATACCGCAATTTTTTTCGTACGCGATTATTTTACAGAAAAACGATACAGCGAGACGTTCAATTTAAAAAATAGAACACTTTTATGTTGTGAAAACTGAGCAATTTTAACATTGATACAACTTCGCAAAGAGTTTTTCTGGTAATTTTCTGCTACATATTTGTATAATATCAGGGTTAAATGCATTTCATTTTATTAGGATTTGACAGTCCTATATTCTATAGTCACTCGGGTCGATAGGAGTTTGAAAAATGATTAAAAAACGACCGTTCTCCATTGGAACTTTCCATTTGTCTCAAGCTTGAACGCACTTTTCGCGTTTGGTCCTCCGGTCGCGTTCGCACTTCTCGAAAGCCCGACATTTCACTCCCGCGCACCAAACGGTGTCTTCTGTGAGCAGAAAGAAAGAAATATGACATTCACATCGCTGCCGTTTAATTTTCATTTATTTTGAAGTGAGTACTTTTTACAATCCTCTTGAGGATAATTGAATTGAATAAGCTTTTTTATATTGTTAGTAACGGTAAAAAATATTCAGATTAAGTAATGATGTCCGAATTGATTAGCAATTCAGTCATCAATGATACTCTAGTCATAGGGAAAAACCAACAAGGTACTTTTAAACTTGAAAATTGAGGCTACATTGAAGCGTTTATCGTATTTTTGGAAAAAGTTATTTTCCAAATAAAATTAGTCTTCAAAACTAGTCAATTAGTCTTCAGTAGTACTCTTCACGTATCAAAAATTTGGACTCGATATCCTAAAATATGCCAAATGTAGAGCGCGTGTGTGAACAATTCACACACACATACCCCCGGACATTTTCGATAAATGTAATTTAAAAAAAAATTGGAACATTCGAAACATATAGCGATTGAATTTTTTTTTAAATTATAAAAACAAAGCCTCTTCCATGAGCAGGTTTGCTCCTTGAGAAAAGAAATGTATGTACAAATTGAAAGAAAATACTTTTAAAGTTTCGAAATTTTTACTTGTATATTTTTTCACGCATTTTCCGAAAATGTTGAAGGAAATTTAATTCGCAGTTGACACAAGTACCACTTAAACAAGTTATAGGAAATTCGGAAAAAAATTTAATTCATAATTCGAAAATTGTTTTGTTATGGTCTCTGGAAGAATTTCAGCAAAAAATATTTTTAGCTAGATGACTTTTTCCCTCCGCCAGAATCGTCTCATGTAAGTTTGTAATATGTCCATGTCAAATACGACTGGAAAAAATGAACTCACGTGTTCCCTTGTATCTCCTACCCGTGCTTACGGGGCTCGTCGAGGCGCAAGACATGCCGCCACATTTATTAGGGCAGCATTTCTCATCGCCACTGCAATCGTAATCGCTAAAGCACTTCGGCATACATTTGGAGACGCTACCTGCCATCGGGCAATGACCTGATTTGTCTGCGTCATATTACAAACAACGGTATCTTATTATTAACAATTTTCAACGTTAGTTCTAACTCTTATCATTTTTAATATATATTCATATTCATTGTACTTTACGCGAAATGAAGAAAAGAAATGGACTTTACGGGAAATAGAAAAAGCTAATTTATGCGTTTAAACTAAATTTCGATTGTCTCGTGCGCGGTGAACATTTTCAAAACATTCGCATTTTTTCCCGAGAAAACAATGTTTTGCGTCCTTCAGCGAAAGCGATGGAAAGGAACCAAAAGGGAGATTATTTACAACGCATATATATATTGATGTTGTAAATACATATGAGATAAACGATAAAATCTCTAAAATAGTGCGCTACTTACATACAGCTTGAATCCCACCAAACGTCAGGACTGCGCACAAAAGCAGACAAAGTGGTACTGAAAAAGGACAATCGAACCTCTCGATAAATGAGCGCCTCACTACCTTCAAAAGTGTCCAGTGAAGGGGGAAAACTTCACCAGATATTAATTTTTTGCATTTTTCTTCTTGCTTTAAGAATTCATTTAGTATCTGAAGAATATATTTCCAAAGTTTGAAGCCCAACAGAAAGTCGTAAAGGTCCCTAGGAAGTCAGATTATTGATTTCCTAGAAAAAGGAGGCTTGCTTTATGGCCCTAGCATTGCAGATGAAGCTTGGATAATTATCAATCACTCTAAACTCTACTTTTCAAGAACGAAAACTTCAATCGAGTTTGTCTCGAAACGTGTTTTTTTCTGTGCTGTGAAATGTAACTCAAAAAGTAATAAACCAATCAACTTAAAATTGTGTACGGATATTCTTTAACTTATGGGCCTTTGCACAAGCCTCAAATGTCGTATAAATTGTTATAATAAATATTGTTTCTAACGATTTGTTTATTAAAAAAGTGTTTTTTCTCTTTTTGTCCCCAAATTTTCGGTATTTTTTGCTAAATTTAGGTTTATGCAGAACGGAATTACTTATTTTAATGAAAAAAATTGTTTCATTGATTTTAGTTAACTACAAGGACCTGGGAATTCCCCGGCGCAAACTCTAGGAGTGAAGTTGGAGCACCTCTAGCGCCGCCATTTGTTTTTTTTACTCATGAAAAAAAAAATTCTATTCATTTTGAACGTCAATATTAATATGTAAGTTGGTTCATTGCAATAAATGCTCTCCATTTTGTGTAAAAAATATTGAAAAACCAGTTGTCTGGAGGAGGTTCCCTCCCGAATACAAAATTACGCCGCAAGTTTAAATAGGGGGCTACATTTTTCGAATGATTTCTACTCATTTCCCGGCATCCATTGACAGTAGAAAAAAAAAATACTCGTAATGTCATGCGTGTGAGTGCAACGCAGCAACTTTTTTCCGTAACAATGGTGCAACAAAATTATATTGAATTTTGCTTCGTTGTAACCCAACGAAAGTTTAATATCCCAAACTATTTTTTTTGGCAAATTTTCGCGACGAAAATAACTCAAACGTTTTTAGAATTATCATCAGAAATCGACAGCCCAAATTTGCAAGATACGATTTTGGATGCTAAAGAAAACAAAGAAATAAAAGTTCAATGAGCGAATTTTCGTTGCGATCCAATGATGTACGCCTTAAGGATGTTGAGTCCCTATGAAACATGTTAATGTTAATTGTTCAATAAATAGCTTCTTAATCGTCATGAAATTTTTACACGACCTCCTGAATACTTCATGTAAAAACATACCAAATTTTCAGAATTCTGTCATCATTACTTCAACCTCCTTAAGGGTTGAAATAAAAAATGATAAGAAAATTCTGAAAATTTGGTATGTTTTTGTATGAAGTATTTAAGAGGTCGTGTTAAAATTTCACGACGATTAGGAAGCTCGTTATTAAAAAATTAACATTTTGTTAAGAACAATTCTTAAAAGAAATTTAAAAAAATTCATCGATGAACTTCGTTTTGTCCCCGTTGCTTTCAGTATATTGTAGATATTATAAAATTGAGAGGTCAAAAAAAAAAACTTATTGCAAAGTTACATCAGTTCCACAAAACAACATTTAATTTGTGAATGTTAATTGTTCAATAACGAGCTTCCTAATTGTCGTGAAATTTTTACACGACCTCTGAAATACTTCATACAAAAACATATCAAATTTTCAGAATTTTATCATCATTTGCGATTTAAGACTCAACATCCTTAATTTCGTTCAACAAACAGGCTCGTCAACTTTAGTATCGTCAGAATATGATTCATATTCTTGGGTTATCATTAGGGAAGTGGAGTTATGACTTATTTTATACGTTCAACGTGATTCACCGATTTGCCACTCAGACCCTACAATTAGGTAGTCTCGATTGTTCGAAGATTAGAATCGTTTATTAGTCCCCCAACCGTAGTGGATGGCCATAGAGAGCAATAAGAACCGCGATAACAAACTGAGGCAGTGGAGCTGAACGCGCTGAGCACACATCGCAATGAACAAAAAGATTATGCATCATCTGCATGAGGTTTCCAACATTTTTTTTCCCGAAACGACAGAGCTTCTCGAAAGTTGATTTTGTGAACAATACGTTGCCACGCAATTTTCTTCAACGATACTGTCACATTTCGCCGACGCGTTTGTTTTTCACCAGTATAAATTGATGGACGTCAATGGATTTAAAAAACGATGCAAAATGATCACGTATAGCACTGGAATTTCACTTGATCTTGGCGGAGATGCGAGGTTAATGGATTTTTCTTGAAACCGGATGTTTCGAGTATCCGCGTAGTCTCGTTCTCGACTCACCGTTCATGACAATGGCCCAGATTTTCTCCGTCTCGTGAATATGGAGTGGCACCGCTGAGAATCCGTTCGTGAATGTCACGCACGCATATGACTGTTCTATAAGGATACCTCTTCACTCTCTTCTCTCCGGCAATTATAATTCCCTCTCCACTCTTCGCTTAATAACCGCGCAGGCGAAAGGCAAATTTTCAACTAGCTATATATTTGTGGCCGCTCGTCTACGATAGTGCGGTCTTATGATCCAGACCACGATCTCATATACTCCCAGCTTCCTACACACACAGCTGCGTCATGGGTTGAAAAAATAATCGCAAACGAAGCGTGACATTGAACGTTGTAAAGTTTCGAATCGAAAAAAAACTATTGACATTCTAACGGACCCCACTAATCCGGAAAACGACCCACACTCGGAATATTCTTCAATCTTTCAGCTGCCACCATAAACCGCCACATAAGGTTGAAGTTTGTATCATAGGCATGCGACGAAAATTCTCTCCAGTTCCTTATTTTTATTCCTATTCACAATAATACTATGTTTAGATTGTCGATTACTATATGAGGATTCCAGAAACGTTCACAGAATTTCCGGGGCTTAAATCTGCCGAAGGAAGTTTGGAAATTCAAGAAAATATAAATTTTGTTGCATTCCCACGATGCAAACTTCAACGTCATACCTCCACACGGAACCATTCTGTATAGAGAGCAAAAATCAATTTGTTCAACCAGGAAAAAATAAGCCAAAAGTGACGAAAACGATGATGCATAAGTTCGCATCGTTGGAATGCAGCAACAACTCTTCATTATATCTTTATTTGTTTCTTTTGGTAACTACGTCAAACATTTTGTCGCAGATTAACATCGCAGATGGCTGATTAAGTATTCTGAATAATATTTTTTAAAGGTTTAAGAGGTTTATAGGTAAAGTGTTTCGAGAGAAATTCACGTAATCGTGGAAACTTAAATTTCATCGCACTGCCACGATGCAAACTTCAATATCATCGAAAATGCTAATAAGCAACGAGATGTTTTCTTCTTTATTATAAAAAATTGTAAAAAAACGTGTATCATATTCGGGTACGATATTTTGGGAAACCCGAATACATTCGAATAGTATTACCGCAGCACACAGTCAAAGTCGTTTGAAAACATATATAGGGATGTATAAGAATCACGAGAATTATAACGATATTTCACCACTCACAGCTTTAACGTAACAGCAGTTATTCGTGACAAGCTTTGCAAGTGAAACTTTTACGAAATCGAGCAAATGAAGCGAAATACAATTCGCGGCCTTCAGGTGTATGTGAATTATGATACATTGGGACATTTTTTATTTTGCATTTAATAAAGCGTCTTATATGGAACGTAATAAGATGATAAGAGAAAATAATGAGGCGCTTAATATGCACACCTGTACCAATAAATGTTAGCTGTGTACTTAAAGTATTGCGATCTAACTTATCTCATTTTAATCTCGTATATTTTATTATTTGACCTGCACGCTGGTTTGTCGTTTCATTCCTCATGCAAAGAGCAATGAAATTCAGTAGAGCTATGTGAAACTTTTTAGAACCACTTGGACGTATTTTCCTCGAATAATTGAAAACGGTAAATGACGAGGTGCACTGTCATGTATGCTAGTAGGAAGAAGAATATTTGTAGCAACGGATTTGTCGAAATATTTACTTACAATTAGTTATATCACTTTTCGTCCTCATGTATTTTTGCTGATTTCATTCGGAGTATAATTCATAATATTTTTGTATCAATTTACTGCTCGTATTTTTTTATATTTTTCTTGAGTAATTATTATAGCCATCTCAATGTTCCAGGCTTACATGGTAGAAATAATTGAGAAACCCCTTTTCCGACTTTCTATACCCTCCAAACGGTGGATTCCGGGATTTGAACCTGTCTCAAATTTATCAGGGGCTCATTCTGAGGGCTCCAAGATGGGAATATAGGAAAAGTGAAGTCTCAATCGCCTAACTTCGATAGACATAATTTTATCGAGTTTTCACCCCCTCGTAAGCTCGAATTTTATGGCCCGAAAATAATCTGAATTTATTTTGGGTTCGTTTTCAGCGCTTCATGACGTAAATGTCGAAAACGTTAAGTTGCAACCACCCGACGATGAGAGATTCCATTTTTTTCGTGCTCATCCCCTCCTAAAGGTTCCTTCCGGGACTCAAAAATTGTCTAAATTTTGTTTGGCTTGTTTTTCGAGCTCCTTGACATAAATGTCGAAAAAGTAAAGTTGCAATCTTCTAACTTTGAGAAATGCAATCTTTTCGATTTTTCAGGTGGTTGCGGGACTCGAACATGGTTTAAATTTTCTTTGCGCTTGCTTTAAGGTCTTTGTGTGCCAAATGTGGAAGAAATGAAGTTCCAGTCACCCGACATCAATGTATATAATTGTATTCAACTCTCTACCCTTAATTCACCATTCTTTTGGGGATGACATTTTTTATTCAGCTTTTCGACATTTTTTGCAGGCACAGGTTGCCGAATATATGAAACAACTAGTCCATTATAACAATTATGTATTGAAGAAATATATTTATATTTACGTTGCATACTTACGTCCCAACGATGCAAACTTCAACGCTATAAAGAACGTGAGAATCTTCGAAAATTTGTGCAACAAAAGGATGACCCGCGTATTTCACTGGTTGTGATTCACGATTATTCCTGGAATATCTCGGGTTTATACTCGCCATATGTAGGATGGATTCAGTTTGTCGGTAGTGCGGGAATAAGCCCCAAGAGCTCCGTAATAAAGATACCTCTGAGATGGTCTACAACGATCATAACAAACTCACCGGCTCCTATCAAGAGCGTCGTAGGCTAGGGATTTATTAACACCTTAGGTCACTAGAGGCCGAAAAAATAGGCTTTTTGGGGATTTTTTTTTTCAGAAAAACTACACAATAAATCCAGGTTACAAAGAAGGGTGTTTATCAAGCATATCAGTGACTGTATACAATAATTTTTTTGAAGCGATTCATTTCAAAATGTCGGCTGTGCAGCGTTTTTGCGATGACGTCTTCGTTTGACGTTGGCCAGAAACATAACTCAGGCAATTTTTAACCGATTCACTTGAAATGTTGAATACATCTTGAAAAATACATTGTCTATGGAAGTACGTGGGATTTTTTTTATATTGCATAGTTCATTTGTTATTAACAATTATCTGACGATTTTTTAGGCGAATTTTTCACATTCCACTTTACAACTGCGCCATTTGGCCAAAAATCAATATATAGAAAAAATCCTACGTACTTCTATAGCAGTTATCATATATAATCAAAAAAATTAATTGGCTCAATATAATTAAAAAATTACAGCAGTTCTTTGTCCGGCCGTGGACCCTGGAAAAACCGGAGAAGTCGTCGCAAAAACGCTGCACAGCCGCCATTTTGAAATGAATCGCTTCCGAAAAATTATTGTATGCAGTAACTGATATATATGACCCTTTTTTGTAATCTTGATTCATTTTGTAGTTTTTCTAAAAAAAAATCCCCAAAAAGCCTATTTTTTCGGCCTCTAGAGTGGTCTGAGGCCTTAATGAGGTGTTACATCTTGTCTCGTGCATTTTAGTAATTGTATGGATAAAGGGCGTTCGTCTATAAAATCGTGGTTGAGTGCGTGCTCTGTACGAAGAAAGTATTTTTTAGCATAGTAGGTACATGTACAAGTGGATTGATCAATCAAAGCTCAATGACTTTTTCAGATGTAACATTTTTTGAATATACCCGATCACATAGAACATTCTGAAATTGAAATCCGGTTCTTTTCAAAGGATTATTAAATTGAAAAGAGTTTTTCAATTGCATTGAAGAGAGTTTACCAATCAAAGAGGTGATTTCATTCTCCTAGATTCGATTCAAACCGAGCATTCCATTGATTTCCATCAATCTGTTCCATTAACACAAAAACTATACGGTGTCGTTAAAACTAATGAACTTCAGTGCAAGAAAAACGGTTTGCATCGTTTGAGTGGAACGATTTTTTTCTTTGTTTTCCATTTATTCATCATTAAGCTTATCCAAAGCTTTCTTTTTTCGCAAACTGACTTCGTAAATCTCTAATTAAAACACATATGAATGTTGAGTGATTTGCACACCAAAAAAAAACAATTACAAATAATTACTATTAGTTGTATTCTAATGATGCGAACTTCAACATCATCTGCAAGATCTTATGAGTGCGTCAAATATTTTTCTGATATTGCTATTGAGTGTCCTGGAAATCGTGAATCTTTTGAAGCAATCGTTTTTTTCTTCGACCACGCTTTGGCAATTCATTCGGGGTGTGCAGTTAACATAGGTTCCAATAACTTTTCGATACGTCAGTCCATAGCCAGTAGGCGAGTTTATGGTCTCTGTTTTGATACGCAAAATTTCTGGCGTGTACCAAAGCCAAGTCAACTTTCCGAAAGCGATCGTTGAATAATAGTCCAAAGATACTGCACTTACTTTCCAGGAGAGAGACTCGAACGTTACCGTGGTGAATTTCCTTATCACGTTTCACTCCCGATCGTAGTTGGAAAATATTCATTGCGTTGCAATGATAAGAAAAGAGTCCCATTTCCATCGAAGTTTCTTCTATCGTATTTTGAGGCGTTAAATTTCTGCAAAATAACAGTCGTATTTGCCAGGGAAAAATGCGTCATGTGAATCCTTTGTGGATAACTATTTAGTAAATCACTTGTTTGTCTGATCATCGAAAAGAGAATATTTAGTTTTCTTCCAACTAACGATGAACGTCGCTTAAGGAGTCTTCTCACTTTAGACGCTAAAAAAAGGCGATTTTCATGAATTTTTTTGATAGTTCATATTACAGATTTTGATATTAAAGTTTTTACACTTAACAAATACACTTTCGAAATACATTAAAAAAAAAATTTATTCATTTAAGTCACTAGTTATAGACGAAAATGGTAGTTAAAAAAATGTCCTAAAGAAAATTGTATGTTGGCGCTGTTGATGAAATCTCGGAGATGGATCATCCGAAAGAAAAAAATCAAACGGTTTTAGATTCAGTATGTTAATACTATTTGCGCTATAGACTATAGCGCTATAGACTATAGACTATAGCGCTAATCATTCGATTGTTGATATCTGCAAAAATAACAAAACGGCGGACATTTTTCGAAAAAAAAACGAAAAAACGTGTTTTTTCACCGTTTTTGGCAAAAAAATAGTAAATATCAAAATTTCAAAAAATCCTTTATATGCGCCATAACTATAGTTGTAAAGAAAATGTGGTGAAAATTCCATAAGCATCGGTTCCGTTGTTTCGAACATTTTATCAACAAGCCATCGAAAACGTTGTTTCGAGAAAAACGCGTTTGAAGTTTGTTTGGGTTACATAAAAACATATTTCAAAAATCGTATTTATTAAGTGTAACAACTTTCATAGCAATATTTATAATATAAACTCATGAAAAAATGCATGAAAATAGCCTTTTTTAGCGTCTAAAGTGAGAAGACCCCTTAAGTGTCTGCCTTCGATTTCGTTGAAACTCATATATGTGATAAACCATTGAAAACAATAATGTTTTTTAAATCTTAGATTCTATTGTACGGGATTTCCCCCTTATTACATTCCCTAGCATATTCCACTTCCTTATCTCCACTTCGCGGCTGCAGCCGACTTCCCCCTGTGTATCGCGTTCACCATGACATTTCGGCCATGGGTATAAGGAAACGGCGAAACACTTTATGCCAATACGTCCGGGCCCCGGTTCGCTTCCCAGTTTCGGAATTAGTGTTCCGAAATTGGGATTCCCAGGTTCGGATGTTCATGTGCGTGACATCCGTGTATAACATGGAGCTACGTCACGCCCGTATTAATTTTTTTCCGAAACTAAGTTTGGTAAGTTCTGGTTTGGTAAGGCAAGCACGCTAACCACTAGATCAGCACACCGGTTTGCATTGAAAACTATTAGACACGTGTTTCTTTCATTGGCGGAAAAACGGTTTTAAGAGGGAAATGCCCCTCAAAGAAAAGTGTGTCACCCCTTAATTTAATTTTTTTTCCATACTTGTACAGTGGATTTTTCGTCGTTTTACAGTAAACGAATTTGGGTTTTTGTTCCATTCAAATTGGTGGACCGCTGGTGAGTGAAATCGCAACATTGCCCCTTGACACGCTTTTCTTTGAGGGGTGGTTTCCTACCTCAAAAACGTTTTACGCCGATAATAAAAATACGCGTGTAATAGTTTTCAATGCTTTATCACATATATGAGCTTAAAAAAAATCGAAGGTGGACACTTGAGTGATGTTCCTCGTGAGCGGCGCAGACCGCGTTATCCTTGACGATTATATTTTTGGCATTATTATTCGAGTATCGGATTTGGTACCTGAGGCTCAATTTTTCCAACCGGATCAAATCGTTCAAAAAAACTACCCATGAAAAAATTGCCGACACGAACAATACGGCCGATGTCCGGCCCAGTACTGGCTAACCGATTGTTGGCAACCAATGTTGGCCCAACATTGAAACAGCGGTTCTGCCATTTTTCAGTCGACCCTCTTTTCGGAGCCCGGCATCCGACATCAGGCCGATGTGCGGACAGTACCGGTTAACGACCTAGGGCCGACTGTTGGCGTAGACGGAGAAGCCGACCGTGGGCCAATACTGTCTGCCATTATTTGTCCTGCGTTCATTTCTAATCCCAGCAACCGGTACTATACCAATGTCGGGCCAGTATCGGCTGCCCCGGTGAGCCGACTGTTGGGGGGGACTACTGGAGCCGACCATGGGCCAATACTGTTCGCCAATAACTGTCCTACGTTCATACGTAATCTCGGCATACCGCAATATGCCAATGTTGGGACAGTATCGACTAACGACGAAGAACCGACTGTTTGCGTGAATATGTTGAACCAATCACGAGCCGGCATCACTCCCCGTTACGTGTCTTATGAATTGCTCGCCAGTCGCCATTCAGTATCGTATCGATGCAGACCGCGAACTAAGAGTAGCGTCCATCGTCGCTTTTTCGTGCAACAGTAATTTTTTCCCTTATGCTCCTACCGTATTCTCAATAAGAATAAACAAAAGAGATATGATAAACTAAAAAAAGTGCGAAAAAAATTATGTTGGAATAAACTGTTATTGAAGCACGAAAAATGTGTCCTGAATGAAGAGTCATGTTTGACAGAGAAAAAAATCCTCGAACATAATATTAAAAAAGCGAAGTGTGAGAACACTATCGAGTATGTGGAAGAAATTATTGAACACGGGGACGATAAAAATGATGAAAATGAACAACTAAAAAATTGTAACACGAGTGACTGATAATGCCCTGAGTTGTATCGGTCGATACTCGGGGCATTATCGTACCACTGTTGGTTATGGACTGGACCAAAGTTGGTACGATATTGGCTTGAACTTGGGCCAATGTTGGCACAGGCGTCGGGCCGCTCTTAATACCAACCATGGCATAGTCTTGGGCCGACCTTGGCACGACTGTCAGCACCAACGCTGGTACGATATTGGCTGTAACTTGGGCCAACCTTGGCACTACTGTCGGGCCGGTGTTGAGTCCAACGTCGGTACGATATCGGTAGCCAGCCTTGGCCCGAGGATATCATTCCGACAACGGTCCATTAATGGACCGACATTCATGCCAGAGAACGGCCAATCATACAGGAGAATTGGCGCACTACTGGGCCAATGTCGGACCAGTTGTACATTTTTTCATGGGTAATTGCACGTTCTAAATTTTACGAGCGAAATTATATTCTTTATTTCGGTAATACATATTTTGGTATTTTATTCATACATCTATCCGAAAGAAAAAAAAATACATTTTATATTACCTGCGGAAAACACAATCGTCGAAATACAATAGTTTTCAATCGCCCTCAGGTAGAATTTTTAGGCGATTCTGTTAAGACGCTTGCGTTTCTACGTTGAGCAATTGCTACTTGCACATATGGATTTGAGATGCATTTGACATATGAAAATGTCACAGAGATTTCATACAATCTTTTTTAATCATAATCTGCGTTGCGTTGCTGAGTTTTTTCTATTATTAAATCAAAGCCTCTGTCGAAATGCGTTCTGACGATTCAACGTTTACAATATACAATTAACATTATTTTTCTGCGTAATCTCCTGCGTGCTGTTCGCAAAGCAGCACTAGAGCATGGTGCAATCAAGTCTTGGCTGCGTTAGTATGTACTGAATAGTGGAGCCGTTACTATGCCGAGGGGTCACCCTGACCCCAGCATTGCACAGCAGCAAGCACAGCTTAATTCAAACATGTTTTTCCACAAATGTTTTTACTTTTTTCTTTCGTCGATAATCTAACCGTGCATCATTAAAGATTAATAAAAATACTTCAAAAACGTCTCTCTATATATATTTTTGACAGCATAGTTTTCTACAAAATTTTAGTCGAAAATAGATTAGGGCCAATTCGACCCTATGTGCATTTTAAGGTTAATTCAAAGGGTCAATAGGCCTTGTAGGTAATAATTGACGGTCAAATCATTTGATACTCGTATGGAAAATGGAGAGTGTTCGATGGTTGAGCGTGACAGCCAATAGCAGCTCGTTCCGCAATAGTTCCACTTTTTGTCGCTACGAACGCTTTTGCCGAACCGTTTGACTTTCTTCACGAACATAGGTGGAGTCAGGAATTTGATTATTCGAGCGTTTCTTTCCCCGTGGCAATAAAAGAACAACATTCGTAAAAATCTGCATTTGCACTTTCTTCTTTGCGTACCGGAAAATTCGTCACATCATTTGGCAATGCTGGCGTTCGTTATTAGCGTTCGCTACGTTATCGGAGGATACTTTCATTTATTCGTCGGCCAGCATGAAATCCTCTGGTTCCTGGCACGCCAAAGCGCCGCAACGATTTTTGCAACACTTGCTGATCCCCCCACAATCCCCGTCGCTACTGCAGGTCGACGAACATATCCATCTTCCGGTCGGCCGTGCGGGACACGAACCGTCTTTTTCTAGAACTTAGAAATGGAAGAAGAGGACTTTAATCATTGCGGATAATCGTATCAGCTAGGGTATCACTTTTGCATACAATTGTCAAATATTACTTGAGCGAAGAGAACGGATTGTCATGACTGAAAGAAAACTATGGCTGGATAATGCACTCGACATTAATCGTCGTGGAAATGATCAACGCTTCTGATGAAGCACTTCTGAAGCCTGGGGGCTCTCCTTAAGGAGTTTCGGGATAGTTGAAGGAATGTTATGATTCTTAAAATGTATACAGTAAATTCTTTGTCTATGCTGAATGCATCCTCCAAATTTTAAATCGATCGTCTACACCGTTTCTATAAAGTTTACAATTGAAAAACACTTTTTAACATAGCCTATGATGAGATATCATAAGAAGTACATTATGACACTGCTGATGAAATTATCATAATGTGCTCAGTAATTTGACCGTTTTTTTTATAACATTCAAAACATGGTTCACAGTATTTTATGCGTAAAACTGCCATTCAGTGGTGACCGTAGGCATCTCCTTATGTTAAATAGTGATTTTCCAATTGTCCATTTTATGGAACCGGTGCAGACGACTGATTTAAAATGTTGAGGGTGCATTCAGTATATGACACAATTCACGGCATAAATTTGAATCAAATGGTAGCGTTTCAATTGTCTCGAAACTCGTTAAGTAATCATTACCCCAGTCACTACTTTAGTCTGTCTGTCGATGTGTTGGCTAACAATTTGTACTTCGTGTCTAAAAGCGTTATCGCCGTGTAATTCATCACTATTTTAACGGCGTCTATCTAGTAAATTGGGCATCTCTCACTTGCCTTCCATCTCCTCCGTATCATCTCTTTCCACTAAAATTCATTTAGCTCCACCGTGGATTTTTCTATATCGTCCTCTGGCATTAGTAAAAAATAAAATGCTATGCGGTCCTCCACTTGGCGATCTAGGTCGTCATTAGTTCAGAGTGTTATTAGCTCGACCTCAGTTTTCCTGTTGATGCTTTCTTTATTACTCCCGATCCCTTTTTTTTCCGATTTTGGTCCCTTTTTTCCTCTTTTCATGCATGTGATTTGATGAACTCGAAATAGTGGACTTCTAGGGCCTGAATAGCTCAGATGCCATCCACATTTCTATTGTGTTATTTCAGTCTTCAAATTTCTCCAAACTAAGACCCATTTTTGCTGCACTTGGCGATTTAAAAATCTTTTTCAATCAAGGCATATGTACATGCACACATGTATGTGTGTGAGTAACTTACCAGTCTCAGAGCGCGGGGTGACCGGCTTCGAGCAGATAGTACTACCGCAGCTGGTCGGACAACACTTGCTGGTCCCCGGACAGTGTCCATCGACTTTGCAGGCGTTGATGCACAGACCGACGGATATTGGTGGCGAGCAAGAACCCGGTTTTTCTTCGTAGGAATTCGGATTGTAGTTCCGAGCATTAGCAAGGACAAGAGTCATTGCAAAAATGATTAAAAACCGCACGGCTACCATTGTGAATGCCAATTTGTTTCGTTTTTTTTTGCTTGCACGTTCTGGAAGACTCGCGGTGTTGATTCTTGCGGTCGGCAAATTTGTGAGCAAGTGGCAATCGTTGGTGCTCCTGCATTTATAGGAAACTCTTCCACCGGATACGCGGGGAAAAAATTAGAGAGACAGAAATGTGAGAGAAATCCCCTCTCTAGAGTCCATTTACGTTCAAGACCAATGACAGACTCGGGCGTAAATTATATGAGTTTATGTGAACTCGTGACGAAAATAAAAGAATTCCTAATTGGCTTTTATCTGAGGAGACTGTGGTCCATTTTGCGGACGTAATTAGCCCCGTAACCACTATTTCAATAATCTCTTCCTAATGAACTGACGTCACTGATAGCGCGATCGTTTTTCATGTATGGACTACCGGCTGATAAAAATATTAGGAACTCCGAAATAAAAAAAAACGTACATGGTGGTGATAGTAATAATATATATATATTATTTAAAAATTCAAATCGACTTATCGGAATTAACTTTTCATTATTTTCAACCAATTTTCTTTTAATTTGTAATTTATATTGTCCGTTTCATTTTTTTAATTAACAATCTTTATAGTTGAAATATTACTGCCAATTATTATCAGGTATCATTAGTTGAAGTTAATGATAAACTTATAGGGAATCTTGTATCAAAAGTAACGAAGGATTATTATAGTCAAAGGCAGTACGAATTATTGTTCGAAGAAGGTAAATAAAAACGTAGCTCGTCTGGTGTTATCAAAAACCGGTCCATGTTTTTAAAAATTCGTCCTCACAAATGTTTTGCAACGTTATTGATGAATATCGAGCCAACGTCTGTTCTTCAGCGTAGTGAACTCTTTTTGACATTTAACTTATGAATTCAGCGCTGATTTGATTATAGAGATACGCAGTAAGGTAAATATTCCAATATTCGACCGGTTAACTGGGAAATGTAAATTGTCTCTATATTACCATCGAGTGATGAATATGACTGGTGATGGCGGAAAAACTAGTTCTATTCAATTGATTAGATTGATTAATTTAGTTATTGCTGTTAAGTACGTTTAATATTAAATATAAAACTTTAACATCGTTATAAAAATATATATTACATTACGAACACATTATTTTTACTTTTCTTTTTTCTGTTTCTTGGATGTAATTACTTGCCGAAAAATTATTTCCAAACCAACCACGAACTGACTGCTATTGATCATGAACACCGGAAACGTCAAAACTCAGACATCGTGTTGAGATTCTTTGCATTATTCCAAGCGAAAATAGCTATCGATTGCTTCGGAAATAATAAGAATCAGTTCGAAATAGCCTACATAATGTTTCGTAATTCCTTAGTTTTTTAAATTTGTTTTACCAAGATAGTGTGATTGAGAGCATTTTTTATTCATTAAAAACCATTGGGAGTTTTATTCATTAAAGAATTTTTGACGTTTTATTCATTAAAACAAACTTTCGATATTCTATTCGTTAAGAAACTCTTAACGCTGTATTCATTTAAAAACTCTTAGAGTTTTAGAGTTTAAAAAACTTTGGCAAACATTATTACGGAGTTTATTATTCATTTAAATAATTTGCTTCACCCAACGATTTTAAAATAATCAAAGCAATGTTATTGATAAATTATGCATAATATCTACTTATGCAATCGTTGTTTCAGTTCTTCAATTAAGGAAAATTTCAATTCAATTGAATGCCGAAAATAGGGTCGTGTTCGTCTATTAGGACATTCACCCCAGTAGATTTAGCCTACAGAATAGTGCAAGTTTCAATTTTTTATCGTTCACTCTATGAACTTGTACAAATAATTGGAGAAAAATGTCTTTTCACAACATTCAGGGGATTAAATGGTCGATATCAAATTCATTTTAACGGCTAAATTGTTATGGTAACGAATGAAAAAAGTATTTGACTTGCTTTCCGCACAACATTTTCTACAAGACTGAAGCCATCGTATAACTCATATTCTTATTAACTGCGTCGATAGGACGCGCCTACATTTTACTGAGAAAAGAATTGCCACGCAGTCGTAATATATATAGATTCGCTACTACACAAGAGCTATTTTTATTCCTCGGATTTGCATAATCGGTTGTGAATCGTCGCGGCACTCATGTACTCGAAAAATACGTTACCTGCCGTGCGGAAGCTGCTTCTTTGCTTGAAATTTTTTGTGGGCCTTATCGAAGTCACATTTGGTAAATATTGGCTTTGATTTTATGATCTCGAGTTTCTATTCTTCTTCTACACGTGTAAATATTTATTGTTCAAAGATATGATTTGGTTGCAAAAATTGCTGTCCGTCTCACTCTATCTTTCTCGGTCGACCAGTCGGCAAAATTAGCATTTCTCTAAAATCCTCTGTTTTACAAATGTTATGTTAATTATTTAGCCATCTGGTGAATAACGGGTTTTGCCTAGTTGTAACAATCGAAAACAGCTCGTTTGTGGGATTTTTTAAAGAAAATTGTGAGGATACATTATTACAAAATTAGTTATTTGAAAGAGTATCATCCGGCGAACATTCTGTCATCTTTGTGTTGTAAAAAAAATTAATTATAATCGATTTGCAGTCGATGTCCGGGATGCACCTCTTTTTGCGGTGAGCGCAGCCCTTCTAAAACAGGTTATCGAATATCACAAAATGAAGCAGATTTTGTTAGTATATTAGCTTATCGTATGATTAATCGAAGGAATTTCGGAAGTATCAGATTTTCAAAAATACTCCGTGTTCAAAGTGAAAGTCTTAATTATTGCGAAAAAGTGGGTATTTTTCGTTCATCAACTCGAAAGTATACATCAGAAAAAATTCTTCGATGCTCCGATCAAATTTTCGATCAAACAGTATATTTTTTAGTAGTAGTAGTAGTAGTAGTAGTAGTAGTAGTAGTAGTAGTAGTAGTAGTAGTAGTAGTACAAATATTACGATTACAAATAAATTACTATTACAAATATTTTTTATCTCCCAATCTAAATAGTTGACTGTTCTGAAATTTCACTCAAACATGCATAATGATATGAACAATGTCTGGTTAAAATTTGAACAAAATCTATAGAAATCAAGATTGCGCGCTCGTACTACCTTAAAAGAACTTGATTCATCGATTTATTTGTTTTGTTTGCTTGGTATCTTTGAATTTATGAAAGACGAAAGTTTTACGATATACTCTAAGAATCCCAATTAATTAAAATCAAACCAGAAAAGTTTCTTGAATTCCCATTGATTGAAATCAAACCTGTGCAAGTTCCTTGAAGCCCTTCTGGATTTTTCCACTAAATCTTATTCAAAATATTTTGTACGATACTCTTTGCTTGTACTTATCGTAAAATATAACCAGACCACTCATGAATATTCAAACCCTGTTGAAGTCTGAATTCTTCGATCGACTTTCGTAAGTTTTATCAAAATGTAGTACGATCTATGATACTCCATACCTGTACGAAAAATCAGGCGCAAATCTCGAAAATAGTAGAAGTTACAAAGTCAAAAAACAATTTACTGAAATAATATTCAGAAAATTGTTTCTTTGTTTAACTAATAATAATATCTTAATTATTAATCATTAAGAAATGATTTTAAAAACTTTCGTAAGTTTTATCAAAATGTACGATCTATGATACTCCATACCTGTACGAAAAATCAGGCGCAAATCTCGAAAATAGTAGAAGTTACAAAGTCAAAAAACAATTTACTGAAATAATATTCAGAAAATTGTTTCTTTGTTTAACTAATAATAATATCTTAATTATTAATCATTAAGAAATGATTTTAAAAATCACTTCACCACAACTGCAAACAGCTCACTTGGAAATACTCACGTCCTGCTATTTTCATTGATTGTCGATTTACAATATGACGTGCAGAAATTTTAAGGTTTCGTAGTGGTTCCCAATTTAAAAAAAATCGAATTTCCAAACATACACCCATGAATTTTTCAAAATTGATTAAAAATTGAAATCTTGTAAAATATTATAAAAAACCTGAAAATGAAGTAGGTAGTAGGAAATTGAGGTTTGATCTTCGGGAGTAAGTCGAAGGAAATGTTCTGACCACAGTATACGATGAAAATCGATCATTTTATTCGCTTAACTACAAACAGCCACGACCATATCGATTTTATTTTCTTCTGGGTGTCGTGTGTGCGTACAGATACGAAGTACATTTGTACGTATAAACGAGAACAAATGAGAAAACAAGTGACGAGTCATCGACGATCGTTAAGAAGTATAAAATAGATGACAGCTAGAAAATTTAAAAAAGATATATAATAAGAAAAGTCACGAGCTCCGGGATCGGAGAATCCTTGAAGAGACTCGTGGCTAACGCTTCAGGACGTGAACATTTAACTTATAACTTATAAATACTCGTTCGACCATTTGTTACTATCTGCACACGCGTATCGGCCAATCGTGACGCTAACAGAACCAATTCACTCTTCAATCAACGAAAGTGATTAATAATAATAGTAATTACTATCGTCACAGTAATTTATAATTTTAAAAATAAAATTATACATAAACTACGTACCATAAAATATTTGACGGGTCACAAAAATACATGTCGCGATACGGAAAGTAATGTATTTCGAGAGCTATTGATCGAGCTCATTGTCAGTTGAACGCCACATCGCGTTTTACGATCACTCATAGTCGTTTAACATCGAATTTGCCAATAAATAAAAGATGAGTAAATCGGAATACTTGTGAATCGTATCGATTTATACGTGCGCGAGGCACAAAATAAGTTGATTAGAATAAAAACACAATTAACGAAATAGAGATATTAAT
The DNA here is from genome assembly GCA_951751655.1 of Ophion costatus. Classification (NCBI taxonomy): domain Eukaryota; kingdom Metazoa; phylum Arthropoda; class Insecta; order Hymenoptera; family Ichneumonidae; genus Ophion; species Ophion costatus. Next base: position 31,833,405 of record OX632356.1, read on the forward strand.
TTACGAAGTAGAATTGACGAAATAATTAACTAACGGATACACGGGATAAGGGGACTGTACAGAGTTGCGGAAGTTCGTTTTGGTGCTGCCTAGCTTTCGTATTTTTTTTCGTTATTAATTAGCGTTATAAAATTAGCCCGAGTCATTATCGCGCGTCAGGATGTACAGTCGGTTCATAAAGTACGACATTGACGGAAGAATTATTCCGTTCATCTGCGTTCGAGCGAGCAACGTTATTTTTTAGCAATGACAGAACGTTCCATTATTTACGAATTAAAGTCGACGGGTTGATTGCTACGAGAAATTCGTAAGGCTTGTTTGAAATTTTTTTTGTCGGTTTTACTTAGCACTGTCTTTCACTATCTCATCGGAAATAAAGTTGAATGGCACTCGAAACTTTTAACAGTTAAATTGAAAAGTACTCCGGATGTTGAAAAAAAAATTTCATTGATTAACAAGTAGAAACATTCTATATTCGTTTCGATCGATTTGCTGAAAATTTTGCAGAGTTTGAGACCAATTAAAGATACGAAAATTAATGTGGATTTTATGAGAGGTGTGTACGAGTATGGAAATTGTTTAATCTGCAACGAGGTCTTCGAATGATTTTGAAGTATGCATCGTTGCTATGCAACGACGAGTAATTCCTTTTAAGGGGTTGCGCCTTGTTGTTAATGTCGAAAAATCACTGTTTCCAAAACCAATATATTTTGATAGTATATCGTTAAACTTTAAACGCTTTTTCCCCGAACGTACGTTTTCAAGTCGGTGAGCAAAATATCTCAAAAAGTACTGAATCGATCTTTCTGAAATTTTTAGGGCTCTTTCTAGATGTAAAAATATACTATGTGACCGAAGGATTTTTTCCGATGTATACTTTCGATTGGATGAACGAAAAATGCCCATTTTTCCGAAAAAAAAGCAAGGCTCTCACCTTGTAGACGCGCCATTTTTCAAATTTGATACTTCGCAAATTCCTTCGATTGGTCATAGGAAAATACTAACGAAAAGTTCAGAATGGCTCTCAGCAAAAGACATTTTCGAGAGGTGCTTTCCAGACGTCGGCCATAAATCGATTATTATGATAATTATAATTACATTATAATAATTTATTATCATTACAATTTAATGTTTGGATACAACAAAATGACAGAGTGTTCTTCAGATGATACTTTTTCAAATACCTAATTTTTGTCGAAATTCATCATCACAATTTTCTACAAAAAAAATCCCAAAATTTACCTGTTTTTGACTGTTACAAAAGGAACCAACCGGTTATTGTTCGAACCTTTTTTAGCTGTAACAGTCACTCAAACATTTTACGTATTATTATTAGCGATTAACGATTTCAATTTTCAAAAAAAGAGGTCGTTGGATAAACATAATGAAGAAATGAAGAGAGAACAAAAATTGTTGTATTCCAACGATGCAAATTTCAACGTCGTGTCTGCGATCTATGGTTGGATGTGAATAAAGCCTTAAATTGCAATAACCGAAATCCTGGATGCTTACGTAAGTTGCAGGAGCTGAGAGATTTAGCGTCGATTTCGTGTTCATAAATAATTCATTGGCGCCTTTGCCCTTGTCAAAAAAATTCATGAAATTTAGATAATACTAACAAAAGTGTTGCTTATATACTTTTTGGACCGTACGACCGCGTCGAGTTTCCTTTCGCTTATTTTCTATTGCAGCTGACTCAGAGCATATGTATCTTCGATAGAGCTATAAATTCCTCACGTACTCGGCCAATCGATCATTCCTCGAAGGCGAATCATCGGACACTATTTACAAAGTCTGACAAACGATCGCGATTCGTCGCGTTTTTTTTTCTCCCTCGATCTCGGAGTCACCGAGACAACAAGCAGTCGTTAATTAAATAAATTCCGTTATCAATAGGATATTTCCGTTTTTTGAAAATTCCACTCGTCCAACGACTCACTGTGAGGCTGCCTTGAGTTTTTTCCCCATTCTCTATATTGTGCTAAAAGTCGTAATGACGGGCGAGACGAGCATGTGAAAATCTTTCCCGATAACTGTCGCGGGTATAAATTACCATAATCGTCTCGTGCTCTCGGTTGATCGTATAGTTCACGGCCACTTATCGGCATGCGATCAACAACGAAACTCAAGGCATCGAATAACAAATCACGGAAATTAAGAATAATAATGATTATAACAATATCGCTATAAGAAAAATTGACGACTGTTAATTTCGGTCATGGGATTCACGCTCCCCCGAAAAAACGACCGATTTTAATATTTTTTATCATTTTCAATGTTCTTTCGTTTGAGAGTATGAAAAAAATGTATTGGTGTAATTTGAAGTTCCAACTCTCTTTTTTCGTGTCGAAGCGTGGGCTTCTAACTCCCTCAATGGAAAAGAACTCGAATTTGTTTCATTCGGAACATTTATTTAGACTAACATTATCGAGCAGATATTTTCGAATATCATTAATTTTATATTCTTTCGATATTATCAAAATTATTTTTTATAGTGAAATTTCTCATTCAGATTGCGAAGAGCGAATTATATTTGCAGAGATTCACCTAAATCGTAAGAACTGAAACAATGAGGCGATCAGGCTACTGTGAACATGAAGACTCGTTCGTCGCATGAGGCAACTCAAATGGAAGAGGAAGGTCCAACATATGGTGCAGAAATAGTAGATTGAAGGTAAGGTTATGCTTACAACGATGTAACTGCTGGTAAAACTTCAAACGCATTTATCTCGAAACTATGTTTTTCAAAACGGTGCACACGATTTCTCGACATGTAATGAACAGATCTGAAATTTCGTACACGGCGAGAATTTTTAAGTAATTTTTACTGTGAAATCACAGTAACTCGGTGACAAATGTGCAATTCTTCAGGTTTTTAGGAAATAAATTATAAATTTTCATGGAAATGAATCAAAATTTACTCTTGCGTAACAGAAATTTAAAATATTTTCCAGAATTTTTACTAAAATTAATAGTAAAATTTCATGAAACGTAAAGATTACGACAATAAGTTAAAAAAGTGTTAATATAAATGAAATTTTTCAGTAGAACATTGAGAAATTTGCGTGTTTGCCATAAAAATTTAAAAAAGGAAGCCGAAATTTTCCGTGCGTCCACCGGAATTTTACGTTCTTTATGGTAAAATCAGTTAGGGCTAGGTCGCCTGACCGTACGCGTGAGCTCTGTGTGCGAGCGTGCGTATACGTGAACGCAAGCTGTGAGAGTGTGCTTGTGTATGACGCAATATGACGAGCACGAACGACGCCGACCCGCGTTGCTTAGCAACAGCGGTACCGCGCATGCGCATTATAGTACGAAGCATGGGCCAAGAAAGCCTCGTGGTCTCGTGCAGTCTAACGTGTTCTACGCAGTTCTACGCAAGAAAACAAAGAAACGTGAAAAGAAACTTCGATAAAGGACGTCTACAATGGTACGGAAAGATGATATGCTAAAATAAGTAGCAATGAAGAGCACAAATGTTCAGAAACGCCGATGAGAAAAGTATTTATTTAATCATAGGGAATTAATTTTTCGCTAGGGATTTTAGAAATTTCAAGTTTGTCCAGGTTATTTTTACTGTAGAAACTTGGAATTTTTGAGGCAGCCCATTGTTAAAATTCTACATGAGAATGTGTCAGTATTTTTACTGAAAGAAATGTAAAAAATTATGCTACTTGCTTAAATTTTTACACGAATGAAAGCAAAATATTAAAAGCTAGTGTCAATTTTTGACTATGTGCACATTTGTCACCGGTTTCAAATTTTTAATGTAATTTTTACGGAGATTTCACCGTAAAAAATACTTAAAAATTCTCTCCGTGTACACTTATTCAGTGTAATAGTAGTTTAGTCTTGACCGACCTTTTTTCTTCTTTAATTTTTCTTTCATTAGCTATTAACAGTGGCGGATTCCGGGGGGGGGGGGGCACGGGGGCACGCCCCCCCGCCAAATCGACTATACAAAAAAGCCAAGGAGTCCCAGAATAAACACACCCTTCCTCCACGTACCTCCCGTGCCACCGTACCCCCCCCCCCGTACCCCCTGTGTAGCCCCCCCAAAATTCTGGATCCGCTCTTGGCTATCAACAATATTAATGTCATTTTTCCTTGAAATATAAAAAAAAAAATTTTATGATTTAAGTTTGAAACACGATAACGAAAAACGAGCTCGATAAAGTCTTAGCCAATATCATATATTTTAAGAAAAAGAACTCTTTTTTTTGTTCCATATTAACTGGGTGGCCAAAATCAAGTCCACCGCTGAGCCTCTCACATTCAACGTCCTTTACGAGATTGTTCATATCTTCTTTAGTTATTAATATTTAAAAATAAAATTTGGCACATAACTTCGTTAAGGGATTATTACAGTGTGAAATTTTGATAACATCGATTCTTGTTTGCATTATCCGATAGTATAGATGATTATAAACATGTTCATATACTTACAGAAACGTAAGTAGACAATTTCCACGAATGTTTCGCACTCGAAACTTCAAACTCGTATTTCTCGAAGTGTCGTTTTTCATAACCGTGTAAACTTTCAAAGGAAGAGTTCCGAAGCTATCCGTGTCGAATTTTGACACAACATTCTTCACGCCATCCTTCATTTAATATGGAAGTTTTTTTTTAGAAATCTTCGTATTTATTTTAACGAAAAACTGTCGAAAAACAGGCTAAATTCGATACTTTTTTTTTATACCGCCGCTACCTTGTCAATTTTGATTTTTTTTTAAATCTCGATAGCGAGATGGAGAGTTGTTGGAGCCATTTAAACTGATTAATAATCTTCTTACAAATTTTGTTTCAGATTACATTTACACCCACAATCGTGTACACAGTGAGGACTTATTTTTTTCGAAGACACTTTCACCCGTTAAAAAATGCAACAAAAATGAACGTTTAAAAATTTATTTTCTGTTCTTCATTACCTAAATTTGCCCTAAAAAAAATTAGACTGGCCTACTTTAACTATCTTTAAAAAATCCGGAAAATCAGATATTTTTCGACCCGTGATACTGTGATGATCCGTTGATGTACTTAGTCCTTCAGAATTAATATTTTGAAGTAACCCTGATTTTCGAGTTGTCACAGAAGCCTAACCTCTGAAGCACCGTAATTATGGAAGAAATTCGACAACTTCCTCTTCGACGACTTACCTCCATTCCCGAATTCTTTACGATCTTTGTGTATTTCAATAAACAATAACCAAAAAAAGACAGCGAAATATCATCGTGACGAAACTTAACATAAATGAAAAATCGGACAGCGATTATCACAAATAACTTAACACTCTCATCCCTGAAAATAAGCTTAAGGCTTTAGGCCACTCTAGAGGCCGAAAAAGAAGGCGTTTTGGGGATTTTTTCCAGAAAAACTACAAAATAAATCGATATTACAAAAAAGGGTGTTTATAATACATATCAGTGACGGTATACAATAATTTTTTTGAAGCGATCAATTTCAAAATGGCGGCTGTGCAGCGTTTTTGCGATGACGTTTTCGTATGACGTTGGCCGGAAACATAACCTACAAGGAACATCCCTCAGGTGACACCCTTCGATTTTATTGAAATTTGGATATGTTATAAAGAATCGAAAAGTAAGCGATACGTATATTTTTTTATTGGCGGAAAAACGATTTTAAGGGGTGAAACGTACCCTCAAAAATGGGGATGTTTTTCGTTTTTCGTCGATAACGTTTTAACGGTACGAGATATAAAAAAAATTCAAATTGCAACAATGTTTTTTTTTTTCGTGTACTATACATTGGATACGAGAACGATAACGTTATCGAGGAAAAACGAAAAACACCCCTATCTTCGAGGGGTGGCTTGACCCCTCAAAACCGTTTTTCCACCGATAAAAAAAATTCGTATCGCTTACTTTTCGGTGCTTTATAACATATCCAAATTTCAACAAAATCGAAGGGTGTCACCTGACGGACGTTCCTTGTCAGACAATTTTCAACCGATTCACTTGAAATGTTTAATATATCTTGAAAAATACATTGTCTATGGAAGTAAGTAGGATTTTTTTTATATTGCACAGTTCGTTTGTTATAAACAATTATCTGACGATTTTTTAGGCAAATTTTTCACTTTCCTCTTTAGAAGTGCGCCATTTGGCCAAAAATCAATATATCGAAAAAATCCTACGTACTTCTATAGCAGTTTTAATATATAATCGAAAAAAATTCATTGGCTCGTTATAGTTAAAAAATTACAGGAGCTGTTGGTCCGGCCGTAGGCCCTGGAAAAACGGAGACGTCATCGCAAAAACGCTGCACAGCCGCTATTTTTAAATAACCCGCTTTAAAAAAATTATTGTACACAGTCACTGATATGTACGATAAACACCTTTTTTGTAATCTCGATTTATCTTGTAGTTTTTCTGGAGAAAAAAAATCCCCAAAAAGCCGATTTTTTCGGCCTCTAGAGTGACCTGAGGCTTCAAGTCCAGTGTCATCTGGAGCGCAGATGAGAAAAAAAAGACCAGGAAAACGTACGATCGGTTTCTTATCGTCCGAGTGAGGAGTCACCGCGCGGTGGTACCGGAGGGGCGGTCATTTTCTTCGGCATTCCCGCCACGATTTTGGCGATTTCTTGCTCGCTCGGGACTCCGATGTTCATGTATTCCGGTAAGCTCGGGGAATCAGTCACGTCACAGCCGAACGAATTGCCATTCGAGATCTCATCGGTACGTACGTAATCCTCGGAATTTCCAGCAACGTCACGTTCGCACGTTCGCGAAGTCTCGTCATCGTTGTCCTTGAGGAGACTCGGAACTCGGGGACGGATCTCAGTCGTGGTCGTTTCGCGGTCGTGACTCGTCGTTCGATCGGTAGAAATGGAATTTTCGTCGATCGTCCGTGGCTCGGTAATCGACGATGATTTTTCAGGATTGTTCGGAGTTTGCCTGGACGGCGTTACGTTGACGTAATCGAAGGGGATACACATGCCCGGGGGTGGGGGTGGCAAAGGGACCTTTGGAAGCGTCGCGACGCCGAGATCTTCGATCTTCTCCGATACTTCCGGTATCTCGTTGACTTTGTTCGTGAGATCGAGGTAGATCGGGTGGTCGCACGGTGAATTCGGCGTCTTTGGCTCGAGCGGCGTACCGTTCGCCTGAAATGCTGCAAATACCCGCGACAAGTTCGTCACGTTGTTGTGCACAATCGCAATCGAGGTTGGGTGTAGTTCCGAAAAGCCCATATCGCTTTTTTCTTTAAAATTTTGTACACTTATGTATTTTGACTCGCTGAACACGAATATGATCATTAAAATTGGCGCAAATTTAATTTTCAAGATAAAAACTGAAAAAAACGGGTTTTGTAGTTTTTTTCAATTTCATTTTAACAAATGTTGATCGTAGAAGAAAATGTCTTCTACGAAAGTTGTAGCCCATCAAAAGATTTATAATTTATGTTCAATACAAATTTTGTCTTAAATCATTATTTTCTAAGAAAATGGGATAATACTCCTATAAGTATATTTTGCTAAACTTTATTAGTTTCGATGTTATCCAAGGTGCTCAACAAACCCACGAGAAGTCGAAAAAACTGTATATTGATCTTAGAGGAAAATGTTTCCTACAAAGGTTGTAGATTATAGAAAAATACACATTTTATGTTCTATACATTTTTTGTCTAAATCTACAACTTTTGTGGGAAACATTTTTCTCTAAGATCACTACAATTTTTTCGAGTTTTGACCTTGAAAATCAAATTTGCGCCAATTTTAATGATCATATTCGTGTTCGGTCAGTCGAAATACATAAGTATACAACATTTCAAGGAAAAAAGCGGTATGGGCTTTTCGAAACTTTATCCGCGTGTCCTACTGTTGAGTGGAATGTGAGTGGAGTTTGCATAATTGGAAGACAATGAATATTTTTATTTTTTTTACTTATTCCTCAATTTTTGTTTTTGGAACATTTGGCCTACGAGAATTGGTCCAAATATTTTTTAGGATGGTCATTTAGAAAACTATAACCGTAATCTGGGAGAAAAAGAATTTATATGGTGATACAGATTTTTTATTTCCTAATTCCTCAATTTTTTTTGAGCAAATTTACGCTACGAAAAATACTCCAAACATTCTTTAGGACGCTCATTTTTATTTTATACTAATTTCTTAATTTTTTGGGGAAAATTTGAGCCGAGAGAATTAGTCCGAACATCCTTTAGGATGATCATTTAGAAAACTATAACCGTAATCTGGGAGAAAAATAATTTATGTGGTGATACATATTATTTTTTGTAATTCCTCAATTTTTTTGAGAAAATTTAGGCTATGAAAGATACTCCAAACATTCTTTAGGATGCTCATTTTTATTTTATACTAATTTCTCAATTTTTTGGGGAAAATTTGAGCTGAGAGAATTAGTCCAAACATCCTTTAGGATGGTCATTGAGAAAACTATAACCGTAATCTGGGAGAAAAAGAATTTATGTGGTGATACATATTATTTTTTCTAATTCCTCAATTTTTTTGAGAAAATTTAGGCTATGAAAAATACTCCAAACATTCTGTAGGATGGTCATTTTTATTTTTTTCTAATTCCTCAATTTATTTGGGAAAATTTGAGCTAAGAGAATTGGTCCAAACACTTTTTAGGATGCTCGTTTTATTTTTTTCTAATTCTTCAATTCATTTGGGAAAATTTGAGCTAAGAGAATTAGTCCAAACACTTTTTAGGATGGTAATTTAGAAAACTATAATCGTAATCTGCGAGACAAATATTTTTTATGGTAATACAGATTTTTTTTTCTAATGCCTCAACTTTTTTTGACAAAATTCACGCTACGCGCAATAGTCCAAACATTCTTCAGGATGCTCATTTCAATTTTTTTCCAATTCCTCAATTTATTTGGGAAAATTTGAGCTACGATAATAAGTCCAAAATTCTTTTAGGATGGTCATTTAGAAAATTATAACCGTAACCTGGGAGAAAAAGAAGTTATATGGTGATACAGTTTTTTTTCTAATTCCTCAATCTTTTTTGCGAAAACTTGAGCTACGAGAAATAGTCCAAACATGCTTTAGGATGCTCATTTAAGATGCTATAACCGAAATGTGCGAAAAAAAGATTGTATATGGCAATACGGAAAAAATAAATAAAAATAGTAGAAATATCTTTCGTTGCATTCCAACGATGCAAACTGCAATATGACACCATGAAGTAGGATTCCATTGGATATTTTTTCCGAAACGAATTCTTCGTCAGAAAACCACGGTCTTACATAAAGATCTTGAAACTCCTCCAAATTTCCGGTGGTGGGAAAAGTAGGCTAATTGTGAGTAATTTTGTTTGTTTCTTGAAGCTGCCACTACTTGGCGCCATTGTAAAGTAGTGTCGCGGGCACGGGTAACCAACAGAACCATTCGTTCCTGGGATTACCTCGTGCTTGAGCGTTTAAGGGGTTACCCACACTTTCGATTTTGAAAAAATCGATTTTTTTTATTGCATTTTTTTGAAGTATAAGTATCTGAGAATATGTCCTGAAAATTTCAAGTCGATCCGAACAAAATTGACTGAGATATGAGCGTTGAAAGAGAAGAATCCGTGAATTGAAGAACTGAAATTTAAACTTTAAACGCGTTTTTCTCAAAATGGCATTTCTGAAGTCGGTGACCAAGATTACTCGAACACTAATGAACCGATTTTCTTGAAATTTTGCAGGCTTATTTAATACATAAAAATGTAGTCTTTAATCGTTCGATTTTTTTCGTTAAAATCGAACCATTAACTTTAACTGTCCGCTATTTTGTGAAAAATGAATATTTTTTAAAATCCTTCGATTAAAGACTAGTTTATACTTATATTTGACTAAATCCATCCGCATTTTTTTTTCAGATGATCCACTTCGCCGCAATGTTGGTCACCGCAAACCGTGTATATAAAAACATTATTTCATTGACGGCCATTTGCCACTAAACAATGTAATATTTTTCAATAAAAAAATTACTGAAAGTTCTTCAAGATGTGTTCTTTAAGATGGTATATTGATCGATTAAAAAAGTTTTGTAGTTTTCTTTAAAAAAATTCATGAACAAGGCCTTTTTTTTGCGCTACAAGTGGGGGTAACGCCTTAACTGCGCACTATTAATTATATTTTCATTACTATTTGTATTTGTGATCGTGAACGTGTTGAACAATTCTGCAAACCGTGAACATTAAGAAGTATTATGTAAATGTAAAGTAAATGATTGGAGAGCAGGAAGGGAAGGCGAGGACTTAGAGGAGTGGACCAAACAAACGTCAAGGAGATGACGTCATATATATATATGGGTCTATCGGAAAATGTGAAATAGGATGTACAAATAGGAAAACTTACAATGAATCGGGAGCCCTGAGACCGGAAACGCGATGTAATATTCGCCATCAGTGGCCGGCGAGCCGGAGGGAGGACGACGATGTTCCGTCTCGTTGCTGATCGACGAAGATCTTGGCGACGGTGTGTAACGCATCGGGGAGTATCTCCCGGTGAACGGTTTCGGCGCCGGTGGAATTTCGTAAGCCATAACGCCACCCTTGTCCTCTCTGGAACCACGGAGAACCCGACGATCTTCGGGATCGGAGTGCGTTCCACTGTCCCCGAGACTCGTACCGCTACATCCGCTTATTATGCTCATGCGACCTGAAGACGAGGAACCTGAATCATGGAACAATACGATTTTCAATGACACGGAGATTATTCAGCATCGGTAATTCTTTCAATTTTCGTGATAATCAGTCTCAAATATGCACTGTAAAAAATTTCTGTATAAAAATTAATACACAAGTGTAGGAAGTTTTCATGCGGATACCGCTTACGAAATATCAGATACGACTTTGAAAATCCAAAACAGGTTATTTGAAAAATGAAAGTGTAGCTCCGTAATATTAATATACTTCTGCGTTTGAAAAATAATGCACGTGTAAAGAAATAATCACATCCAAGTATATTGAAATCAAGAACCATTTGGTGATATCAATATACGAGTGTATATTAAATTCAAGAACCATTTGCTAATTCAACATACGGGTGTGTATTAAAACTACTGATCCTAAGTATTAAGTTTATTTCAGAAATTGATAATTATGCCGACTGAAAATGTGACTCGTAATTATCCTCCTCGACGGGAGCTAGAGATAAAAAAAAAAAGGTGATTTTTGTGAAATTTCTTTCTTCAACACCTTGCGGCGTAAAAAGGGTAAAAAAATTTCCTTCCGGAAAGGCGAGTTCAAGAACTGCGACTCTGGCGTGGATATGGAGAGGTAACGAATTTGTGACACTCTCCGACGCGTGCACGAGTTACAAACGCGTCTGCTTTTCCCAGGATGATCGTAGCCGGTGGTCGGGTTATATGCCCGACCGAAGCTGCGAGTGGCTATGGGAAAGTGCGGAACGAGGCGCCGTCCCTCGGACGCTACGCGAACTACGCGCAACCATCGGTCGTCGCGAGCGGCCGAAGTGGGTTGAGCGCGTTTTGTATTTGCAATACTCTGTTTTTTATATTTGAATTAATATACAACTGTTGTAATCTTTAATTTAAGGCACGGGTTGATGCAATACATTTTCCACCAATTTGCAAACTTTTCTTGGAAATTCCATGTTGCATCTATTAAATTCTATATCCCTCTAGAATTTCATGTTCCTGTTTTAAATTTACGGTAAAAGTGTCTCAAATTCAATTTCCTTTACTGAGTTCGTAAAATTAAATTCTTTTGTCCCTTAAATGTAGTGTAAATTTAATATCATTTTCACGTTGTTTCATGTGATTTTCATCAGCGTTTATGAATTCTTTTTTCAATTCCAGTTTCGCACTTTTAAATAAATCTGTTGTGATCATGCATTGTACGTATCGTAAAATTCAGTTTCACGTATATTATATTTTTCAGGCAGCTGTAAATAAATTTCAAACTTCTTTTGTATTTTCAATGCTCTGTTTTTTATAGTTGATTTATCATACATCTGTGGTAATTTTCAATTGAAGACACGGGTTAATGCAATACATTTTCCACAAATTTACAAACTTGTCTTTGAAATTCCATGTTCCATCTATTAAATTCTATATCCACGTTAGAATTTCATGTTCCTATTTTAAATTTACGATACAAATGTTTCAAATTTAATTTCATCTACTGAGTTCGTAAAATTCAATTCTTTTGTATCTTAAATGTATTGTAAATTATATATCTTTTTTTACAGTGTTCCCTTCGAACATTTTTATGTCTGTTTTTCAATGTGATGCTTATGAGGCAGGAGCACCAAGGCTTGTGGTATCGTTAAGTATTTATTCACGTACTTGATACACTGTGTAGGCTGAGGCTGCTCATTGGGCGTCGATCTGCCAAATTGCCACTTGCACTCTCTGTCTTGATGGTCGCCGAAGCCGTATCCTCTCCCTGATTCGAAGGATCCTTTGAGTCTGAAAGATATAAATACGATGGATACGATATCTAAACGTACGATAATTAAGTCAAAGAATAAGATGGATTATCGAGTATCTATTCACGAAACGACTTTCTCCATCGCTACCCTCCAATGAAAACTCACTAACAAGGAACATCCCTCAGGTGATACGCTTCGATGTTGTTGAAATTTGGATATGTTATAAAGCACCGAAAAGTAAGCGATACGTATTTTTTTTAATCGGTGGAAAAACGGTTTTAAGGGGTGAAACCACCCCTCGAACAAAAGGCATCGTGGTTCACCCCTCAATTTTTTTTTGCAAATTCACTATAGTGGATTTCCCATTGCTTCGGATTAGAAGAATTTTCGTTTTTGTTTCATTAAAATCGGTGGACTCCTTGTGTGTGAAACTGCTATATTGGCCCTAGAGATGCCTTTTTTCGAGGAGTGGTTTCACCCCTTAAAACCGTTTTTCCGCCGATAAAAAAAAAATACGTATCGCTTACTATTCGGTGCTTTATAACATATCCAAATTTCAACAAAATCGAAGGGTGTCACCTGAGGGATGTTCCTTGTCAGACAATTTTCAACCGATTCACGTGAAATGAGGGATGTTCCTTGTAAGATCAAGACGTACGTTGGTTATAGGAAACCCATGACCTTAGTTCTCGTTCTGCCCGGAATAGTTGCGGAAATTCGGTCATAGTAACAGTTGCTCGTTTTTTCAAAATTCATCATTGGCTCCGAGGCAACGTAGGACTTGAAAGTTTGCAATGCTTCCAACAAAAGGTACGTCCAGTTATCAATGATGACGTACTTCACTTACGATCATTGCTCATGATTGTCCTCCGAGGCAACGTTAAATTTGAAAGTTTGCAATGCTTCCAACAAAAGGTACGTCCAGTTATCAATGATGACGTACTTCACTTACGATGTCGATGTATAATATTTATACGTTGTTATATTGAGTATAGTAAATTGCACAAATCGCAACAAATTCATGGAAGCATCGAAAAATGAGACGAAAATTCAATTTAAAAAAGCACCAAATCCGTTTTGACGCGATCTTTTGAGATGAACGATGAAAAACTGCCTTTGAAATGTATTCCAGTAGTGAAAATGTTTTAGAAAAACGGTCAACCGTCGATCCGTGATGAAAAAATGTACAATTGCTTCAGGACCGAACTACTGGGCGAAGTGCTTTCGAAAAAAGTGTCGGGGTAGAATATCCATAAGTCGAATTTCCATAACCGAATATCCATAAGTGAATATCCACGAGAGTCGAATATCCATAAGTGAGTATAGAGTAGAAATGAGTGCCAGAAATGGCGGGAGGCAGAGGAAAAGTGAGTATAGAGTAGAAATGAGCGCCAGAAACGGCGGGACGTCGACAAATATAGTGAGTATTGAAGGTAAGTATGGAGTAGAAGTGAGACAAGAACAGTATAAATAGACCGACGATTGTCAGTCAGAAATCAGTCTGTTTTCAAACTTTCTAGAGTTCACTTCTTCCAAACTCGACAAAGAAACCCAAACAAAATCCAAATTCGACTCATGGATATTCATACTTATGGATATTCGTACTCATGGATATTCACTTATGGATATTCGAAGACAGTGGAAAAGAGAGGTTAGTATCATATATTTAAATCCAATTGATGAATTTCTTCGAAAAGATTCATTTTGTGCATCTTCAGTAAATAATGGCTTTTCAAACGGGCCGAGCAACGGACGTTGATACCGCAGTATTGATGCTTTTTTAAACCACAGATTGACTGTTGACCCTTTGTGATAACCAATTTGACTCGAATGCAGTAAATTCAGAAAAAGAGTATTTTATTGATTCAATTTCCAATGGGCGAAAATTGGGGTCAAGTGCATCGAGATCTTTTGTTCGCAAAAATAAAAAAATTGTTTTGCTTTCATTTCCAAAAATCTTTAAAAAAGTATAAAACGTATGAGTACAAAAAAAAATCTCAAGATTTTTTGTTTCGTAACGATTTCTTATTGTACATTGTGTATTGCGAAAAGTATCATTTGCCGGAAGGAACACGATAAAAAAAAGCGGTACCTTTTTTATGCTTGGTGAATAACTTTTTGATTCGGTCGAAAGGCGTGGGTGCCTTCATCTCGTCCTTGATTCTTTTCTGTATTCTCTCGTACTCGTCCCTCATGGCGGTAAGTTGTCGCTGCTTGTCCTTAAAGCTCTGCTGTACGTCGTTTCGATTGCGCCAATTTTCCACGAGTCTCTCGACCTCGGATATCGTGAACACGTTGTTTTTAAAATCATTTATGATCTCGAGAAGCTCGTCCTGAGGTCCCGAAGGCTCTCGCGACTTCGATCCCGGATTGGACATGGCTCTTGGCAATCCGGATGTCGGGGTGGACGCTCCGTCTTCGCGCTTCGAAAACGAAGCCTGACTCGTCATTTGTGAACGAAGCGAGGTCATCGAGGCGGCCAGGGAAACTGTTGAAGCTCCACCTGTCAGACTCGACGTTTTGGGTCCTGAAATTGAAAATACCCAAAAATTGTCATGACGCTTTTATAATTATTTCGAAACGATTGGTTCGTGACAATTCTCTGATTCAATGACTAGTAAGTGACTGAGTGAGTAAGTAAGTAAGTAAGTAAGTAAGCAAGTAAGTACGTAAGTAAGTGAGTGAGTGAGTGAGTGAGTAAGTGAGTAAGTGAGTGGGTAAGTAAGTAAGTTAGTTAGTAACTAAGTAAGTACGTAAGTAAGTAAGTAAGTAAGTAAGTAAGTAAGTAAGTAAGTAAGTAAGTACGTACGTAAGTAAGTAAGTAAGTGAGTGAGTGAGTGAGTGAGTGAGTGAGTGAGTGAGTGAGTGAGTGAGTGAGTGAGTGAGTGAGTGAGTGAGTGAGTGAATGAGTGAGTGAGTGCGTGAGTAAGTAAGTAAGTAAGTGAGTAAGTAAGTAAGTAAGTAAGTACGTGCGTGCGTAAGTAAGTGAGTGAGTAAATAAGTAAGTAAGTAAGCAAGTAAGCAAGTAAGTAAGTAGGTAAGTAAGTAAGTAAGTAAGTAAGTAAGTAAGTAAGTAAGTACGTACGTTAGTAAGTAAGCAAGTAAGTAAGTAAGTAAGGAAGGAAGGAAGCAAGGAAGTGAGGAAGTAAGAATAAGTTTTTTGCCGGTGATGTTAAATCAGGCATTTCAGTATTTGCACCTTTTCATAGTGAAATTTTCTTTCGAATGAGGGGTCTGCATAACTTAAACACTTTGAAAAACGCATTTTTTTATTGCGTGGGTCTTAGAATGAATTGGCAACAAAGATTTCGTAAAAATTACAAAAATTAACCAAGTTACTATGAGTTTCGTGAAGGGTGAATTTACCCTTTATGGCGTTTTTTGTTTGTTTCGAAAATCTGTTTAACGAAACGGTGTAAGTCGTATCGCAAAATCTGGTCGTCCAATTCACTTCAAATTCGGACACAGCATAGCTGCTGATATTTTCTATCGTACGGCGGAATGGTTTATATCCTTATGTTTATCCGTTTACTACTAACAAATTATGAATGTTTTTGTTCGTTGCCAAAAGTCGAACCTTTTTCGAGAGCTTTCCGTTTTCGTTGTTTTTATTAATTTCAAAAGAAGTATCCGCACACATGCGAAAATTTTCCTATTATGGTGAAAGTACTTTTTTATTTGCCAATTCAGAGCACCCTTATTGTCAAAATCACCTACACTGATCGGCCATGCAGCAATGGCGGCTCCTTTTGTTTCAATAATAATAACGTCGTTGTTCATCAATATTTTTCAATGAAAAAACGTTAACCTGGTGAGAGGATGTATTAATTATGTGGAAAATCCCGATCTCGCAGGCCCAACAGTCCCGTCAGAAAAAAATATTGAAAATCGACCTGCTCCTAGCAGGCAAAAAGAATATTGAATTTGATATTACAATATTTTTTTCCGACGAGAGTATTGGTATTGCGAGATCGGGATTTTCCATGCAGACGCAGAATGCCATCTTATGCAGACATAAAAAATGGTCTAATTGCTTTCATTCATTTTTATAATTTGAAAAGAAATACTTTTGTCGTAATTCTTGTGTGAAGTTTCTAGTTCGTTGCCTTAAAGTTTGCATCGTTGGGGTGCAACGAAATTGTTTTTATATTTTTATTTCCTCATTTTCAATATTCAACAAAATCTTTTTCCGCAGTTTTAAGTTCCAGATGTCCAGATAAGTGACTAAAAAAATTATCAATGGATTTTCGTAGCGAAAGATGGCAACGAAAAACTAGAGCAGAGGAAAAATAATAATTTTCATGGCAAACGGGGGATGGAAACTCCAATCTCATATAAACTCAGTGAACTGCTTACCGGCTGGATGCATTTTGAGGTAACCCTGTAGCGGAAGATCCAAGCCGTTCGCCTGAGGACTCGCTGTCGTAGGTATCGGTGTCCCGTGCACGGGGGTCGGAGGCGGTAAAATTGAATAATTCATCTCGCGAGGGACCGGCGAGGTCGTTGGATTTGGCGGTGGTAATTGGGGTGGCGGGACGAAACTCATCGATGTCGAGACTGTTATCGGTCGAGCTGCTGGCGGGACCGAGTATGCCTCGCTCAATGGTCGTGGTCGGCAATAATCCTCCTTGTCGTTTTCGTTCTCGCTGCATACGGAATTTCCGCAGTTTATCGACGGAGCGCTCTCGTTGGCTGGAACGAAACAAAAAAAAAACGAAAAATATGAAACCCAAAATTCCCCTGATTGGCAAATGTGTAAAAATAAATCACATTTGCAATAAATTTGATTCGATTAAATAGCCGAACGTTATTCCGACTGCAAAAACATCGAAAACTGTAATTTAAGGAGGTACGATCACTTCCACGGGCTCAAAGAAGAGTGTACATTTATTTAACCCACAGCTCCTCTGATTGATGTTTACTTATGTTGATTATTCGTATTATCGATTATAGTGTGCCAAATGTTGTGGTAAATGATGAATTTATTGCACGTGAACAAAGAAAAACTGAATAATTAGATTGTCAACGACTCGGTAGTAATCTTCGTAATATAATAATATTAACGTAATAAAATTCAAGCCTATTAAAATAGGCTTGAATTTTCTGACCATTTTCAACCGGAAATTGGAACTTGCTTGTAATGTAGTGCTTTAACTACACGGTGAAGATTGATTTTCTTATCTTTTACAATATCTATTATATCTAATCGATCGAATTTCAGTTTTCCAACGGGTTTAGTTGGATACGTGAACAGAAAAAACACGGTCACTGCACTTCCGTTTGACCGTCTTCATAAGACGACGTGCTTCGGTAACTCAAAGTGCTTGTTTTTGGAGTTTTATTGCGAAAAAACTAAACGGTCAAAATAGCTCAAATTTGGGCAATCGGCGCAAAAAGTATTGGTCAAAATCATATAAAAATTTCTAATCCGAAAGTTGGATTCGTAATAATGATCGTACCTCCTTAAAAATGCCAACGTCAAATATTTCGATTTCTGAGAAAATTTCGGTAAATTTTCGGAAGTGGAGCTCCTGCTAGAATCAGGCTAATTCTTGTTTGGGTTTTGTTTGAGGTTGTTTGGGAGTGTTTAGGGTTGTTTGTTTGGGTTTTTACCAAATATTTACCAAAATTTCGAGTTTAAGTATGCTTCCATTAATTTGATTTCCGTTTTCGAAAACCTACTTTTTCGCAATGAAATTGAGTCTGATCGGGTTTGTGTGCTGTTCTAATCGTCTTTGCATTTCAATAGCGAGCACCCAAACATTTTTGTGGAAAATTGCTTCAACGGAATACACCTAAATTGTAGCCGGAAGAAGATGAATTTTCGTGAATTTTTGCTGCGAAAACGTGTGCAAGATTTTAAACGGTCATTTATCAAATTAAAGAGTACGTTCACAATTTTTATATCGAGAAGCATTCATAAATATGGTAGATACAATGTTTTGCTCGAAACCAAATCATTCGAAACAAAACAGTCAAACGCATTTAGATTCTGCATGAAATTATCCAATGCTTGGACGAAGAATTTAATAAAATATCGATTTTTGAAAAAATGGCGCCAGTCCAAAGTGGAAGTATTGATTTTCGGTGAAAAAGCATTCTATTTTCGTTAACAAAACAAATTATGCATCGAAGAGAAAATTCCTTCGTCCATGCACTGCATTTTGGTGTGTAAAAGAAGCATGTAAAATTTTGAGTTGTCCGGTACAGTTATTTTTTACATATCGTGGATTTTTTACAAATAATTTTGAGAAAAACGCGTTTGAAGGTCGCCGGTTCGCGAAACCTCCCAATAAACGGCCACATATCCTTCAATTTCCGACAAATCGACTTTAAATTTTCAAAGATTATTTTTGAAATGTTATTACTTGAGAATTCGTCGAAAACCGAGAATCGATCTATCGAAAAATCACAACTAGGTGTGAGTCCTTAAAAAAAAAGTGTATGCGAAAGTCAGTCAGACTTTGACTCACCTGCGTCCGGATTCGATGTCGACTCGCTGATTACTTTGAGGTAGCTGTACATGTTCGTGAACTCGTTCATTTGCTGCGAGCACGAGGTTCGACGATGGCGACCGAAACATGCAAATTTCGATAGACAAAGTCAGTTTCTATCGTAATTATATCAACATAAACGCGTTCATTGAGTAAACAATTATCGAATCCCTGAGATAATAAATAAAATTCAAAAATTGACAAATGTTTCGCGAGTCCGTGAATCGCGAAATTAACAATTTGATCCAATTCAATTATCGGAATCCAAATTAAAGATGCAGATGCTTAAAAAAAAGTAACGGCGTACCATATAACCGCGCAGCTGGTGGGCCAGTCTTGTGTGATTCGATTGTTCCGCGAGATCGGCAGGCGTGAGCTCGGCGACGTTCCTGATATCGCACGCCACGTCTCCACCGGGGCATTCCAATAATTGCCATGCGAGCTTTTCCAGACCAAAGCGTGCGGCAAAATGCAGCAACGTCGGATATTCCTCCGAACCTGTTCAAACAAAAAGTATCCTCATCGAAGAATTTCTATATTGAAAAAAAGATTCATTAAACCTAAAAGCAACCAATGGTTTATCGTTCAATCGACTCTTCGTCGGATCTCTTACCGATAAATCTCCCTTGCGATCAGCGGAGTAAAAAAGTTACATTATTGACTGTTCGTAAAGGACGTGGCGGTAAATCTATCCAAAGGTATATCTTACTCGTTTGATTTCGTTGCAAAGGCGTAGCGCCACTCGGAGTCGACAAGAGATCGAATCTTGGCGGCAAGTTTTTCTGGAATGCATTCACCATCCAATTGTCCAGTTGCTCTCGATCTCCCGGATTAAAACCGAAAGTCTGGAAGAATAAAGCATACCCCAACTGTATTAACTTTGTCCCTAGAAATCTTCTAGATCGCGTACGTCGAAATGTGAATTGAAAGCACTTTTGATTACTAAATCATTTATTCAAGCAACGATTCATTCAAGTGATTTATATATATATATATATATATATATATATATATATATATATATATATATATATATATATATATATATATATATATATATATATATATATATATATAGAGAGAGAGAGAGAGAGAGAGAGAGAGAGAGAGAGAGAGAGAGAGAGAGAGAGAGAGAGAGAGAGAGAGAGAGAGAGAGAGAGAGAGAGAGAGAGTGGCGTGAAAAAGTTTCGGGCCAACCTTTTTTTCTCAGTTATTCGATAAAATATTTAATGCCTGAACCTCTCCATCATTTCAAATATTTGAGGGAGCTATGATGTGCATAGCAGCGTGGTATATTATTTTGTTTGTATAGTGTATGGTTTGTGTACAGCGTCGAACGCGTTCGGTCAGTGAGCCAAAATATTGGGCCGCTGTTTCACCTTCTCCAGCCACACGGTTTGTTGACGTTTTCTTCCGCGCTTTCTTTCGCGTTAGTTCGAAACATAAAGAACCATGAAAAAATCTGTTCTATTTCTGCCGCAATGGCGAAACACACAAAAATGGAAGTCCGCGAGTTGTGTTAAAGGGGTTACCCCCACTTGCGATTTTGAAAAATCGATTTTTTTTATTGCATTTTCTTGAAGTATAAGCATCTGAGAATATGTCCTGAAAATTTCAAGTCGATCCGAACAAAATTGACTGAGATATGAACGTTGAAAGAGAAGAATCCGTTAATTGAAGAACTGAAATTGAAACTTTAAACGCGTTTTTCTCAAAATGGCATTTCTGAAGTCGGTGACCAAGATTACTCGAACACTAATGAACCGATCTTCTTGAAATTTTCTAGGCTTATTTAATACATAAAAATGTAGTCTTTAATCGTTCGATTTTTTTTTTCGAAAAAAATGGCCGTTTTATAGCCAAAAAAACGGCCGTTTTTGTTCGTTCAAATCGAACCATTAACTTTGACTGTCCGCCATTTTGTGAAAAATGAATATTTTTTAAAATCCTTCGAGTAAAGACTAGTTTATACTTATATTTGACTAAATCCATCCGCATTTTTTCTTCAGATGATCCACTTCGTCGCAATGTTCGTCACCGCAAACCGTGTATATAAAAACATTATTTCATTGACGGCCATTTGCCACTAAACAATGTAATATTTTTCAATAAAAAAATTACTGAAAGTTCTTCAAGATGTTTTCTTTAAGATGGTATATTGATCGATTAAAAAAGTTTCGTAGTTTTCTTTAAAAAAATTCATGAAAAAGGCCTTTTTTGCGCTACAAGTGGGGGTAACGCTTTAAAACTATTTGGAAAAGGAAAGAGTTCTCGCGAAAAGCGCAGTAAACCGTATTATTGCGAAACATAAATCAACAAATTCGATGTGTGATAAAAGTCGAAGCGGTAGACCACGAAAAACTTCAAAACGCGTGGACGAAATCATTAAAAGAAAGTGCGTCATAGATCCGCGAAAAACTGCAGCAATAATTTCGCGAGAATTACGCAGTGGAAATGTTGCTGATATCAGTCGGAGTACGGTATCCCGACGTCTGAAAGCTGTGGGATTGATTGGGCGCGTCGGTGTAAAGAAACCACTCATTATCACAAAGAATAAGAAGGCTAGATTGAATTTTGCCAAAAAATATCAACATTGGACAGTATCGATTTGGCCAGAAAGTTCTTTTTTCCGACGAAACTAAATTTCAATTGTTCGGAAGTGATGGTCGCAAGTACGTAAGACGTCCAGCAATACCAGATGCGATGTACGATATCAAATTCCAACTGTAAAACACGGTGGCGGAAATGTTAAAGTTTGGGGAGCATTTTCTGATAACGGTATTGGTCCGCTAATAGAAATCCAAGGCAAATGGACGCTATAATGTATCGAAATTTATCACAAGACCATATGCTCCCATTTGCAAAGAAAAATATATGCCGAATGGGTGGATATTTCAACACGAAAATGATCCCAAACATGCTTCGCGTCTTGTGAACAATTTCCTTGAAAGCCGAAAAGTGCGCCTTCTCGACTGGCCCTCGCAGTCACCGGATTTAAATCCGATTGAACATTTGTGGCAAGAGCTCAAGGTTCGCGTTGGAACGAACAATCACTCCAACAAGACGGAATTATGGGATCATTTGCAATATGAGCGGAAAAAGATGCCACAAGATCGCATCTCGCAATTCGTTGCGTCTATACCCCAACCATGTGCTGCTGTAATCGCTGCTAAGGACATGGCAACGAAGTATTGACTCTAGAGAGAAAACTAAACCACGTTTTGTTATTTTCATAATGTTTTGTTTTTTGTTTTCATACGCAATACAATATGGCCCAATACTTTTGCACAGTCATTAAATAAAAACTGTTGGATAAT
>OX632356.1:31855790-32028290 GCA_951751655.1 Ophion costatus
GGGTGTGAGCACTCAAGTGTCCCATGACAGATGCCTGTTTGCCATTGTCTGTAGCGTGTAAGAGTTTAAGAGCTTAAGCCACAGTTGCGGGTATAAAATCATGTGCGAATTTAACAATTTTTTTCGTATGAAAAAGTGATTCGGTCATAAAATTAATCACACATCTATTTCGTATGAATATCAAACTGTTAGAAATTATATATATATTTTTTTTCGATGCACAAAATGGCCGACTACCCGAAACTTCTCGAAACAACCCTTTTCCAATTGGCGTGACAAATAACTTCAACAATTTTCCCTCGATTTACTTCAATTTAAAAGTTATGTTCCTAATTGCATTTCGCAAAGAAGCACGTACGGAATTTCTGATTAATCAAAAACTTTTCATTTTGTGAGCAGTTATAACGAAATTTTTCACTAAAAATTCATTTCTTAAGTTCAAATACCTACAACTTTTGGATAAAACAATATTTTTTTAATTCCGTACGTACTTCTCTAGGTATTCTAATGTAGATCGACGAAAATTTTTGTTTTTTGTTCTAGGTCAAAAATTGTGGACGCTAAATGTTACACCGCGGAGCGAATAAAAAAAAAGATAACAAAAGAAAATGTGTTAGTAGTCGGCCATTTTGTACATCGAAAGAAAAAAAAATCTATTAGCTTGATATTCATACTAAATACATGAGTAATTAATTTTGAGAGTGAATCACTTTTTCATACGAAAAAAAATTGTTAATTGCGCACATGATTTTATGCCCGTTACTGTGGCCTAAGGCCTTAGCAGTGATCCGACAATCAAGTCGGAGATGGAGATGGCAGAAATACTAGCTATCTTCAATACTTAATAATAATCGCGAAAATAATAACCAGTTAGGATTAAAAATGATGATATCATTGTCCATAAACTGTTCAAAAATATTCTCTGTTCTTATAAATATAAAATCAGCCTCGATTTTTACATACAATTGATAGTGCACTCGTATAATTTGGACGAACTTCGTAACTTTTGTTATACTCGGATGGTCTTTTTTACGATTTTACCCATATTCGCACTACGTCTAGATAAATCGTATAAAACTAACGATACTTCGTTGTCTTATTTTACTCGTCGGGGATGATAGCGCAGCAAAATTTCAGATGCAGTTTATGCACAGACAGAAATGAATGATCTCGCGGAATGCGTCAGACTCAGCTAATTGCCAATAATCGATAATTGCGCAGCAACGAACTGTGAACTAGAAACTAGATTACATTAATAGTCGTCTCAACTATACATTATTCTTATTCCCATCGTTTCAACTCCTCGCATCACATTTTTCAGACGCAACTTCAAAAAGGTTCTATCTCGAGTTCGTCGTATTTTCCCGAAATCCCAGCGAGAGAAGAATACGATAATAAATCAGTTTGGACACACAAGAAAAATGTCAGATGGAAAATAAGTATGTGGAAGAATATTTGCCTCGATCGGAACACATTTTCAGATACACTTTTACGTTCTATCCGGAGAGCTTGGGATGTCGAGGAGAAAAAAAAGCGATAGGAGCAAAATCAACTGTCGTTCTGTTATCGACGATATTTCCGACGGCTGAGAATCGGCTTATCGGATTTATCGTTTCCTCGGAGTCTTCTCGCATCTTCTTTTCATTTGCATTCACGTGTATGTAAATACATATACATATATTATTGGTGCATTGGACTGTGAGAGTCTGTTACATCGAGGAGTTTGCGGTATTTTTCCTCCATATGAATATTGATCATTGTAATAAAATATTATCATTATTATAACAAAATTATCGTTTTATATTATTATAATAAATATTGCAACATATTACATAAGAAAATAAAATCATTATGATAACTATATAATTATTATTATAATAAAATATTATAATTATTATAACAAAATGTTACAATTATTATAATAAATATATAATGATTATTGTACTAATATATTACAATTGTCATATCAAGATATTGCAATTATTATAACAACATTATCGTATTATATTATTATAATAAATATTTCAACATATGACGTAATAAAATCAAATAGAAATTTTGCCGAAATTGACGCAGGATTTTTCAAATGGAACAAATATACGTCTAACTCTAATAGTATTTCTCACCTTGTCGTTCTAATATCGCCGATCCAAACGAAAGACTTGAAATCGAAATCAATAACTGGATTTTCGTAAAAAAGTCATGACAACCAGGTTTTGAGGTTATTCGTAGTACGATTACTGCTCTCTTATATTTTCTCGCGAACATTCATTTGAATCTAATGAATTATTTGGTGGATCAATGAATAATGCCGTGGAAAATGTAATAAAAAAAATGATTACTCGATGTTAACACTAGTGAGTAGTTTATTCGAAATGACAGATGTGGTAAGATTTAGTAAAATTTTAAGTGGGTAAAAAGAACTACAATGGTTGAAAAATTCACGTAGCCTTAGCGTTCTTAATTCACGATATTTTCATCGATAGCTTTTTATTTAAAAAAATTGCAGACCGCAGAGGACCATTATCCAGATAAGAACAAAAATGATTGTGTTATAGCGGTCGAGAATACTTTATATGATATGAGTGTGCCCGCATAGATAATTTCTTCACATGTAGCTGCGATCCTAAAATAATAAAATAAAAAAAGTCAATAAATCAACAATATCAATAGAAAATTCGACACTCAACTTTCCCTCTATACTTTACCATGTATTATGAGGAGAGATTTTTTACACTAGTGCAGCACAAGAATGACGTTGAGCCTGATAACTATCACGATAGAAGTAAATAAATAATCGTGACGAACAAAAATACGTAAAATTCCGCTTTTAAGTTCTGGTGCCACGGTTAAGGGGTTATCCAGCTTCATCTTCGGGCATACCTAAGACTATGTATTTACTTAAATGGGGCAGGAGGTGTAGGCGTTCTTTTATACCGCCTTTTCACTCGTCGTGGTTTTTCTCACTCCCTCTGTCGTCTCGCTTTGGCAGATTAACGAAACAATGCAGGAAAACTGTCGACCCGAATGCACCAGATTATCCATTTAATGGCCGTTCTCAGACAATGTATGCAATCACAAATATAAATTGCAATTGCGACAGCAGTTAGTTAGTTCGCCATTGGAACTACACGTTTGTGAGGAATCGGCGAGCCTGAGTTTTATTTGTGGTTAAGGGGCTATACCAGCGTGCCACTTTCAAAAAATCGATTTTTCGGCCTTTTTCGACAGTTTATACCTTCAAGAATATCCTGTAAAAATGTCAACCCCGTATCTCTAATACTCCCGAATGGCAGACTTCTAAAGAGCAACCGCTCGTAGGTATAAAATCGATAGTTAAATCTTTAAACGCGTTTT
This sequence comes from Ophion costatus, assembly GCA_951751655.1. NCBI lineage: Eukaryota > Metazoa > Arthropoda > Insecta > Hymenoptera > Ichneumonidae > Ophion > Ophion costatus. Next base: position 31,859,148 of record OX632356.1, read on the forward strand.
TCTCGAAATAAGATTTTTCAAATTTACTGACATTGTAACTCAAAGAGCAATTATCCGATTGACTTGAAATTTTAACTGAGTACTCTTGAATATATTTACTCTATAATGCCGTAGGATATTTTTGATTGGATGAAAATTGACGATGTGGCATTGAAAAAAACGACCATTTTATAGGCAAGAAAACAGACGTTTTTTTTTCATAACTACGCCATTTTGTTAGATTTTGATATTTATCGAAAATCCTACGTCATTCTACAGGAAATACCTTCCAGTTTAATGACATTTTTTTCTTTTTCGGTTTCAGCTACTAAATCGGTCGGAATCATGGCAGCAGTGGAGGAACTTTTTTTTGGCGCCTCCGAAGCCAGCGCGTAAGTCGCTTGGATCTCAATGTTTTTCTATGAAAACATTGTGTAATATAGGTCAAATATAGCCAAATATATTCTTAATTTTCGAAACATTTAATTGAGTACTTGTCTTCCAAAAAATTCCCGAAAATCACCCAAATTTTCAGCGTTCACACTGGTATAGCCCATTAAAAATTCAAATACTTATATAAAAAGAAATCATAGATGGTATTTATAATTTGTTTTTTATCAAGACTTAAAAAATACCTCACCAAAGTTTCAAAGGGTCGATACAGACCACTGATTGTGCATTCAAAATATCTTTGATGGTATTTCGGATGACTAACTTTTTAAATGTAATTGATGCCACCAATTATGCGAATATATTTCGAAACAAACGTAAATTCGTCAGGTTTCGTGTAAGTCAATTTGTCAATTAATTTGCGGTTCGTAATTTGAAAATTCGGTATCTTTTTAATAGCAAAATTTGCAATTCTCAAAGAAAACGTCAACTTACAAAGTTGACGTTGACAGCTTGGCTCGATTTTTATACCGCAAGCACAGACCCCCGAAAAATTGTGAAAACTTCGATGATTCGTGCAACACGCTTAAGTTTCCTCTGGATAAAAATAATAGCGGGAGAACGATATCGCGAAAACAGAAATAGTTTTCGTTGGCTCTCCACGAAGTTGCTCTCGCATTTCGCTTGATCGTACACTGTACCGTTTTACGATGAATATAAAGGAAAAAATGACACGTGCGGGAAAGAATAATTAATTACCCGTGCGACTCGCGAGAATAGCGCTCTTCAATCTTTTCTTTTCGAACGTACTTATGCGTCGTTGAAAAATATTCCATGAGTCATGAGCGCGTAAGAAATAAATTAAAATTCTGTTAGGATTTAAAAACGGGTCTACTCACGTAAAATGCACTTGTCGCATCTGGGCAGGCTTAGATCTGGAAAATTTACTGCAAAATTTTAAAAGCAAAGAAAGATGTATGCCTCCAGTTTTGATATTATTTTTTCAATTGTAACGCATTTCAATAAACCTGGAAAAACTGAGCTAATATTACATTCTCCCGAGAATTTGTTATTACTATATTGTTATCATTATCATCATCATTATTATTATTGTTGTTATTACTATTTTGTACTATAATTTTGTTAATTATTGTTGCTATTATTATCGTTCTTGTTTTTATATATCCTTACTATAATGTTTAGTTATTATTTTTATCATTATAGAAGAATATTCAAAATTACAAGAATGTTAATATTATCAATATAAGATTGACTTTTATGTTTCATTTTCATTCCTCAGTGCTATATTATAAATATAAAAATGTAATATTATAAATATAATAATATTAGAAAATATATGAATATATAAATATAACAATATCATTTTTTAAATAGTTATAGAGCGATTAAAAATAAAATAACTTGAGACAAATCTCGCGGGAGCATGCCATTGATTTTGTCTCCCACTGACATCTATCGAAAAAAATCGAACGAAAATGGAGTGGCCTTTTAAATCTTTGCGTTATCAATAATTCGACCTAATGGTTGGGTATGTATTTCGAAAGTAGAATTTATAGAGAAAGCGAGTATTGGATAGTTTCAGTACAGTACTGATTTATTATGATGTTTATATATTGAATTATGGGAATCGTGGGAGAAGAGTGTGTAAGGAAGGAAGAATATCGACTTCCGGTCCTCCGGACAAATCTCAACTGCCGGACATTGTGTATTGACTAATCAGGCCTCGTTACAAACTGGATGCTTATACACGCGGCTACGCGAATTGCGCAACATTCTCTCCCCCCCCCCCCCCCCCCATGAGTATGATTATCAATGTAGCGGATAGATAAAGTTCTTTGCACTCGCACCCTGTGGTCCGCTTATGTACATAGTTTCTCATAGTCGAACATTCCTATGGGGCGTTTCATGCCAAAATATCATCGATTTTGTGGTCCTTAATTTTCGATTGGAGATTTCGAATTCAGTAGATTTCTGATATTCGGCCTTCCGAAGACGCGTGTATCGAGTTTTTCTTAGCATTTTAGCATTGGAAATGCTTTTAAAACTGTATACATTTGTTGAAATAGGCTGGGTATAGGATGTCACACGATGTCACACGAAACTAATGCTACCCCCACTCCATTACCACTGTGTTATAGTAGAGGGGGGGGGGGGGGGGGGCGGCGACATGCCCAATGTCTGTGATCGGTTGAAAAATGCCCTCTTCCCACCCAATTCTAATATTGGTATTAATTTTGAAATTATGTTACCGCAATGTATCAATATTTTTTGAAAAATAATAAAAACCAACTCGTATTATACCTCATATACCTCATGTATCATATTTTAACGCATGTACCCGTTTTTTAATACCCGAAAGTCCAATTACATTTCCAATGCCATGAAATAGTTGCACTTTGTGTAATATCTGTAGATTTTAAAAATGATTACACAAACGGATTTTCAAGAGATGTTTTGCAAAAAGATATCAGTTGAAAGAAAAGTTATTATTCGAACCTGCATCACGTGACGAAGAATAAGCAACAACGAGACAAGGAAGACGCCGAAAATGATCGGTTAAGCGTACGTTGCCTTATGTACACTATAAACGTACGCACACACATACATATACAGAGTATCCTGTTACGAATGGATAATCTTGCAACTTTGGATAATCTGGTCATGTCCTACTATATGCTGCAATTTCAGTTTAGTAGAAGTCCCACGCTTTTCGCGATTTTGGGCATTATGTTATGTTTTGAAAGAATCATCTGCTTTTGGTTTTTCACATGCCATTTCTACAAATGATACGAATCGACAATAGACAAGCAACTTTTTAAAGTAATTGGCACGACATGGGTAGTATATTTTTTTACACCGCAGCCTATCAAAGTCAGAAGTTCGAATTGGTTTGTATGAAAAATCTGCATAAGATCTTTTTTCATAAAGTTTCCTCAACATTTAGGGTTAAAAAGAAGGCTTTTCCAGATAAAACAAATAACCGCGATTATTTTTTTAAGCCGGGTCAAAAAAGTTATCATTTGTAGAAATGGCATGCGAAAAACTAAAAGCAGATGATTTTTATCTCGAAAACCGTGGGACTTTTACCATAGTGAAATTCCGTCATATAGTAGGACATGATGTGACCTATCGACAGTTGCAGGATTATCCATTTATAACAGGACACCCTGTATATACATATGCATGTATATATATATATATATATGTATATATATATATGTATTACGCATATATATATGTATACATATATATATATATATGTATATATATATATATATATGTATTACGCAGTGCAGAGTTATGGCGAGTCTGTTTGCGGGTCAAGCACATTAATGCTTATGCGTAGCGGGCAGACGGAAGCTCTTGGTGCGCGTAAACGGTGAAACCAGAGGGGGTGGAACCGGAAGTCGTACGGCGACGACGACCACGACGGGGACTGTGTGACGATCGTGATCGTTTAGTCAGTCACATCAGGAAGTTATCGGTATAGATCGCCAAGTATAATAAGCGCTTGAGAACGACCGGAAAGATTATAATAAATGTACGGTTCATAGTTATTTTGAATATGCATACAGATTTTAATTGTTGGCTGCGAGAAGGCGATCTTACGCGTTTCACTTTGACGTCAAATTGCATTGTTCGACTTTTCGCGCTTCGAGAGCTCACAAAAGATCTGCAGAATTGATTTGTCTTTCCGTACAGGCAGCATGTGTCATGCTTGTTGTCCAAATCGTTTGGGTTTGCTCGGTCACAAGATGATGCAGATTTCAGATGCCCCGGCATCAGATGGTACTATAAGGAAGTCATTATCATGGGGAATTTCGGGAACTTTCGTTGGGTATCGTCCGTTCAAGATGCCTTCTCGAATCAGACGAAAGCCAAAGTCATAATCGGAAGTTCAGATTTCGGAATGACAGTAAATAATCTCACTTTGCTCGGGTGCACTTAGCTCGAGCAATGATAACGGTGGGAAAAATGTTCACCGTTGAATAACTGTGACTCTGTGACAAATGACTGCTTACCGAACTTAGGCGAAAGTCCGCTAAATCAAAGATCCGATGGTAAGTGTGTGAACATCGATAAAACAGTTTCGAGAGCGTACTTACCATCGGTCACGCTGATGAATCGTTCCAAGTACAAGCATTCTAATTGGCCCCGCTTGTTACTCGAGTTGCCAACAAGAGTTAATTAGTCGTCTATTAGTCCCTATTATTAATTAGCCTCGTTTAGGGCCTTAGATTCTTGCATGGAAGCCGGGAAATAATATCCGGTTGCGTTAATACGAAGCCCGGGATAAGTACACATTACGTACATTTGCGTCAAAGACTTCTGTCCATTTGCTACTCGGAATTCCAAATATTAGAAACGAAATAAAAATGGATCGCAATCCCGTGCAGAAGTTTGGTGAGGAGTCCCGAGATCCTACCGTGATGTTGAAGCTTGCATCGTTGGAATGCAACGAAAAATAGTTATTTTTTAAATCAGTTTTTTGGCCTGCAAATCAGTGAATGCTTTTTACGTATTCTTAGTGGAAATTCACTACTCCAGTTTGCAAAAAAGGCTCTGGATAAACATAAAAATGAAGAAATGGAAAATTAACAAAAAAATCGTCGCGTGCCAACGATGGAAAATTCAACGTCTTGATCCTACCACATCCCTATAGGGATTTGATTGGAACTCCGCACGTAGGGAGCCCACATTGGAATCCAAGTGGATTCCGCCTTATTTCCCGATTGTCGTGATTTGAGAATGTTTTTTTTTTTTTAATTCTCGATCGTTGGATTTCATCTTTCTTGGATCGCCCAAAAAAAAGAATATCCTTTCGAGATCCAGGGCACATATTTGTTGGGGAGTCCCAATATGCACCCGCATCGATCTCTATGAGGATTTGTTAGGGACTCCGCACATATAGGGCGTCTTCATTGGGATTCAATTGGACTTTGCACTACTCCCCGATAAACGTTGTTTGATAATTTTTACCACGTTCGAATCGAAAATATGTGAAAAGTCACGAGAAAAAATTCGGCGCGTTGAAACATAACCAGCACGCTTCGTGAACGTGTACGTGTGTGGTGACATTATATTACAGTGCAGTAAAATAGCAAACGATAATTGCACTGAATTTCCAGCGGTAGGATTCAAATCAATTTTTAAGATTGAATGTTTTTTCAAAGGAATTTAAATTGTTCAAAGAATTATTCTTTTCAAAGCGATTTATACTTTTTTAGGAAAAGATTTATACTTTTTTACGATTTACTCATTTTGTATATCTAAATATTTTGTTTAGAAAATGCAACGTATAGAATGCGATGAGATCCATCAAGAATGGTATTGCCACAGTTCGATACTGTGGCAATCTTCACGATTTAAATTGAACTCGTTCATTGCATTTCGATGGGAAATTCCGATTAGAACCGAATGTACGAGCGTGCCGTTTTAGCATGAGGATCTAATGCAATGACCCATTGGATCCCTAGCAGGAAGGAGGGACAAGTATGGGAATCCAACAGCAACCCTACGACAACTTCTGCACAGGATGGATCGAAATACTCAAAGAACCCAACATGATCATTGCCCCAACGCATTTCACGACCGTACATCGTGTTGCGGATTCTTCTTTTGACTAATTCTAACGACTGCCGCATTCCCAACCGGAAACACTTGGCACAGTACCATTGACAGCTCCGTAAAATAGTGTTTTATACGGTCAGAAAGCTTCCCCAGCTTATATCACTCGTATTTTTTTAATTTCGACAAAGCGTTTATACTCCCAGCTCTTGATCCGAGGGATGTCCAGGGCTCGAAACGACAGAACCGGATGTGTCGATCGCTCGGTAAGAACACGGAGCTCCCGGTCTGTATATATGTACAGCGTTGTCGCACGTGGCCAACACACGCTTATATACGTGTATAGAAAAAGGCAGGAGTTGGCCTGTGATTTAACCCTTTCGCCAGCTCGTGCCACAGCACGGAAGGAGACCGGAAGTGCCTCGCGCCAGGGGTTTATAAACCCGTGTGCGAAGAGACGGAGAGAGAGAGAGAGAGGCAGAAAAATCCTCAATGCGCACGTGCGCGTCTGTATACACTCGAGATTATATGCGTGTATATGGGGAAAAAAGCGAGGGAGAAACGAGGCGCAGTTTCCGGTGCACAAGGACATAAAAGTCATAGTCCAAATAATTCATTAAAATAATTCCAACGGAAGTTCGTAACTATTTATTTTAATTTTATTTTTAGCTTTTGCAAAGACGCCAAGTGTACATGCTTTCGAAGAAAAAGAAATAAAACGCGACGTGTAGGGTCTTGGGCGAATTTAAGTTACATAACCTCTTAGCCTCGCCCCTATGCAGATTCGACAGCAGAGGAATCAACAAACGCGAAAACACGAGAGACGTAACAAAAACGCCTGAGAATACTTCCTTCGACTCTCCTATGGTCCAATACGTACCACACCGGCTTTTCGATCTAAATATGCGAAATTTGAGACACATGGCACGTTAAGGCGTAGTGGAAATTTTCCAACAGAGATTTCTCGGAGATTAATCATATTCAGGGCTAAGGAAAATCGTCAAAATCTTCTTCAGTGAATTCTTCAGACCCTGATGCTCCGTTTGTCCTAGAAGAACTTGACGATCCATGAGAAAACGCGGTTTCCGAATTTTGTGAGGTTATGTTGACCTTGTGCATGCGCTTGAGGCCATGTATCCCACGCATCAATCGCTTCGAAATTTTGAAACTTAATCTTGACCGAACGATACAATCAATTGAGATGAAATTTTATTGTGTACATGAGATATTATTGCAGAAAGCGCCTGACGGTTGACGTTCTTCCAAATTTCGAAAAGAACTTTACAGATTGCAGTTACCATATGATATTATACCATAGGATTGTGAATTACTAAACGATGCATCGAATTCATGCACATTTCGAGACCGCTCGGCTCTCGACGGTGAAAAAACACGCTTTGAGCGTTGTTTCAACTCATTTTATGGAAAAATACGGAGAAATTGACGTTTAGAGTTTTTTTAAAACATAAAACTAGCAAAATTGCACCGACGAAATTCAAAATATTATCGTCAATTCTGAAAATTTAGTGCATCAGTTTTCCGGCTGGCGGACATGCAGCAACCGTCGCCTATTGGGGCTCGTTGCTATAGCACGAGTAGAAGACGGTTGCTGCGACATCTGGCGGTAGTTTGGGGCGGTTCGTAGCCAAATTCTACGAGTTCTGCAATACCGTTGTGACCGCGACGAAGCTTCACGGTACATGATATTTACGCCAAATAACACCAAGGCACTAGAATCACACATTTTGTCACTCGAACCACTGCATTATGTGCAAAAACGACTGAAAAATGTTCCGCAAGCTGCCAATTAGGTAATTGCCAATAATTGTGACAAAATGCATGTGTGCGCTCACTTACACAGTACCCACAGTACACGAAGCAGAGGTGACATCTGGTGATAGGCAATGACATCACTGCGCCAAGAACCGACAGAGTACAACGGCAAGAGATGCCGATCACAATTTCTCAACGTGTGTCATTTCGTCTTGGATAATCGTGATTTTATGACAACGCTACTAAATATAAATTGCAGCCACTTTAGGCACTTTTTGATCGATCGTGGATTGCCGCCTCGGAGAGGGAGCTGCACATTTCCACATTCCGAGTGTCAATCCATATTCGAATCTTCACTTGAAGAGTAAAAAAAACTAGTCTTCTCGTGTATAGAAGAGACCTACATTCCGTATAGTTAGTGAATCCATGGGCCACTCGATACCACAAGAAACACTACTAGTTAAGCAAGACGAACTGTGACTTACTATAAGACAACTATCACAACTATAATACAATCTTGTTGAATCTGTTATACTTCACAAATCTAGGTTCAGCCGAATATACCGCTTTAAGGTTATGTATGTATTCGTCTCAGCCTAGATGGCGCTGCCTTCCTCTTTTCTCCATAATAAAAGAAAGAGTGTCAATCCAAACCTTCTCATTTGCCTTCAATTTCGTACTCGTAAATCTTCTCAAACAAGGTCAATAGTTAACCAATTCAATGAACTATGAGAAGCTAGGTGCACCCACGTGTCTCTTGGGACGAGCACGATAGAGTATACCCTATCGAATCAATAATTCGATCAACACGACTTTATTGTATCGTGGAGCACGATTGTTTACGGCACACGTTTCGATGGCACGTAAAATCGTAAATTGTTGAGTGCCATTTGCTGCGTATAAATTATACCAGTATGTGAATGACAGTTGCCCCCTCCCTTGTTCTCCGTCGCTGGAGTGTGTTCGTGTGCGCGTATGGACTTCGGTATACATATAATACACGATGGAACGTTGGAAGGCCTTAGGCCAGAGACCGAATACTAAATAGTCAACTTCCGGGAGAATCGGGCAAGTGGAAGGCGAGGAGACCGATTCTCGTCTCAAGCTTTATCCGCAGAATCTTCGATGACTGCTTATATATCAGGAAGAGATCTACGTGATCCTTGAGTTTTCGTGACGACAGGTATATAAAAATACTACCCCTCCCCCTAAATAATACATTTTTATTATCTTTGTGCGGCGGAAGAAGGGACACGGAGAGGAAGAAGTATCATGAATAGCCGGATATCATTTAGCCTTCAACGAACTTGAAAATGAAAAAAAAAAATTCCGCCATTATTGATTTGCGGGAATGCAATTGAATATCTCTGCAATTCAATTGAGTCTGTCATTGTAAGCGATATTATTTCAAAGAAGGAGGCTTTTGATTATCTCGGTTTGTTATTTTGTCGATAGGTCATTTAGTGAAAACAATTTTAAGGGGGTACATCTATCTAGAGGCCTGAACAAAATGCCCAAATTCCTATTTTTTTCTGTGAAACGGATGATGACAAAGAAACGAATTTTTTGAAACAAAGGTACATATATCGCGTGCCGATAAAAAAATCATTAAAAAATATAGAAAAACAACAAAAACATGACTGCCGGCAGATGATACTGTTTTCAAAGTCGGTGGACATGTTATCTCGAGAACCACTCGATGAATTGTTTCCAAATTAACAGAAAATACTACGAGAAACATTTTAAGGTCGCTGACGATCTCACTTTTTCAAAATCGATCTTCATTTTTGCATACTTACGTAAAAGTTACAACTTTTTTCATAGATTTTGTATGCTCGAGTTTCAATTCATCGCCGCTTTGTTTAAACTAATCATTTAACAAATCGACGATCGTCAACGACTCGTAGTTATTGTTAATTTAAATAACCCGTTTGGTTTTTAGGGTTCCGACGGACCGTTTAGCCTAGAGAGTGTCCACCGCCAAACATCGCGAAAAAATTTGATCTTTTGCCGGCGGCTGTGTTTTTGTTGTTTTTCTGTAATTTTTGTGTTTTTTCTCTAGGTAGATGAAGCTCCTTAAGTGGATGCAAAGAGAAACTGGGAGAACACTTTTTTTAGTTGACAAAGCAGTGTAAAATTAAATTAAATTTTTATTCCCGTTCTATTTTCTTTTTTTCTGCTATCACGCGTAATTGGATGGAATGAAACGTTCTTTTTAAGATCCCGAAATACATGCTCGGCCGATTCAAAGAAGAAGACGAATGAAAATTATCTTCACTCTCCGAAATAATAATCGATACCGAGAATAGACTCTTTTCGAATTAGCGTCGTATAATTCATGAAAAATTGATTTGTCTCGTTAAGTCGCGCAAAGAAGGGGCTGATTCATCCGGCATTGTACTATATATTATGTCCTTGTGATACGAACGCTCGTACAGTCGGCGAGCCTTTAACATGCGGGCTTTCACGAGAGCTTACATTCAACTGCGTCCACGTCCATACAATTGGTGGGAACCACAGACGACTGAAAAGAATATTTCGAATATTCGACAATGACGTAGTTGTGTGCCCCACAATATGTAGTCTGAATACGATTTACCGGGGTTGTTGCTAATCATTCGTTAGTTATTATAGTTTTTGCTTAAGGCATCACGAAAGGAGTTTCTCCGCGTCAGTCAAACGGTCGCGCAATTTTGTTTTTTTTTCACGAATTTAATGTTAAACCTACAATCTTGTTGATTGTTGATTAATACTACTTACGTGTAAAAATCATTTACCACCTGCGTCAAATCTTTTTGAAAAAATAAGAAAATCAATAATTGAGACAAGAATGAATTCTCAATAAATGGAAAAATACAACCTTTGATTGAAAAAAAATGATAGGAAATATTTCCGATCGTTTCTTCTCAATCGGAGATTATATTTTTCCATTGTTGAGAATACATTTTTGTCTCGGCTATTTGTTTATAATATTTCTTCGAAAAGAATTGACGTTTTAGTCCAAAATAGAAATCGAAAGACGCCCGTGATAATCCGATTGTGAGATTTGTATCAGTGTAATTTTTGCGAACGCTCTATTTTCTCAAGTGTGAATTTTAATTACACGATGGCTATTGACGCTGGTTCGAAGTTATGGGGAAATATAAAGTTAACTAAATTTTCGACGGTTACACGAGATGAATAGCGAAAGAAATGCACAGACTACTTTGTCAGACTACTTTATCGAATCGTGTTACGAAAGCACCAAAGATGGCAGTATCATAAAACGTCATTTCGTTATTAGCAGAAATAGACAATCTCGATTTATTCTCGATTTAAGAAGGTACGAAGGTATTTGTTCACGTGCAATAAATTAATCATTTACCAAAACATTTCGCACTCTATAATCGATAATACGAATAATCAACATAAATAAACATCAATCAGAGCAGCTGTGGGTAAATTAAATTTAGACTCTTTTTTGACCCCGTCGAAGTGATCGTACCTCCTTAACGTATTCCTTTTACGGAGGGCCGTATTTTATAGGGGCATAAGCAGGGCTCTTCTGAATCATTGGTAAATTACAGCGAGTCAATTATACCTAAGGATAAACTAGAATTAAAAAATTCACGCAAATTTAGTAAATTTAGACATATTTATATTTTCTCTGAGCAGTCGCCGCTGCGAGAATTCTTCGGCTAGTCGCATTTTTCCAAGGTTTATCACTAATATTTTCATTAAACATTCAGTGACCCCTGTTTGCATCATTGTTACGGAATCGTTAGACTTGTTTACACGCGTGAGCAGTTGATATCAGACATCTAGAGTTCTTTAGTGTATAAATTATTAAATAAAAACGTGGCCAGCGTGTCATGTCCATGAAGCGCCGTATAAATTGGCCGATTTTGAGAGTCGTAAGTTTTTTTAAAAGTTTGGTATTGGGTTGAAATTTTACCACAATTCTGGGATGTATTTTTACTTCGTTGTAGACGAGAATCAGTTCATTGTTAAATATTCGGGTTCGTCAAAGGAATACCTTAAGGTCGCACGTGCCCAGCCACGTACTAGACAAAGAGCAATGTCACCGTGAAAATACAGAAATACCCTTGCTTCACCAGCGAATCAATCGTAATATGATGACGTATAATTTTACATGTGCATAAAAGTCACTTGATTTTATGCTAGGCAATCTATACAATTTTGGGACAAGACCAGTTTTAGTTTGCATTGATTGACAGAATTGGCACATGAACATAATCTGCACAATTTAAACAAACATAGAAAATTTGTCGCTGCAATTCCAAGATCGACTATAAACATGCAAATGATTTATACTCGGATGAATTTAAAGAATTAGTTGGCGTTTGGGGCTGGCGTTCGGAGTGAGTATTCTACTCGCAGACTTAATTGACTGCCGCTAATTACAGAGTTCTCATTGAAACATTCGGTAACCGCGATTTTCTTCTAATATCATTTTAATTCTCGAAATTTATGGAACACGTCACGCTTTTTGCCCCTATATTTATCTAACTCCGGAATACGATTAAAACGCGACGTTGATGTATGCATCGTTGGACGGCAATGATATTTTTTTACTTCTCTAATTTGCAGCTTTTTTCGAAAATTGAAGTCGTCAACTTCTAAAAAGATTACATAAAAACGTTTGCTCGCTGTCCAGAGCCTAAATAGACAAAAAAGGCCTAATTCAACAAAAATCAATTTCCGTTGCATCCCAACGATGGAAAAGACTGAATAGGACAACGATCATGATGTCTGTTCCATAAAAAGCTACATTGAATCCTTCGACTTTGGATTTATTCGTTCAGCCTAAAAAGCTGCTTAAGGCCTTAGGCCACAGTAACGGGTATAAAATCACGTGCGAATTTAACAATTTTTTTCGTATGAAAAAGTGATTCACTCATTAAATTAATTACACAACTATTTAGCACGAATATCAAGCTGTTAGAAAATATTTTTTTTTTTCGATGTACAAAATGGCCGACTACTCGAAACTTCCCGAAACAGCTTTTTTCCAATTGGCGTGACAAATAAATTCAACAATTTTGACTCGATTTACTTCAAATTTAAAAGTTATGTTCCTAATTGCATTTCGCAGAGAAGTACGTACGGAATTTCTGATTAATCGAAAACTTTTCATTTTATGAGCAGTTTATGAGTAGTTATTTTTTTAATAATAACAATATTTTTTAAATTCCGTACGTACTTCTCTAAGTATTCTAACGTAGATTGACGAGAATTTTTGTTTTTTGTTCTATGTAAAGAATTGTGGATGGTAAACGTCACGCCGGTGAACGCCTAAAAAAAAGATAAACAAAAGAAAATATTAGTAGTCGGCCATTTTGTACATCGGAAAAAAATTATAACAGCTTGATATTCATACTAAATAGATGTGTAATTAATTTTATGAGTGAATCACTTTTTCATACGAAAAAAATGGTTAAATTCGCCCATGATTGTATACCCGTTACAGTGGCCTAAGGCCTTAAACATACAAGATAACTTGTTTAAGATAACTCTGCCTAATTTTCTACGCGCCCGCGGCTATCTGCATTATCCGTAATACATTTTTTAAAAGTATCCAGCGCAGATCTCGAGAGGACACGCTCCAATTACAAAAAATCTGTATTCAGTATTGTAGTTTTTCCCAGCAACTTTGACTCACCTTTTCTCGATGCACTCCGGTGTTTTCTGCATCTTCGATGTCCGGCCGAATTGCGTGGAATCTCGGGGCCGTCGACCTGATCGGTGGTTGGAACGGGTGGTGCCATTTCATCCGGTTCCTTGATGAATCCCTCCGTCTGCACCCTCATTCTCACCGGATTGATCGTCAGGCTCGTTAAATTGGTTGCTCCAGATGTGGGATTGTGATTGGGTGGTTCTTTGCCCCCGAGGAAAGTGCCAATCGAGTGTCGTCTCGGGCCGGTCTCGGGTTTGCTCTGGCTCGGTTGAGACGCCGAAATATTGTAATAGCGAGCATCGTCGATCCCCAAAAAAACTTCGGCGCCCTCGGAATCGTCGTTCTCGTCGTCCAAACACCCGACACCGTTGGCCCGACGATTCCGTTCCATCGTTTCGCCATTTTGGTCACCCGGAAGGCCGCAATATATCATATCGTTCGAGAGCAATTCGCTGGCCGATTTCAGCACCCTTCGCCGTGTCGGCCTCTGCCGTCGATCTTTCTCCGTGTGGGAGTGCGATCTGTGGGGCAAATAAGGCGAGGGTGGCGCGACGTCCGACGGCCTCGGATCACCCTTCAATATTTGTCGAGTTTTTTCGTTCTCCGCGTTCGCGCTCATCGAACGAAACAAACTGCGAAAACTCTTCCTACCCCCGTTGCCAGGGGCCGAATTTTCTTGCCTCGTCAGCATAGCCGAAGTTTCCTCGTTTCCGGTTGTCGTCGAGCACGAGGCTATGCTGCGATCGCTGTCGTGATGCGTCAGGGTGCTTGCCGTTGAACCCGAAACTACGCTCGCGGCCGATGTCGCGGCGCCCATACTCGCGTTGACGGCTCGCTTTCGAAAAAAGGCCGCGAAACTTCGGGGACTTCCGGCTGCCGGACCGATCCCCGATGTTCCAACTGGTCCACCACCCCGCGAACGGCCACCGCGCTCCAACGTACCTCCACCGTTCGACCCACCTCCGCCACCCGTCAATGAGAAGTACGACGGATTGTCTGTAAACATACGGAATTTTCGAAGTCTCGTTACGGTTAACCGTCAAATTCGGACCATTGCTTCAAACGGAACTTCACCGGTGCTACCACGCGCGTGGAACCGTCAGCAATATCTTACTCGGCGGCATTTTTGTTCTTCATTTTTCATCTAAACACACGCGTCCCACTTGGCCGAGTTCATGTCGCATTTCGAGTCGGTTCACTCGGTACGACACTTTTGCCTTCCTTAATGCACACTGCCGTGTCCAAAGGTTCACTTTCGCAAAGCTACACGGATTTTCATAAATTTGTAAACTCGATACTATTATTAGTGGCGCGGAAAAATAGAGGACGTTGAATTACGTGTTGGGGAGTACTTAATTCTGTAAGAGCACTCCGGAAGTGAAGTTCCATTTATCCCTATTCCAACTCTACAAAACTTCAATTCAACCAAATGTCAACGTGCAACTGTCGTTTATCGATTGGCACTTATTGTTCACCAATTGTTTTTTATAGGCAATGTGCAAATCTGACACTACAAAACGACGGGAGGAGTTTTTTTTGCTCACTATACGTTTACGTTTGAAACATACGGGGTAGGGGAACTTTCTTAATTTTTCAATAAAAAACGCTATGAACGCGGATAGATTTTGTGACGATGCGTATTGTGCGGATTGTATTGTCGGGGGCTCATCGGCGACTAGTCGTCCCGATGGTCAAAGGGCCTCAACGAGATGGGACACAAACTGCTGGGGTTACCTACAGTGGTACGAGAGCAAGATCGGATGAGAATATGAGAGAGAGAGAGAGAGAGAGAGAGAGATTTAAAAGCCACGAGGGACCGAATACGGAATGAGATTTTCAGATACACACACGCACACGCACACACACACACACACACACACACACACACACACACACACACACACACACACACACACACACACACACACACACACACACACACACACACACACACACACACACACACACACACACACACACACACACACACACACACACACACACACACACACACACACACACACACACACACACACACACACACACACACACACACACACACACACACACACACACACACACACACACACACACACACACACACACACGCACGCACACACACACACACACATATACACGTAGATGTACGTTAGTGATACTGTAGTACTATGCACGTGCAAGTTGGGTGGGGATGGACCGGACGTTGCATTTTTACCCCCACCCCATTCTCGAATGTGCATCGATGTACCACTCGAAGAGCTTTGCGAGGGGACAAAGAAGCCGAGAGAAAGACGAGGGTGGGAGGGAAAGAGAGATCGTGGGAGCCACCGCAACCGGAAATGCACGTCTCCACTACCGTCGTTAGATCGATTATTTAAAATAAAATCGTTACCGGCTGAAAAACAAGAACATGTAATTTTCACTAGTTCGATAACGTCAAAAAATTCACCTCGAAACGATAAAGGTATATGTTACGAACACGATAAGCATATTTCCGAAGGGCATTCCTTCAATCTCGCCAACCCTCTTATTGGTTCTATGTTTTTGGAATGGAAACGATAATTTACGAATGAAATTACATTTAATTTAAATTATAAATCAAGTATCCGTCGGGGAAGCATTATGCGTAAGAGCGGGGGGATTGACAATAGGAATGAGACTCACGATGAAGAGAATAATTCTTGAAGAAGCTGATGGAGCTAATGGACTGGAGATAAAAATAGACCGTACTGGAGTTGACAAGAATCGTTTTACCGAGAGCGCGGTGACATCGGTGGATGAAGGGTGTTCGGTGTACCCGCTTGATTCGAAGGGAAAAAGAGTGAGCGACGTTATTACGAAACGGTTGGCAATTCGACTCTGCGAGTTCCTTTTCCACCTTCTTCGACCCTTCCACCAGCATCAATTTCAACGGCATTTATTTTCACTTCCAATAGACTTTTTTATGATTTTTTTTCATCGCGTATCCTCTTGCAAAGGCTTACCGCCAAACGACAGCGCATCTGGGGATCGGTTCTTTTGTATTCTATTATCAAGGATCGAACGAATGGAGGATCTTTCCTCGAAGGGGCTGTGTGTATCGCTCAGTGCGGCAATTCGTGGATGTGCATTTTCGTGTACGTGCGTTTATGTAATCGTGTTACGTGTACTTAATACCTCGACGTGACAATGCGTATTCCTAAACATACAATAGTGACCAAAAGTTTGTCTCGAAAGTGGGCTATCGAGGTCGATTTTGCACAAATGATATGTTGTTGCAGAGGACCACCGAGTCGATCACAATCAATTAGAGTCCATTTTTCTTGCTGTATTGTTTAACAAAATTGTAGAAATTTCGTAATGAAATGCTGTTGAATTTGGAAAAGTATGATAAGCAGCAATTTGCTTTACATTCATAATTATTTACTGAAAAAATAGTTATAAATGCAATGCAAATTTCTTGAGTAGTTTCCTGAGGAAAAAAGATTCTGTTGTTTCCTTTCTTCATTTTTCAAACGTGAGTATTCACGGCACGAATGCATAATTAAATTTTTATATAATCTGCGAAATACTTTTGGCCTATACTGTATGTATATATATATATATATATATATATATATATATATATTTGGAGTAAGTGAAGAGAAAGATTCGGTTGTCAGTAGGTGTGACAAGCAGCGACAATTGATGGGAATCAGATAGCGGCGTGGCAACGAAAATTCGTGTCTGGAATATCATCAGTGAATATATTGTTCTTCGCAATGGGACGTGGATGAAAAAGACTGGACTACCGTGATGCACAGCTTTTATATGTGCAGAATTTTCTATGAAAAGTAGCACGGTTTTTGAAGATCAGACATTTCTTTGCCCTTCTGAGCATTGATTTTTTCCTAAGGCCTTAGGCCACAGAAACGGGTATAAAATCCTGTGCGAATCGAACAACTTTTTTCGTATGAAAAAGTGATTCACTCATAAAATTAATTACACATCTACACAATTACACATTTAGTATGAGTATCGAGCTGTTGGCATTTTCTTTTTTCGAGGTACAGAATGGCCGACTACTCGAAACTTCTCGAGACAGCTGTTTTCCAATTGGCGTGACAAATAACTTCAACAATTTCTACTCGATTTACTTCAAATTTAAAAGTTATGTTTCTGAATGCATTTTGCAGAGAAGTACGTACGGAATTTCTGATTAATCGAAAACTTTTGATTTCATGAGCAGTTTATGAGCAGTTATAACGAAATTTTTCACTGAAAATTCATTTCTTAAGTTTAAATACCTACAACTTTTGAATAAAACAATATTTTTTAAATTCCGTACGTACCTCTTTAGATATTCTAATGTAGATTGTCGAGAATTTTTATTTTTTGTTCTAGGTAAAAAATTGTGCATGCTAAATGTCACGCCGCGGAGCGCCTAAAAAACGATAACCAAAGAAAATATTAGTAGTCGGCCATTTTGTCCACGAACAAAAAATTCTGATAACTTGATAATCATACTACATAGATGGGTAATTAATTTAATGAGTGAATCACTTTTTCATGCGAAAAAAAATTGTTGAATTCGCACATGATTTTATACCCGTTACTGTGGCCTAAGGCCTTACGCTGACGGTTCAAGTTTACAAAAGGTCTCGTTTGGAATCAACAAAGAAATGTATTTAAAAAATCGTCAGCTACCTAAAATGGGGTTACTTTGAACAGACTTTGGAAGTTTTTCGTTAGGTAATTTTTTTTTTTAACATCCTAAACTGCAACTTTTTTGCACCAATAGAACAATGTGTCCTTTAGCTATAAAATGTATAAGAAAGTCAAGTCCCACCAACTCCTCACAATGCCAAAATGTCAAATGTCAAAATAACTCAGATATGTCAAAGATTAAGGGTCACTTTGACATCATTTTAATAAAAAAAAAACAATAATATTTGATGCATTATACATGAAATTACATGAAAAACGATGATTTTTTACAATCAAATTGTCATCTCTAGAAGGGAAACATTTTGCATAAAAATATCATGTACATAGGGTACTATTATAGGCAATTTATCAGTCTCATAATTATCATTGAGATCGTAATCGACTTGAGCAACATTACAATCAACTTTACCAACATTATAATAAACTCTGTCATGCGGGCTCGTTGCGCGTACATTTAAACCGTATTTTCGCGGTCCGTTAAAGTAGCCTGTAAAACTGTCAAAGTTACCCTTAATGCCAATTTAACCCCGTTTTACGGTACCACAGCAATGAGAAAGAAAATTGGAATGAGTATCTTTCTGCTGGAAGGCCTATTTTTGAAGCATTTTATTGAGTATACTTTCAGATATAAATAATCAAGCGAGATAAGATATTTTGCAAAAAGAATTTGGTACTCACCAACGGCCATGGCGTTTCGTTCCTGTCCTTTTACGAATTAAATTCGCGGTCTGGAAACAAAAGATTCTTATCAATATAAATTTAAGATTAACTTGATCAGAGATTATTTAAGGGGGTATGGGTAGTAGAAGGCAGATGACATTTTTCAAATTGCACTGGCCCACCGCCCCGACCATGAACAAGTGCGTGTACGCCTAGGCTCTAATTAAAACCCACCTGAGGGAAGTCTGCATTCACAGATTTTCCCTACGTTCGATTTAATTCACAGCATCGTGGAGAAAAAGAGGGAGACAGATATCTAGTAAATATAACTATATTGCACTAGAGTGCAAGGGGCTGGGTATCCGTCCCTACTTTCATTCATCGCTAGGAATAGTCGCAAATATTATATTTAGCGCAAGTTATTCTGTTCTCTCTCTCGTCCACTCTCCTCCCTTATCCCTCTCTCTCTCTCGCCCTCTCTCTCTCTCTCTCGCTCTCTCTAACTATCTCCTTGCCTCTCCTTCTCTTTTCTCCATCTCTCTTTTACGTGTGATGTACGCAAAATTTTCATGCCAGGATGTATCAAAGTGAACACAAACTAGTTCATTCACACTTCCTTCCAACTCGGCTAATATACGAATGGCATAATGGTAATTGACATATTTATTTGTGGGATCGAATTCATCAAATTCTCGAAGTACTCAAACGTTCCAAACAAATTTGAGGACGTACGGGCGCAATATAATTTAAATATGTATTCCTCATAGGAATACATATTTTTACCCCTCCCCCCTTTTACCAACCCCTCCTTTATTCCTTCCATTCCCTCCGACATTCACAATCTTTCCAAATTCCCTCTACATTCCTTCCAGAGTTCCCCACCAGAGTGCTGACCGCAGCCACTCTTTCGTAATGCACTACTGTATCGCAATTGCACGAGGGCCCAGGGAAACTGCGGAAAACCTGGGCCGATACAAGCGGCTATATTTGGCTGAGTTTCAGTTGTATTGCCATCAGAAACTCAAACTCCCTCCCGCTCAGACGTTGACGCGCAAACCAGTGCACGGGCAAGCGGTCACCGCTCCAAGTATTAACAGCCTCCAATGCTGCTTTTAACTTCACTGACCGCCGAGCCCGCACACCGAGCGCGCGCCCACCTCTGTCGGTACGGTCGGAATATATTTTTCACACGTAGCATAACAGTGATAATAATTCGTTTAGCATGTATTTCGGCGGGAAAGAACGATTCGATAAATACAACGGCATATTTATCTCAAGAGATTACACATTTCGAATATTAAATTTAAAGGATATTTTATCGAAGCGAGATAATTATCGCAATTTCGTAATTCCAAATAAAATTTATTGACCTGAATGGAATATTCTTGGCTTTAAACAATTTGTGCAGGTTTTTTTGTGTACGATGTTAAAAATAAAATCAGGAGCTTGCCCTCTTTTTGCGTACGAATAGAATAAAATGACAAGCTTATCCTATTTCGACATATGGAAATGGTTATCATTTCATAAAAGAAATCGCAGCAGGAATTAAAGGCCTGTTTTATAATAAACAGGGATCTGCAAAGTTTCCCGTCCGTACATTCACGGAATCAAAATTATAGAAATTCATTCGGGTCAAGCGAAACATTTTCTGTCGTACTGGTCCAATTTTAATAAAGTATTTAAATAGCATATAACGCAATCATATTTGAATATATATATTCAAATAGAATAAATTATATATAAATATGATAAAAACGTAAAAACCCGCACGTTGGAACTCAGGGATTAATTGAAACCTCAATAAATAAATAATTATTATTTTTTAAATATATAAATATGGTAATAGATATTTTGGATGAATATCAATATTCAACTGGTATTTTTAACAACACATCGACTCTTTTTGGTTGAATCACATTTCAATAATATCATAAATTCTATAATAAATAAATGATGACATAACCCAACAAATAATATATGTCCATACCGACTGTAAAAATTTTGCGATACTATTTCTAAATACTTATGCATAAATTGGGAGAGATATCGATAAAGTTCTTCAAATCGTCGAAGACTCGATGGCACGCGTGCGATCAAAGAATGCCTCGAGAGAAACGTTTCATGCATGCAGCGTTAATATATTTGCGGTTACGAACGCTTTTCGTGCACGAATGCCTATGCTCGTCTTTTTCTCTCTCTCTCTCTCTCCCTCTGAAACGCTCGAAGAGTCAAAGAAATCGTAGATTTGTGCTAGTTTATATGTGTAAAGGAAGAACGTTAAGGAGTGTGCAAAGGCTCGAGACTATTTCCGTCCGCGTCCCTGTGTCGAATATATGCCCCTGAGGAACGTGGCTCCAGCGAGGTAAGGGAGAGGACCGTGAATCTCGGAGGGGAGGTTTATCTTCTTCCAAACGCATCGCACGCACGTTAAATTTTCACGCGTCCGTGTCCCGAACCACAATCAGCGATTCCCGTCGATATATCGGTGAATTCTCTCAGTCTCGCGGTTTATTTTCGAGAAAACCAGCGAACGTTCCGCGCCGGTACAGTCGTGACTCGATTTAGTGAATTTGAACGCTCGACGACAGTGCCCCCACTCCGCGGCTGCTTCGCGCTACGCAGTGGGAGAACCGTTGCGCCTATCGCGACGCAGCTGAGTAGGAGGCTGGATGCGCAGAACAGACTGCGCACTCTTCCACGCAATATCGAAACTATTGAAGAATTTTGCCAAGATGAAAAGACAGACGCTGGAAATGTTCGACAATTACGTGCACCGTGGCTTTGGGAATTGTTCTTAGCCATTTTCTCACAGAGGCAACGGCCCAAGTGTAAAAATGCGAGTTCTTAGTATAGGTGGAACTTTTGTTTGATTTGCGATTAGCTCTACTGGAAAATCTTTCTCTAGTCTCTCTTAAACACAATTTTCTTTGGTAATTGGAGACGTCTTTTTTAGAATTCACGACTGTTAAGGTGGTGCAGCTCCTCCTTTCAGCAATTTGACTTACACTCGAAAAATTTTGAGTTACTCGATTCCGCCGTTAAAAAAATTACTCCTAAAAATATTTATCAATCCTTCTACCCGGGCAATTGTGTGTCATTGCGCATTGGAAAACGTTGATATTAAAGGGGGGAATTGCCTCAGATGCTCGAAATTCAATTATTTTTCATGAACTTTGTTAAATGCGATAAAATAATCGCATCTTTTTGAAAATTTGACATTATCTTATTACAACTTTCCAGCATTATTTTTTCTTTAGGCGTTTTTTGAATTTTTGAAAGTATTTCCTTAGGCGTTTTTTGAAAAACGGCTTATGTTATAACTCGAAAAGTTATTGATCGATCTGGCTGAAATTTTTGGAGGTTTCTCTCTATAACATTATTGAAAGGATATAACTAAAGATTTAAGATTATCGCGTAAATAAATTACTTTTTGGGGTTAAAATTGGTGAGAACATTTTCAAAAATATGAAAATTTGATTACAAAGCCTACTTGATATTGTAATTTTATGCTTTTTTAAAGCACTCTTATATATCCTTCCAATAATGTTATAGTGAGAAACCTCCCAAAATATCAGCCAGATCGATCAATAACTTTTTTAGCTATAACTGAGCAGTTTTTCGGAAGACGTCTAAACGAATACCTTATAACACCGCCATTGTGTTTGTTTTTAAAGAAGGAAAATATGTTAACACTTGAAAGTTGTAATAAGGTAATGTCAAATCTTTCAAAGAATACGATTATTTTATCACCTTTAAAAAAATTCATGCGAAATAACGTATTTTCGGGGGTCGAAAGGGATTTTCCCCCTTAAAAGGTTTAGTTCAGTCCAGACCTCACACTTCGAGCTCATCGCTGACGTAAAACAGCAAATTTGTTTCAATTCTTCTAGTGATATATTTATTATTTGTGAATAATTAAAACAGTGCTTCGTTGAAAATATGGCATTGCGTGCTTATATTTATGGGGCACCAACGGCTCTATTGCGTAGCATTAAGTAGTACATATGCAAAAATCTATTTCGATATAATATATATGTATACCCAAAATATATTTCGAAACGCCCAGTGCAAATGTTCGCACAGCTATGCATAGATATAGTTCAGCGTCGCGTTGTGCTTGGATATCGTGAGTAATTTTATTCGGGGCCCCGCGAGAATAGAAAATACGGAATTAGATTCGATTAATTATTCCGCAGGCGCAACAGCTCCGCGCTTTGTTGGCCATACGGTAATACCGATCGAGGAAATTGCTCCACGAATTTGAGCTGTGCTTCGGTAACTATTCGCTCGTCTCACTACTACTTTATTTCTCCAGGACAAACGTTATTCATGCCCTTCGAGAATCCTCTTCATTTTGAATAGCACCGATAAAAGACCTCTTGAAAACCGCAAATTAGCTCATTTTTCTTCGAATTTCTTCATGCCTCAATGCCAATTTGTACGACAGCTTTCAATATTTCCAAATGGACTATTCTCTTAAGGGGCTATTCTACTGTGACGGGATGAAAAAAACGAATTTTTATGTTTTTGCATTTTTCAACTATGTTCCATCACAGAATTCATATCCAATTGCTGGTAAAGTCGATTTTCACCTTGTCGACTCAGTACAACGCTTCAAAGTAGAAGCGCTCGGTGCGCGCGCTATCCTCTAGTAAGGCTACCCGCTGTGCGTCCCTGGCAACTGTTGGGAACAGCTGTTTTGAATTTATAATTTTTTAATAACAATTCATTATTATTCATACTTCTATGCAATTTACTGTATAGAAGTAGTCCCTCTTTTCACCGTGTAAGTAAAAGAACGCTCTACCGGTTAGTATTGTATAATATATTATAGGATAGTAAACTTTAAACGCGTTTTTCTCGAAACAACTTTTTTCACCTACTGTTGGTGATTTCGGAAAACCAGTTCGACCAATCGGGCTGAAATTTTTACTGCATATTCAACATATGAATGGCTATCGCCCGAACTAGGATTATTAAAAAATATTAATTTTAACTGATACTTCCCCCCGAATTATTACGATAAAAAAGGTATTTTTCGAATACTTTTTTCAAAAAACGACGCCATTTTCTTATTTTGCAATATCAAATAATAATCCTGGTTCGGGCGATAGCGACGCTCATACAGATGAAGAATCTTTCTGAATTTTTTGTTTCATCCAACATCCTTTTTTTCATGCGTTTACACGATTATAAATTGTTAAATGAATATACATTTATATGCAACGAAAAAAATTGTTTTCCATTCTGTAAGAGTGTATTTTTAAGCGCAAAAGAGTTCGTACCGATAAATGCCACAGTTTTCAAAAAAAATATCAGAAATAGATTATTTTTTAGCCGTCACAGTAGAATAGACCCTTAAGCAGCTCTTTTGCAGCTCTATACGCGACGCTATACGGAAAAAAATTATGCCGTTCAACATTTGCGGCAAGGTGCCTTGCCCTGGCACTGAAAGAAACAACACGCGTTGGAAACGGCGTAGGGAAGGCAACGTGCCTTTGTAAGTGAGAATGTGATTCGATCACTAAAATAGAGTGTGTCGATGGTCACGTCTTGGGTGGAAATTGGAACGGAATTGAGCAACCTCCATGCGAGTTTTCCAATAAGAACTTACGTTTTATACGTGCGAGGTAATGCTTGGATCCGAAGCTATTTTTGGTTTGTGCGTTCTCATTACAATGATCGCAGAAGTGACGGAAATACAGACGGAAAACGATAATGAGAAAACGAAAAAACGAAAATTCATTTTTCTCCTTTCGTCACGGTAATTTCACGAGTTTCACGTTATAACGAGCCTAGACCATACGATACTGTGTCCTGCACGACTTTTAAGATCTCTCTCGTCGACGAGGGCCTTATATCTATATACGGTCACGGAAAGAAGACGCAGGGCGTGTGGCGCACGTGCTACTACTACGAGAGATGTCTGGAAATGGTTATAAAGTACCACTGAATAGTAACCAGTAGGAGTAAGCTTCGTATATGCCTGCACACACATACCTCTGTGTGTTTGTGTATACAGGGTGTCCTATTTTTTCACATAAAAGTCTTCGGTTCCCAAGGGAGAAGCTTGTTGGTTCTCGAGGCGAGAATTTTTGTGGCGTTGAAGTTTGCATCGTTGGAATGCAACTTTTTAAATTTCATCATTTTTATTACAAACTTAAACTTTTATAGCTTGAGATCGTGGACCTCTTATGAGGACAAGAAAAACCGTTTGAGTAATTTTCGTACCCTAAATCGGCAAAAAAAATGCGTGCTGAAGAAAACAATAAATAACTTTTGTTGCATGCCAACAATGCAAACTTCGATGTGATGATTTTTTTCCAATAAGAAGTTTCTGCTTGGTACCCCTCTCTTGATGATAATGAAGTTTATATCGCTGGAACGCAGAGAAAATTATTTTTTTTCTTCTAATTGCCAATTTTCTTTGGGAGAACAAAGCCACGATTTTTCTTGTTTGAAATTCTCATTAGACACCGTCAACCTAAATCCATCGAAAAATATTTTAGATAACGATAAAAATGAAAGAAAAAGAGAGAAAAAAACGATCGTTGCGTTCCAACGATGCAAACTTGTTAAGGCATTTATTGAACAGAGGTTCAAGAAACAGGGATGCCCTGTGTAAAAGGCTAGAGAAGCTGGAAATGGTAGATACTTTAAAGAAGGGCCTCCAGACGCCTTGGCAGGTTGGAAAAAATCTTTTTCGCTATGCTATGCTATGAGTAGCACAATTATTAGGTGTAGGATTATCAACGATTGCCTATCCAGCATTTTGAGCCGCCATTTTTTAAATATTCCATACGCTGTTCCGACATATTAAACTATATTATTATATTCATTTTCAAATTGAATATCATATTGGCTATCATGGAATATAATATCGATATTATTATATTCATATGATATGGAATATCATATCAATATTATTATATTCGTTTCATGTTGAGTATCATATTGAATATCATGGAATATCATATGAATATTATTATATTCATATCCATATATCCATATTATTATACTCATTCAACTTTCATTATATTAATAACCAACTTGAGCGAAAGAGACACAAAATCCCGCCGATGAAGAAATCCACAAAAAGTTGTTGAAACTTTTCTCAAAAAGGACATAAAATGTTCACATTGACAACATTGTCGTTGACATAGACTTAAATTTATAATTTTATCGATTCAAAGTAAAAAAACAAGAAAGTTGACCACGACTTAAACTTATCATTTTATCGATGAAGTGAAAATTCGATTTAAAGTAAAAAATAAAAATAAATGTTGACATCAAATTAAATTCATAATTGTATCGATTCAAAATCGATTTAGACATCGATGTTAAAAAAAATAAATTATACATTCCATGGCGGCAGAAAACGACATGGCACCTCGGCGTTGAAATTTTTCGTCATCTTGTCTTGAATTTAATTACTTCGCGCTAGGGTTGAGAAAAAAGCTCGAAAAAGCACGTCCTCGTTCTCGACCACACCTCTTTACAAATATTGATACAAAAGAAACCATATTCGTATTTTTTTTTTACAGACACCTCTCCCCATTTCTTTGGTGCTTCAATTATTGATATCTATTTATAGATACTCCGAGTACAAGGCTGTGATGCATAGCATGCGATAGGGGAGAAGCGTCCCTCGAATATAACACGTCGAAGAAACGAGAGTGCACAGGGAGCGCGGAGAGTAAGAGGGAGGACGAATGCACCTGCATTACACTCCGTACTTCCGGTGCAAAGACGCGTGCCCTTACAAACATAACTTGCCCGCGTGCACTTTCATCACGGTTCCGTGCCTTCCGTGATCGTAACATGGTACATACGTACGCAGCACGTGTATCGTGCTTTACTTGCCAATAGTATATTACTATTAAGGGGCCGTGCCTAGTTGCAAACGTCGAAGAATCACTTTCTTGAAAACCGATTTACTTTGACAGTACATCATCTTATAAATGGTCCCTGAAAAATTTAAGCGGATCGGATCAAAGTTGACAGCTTCATAAGCTGTTCTGTTGACGCCCGTCGAAATATTCGGAGAGTCGTTCGAAACTTCAAACGCTTTTTTCTCAAAAGTACGTTCTCGAAGTCGGTGAGCAAAATATTTTTGACACTACTGCATCGATTTTTCTGAGGTTTTTAGGGCTTTTTCTAGATGTAAAAATATAGTATTTGAGCGAATAATTTTTTTTTCGATGTATACGTTTAATTTGGCGAACGAAAAATGCCAATGCCCTTTGTAAAAAGCGAGACGCACTTTGAACACGAGCTTTTTTAATTTTATTTCGGAAATTCCTTCGAATAATCATAGAACAAAGGTATTAACGAAATGTACTAACGAAATCTGTTCGATTAAAAAAGAATTAAATAACCTGGTTCAGAAGGTCGATTTTAGATGCATATTTTTACATAAGAAATTACAGTATTCTTAAGACGATACTTTTTCAAAAACCGAAATTTTGTAGAACTTTATCATCGCGA
This sequence comes from Ophion costatus, assembly GCA_951751655.1. Lineage (NCBI taxonomy): Eukaryota > Metazoa > Arthropoda > Insecta > Hymenoptera > Ichneumonidae > Ophion > Ophion costatus. Next base: position 31,886,389 of record OX632356.1, read on the forward strand.
TTTTCTAACGAGAAATTCCAAAATTGAGCTGTTTTTGACTGTTACAACTAGCCATAACCCGTCAACTTTCATAAGAAATTTATTGCAATATTATTTTATGGAACAATGTACTCGAGATATTTCGAATACGAAATATGACGAGAAGTGAGCTACGCTGCTTGGTGTGTGTGTTATTTGACTTGAGGGGATATGAAAATATTCGGAAATTAATAAAATCACGTACAATTATAAATCCAATACTTTGGGCTTCCATAAATTGCACCACGATCATTTTTCCCATCGCGTGCCACACACCACCACTGACGAATGCAAATGAAACTACTAGTTAGCCATAGTTGGCTAGCGACAATTACAAATATTTATCGCCGCTGCTTTCCCAAATATGTCATCATTTTTTCTGACACTTTTGACAAATTGATGAGGTTCTGTTATTTCTCACGTTGCATAATCGTATTCTTGAGGGGTACCTACTAAAAGATCGATTTTTTTACTTTTACGGGTTGCATAAATTTTGGCAACCACAAGAACTTTGTTCGGTTTCGTGGTACTTTGCGTTGGGAAGTTAAGCACATTTCGCACTGGTAGGCTTTTTTTTGTCGTGCCGGTATGATTCAAGAAAAATTGTACGGTCGTTTTAGGTAGACCTTAATTGTATAAGTACATTACTATTGTGTGAAGGTTTTTTATTTATTTAGAAAACAAGATTAACAGTAACCAGTTTGGCAGCTTTGAAGCACGAATGCTTTATAAACTATTGTAAAAATTCGTAAATTTGATTACTACTTAACCAATTTATATTCTACAACTATTTAACTATATATCTAAATTGTTAACTATTCAGGTTGGTCCGTAATCGTACCGATACGATTCGAGAATAATTGTATATTTATTTCAAGCAAACTCAATTTCATTTTTGGCTCATGATCTTTGCGCCCGAGTCAACGAGCAGGCCATAAATTGCATACATGCCAACATATTTTCTTATACGTATATTTCTGGATCGTACTTTTTAATTCTTTTTGGGAAATGTGCATACAATATGCGTAAGTAAAAAAATTGCTCATTTCGAGTTCGTGTTATGCACAACAGTAATTCATTAACCGATCGTTTTTCTTTGCAATTTTAAAAAGGAAGTAATAAAAATAATATTTTATTTTTTCCTCATTCAGTATTGTTTCCTCGAAAAGAAAATCGTTAATAGAAAAATTATTGGTAAATATTCGGAAGTGGGCCTCCTGCCAGAATCAGGCTAATTTCCGAATATTTACCAAATTATTTTATTATTTATTATTTAATAACTCGTAATAAATAATTCTACAATATACATAATAAAAATCATTTATATTATAAAGTGTTGAATGTGAGGGGTGGAACTATGTATCAACACCATTAGCACATACCCTGCTCAAGAACGACTATATTATAAATATTTCTATGCATAATTATAATCATTAAATGATACATTTATTTCATTACCTAAAATCTATTATATTATTATTATTATTATTATTGTTACACAATAATTCATAATAAATCATGATTATGGTAAAAAAGAGTAATATCAAAGTCCCCGTAAATAATAAAAAAGGACCTAAAGGGGCACGATTTAGGCAAGGCTACCCTACAATATCTGCACACGAATCGTGCTCGCCCGCAGGTTGTGCAAAATTTAGCCTCGGTCAACTTGACGTTTCATTATTCTTCAGTTGCGCAATAAGAACAAGGAAAACGAATCTCTCGAATTATTAAGTGGCTCGCTGTCACACTACGAGTGTCTCGATTGTGGCCAAAGCCTTGGGGGAGCCTATCGATCGTGTATATAGCGGTAACGTCATTTTCTCGCGTCCCCAGATCGTCTCCGCTGGTGCTGGCACACACGTTTCTACCTCGAGACCGCGATCGTTCCCGTCCAGGGTCGCGAATCACCGGGCCTGTCTCGCAAGCGTCAGCCAAAAGCATCTCGGTAGAAAGACGACTCGATTGATCGATCCATTACGAAACGATAAAAAAAAATCAGGGATCAAAATGGACGGAAACGAAGTTCTAATTAAAACGATGAACGCGACTCGTTGACGTTTTACACACAATTGTCGTAACCTTTCTTATGGTGAGATTCGTCTCATTGTGGTCTCTTTTTAGTAAGCTACGTTGAAGAAGGCGTGGGTTACGTAAAAGTTTCAGGATACAATGTCGGAGTTTCGAACAACTGATTTTTCTCCCGCCTTTTTCGTATCTGGCAAGCTTATCACTTTCTTCGCCCAATCACGTGTACGAGCTTCGATGGAAAATTGTTGGTTTTTTAATTGAACATTTTCTTCGCTCTTGTAGAAGTTTAGCCCGTTTGTTGAGATAATAATATTACGATTTGTCGAGTTCCGTTCAGCTGTGACGATTTCGTTGAATTTTTACGTTTCGTTATTGCGATTTAATTTAGTTACGATTTGATTTAATTGTTACGTTTAATTATTGCAATTTAATTTTGTCATACGGTTTAATTAAATTGTTACGGTTAGTTATTGCGATTCAACTTTGTTATTACGATTTGATTGAACTATTACGATTTAATTTAGTTACTACCACTTCATTTAACATTACGATTTATAAACTTACGTTTATCGCGACATTGCGAATTCACGACAAATGTACACCGCGCAATAAAAAAAGAAGAAAAATTAAATGAAAGAATTACGGGGTAAAGGGGATGATAGGTTGCCTCGTTAGGAACCTGTCTAACCTCGGTTACCTTGGTCAAAAGTCTAAGGATTTCGAGTTATCATGGTAAGTATGATTTTTGGAAAATTTCCCAAAATTAGGCACTAGCTGGTTCATAATGTTCAAACAGGAGATAATTGGTAACTAAAAATTTGTTTGCGTCTTAGCTTAATGTGTATTCAATCGACAAACAACAATACAATCATCTGTATCTACACAACTAACTAAATGGGACATGTTGAATAATGAAAAACTTGTCAAACAAATAAAATGCCCCTTATGTCAATGCTATTTTAAAAAATAGCATTAAATCTCTTAATGATAAATTAATCACCGCTTATCAATAAATTAATAAGAGGTAAACGAGTTAGTACCTAATTTTGGGAAATTTTCCAAAAATCATACATGATAACTCGAATAGATTTTGAACTAAGGTAGCCTAGATTAGATATGTTCCTAACGAGGTGACCTATCACCCCCTTAAGGCATTTTGCATCGACCTTCCCAACACCCTGTATAAACTTATTCAGTTTTTAAAAAAGCAACAAAAGACTTTGCCCAACTTCGAAGAATTCGATACTACAATATAAAATGTTGCACTCCAAAACTAATTCGCCCGACAATTATGATCAATCGACATGGAACCTGTCCGAATTATCGCCTCCAAAATGGAAAATCCTTCAAACTCCACGATTCTCCGGCAAAGGAGCACTCTCGTCCTATCGTTCATTGCCAGGGCCATCTGCCACAGATTTCTTCCGTCGTTCTTTTTTTTCATAATATTTTCTCTGTTTTCTTTCTCTCCTTCATACTTCGGCCTCGGTCTGGGCCCCGTCGAAATATCCTCGACGTTGAAGCACGGAGCAAGCAAGCCCTGTAGCGTTTGAAATAATACATGCAGAGTCAAGCACACGAGCATCCGTGCACATGTGTACACACGTATGCAGGGTACAAGAACGTCTGGTTCCATTCGGCTGTCAGTTTCGGTCTATTTATGTACGCGGTTTGCCTGTATGGGTGAGAGAGGGCGCGCTTTCGAGTGTACGGCACTCTTTGCCACCTCTCGATAGTCAATGAACCGAAGCATGCCCGACGGTCTTCCCGAGCAACGATTCACCATCGATTTCGCCAAAAAAAACAGCAAAAATCCTAAACAGCTGATAAGCGTTCAACGAACAAACGGACAACGGGGCTTCCAATGGGAACAAGGGTTGGAAAGAATCCTGGTATCCTTTCCGATCACTTCAAAAGTCTTACTCACCTATTTGCACTCCAAAAGAAGGACGGTCACTTTTTTTCCCACAATTCACTGTTTTTCGACATCGAAATGTCGTTTTCACTGTCCGCGCGCTTGTCCAAAATCGCATCAACCCTCGCCGATCTTTTGCCCACCCTCAATTAACGGCCGATCGAGCTTCGAGCAAATTTTCGAAGCGCTGCGCAGTAATTTTTACGCTCGAACTTGAAACGCGAGTGGAGTTTTTCCGAGCTCGTTGAGTGTGTGTTGCTGGTGTACGGTACGGCACGACACGGCACGGTGAACTGACAGCGCGAGGCACAAGCACGAGCTTCAAGCAACACCAGAAGGCCAACAGCAACAGAGCAGACGGAAGAGAGGAAAGATTCCGTTTGAGTCTTCTCGCTCTTTCTCCTCTCTCACACACCTCTCTCTCTCTCTCTCTCTCTCTCTCTCTCTCTCTCTCTCTCTCTCTCTCTCTCTTTCTCTCTGTCTCTCTCTTTCGTCGTGGAAACTTGCCGTATAGCTTCTCTTCGTCTTCGCAAGCTCTGCCATGTGACGAGTTTACTACACCGATGCCTGTTTGTGAATCTTTCTTGGCCTACCGTACCGTTTGAGGTTGGCTTTCGTCCTATTGCTCTCCTTGTGACTCTTCGTAAATCGCGCCGAAGAACATCGAGAAATGAACAAGTACGAAGAGAGAGAAAGATAGTGAGTAAGGGAGAGAGAGAGGGAGAGAGAGAGGATTGGATGGCGAGGAAAAGACGAGTGGGGTATCATCGAAGTTGACCCACGTCTTACATATAGCTTGTCGTGAATCTCAAGCTGCTTTCTGTGGCTGCTGATACTGGCTTCTTGGCCAACCCGCCAGCACCCACGCATCTGGCATGCGAAAGATCCAAAGGACGCTCATCTTTGGGTCATGCTTTTCCTCTCCCTCTTCAACTCAAACTCTGCTGCATTCGTGCAATAATCGCATCCATTTCTCTCTTTCTGTCTTCATAAAAACCATCCAGCATCCACTTTCCATCACACCCTATCCGTCTCTCCCTCTCTCCTGATGGAAGACATCCAGACCCGGGTGGAGGAAAAATCTATGGTGCATCGCATTGTTTCGACGGAAGTAGAGAAAAATCGCCGTGGGAAGTCAATCCCGTATCCACTAATAATAAGCCTAAAAACATAAGCCTAACGATTTTTCTCATCCCCGTAAGAAATCCAGGATGTTGATCTATAAAAAATTACACATCGCGATAAAAGTGAAGAATAAGAAAATTCAACCCCATATAATCTTTCGTTCGAATTCTCGAAGTTTGCATCGTTGGAACGCAACGAAAGTTATTTTTTATCCATCGCTCACCGTTTTTGCCAACTCAGGGTACAAAAATAAGCCTAATGATTTTTCTCATCCTCATAAGAAATCCACGATGTTAATCGATAAAACAAATTATATATCGTGATAAAAGTGAAGAATAAGAAAATTGAAAAGAACTTTCGTTGCATTTCAACGATGCAAGCTTCAACGCCATAGAATTGTTTGTTATCAATGGTGTTGAAGTTGTCATCGTTGGAATGCAACGAAATTTCTTCTTCATTTTGGTTACTTTCGAAACTCTTTTTTGGCAGGTTTATTTTATGGATCCCTAGTAAGGATCTTAAAAAATGTCAGTGATTTTTGTAGGCTAAATGTGCCAAAAAAAGGGACAGTAAGGAGAAAAATATTTTTCTTGCGTTCCAACGATGCAAACTTCAGTACCATTGTTATCAATCAAGCCGAAATAATGCAGAATCAAAATAAAGTTTTATTACAGTTAACGCCCGATCGTATTATAATACTGTGCGAGTATAAAAAAAGTGTTGTTATTTTTATAATAGATTTTCGAGCATTAAGGGGTTACCCCCACTTGCGATTTTGAAAAAATCGATTTTTTTTAATTGAATTTGTTTGAAGTATAAGTATCTGAGAATATGTTCTGAAAATTTCAAGTCGATCCGAACAAAATTGACTGAGATATGACCGTTGAAAGAGAAGAATCCGTTGTGTAAACGACCGGCTAATTGAAACTTTAAACGCGTTTTTCTCAAAATGACATTTCTGAAGTCGGTGACCAAGATTACTCGAACACTAATGAACCGATCTTCTTGAAATTTTGCAGGCTTATTAATTACATAAAAATGTAGTCTTTAATCGTTCGATTTTTTTTTTCGAAAAAAATGGCCGTTTTATAGCCAAAAAACGGCCGTTTTTTTTCGTTAAAATCGAACCATTAACTTCGAGTGTCCGCCATTTTGTGAAAAATGAATATTTTTTAAAATCCTTCGATTAAAGACTAGTTTATAATTATATTTGACTAAATCCATCCGCATTTTTTTTCCAGATGATCCACTTCGCCGCATTGTTGGTCACCGCAAACCGTGTATATAAAAACATTATTTCATTGACCATTTCATTTTCATTTGCCACTAAACAATGTAATATTTTTCAATAAAAAAAGTACTGAAAGTTCTTCAAGATGTGTTCTTTAAGATGGTATATTGATCGATTAAAAAAGTTTTGTAGTTTTCTTTTTAAAAAATCATGAAAGAGGCCTTTTTTTTACGTTACAAGTGGGGGTAACGCCTTAATAGTTATATATACATATATATATATACTCTAAATGTATCGCAGTTGTTCGCGGGCATGCGTGCGTGTCTGTTACGCATGTGAATTCACAACAAGCGGAGCGTAAGTTCATGGGCACTTTATAGATATATGTAAGTGCACACACACACACACACACACTATATATATATATATATATATATATATATATATATATATATATATATATATATATATATATATATATATATATAGATGGATACTGGGATCTCTGTTATATGCATGGCACATTATACGGTAAGGTCTTCCTCAAGGATGCTCCGGCCCTCTGAACCTTTGACAGTACAGAACGCCTATATACATAAGATAAATGTATTTCCATTACGCATCTTCGCGTACGTCAGGTAATTTCACTGGCTTCGTCGACGGCTAATTTCCCTGGACTGTGTCCATTTAGCTAACGGAGTTACTCGGCCTGCGTGTCTGCGAAACACGTGTTGTCCATATGCCGAACCAGGCATCTTCATCGTACTCTGAGGAATATCACAATTTGCCCTTGTCCTTCGAGAGAACACGGTCTCTCGCTTAAACAGTAAACGTTCTTGTAACTGGAGTGACGCTCCGTCTAATAAAGAACACGAAGCCTTCCTGGTAAGATTGAAATGTGTGCTTAGAGTGAAAGTCCTCGTTGCGCTGTTTCACCACTTGGACGAAGAATCAAGAAAGGTCGGGGGTAAACTTTTGGCGGGCGATTGTCATTGAAATTTTTTATACGTACTAGTGTGGGGAATTTGAGGGTACAGAGGCAAGCCCAATTTTTTGTGAAGAGCGTTGGGCTCTTAAGGGGGGGGGGTATCTTTAGGCGAAGAAATAATTGCTGATTTTCATGATCTTTTTTAAGGCACAATTTCTTCACCATTTTTTAAACTTAGGGTATGCTTTATTACTACTTTTGGATGTTACGTGGTATTTCTTTTTTATTAAGGGGGGCACCACTGTGACTGCTCATTTTCGACCGTATTCTTTGAAATTTTTTTTTTAAGAAACGATTCATATCCATGGTCAGAAGAACTTTTAGGTTTTATTAAGTATATATTGAAGAATCTAAAAAAATAAGTTGTCAAAAGAATACAAAATGGCGGCGGTCTACTGGTTTTCAGCCGACCCTCTCCGCGGCACACAGTAGAACTGTCGTTGATTTAATCCTGGAACGAAGAGGAAAATATTTTCTTTAATTATATTAGTTTTAACAGTCAAGTATGGGGGAAAATTGAAAATTAATTTAAAAAAATAGGGACGATTTTGAAAAAACGTCGTTTTTTCGACCATAATTTTCATGTCAAACGTAACCTGTTTTTTTTACAACTTTCAATTAATCGAAAGAAAAAACCGCTCAGATTTGACTGTTAAAGCAATCTTAGAAGCTACAGTTCAAATTTCTAATCGATAGGACGAAAATTGTTCGAGTTCTGCTGCGTGACAATTTAAAAAAAAACATGCTTTTGAAAAAACCATTTTTTTATATTTTCGTGTGATTTTTTTAAAATATAGATTTAGACGAAATAAATTCAATGGGTGCTTAATAATATACCTTTTTCCAAATTCGAAATAAATCATCCAGCAGACAGAAAATCGGTAAAAACGACCTTTTTGCGGCCTGTCACAGTGGGGACCTCTTTTAATCTTAAAAAATGATGGAAGTATGGCACGGTCTTCTGAACGGGTTGCGGCGGATGTTGTCTGACGGCGTGACACGTAACATTGGCGGGATTAATCTGAAAACAAAACAACAAAGATTATTGTGTTAGTAACATTCATACGCAGAATATGAACCAAGACATAATGAGATACGTTGAAAATCGATGAAATGGTACGCTTTGAAACAAAAAGATTGAATTTTCCGAATAAATGGCTACGTTTTGCAACAAAAAAATACTAAGTAAAAAAAAATTATTTGACGTCATATTTTAGACAATAAGGTTAGAAAGATGCATAACAAATTTCATCGGAATCGGTCGATTAGTGTTTTTTCCTACACATCAAGCCAATTGTAGCTATACCTCCGTCATTAAAAAAATATATATATGTATAAACATACCATGTAACCGTCAAAAGTAGTAATAAAACATACCATAGGTTTCGAAAGCAGTGGAGAAATGTGTCGTTTGAAAAAAATCCATGAAAATCAGCAATTTTTTTATTTACTCAAAGCCTCCCCCCCCCCCTCTTTAAGCCCTTTGTACTCGATCTAATCCAGACTTTATGTATGTCATTGGAGTAGGGATATGGCGGCAATATCTAGTTCTTTCAAGGACTACAGCAAGTCGAAATTTCTTTAAATATCGATTTTTGGTTTTCGACGGATTCTCAAAATATAAAATTTGAAAAATGTCCTCTGAAAATGTTAATCACCGTTGAATCACTGCACCGATCAACTTTAAATTCAACCGGCTTCTTTCACATGCCAAACAGCAGTGCTTGAACGAAGATTTTTTTTCGATGCATAGTTTTTTTGTACAAACGAATATAGAGCTTTCTTCACCGAAAATCGATACTTCCGCTTTAGACCGCGGCCTTTCTTTCGAAAATCAATATTTGATTAAGCCCTCCGACCAAGCAATAGATAATTTCATGCAAAAACGTGATGCATTTGATTTTTTAACTTCATATTTATGAATATTACTCATTACAAAAATTGTGAAAGATAGTCAAAACCATGCTCTTTGATGTAAAAAAAAGGATTTGAAAACATGTATACGTTTTCCCAGTAAATCCACGGAAAAGTCCACGGAAAAGTCCTCTTTTTTCCGGTCACGAGCTATAGGCGTAACCCGTTAACGTAGGTGTGTTGTCTGAATAGTGTGAAAAAGTTTTACTCATAAGACAGAAAAGTTTTACTCATAAGGCCCACCCAGCGGAGCAGCCCTCCTTAGGAGAAAAATTTAAGGCTATTATCTGTTACCCCCCCCCCCCCCCCCCTCTCTCTCTTCCGCGATAGTAATGTGAGCTCCCCCTCCCTAGCTGAGATCCTGGGTACGCCCTTGTAAGACACATTAAAATATGGGAACAATCGAGCATTGCACTTTCTATTGAGTCTATACTCGGATCTTGCTACTCGTGAAAGAATTGTTCATGCGGGCACACGCATATTCTATGAAGGATTTTTCCTATTGACGATGGACAATTTTCATCTTGACAGACAAAAATTCTCTATTTCGAAATTATATCTCGGAAATGAAAAAATCAATCTCATTTGTCGAGATCAGTCAAAGATTAACCTCGATAATACTCCCCTGATTTTTCTTATTTCTTGTTGAAAAATTTCTTGTATATAGACGCGCTTACTCGGAAGCGAAGAGAACTAAACTACGTCATTCTTGTATACACTTGACGTTTTTATATATTCTTATGAGAGATTATTTGTGAAAATTTGCAAAAAGAAGGATTTGGATAATGATAAAAATAAATGAAAAATGAAAAATAAATGAGAAATCGTTGCCTTCCAACGACCCAAATTTCAACGTAGTACCTTTGGTATGTGAAAAGAAATGCTTCAAAAATTTTCCTGCCTCTGTTTCACCGGAAAAATAAATTTCATTATCGCTTTTTTTTCATTCATAGAGTACTAACCGGAAAACAGTTTTATCAGCTTAATCATTATCCGATCTAATTTTTGATGTTTTTTGTATAAAAAACGTTTTATTCAAAACTTCATGCAAAACGTGTTTTTTTCAGAATATCCTTGGTCTATAATTCTTGATACGCTAAGACCCAAAAACCCTTTGCTGACACATGAACAAAATATTATCTCATTAAGTTTACTATGAAAACATTCGCCCTACCGACTTTTTCGATTTACCGACTTACGTCATGGGCTATCGGGTTGACCAATGTCTCCAGCAGATGTCTCTGCAATGTCCGTCGACTTTTAAATAAGAAATCGATCGTTCGCGAGCAACCACAGGGACATATACAGGGTGTCCTGTTATGAATGAATAATCCTACAACCGTCGATGGGTCAGATCATGCCCTACTATACGCCGGAATTTCAGTTTAGTAAATGCCTCATGATTTTCGAGATAAAAATCATCTGGTTTTGGTTTTTCGCCTGCCATTATTACGAATGGTACCTTTTTTTGACCTTCTTAAAAAAAAACTCATGGTTATTTGTTTTATCTAAAATGGTCTGAAATTTTATCTGAAAAAGTATGAAAGAAAGATCTTATACAGGATTTTTATACGAACCATTTCGAACATCTGACTTCGATAGCTTGCTTGCCAATTCATTTAAAAAGTTGCTCAGTTATTGTCGATTTATATCATTTGTAGAAATGACATGCCAAAAACCAAGAGCAGATGATTTAAAAAAAAAAACACATAAAGCCCAAAATCTTGAAAACCGTGGGACTTTTACTAAACTGAAATTCCAGCATATAGTAGGATATGGTCTGACCTATCGACAGTTGCAAGATTATTCATTGATAACCTCACTTTTTCACGTCCACATAAATTGCCCAGAATATTGTAGAAATATGGTCTCCTTAACAATTCTATATCGATTCTTCCTTTAGAACAAGCATTTTAAAGGATCCATTTTGTTTGGAGTATATGTAAACTATAGGAACATTGTCACACTTCATGTTTGTTCGTTTCTCGTACGATATTTCCGAAGTATTCTTCACCGAAAAAAAGGAAGCATTTATGGATGTACTGGTCGAATTTTTTTGAGGCGGGATACCACTGTGACAGATCGAAAAGTCCATTTTTTTTGCATTTTCTCGAAGTATACATATTCGAGAATATGTATAAAAAAATTCGAGTTTAAATATGGAAAATTGACCGAGTTACAGACAATTTAGTGAGAGCAGATAGTGCAACGTTTTACGTATAGTGAAACTTTCGATCGCGTCTTTCTCGAAACGACTTTTCTCGACCTGACCCAAATCATAACTCAAGCTATAATTGTCCGACTTTGAATTGAACAAAGCCAAAATTTTCGTCGCCGCAGAAACTATCGTTGTACGTAGTCATTTTTTATATAGGATTTTTTAAGCTCCTGAATATAAGTAACAATTTCGTTACTTATTTTTTTCGTTACTATTTTTTCGTAAATGAACTACAACGGGAACTGCTTTTATATAGATTATAAAACTTTACATTTTTTATTCTTCACACCAACCATTGTCGAGTTATCAACCCGGCCGTTCGACCACATTTTTTATACAAAGGCTCTATTATACCTTAATCACGTTGTTAATATTTATAAAAAATAAAAAATAAACACGTATACGAAATAAGTTCAATGTTTGCTTAATAACACACCTATTTTTCCCAATTAAATAATCTAGTACACCAAAAAGTTCGGAAAGACCGACCATGTTTCGCCCCATCACAGTGTTGTCCTCCCTTACCGTGTCAAGTGTACTAATTGACTGTACATTAGGGCGACACAAATTTGAGCTCTATTTTTTCCTTTTTCTCACCATCCAATTATCTACTTTAAAGAGAAGAAAAATTTTTTGCGAAAGCTGCGAGCGGTCAAAAAATATTTAGAGGTCGCTCAAGCCACCCAAGTATTCAAATTTTTATTCAAAAATCGATTTTTTTTTTTCGTTCACTTCTCACCCAAGAAATTTACCGCTTTATAATTTTTAAATTAAACTCGCGAAAGCTCTAGCCAGCCAATGAATATTTAGTAGTCGCTCAAGAGCTTCGAAATTGCCAATTGTCGCTATTTTTTTTCGCTTCTCCCTCATAAATTTAACACTTTGTAAAATTTTCGAAATAATTCATCCTTGTTTTCTTTAAAAACGGATTTTTTAAACTTACCTCACATTTCCGAGCCGATAAAACGGGGGACCTATAATTTTGTTTACGGACAAGACCTCCAAAGAATTATTTTATGAGAAAACATTATAATTCTTGGGTTAGTAGAGTGAAGTAAATTTGAAAAATCGGTTTCTAAAGAAAAACGTTTATTTTGAAACTTTTACAAAGCGTCAAATTTATGAGTGAGAAGTGTAAATAAAGAAATTGGCGTAAATGGGATATTCGAAGCTCTTGCGCGACCACTAAATATTCATTGACTGTCTACAGCTTTCGTGAGGTTAATTCAAAAATTATAAAGCATAAAATTCATGTGAGGAAGGTGAATGAACAAAAAATCGATTTTGTAATGAAAATTTGAATTTTTGGGACGTTTGAGCGGACTCTAAATATTTTTTGACCGCTCGCAAATTTCGTGACAATTTTTCTTTTCTTTAAACAAGATAATTGGATGGTGAGAAAAAAGGAAAAAAAATAGAGTTCCAATCGGTGGCACCCTACTGTACATTAAATAATATGTATAGTTCCATTGAATTCGAACAAGAATTGCCGTTGAAAAAAATTATGCAATATTGATTGGATATTTCGATTTGATGAACTCTTCTCCCCATGTTTCTTCGTATTATTTCAGCAGTTCGGCAGCCGAGTATTAAACGAATGAATAATAAATCAAGAGTGCCGATAGCGAGATGTAATGAGCCCAGTTGTGGCTTAACGCAGCGGACTGAACGATAAGGATATGACGACGATTCCTGCTCCAAAGAGAGGGCAGAGAGAGAGAGAGAGAGAGAGAGAGAGGGAGAGAGAGAGAGAGAGAGACAAAGATCTTTCCTCTTTTCCTTCCCTCCTCGCCGTCAAGGTCTCTCATGATCTCAATAATACTTGTTGAGTGAAAGTCACGTGCTCAATCGTTTTGCCCAAGACCCGTTGACGATCTCGTATTCCCGAGACTGAGTTTCAGAAACTCGCGACAAGGCCGAGTCGTTGCAACGTTCGCGTGTTCAACGTTTCTCGCGAAACCCGCAACATTTTGTCGATCCTGTTTCCTCGGTGTTTTTTCCTATTCCGTGTTAATCAGTTTATCATGTAGAAAGACCTGTTTGTGTTACTCATCGGACAGCATTGCAAAAAAAATCGGTTGACAGTGAACTTCCGAGCCATTATTTCATAGTCAACGAGTTTTGCTACGACGTGATATACAATTTTCCATTGATTCTTTCATAGGTAGAACGATTTTATCGAGTGACGTCAAAAGCTACGATTCATAATTCCGAGAATTCCGTTTTTTGACATTGTGGTATTTTTTTGACGTTTAGTAATTAGCCAAAAAAGAGTTTCAATATAAAAACGTTCAAATACACTTTCAATACTGAAAGTATATTTTTGAAAGTATAATTTTAAATGTGCACAAAATTTCTTGGTTCTACGTTTTACGATCTTCAGGTTATTGAGATATGCGCAATTTTAACTAATGTTGATTAACTGGGAGAAATAATCAATAACCTGTAAATATATGGAAACATAGCAAAGTTTCAAATGTATTGAAACAATGTTTCAATACATTTGAAACTGAAGTTATATTTTTTATATAATTTTTGTATATATTTTTATTTCTTAAATTATATTTTTGAAATTATATTTTTAATATAATTTCACGATGGACTGTAAATGACAAAATTATTTTTGAGTCCACGAATTTTACGGACTTTCTGCCCTGTATTTTTGGGCTATCGTTTTCACATTAGAAGTAGGACATAAGTAATGAATAAGTGGTCCGGAATGAATAGCGTCACGCTTGATTCAGTGAGCCGCAGACAATCACTGTCGTTAACTACAGAATTCTCATTCGAATATTCGGTAACCTTAATTATTTCGAATGACACTTTGAGCGATCTGCAGCAGGGTGCACAAAATAAGCGCAGATTCCACAAAACGGGTTGATTTTCAATATTTTTTCTGATGAGAATATTGTGGTGACGAGGTTGAGATTTTACGCACAATTAATGCCAAATTCGAGGTCTTTTAAGAAAAATATTGATAAACATCGAAGTAATTGTTATTTAATGAAAGTGCCACCATTACAGCGTGGTCAATCGGTGTAAGTGATTCTGACAACTAAGGTGATCTGAAAGGGCAAATAAAAAATGTACTCTCGCTATAATAATATCCCGTTCGTATGGCCGGTTACCTTTTGGAAATGTCGAAAATTACGAAAATGGCACTCTGTAAAAAAGAAGTTCGGTTTCCAACCAAAAAAGCACAACTTTGATAATTTGTTATTAAGAAATGGATATATTAAAATGTCGAAAATATTGAAATATTGAAAGAATTGAAATATTGAAAATATTGTAATATTGAAACTATTGTGATATTGAAAATATTGTAATATTTAAAATACTGAAATATATTGAAAAATCATCAGATCAGAAGATAAAAAATGTTATAAACTATGCCCCGTCCGAATTGTAAGTGAATCCGACAAACAAACTGCAAGATACAACTTTCATCGTTGCACAAAACATAGTTTCGACAAAAACGTTCGCAGTAGCGCAGTGGGCAATCCGAGCCTTTCACAAAAATTCCCAAACTCGGTCAATTATTAAGATTTTTGTAAACACTTCGTTGCAAAATGAAGTTAAAACTCTAGGCTACAATACTACCAAAAAAAACATTTCCTTTAAATCAACATTGCCTTCCACAGCCCCCTATATCTTCGTGATCTCCGGGACACCATTCTCGTTCCATCCCTACATTCACCCATTTGCCCAACATCATGAAAATCAAATAAAGACGCCTCGTGTCGTCTTTTCCACAATAAACCACTCTAAATTCTTCCACTTTGAATGTATCGTTCTAACCAGTAACCGTGAGTATTTAAACACCCACGTGTGCACTATCTGTCACATAAAAAGATAAAGCTTCAATGACGAGTACCTGCTGGTACCACCGTAAATTTGTTTCCTCCTCAGCGGTCTACGATCTACCTTCGTTCTTTTAGTAAAAAAAAACGTCAAGAAGCAGGTTTTTCCGGAAGCTGGCGCAGTATAAAAAAATTAGAGAAAAATTATGACGTTATTACATTTCATCGTGGTAACGATGACGATCCCAATTTTCTCCTTGAAAAGAGTCGTTGAATGGGAAATAGTCACTGTTCCGGTAGAGATGAAACCTCTCCGAGTTAATTAATTGCAGTAGGAGTTGCAGTAACGATTCGAGGGTAGCTTCGGTTTCGATCGATGCGGATCGCTTCCGCTCCGAGGGAAATCTCTTTTATGTCTTTCCAACCCTTTTATATATATATATATATATATATATATATATATATATATCCTTCCCACCCTCCTTTTGACTAGCAATATTCCGGTTTTTTCGTCCTGAACATTCCCTATGCTTGTACGTAGTTACTCGTATAGGCATATCGAAGGGACCAGACGCGAATGCTCCACGAGTCTTATATATACGGGGGAAACTGCGCAGCTACGGATTTAACGACTAAACTCGAGTGCGCTCGCGCGTTTCTCGTGGATTTCCCGGGGAATCGGGACTTTCCAGGCCTCGAGCAGCGTTTTCCGTCATTTGCCCCGACGCCACGATTGCGTTCGTCACGGCAACAGGTGAGAGGACAACGAGTAAAGTTGCTCGAAGGAGCGAGTGCGCGTGATAGAGAGGGAGACAGATAGAGATAGAGAAGGGAGGACACGAGAGGAACAGGAAGAAAACAGCAAGGTTCCAGCAGACGCCGCGAGCTATCGACGATCGAACTTCCAATAACAATTGTCGCAATCGGAGCCATATTACTCGCGAATTATTTTTGTGAAATTTGTGAATTCGTGAGACTCGTACGACCCGATCCTTCGCTCATTGACGTTTGTTTCGACGTCTTTTTCATTCACTCGACGGTGGGCCAAGATGAGCGTCGAAGATATATTGAGCTACAAGCCCAGCGACGACGAGGACTATTATGGTCTACTTGGTTGCGACGAATCGGCATCGGTGAGTGCGTTTTTTAAACACTATCATTCTCAGTTCTACAACTACGTTGTTTTCGAGATATTAGGTTTATTCGTGAATTTTTGGGGAGTCGCCTTGGTCCAATAAAAATGTGACAGTAGCTTCTTTTTCGATAGTCGATTTTGCTTCTTGTTTCTGATCATATAAGTCTTTCGCTGTCTCTCGAGACGCTTGTTCTAGCTTTCCCGTTTATTTGTTGCTTTCGAAAATCGTGGTTTTATTTTATGATTGAGTAACTCGATTTTTTTTCAAATTTTTGGTTCCCTTGTGACCTGTGTTCAACGAGACTTTATGCGTGCTTGCTTATTACATTTTCACCCCCAGAAAATGCTCCTAAATTCGACATTGAATCAAATTAATATCCTGATCGGAAAAGCTTATGGATTCATTATCAGACTCAAGGTGTTTTGATTTTTTCATGAATAACTCCTCGAATAGTATTGATTGCAAGTAATGTTTTTATTGGCTTCTTTAACGTGGTGAATATTTAGATACTTTTGACGGACTTTAAAGAAAGTGAATTACGAACGGATTAACCTTTTGGCTAAGAATTTACGGCTCTCGTATCCTCAAACTTTAAATGAGATTCACATTTACGATTGTACGGTAGCGCTCTTCGTATTATCGCGGCAAGTTATCAAAGTTGAAATTAATTTAGTTTCAAAACTTGAAAGGTTCGTTCGGATTGACCTTTCCACGGTTTTACGTGAGCGCCCTCATAGTTACACTTGGGAATATAAAATTATCCAATGCTCCGTCTATAATTGAATTGTCTTATTACACCGTAATACACCAGGGTAGTCATAATGCACGATTTACCAGTTGTGCTTAATTTGACGAAAAATGTATCAAAAAGTGCAACGGCCATGCTTTTCCCTTCGTGTTCTATTAAGGGGTCGGGCCGCAGTAACGGGTATATAATCATATACGAATTTAACTTTTTTTTCCGTGCGAAAAAGTGATTCACTCATAAAATTAATCACATCTATTTAGTATGAATATCAAGCTGTTAGCATTTTTTTGATGTACAAAATGGCCGACTACTAATATTTTTTTTGTTATCTTTTTTTAGGCGCTCCGCGGCGTGACATTCAGCATCCACAATTTTTCACCTAGAACAAAAAACAAAAATTCTCGTCAACCTACATTAGAATACCTAGAGAAGTACTTACAGAATTTGAAAAATATTCTTTCATTCAAAAGTTGTAGGTATTTAACTTAAGAAATGCATTTTCAGTGAAAAATTTCGTTATAACTGCTCATAAACTGGTCACAAAATGAAAAGTTTTCGATTAATCAGAAATTCCGTACGTACTTCTCTGCGAAATGCAATTAGGAACATAATTTTTGAATTCGAAGTAAATCGAGTGAAAATCGTTGAAGTTATTTGTCACGCCAATTGGAAAAAAGCTGTTTCGAGACGTTTCGAGCAGTCGGCCATTTTGTACATCGAAAAAAAAAAAATTCCAAAAGCTTGATATTCATACTAAATAGATGTGTAACTAATTTTATGAGTAAATCACTTTATCGTACGAAAAAAAAATTGTTTAATTCGCACATGATTTTATACCCGTTACTGTGGCCTAGTCCCTTAAATTCTTCACATCCATTAAGTTTTCATGATGAATAATTATTTTTACTTCATCACTCTTAAAATTTAAGAGTTAATTTTAAAGTTAAATACGGCTATTGCTTATCTTTGTAACGATAAGTCTTCCCTCGGTGTTAAGCTGGGAAATCCTGACGAAACTGCATTACTTCACCGCTGATATATTTTTTTATATTTGACTTGCGATAAACAAGGTCGAGCAAATAACAGCGGAATACAAGGTGCTGGCGCTCCAGTATCATCCGGATAAGAACGAAGGCGACAAGGATGCCGAAGTGAAATTTCAGCAATTAAAGGTAAACCCTAAAGTCATCCCACTCGCTCCTTCAGTTCGTACGTCAAAGTTTCTCCATCGCCAAAGCAGTGACTGATCGAAAAGACTGCAAGAGAAAAACAAAGTTTCCGTTTCTTTAGCACGCGAAGGAGATACTGTGCGATCCGGAGAAGAGAAGCAACTACGACAAGTGGAAGCACAGTGGGATATCCATGAGTTACAAGCAGTGGCTTGGCATGAAGGAGTCCGTGCACCAGGTGAGTCGACTAATCAATCATCCCGCGTGTCCACAAAACTTCAAATGCTCTCTTCGTCAACGAATACGAGATGTTCACTTGCCGATGACGGATGGAACATTTTTTTTTTTTGCTCGTTCCCATTCGATGTTACGTCGTCGTTACTTGCGCGATAACGCGACGATGATAACATCTTCATGCGCAAATTGCGAGAAATATTGTCCGATTTTTTCGTCAAATCCAAGAAATTCGATTGAGAGAAAATGATTTTGCGACAGTCGATGCATTGGAGTACACCAAAGACGAAGGATCGTATGTTGCCGGATGGCAGCGGAGCTGGTGGTTCTCCGGGTCACGTGAGGGGTCAACCCGCTGGTGGCGCGCACAGAAGGGCTTCCGAAGGCGGCGCGAACATTCATTACGGTGCACGTCGCGATGTCAATTGGGACTCGCAAGCATCCAGCGAAGTTGTCAATAAGTTTCGCAATTACGAGATTTAAATGGCATAACCGCGGTCCCTTTAAATCACACTGTACACTCGTGTGCATCCACACGTCTATATACCCGACGGCAATTACGACGACGAGACAGTGCCCTTTTCTTTTCCATCATCCGTTCGAGGAAAAAAGGACGAGAAAAATGAGATAATAAAAGCCCCGAGGTAACGCGATGTATTGAAAGAAGGGAAGAAAAGAAATACCTGCAGAACCTGACGGATCCTTCCTCACGCGTTTTTACGTAAGTCGCAACACACCAACACATTTGCATAACGAAGTGTCAAATAAATAAAAAGTGTTGAGGATGTATAGGAATAATGTTGAAAAAAAAAATGTAAAGCTCGAAGAACCATCAATCTCTGATGTCTTTCACAGGGGCTTCGTGGTGGATATAAAAAAAAATCCAAACTCGATCCCTCGTTCTGACTGTTCATTTTTCACAAAACTTGTTTATTGGACAGTGTGAAAATCTTCGGGAATTATCTCGGTTCAAACATTCTGGGATGGAACAAACATTGAGTTCGAAACGAGCCGCGCCAAGTTTCTACCTTTTTGACAATCACGGTGTGACTGAGTGTGCCAAAGTAACGCGACGAATAGTTTCTCTTCACGAGGATTAATGGTCCGAACGTAACGCGAAAAATACGTTTGTCTGAAGATGTAGCGGACAAGATAAAACGTTTTTATTACTTTGTTCACAGCTTATCGCACGATTATTATTCAAATTTGACGTTTCTGGTGGATTCAATATAGCTGATATTTTTCACTTTTGATTGTCAGTTTGTCGAGAGTTTATCATTGATATTAAGATTCAAATCGGGTTTCATTTCCTATATATTCTTGTAAAGGGTGGGAGGAAAAATGTCGAACGATCGATATGCAGATGGGCCAAAATGTCGAATTCGAAAATGCCGAATGTTCGAATATAGATGGGTCAATCTTACTAGAGTCTGTAAAGTCGAAAATAACAATTACGAATATGAACATCTCGGAAGTTGACATATAGCGAAAAACAAAAATCAGATTTAATAAATTAGCGAAAAACACAATATCGATGGGCCTGTATGCATAACACCAAATAATTCGAGAAGACAATTCTCCGAATTAAAAAAATTGCGACGGTTCACAATGCAGAAAATCATTAAAGCGAACGGCCAAAAAGTCGAGTGGTTAAAATCGCGAAGGGTCGAAATGTAGAACGGCCCGGATGGCGAATCGAGCAATACGTTACTTGCGCTTCAGAGTGAAGCTGCGAGATGGTGCTGTCGGTCAGTCGGCTAAAATATCGTAAGGCAGTCATCCCACGTGACGGGCCCCACCACGTTCGTCATTTTGGCCGTTCGACCTTTTGGCGTTCGACATTTCGGTCCATCGACATTTTGCGTTTCGATTTATTGCTTTTCGCCATAGACGATATTACGCATATTAGGCACTTGCTATTTTCTGTTTCGGAAATATGGGTGTTCTACATTTTTCGATTCTGTATTTTTATGTTCCAAATTGCAGACGATCTGAATATTCGTTTTCGAATAAATTAGCTCTCCAATAAACAATGGTTCGATTTATAGTCATTCAATTTTTTTATCAGTCGACAGATAAAATTTCGAATAATTGAACCTTCGTTATTTTGAGAGTTCATAATTCTACCGTTTCGAAATCTTTGTCGTTCTACATTTGGTCATTCGACATTTTTACCCCCACCCCTTGTAAAGAGAAAGGAAAAAAGTGAACATGCCTAGATGGCGAATCGATGAAAATAATATATATACACACACACGCACACACACACACACACACACACACACACACACACACACACACACACACACACACACACACACACACACACACACACACACACACACACACACACACACACACACACACACACACACACACACACACACACACACACACACACACACACACACACACACACACACACACACACACACACACACACACACACACACACACACACACACACACACACACACACACACACACACACACACACACACACACACACACACACACACACACACACACACACACACACACACACACACACACACACACACACACACACACACACACACACACACACACACACGCACGCACGCACGCACACACACACACACACACACACACACACACGCACACACGCACACGCACACACACACACACACAGAGACACACACACACACAGAGACACACACACATATACATTAATGTGAGTAGTTGATTCATGAATCGAGAAAAGTGCATTTTTTGAAAACGTTTAGTTTTCATTGATAAAACGAAATTTCATTCGTTACTGTCAAACCTTGTTTAAACGGATCAGAAGCTGCACCAAATAACAGTAACTGCAGTTTAAACCTTCGTTGTCACACAGGCTCAAATTGACTCAGTGTCCAACTGGCAGAGCGGTGACCTACTTGCAAATTAACTTTTTGTCAATTGTGTTTTCTAACGTTGCCATTTCATTTCTCGCACAATGATTTTCGGTACATATTTTACACCGCTCGTTATGCATTCGTGAATTATTTCGTTGGTATCGGACTGATAGATTTCACTTTCCGGCATAATTTAAGCATTCACCGCGTCGATTTCATCCGGTGTGACAAATACGGAACGTCCGCGATGGGTGACAGCGAGGCATCCAGCAAACCCTCAAACGAATGTCATTAAATTTATATTCAATTTTAGTTTAACAGCATAGTATATCTCAGAAAACAAATACATAAAACAATTTACCGTTTCAAGCTACCTTGCCGGATTCGATCGAAAAGCTGATTCGGTGAAAGTAACTTTGGTGGCACTCGTTCAAACTGTTTCTTTGCATGAAAATAATTTTTCTCGATGTGTAGATATATGAAAAGTTTGCCAGAAGTGAAGACAAGAATCCCAACGGACAGATAATTGAGAAAATGTTTTATGAACGAATTTCATGGCGGTCACGAACCTGCAAGTGAATTTTCAATTGGTGCACGAATATTTGACGTTCCTCTAAGAGTTACTTGCATCTATGGACGAATACGCGCTCGGGTTAATGAAAAATGTTGCCAACTCGACGAAAAATTGAGTTGCGGCTCGGTGACCGCTCGATTCGTATGTACAACAATTTTTTTCAATGTATAATCGAGAGCGTTGATTGAGATCAATTATTATCGTTGTGATGTTTAAAAGTTTAAGCGAGTTGAATATAAATAAGTATAAATTATATACATACACACACATGTGTATATATATATATATATATATATATATTGATCTATATCGTGAAAATCGTACTGTGCGATTGGCAGGAAAAAAAAAGATGCAAGAGTGTATTCGTTATTGTGAGCAGACCAACACTGAAAAACGATCGACTTGCGAAATGTATATTGATAGAGCGGATATGAAAGAAATATATTCGTGCAGCTGTGTTATCGTTGTGAGACTCGAAGTGTATGTCAACTATGCCACGTTGGTCCTTCGAAACCACCGTGAAGGACTATATCACGAGGATTATTCTTTGGAGTGCACATAAATACGCGGCATACATTGTGCAATACAATATACTACGGTTCTTGGCTTAAGACCGAAAGAAATGTCATCGTACATCCTTCGGAATAAAACATATCGATAACGCATCAAATGATTTTCGTTTTCTGACTCATGATTTCCAATTTTTTTACATGGGTATGTGTCGTAATATTTGAACGTAATTTGAGCCCATTTTGACAGGTTGGAGGAGATAGAGGGACGAACAGAGAGACTGAGAGATGGAAGCAAGAGAATCATGAAGATGAATCAATTGGGGATTTAGATATGATCGATTTTTATCTCGTCAAAACCTCGTCAAATCTTGTCACGGATGTGAAAAAGCCACAGAATTTTTAGCTATTTCTCGTTTTGTAAAATTATACTTGAATCCTTGGCAGCTCGAACGTCATTTATAAGCAAAGAATCTTGAATTTAAATGACAACCGAAATGCGCAGTAGTTGGTCAAATTTCAGTCTCAGATGGAATTCAAGTCCGAAATTTCAGTACGCGACTTCGAAATGAAGTTTCAGCCTGAGAGCATACTTGATTTTTCGCTTACGAGGATTGATTTCGATTTTTTTTCGACAATTATAGTTTTGGTATGTTCTCGATGCAACATTTTTTGCAGGAAATCAATTTTCTCAGGGGATCGTTGAGGCGAAATTACAAGGGGTTGCGTAATCCGTCCGTTTTTAGCAAAATGATAATTTTCTGTACTTCAAAGCTGATTCGAATGCAGTCGTCTGTGGTAAGTGAATCTGCAATATTTTTCGAAATCCGAACGTCGAAGGGCTTTAGCTCCATTTTTAGCAAATAAAGTTCTACCGTGAAAAATTGAAATCATTCGGTCTAGTCGCTATCGAGAAAAGTTCTTGCAACCTTCAACAGGTTACACTTGGCTCGCGGCCGGAGAAAAGAGGAATTACCGTAAATTTTCCTGGAAAAACGTGTACAAGTGTTCAGACAAATATTTTTCAGATCGTTGTATCTCGGTAAATAGGCATTTTTTTTGTAGAAACGTTTTTTGTAGTCTTATTTTATGGCCCAAAATTTATTTTTAGGACAAGCAAAAATTAAGTGCCCAAACATTTGTTTAAGGGGTAGAATTTTACTCTCCACTGATTGTAAAATTTTGTCGAAATTGTAGAATTAGACATCGTAGACCACTGTAGAATTTTCGACTGTTTTTCATTGTTTTAAAGCCTTACGCCATAGTAACGGGTATAAAATCGTGTGCGATTTTAACAATTTTTTTCGTGTGAAAAAGAGATTCACTCATAAAATGAATTACATATCTATTTAATATGAATATCAAGCTGTCAGAATTTTTTTTTTCGACGTACAAAATGGCCGATTACTCGAAACTTCGCGGAACAGCTTTTTTCCAATTGGCGTGACAAATAACTTCAACAATTGTTGGTCGATTTACTTCAAATCCAAAAGTTATGTTCCTAATTGCATTTCGCAGAGAATTACGTACGGAATTTCTGATTAATCGAAAACTTTTCATTTTATGAGCAGTTATAACGAAAATTTTCACCGAAAATTCATTTGTTAAATTCAAATACCTACAACTTTTGAATAAAACAATATTTTTTAAATTCCGTACGTAGTAGACAATTCCTCGCTCAAGCATTGCTTTTAGATATGTAAAAAAAGCTTGCAAAATTTGAAGTTTATCGGTACAGTCATTTTCGAGATATCGTGGTCACCGATTTCGCACAAGTGATGTAGAGAAAAACTCACTCTCGAACGGATCGAATTCAAAGTTTCGGAGAATATTTTTTCAACGTTACATTTCGAGAATCCGGGGAAAGCCAAAAATCGACATTTTCAAAAACTTCAACTAGGTGTAACCTCTTAATGGATTGCTTCATCGGCTGAATCGTGTGGCATTTCGCCCTAATACATACATCGGATGAACATTGTACCTACATCGTCAGCAGGCCAGGTGCGATTTCACGCAACAAAAACCCATTAATGCATCATGTCCCAGCGATATTCGTCGGCACTGCAATCGAACGAAATCCCGCGGTAATGAGCGTTAATCAATCTCCGTCCCGATATTACGTAACGCCAAACTTCTCTCTCCGTCGATAATCAATTCCTCCCCAAGAACTCGCATGCATGAATCATGCGAAAAAAAAACAAATCGATCGTAAAAATGTGTAGGTACTCCAATAATGCGAAATGGAATTCTAATTGTGTTTCAGTAACGGTGTTTTCCAGCGATACACACGCGTGTCAAGAACTGATAACGCTGCATCAATAGTTACGTGGTGCAATTAAAAATGCATCCGATAATAATACCGCCTGCCTTGTCATGATTGTCGCTACGTAATAATTACCATTATTTTTGCGTATTATCATTCTGGCACCCCGATTATCCTTAGCGCAGGCAAAATATGTATAGGTCTTAAGGAGGTACGATCACTTCCACGGGGTCAAAAAAGGGTCTAAATTTATTTTACCCACAGCTACTCTGATTGACGTTGACTTATGTTGATTATTCGTATTATCGATTATAGTGTGACAAATGTTATGATAAATGCTGAATTTATTGCACGTGAACAAATAAAAATTGAAAAATTAGATTGTCAACGGTAGTAATCTTCGTAATAATAATATTAACATATCTACCATAAAAACGAACTAAAAAGACAAAAAAAATCAGCCGTAAATCTATTAAAATAGGCTTGAATTACCTCAGCGGAATTAACACGATAGGCAGAATATAATTATACGTATTATTGTTTACATATTTTGTGGCGGCGTCTATTCAAATTAATTTCAAAACAAAGCTGGATTGTGATCGCCAAACGCATCAGCTCGTGACCTTGCTAAGTCTGTGGATGCTATTTCGTCGTTCTGACCATTTTCAAAAGAAAGTTGAAACTTTCTGGTATTGTAGTGCTTTAACTACACGGTGAAGATTGATTTTCTTATTTTTTACAATATCTATTATATCTAATCTATCGAATTTCAGTTTTCCGACGGGTTTAGTTGGATACGTGAGTAGAAAAACCACCATCACCGCACTTCCGATTGACCGTCTCCATAAGTGCTTCGGTAACTCAAAGTGCTCGACTTTGCAGTTTTATTGCAAAAAAACTAAACGGTCAAAATAGCTCACATTTTGGCAATAGGCGCATAAAGTATTCGTCTAAATCATATTAAAAATTTGAAATCCGAAAGTTGAATTCGTACTAATGATCGTACCTCCTTAAGCACATGCTACCGTCGAGAAGCATGAAAACGCATGAACTTCGCGATATTTTTACTATAAAATAAATACATTTTGAAATGAGTTTCAACGTATTTCATTCTTCTGTCAATGGGGAGTAAAATTCAATTTTATTTATAAAAAGGAATCCAAAATGGCAACTGCAGCTCTCGTCAAATAAAGACATGCACAGCGTGTTTTGATCTGCGCGGGGCGCTCCAGAGGCTTGCCAGTTCATCTGAGACGAAAACGAGTTAAAAGGATTAAACTAGACTAAATTTGGAGAGCCTTATCGTTTTTTGTTTTCTGAAAGACCCCTCGATAACAAAATGGCAGCCGTTTGCAAAAAAACTCCAATTTTTTTCCTTTAACGGACGAAAAATTATTTCTCAATAATTTTTTTTACAAAAATCGATTCCTGATGCTGAATTCGCTTCCTGCAAATTGAATTTTCTTTTAATTGCGCAGAGATTCGCGGAATCGATTCAGCTACCTGTTTCCTAGCCGGCGGACGGTTCGGCTCAACAGGCTTAAATTCTCAATTACTTTAAATACGAAAATATCCTTGTACCCACGTGTTCTAATTACTTTAAGGATGCAAACTGAGCAAAAAGTGGTATTTTTCATCGTCATGAACGTTAAGGGATCATCACAGTGTAACGGGTCGAAAAATAGCTGATGTTTGCGATTTTTTTTTCGATGGTTAACATACGCTGTTCAGTCTGATTTTTTAATGTCAAATCGACGCATTTATGACGAACGGAAAATACATTTTTACAATTTATTTTTACTTTTTTATATTTTTTTAACGGTTGAAAATGCCTTCGAAAAAAGGAGTCCTCACGGTGTACACGGTTGTGGCCATCAATATTATCTGAACCAAAATTTGTAAAAAAATTATTAATCAGTATAACAGGCGCTGTCTTGAGTTGGAGGTAATTTCCATCAAAAATGACGAAATGGCGGCAGTGTGAAAAAAAAAGTATCGAATACCTGAGAGCCTATTTTTTCGATAGTTTCCTGTTACGAAAAAAATGAAGGTTTAAAAAAAAGCTTCTATAGCAAGATAAAGAATGGTGTAAAGGATGTTGTGACATTGCAGTAAGTGACAATATTTGAGACGGATAAACTCAAAACTATTCCTCAGAGAGTGTACACCGTTTTGGAAAACGACGCTGCCAGAAATATTCGGAATAATTCGAATTTCGTCCCAAAGATTGAACAGCATGTTTACAACCGTCTATACTATCGAATAATGCAAAAAAAATCGTCTTTTTGAAAATTTCACACTATGATGATTCCTTACCCGCTCCTTAAAACGAATTGAAAGAAACAATATAGGGTGACCTTTCACGCAGTTTGTAGGTGAATGGAAAACTTGATGATTATTTTCCGTGCGCTTGTGGACAGCATATGTTGAACGACATTTGCGAATGGTATGTGAAAGTATACGGGATGTCCTCAGCAAGCCACCTTTCCGATCAGGTCCCAACGACAACCCCGAACAATTATTCACGAGGGCATCGCAAGCCAGCCTAGCAATGGACTCGCACCAATTTGAGATCCATAGTGAATCAACAGCGACCATAATCTGTAGTTGTAGGTCGAATCTGTGTTTCAGCACCGAGTGACAAATTGTCCAATAAAGTCTGTCCGCTTTTTATTCCCTAACATTTGAAGCTTTAGCGATAAACCGCAGGCTCTTCTCACCTCCGTTACTGCATGGTGTGTGTGTTCAATAAAGTGATGTCACCGTCGATGTTGGCCATGTTTCTCATAGCCTGTTGCTCGCTGATTGGGAATTGGGGCGAGCCATTGTTTTGCGCTCGGTGGCATCCTCGCATCGTTGAACCGGTGGTCGTTTTGTACCAAACGACCAAGAGAGGGATACAGGGGTGGGGGCAGGAAGAAGAAAGCTTCATGTATGGATGTAACAACACTACCGCTTGTGCTCGTTTTATCGTTTGTTTCTCGCGGAAAACGCTTCAACGGCCATGGATCGTGTGGAGTTGGCTTCCAGCCCTTCTGGCTTCTCTCGGGGCTTTCCTTTCCTGTCTCATCCCCTCTGTCTCTTTCTCATCTTGCTCTCTCTTTCTCTCTCTCCCTCTCTCTTTCTCTCTCTCTCTCTCTCTTTGTCTCTCGCTCAGTACCCAGTTTCCTGACAACGATAAATTCGAAACTCTCCGCTCTCTTATCTCCCATACCCTCATTTCATTACCCGATTATTCTATTCAAACATGAAACATCCGAAACACTTGGGCATAATGAACGACCAATAGCTGGCATTCGTTATTGCTGTGCACTCGTCCAAAAAACATCTGAGGGGCTATAGCAAATATTTAGCTTCCGTTTGTTCTTCATGATTGCGTGCATCTCGTGCATATTCACCGTGAGAATAGTAACCTACTTTGCGCAAAGTCCCTGTTCGCTTCCCTCTATCCTTCCCTCTCGCTCTTGCGCTTCCATTCCGAATCTCTTGCTGAAACCGTTCTCATCTATTGTACCTTTTTTGACAGGACGATTTTCCGAGTTGCCGCGGAAAATGTCATGCGAAAGACATTTCATTGTCTAGAAAACATTCATCGAGGAATTAATGGACTTGCATTTGTACTCGTAAAATTTCATGGACTTGTCATTCAATGACATTCAGGTTACCTGCTACAAAGCTCGATTGTTGAGTCAGTTTGAACATTGGAAAACAAACAGTCGTGTAAACCCTTATCGCTTGTGGTGGTGAGGAAAAAAGCCACGAACTCTGCAAGGGTCCTAACATGGCACCCGACCAGGTCCCTTGGAGGCCGGTCACACTTTGTCGACGAGGGCCTAACGAGGCTTATGAATCAGGACCCGACTGGCTGCTTCAACAGAGCCCGATCGAAGCCATGATGCAACTCTATTACTGCCCTATAATTATCAGCTTCATTAGTGGATACATATCAAGCAAGATTAGTCAGAAGTATCTTGAAAATCGAGAAGTGATTGTAAAAAATGTTGCTTTTAATCATTCCACATGTATTGGTACGAGAACTCCAGATAACGTTGTGCTTTTGCGTAATGGATACGTCGCGGAGATTAACAAAATTTTCGGACGTAACGAGTCTGAAGAATGTTTGTACATTGAAGCAAAAGTGTGGAAAAAAAATGTATTCATGTACCCAATACAGTCATCTAAAGTTTACGAATGGCGAATTATCTCAAAAAATTCGGTCGATGTTGTTTATCCCATCACGAGCATTGAACGGAAATTAGATCAATTAAAAATGTCGTAGCAACCAAACGGTGATGTACGTACATATGTGCGGTCATTCCTGCACGCATGAATTATTTTTTTTTTATACTATATTTGTATTGCGAAATTTATTTTCCAGACATTCTGAATGTTTGTAGAATACAAATTATTTATAGTCAAATTCTGCGTGTAAGTTTATTTTAAGTGGCCTAGCCTAGTGTTTTATCGATACCTTAAACTTTAAATATATCACATCTATAGGAGTAAGTTTAAAAACTAGAAATTCTTAAAAATAACTTTGCAAATATATTGTATGCCCTGTAACAACCACTGCCCTCATGAGTCCCGTCTGGGCCCTTCATCATGTCCCTCGCTACGACCTTTTTTGAATAAATTACCCAGCTCTGTTATTTTCCTATCGGGTCCTAGTCCGATTGTGTTATGGAAAGCCCTAGTAGGGAACCCATATTCAAACCCTCATGGGCCCCGCATTTTTTATGGCTGCCCTGTTAATTTCTTTCACGGGAGCGTTTCAAAATGACCTGACATTATAAATTGCGCGCCAGTTTTTTTGTGGCGGACATGGAGTAATCTTTGACAACTGGCATCGCAAAGTATTGACGTTTAGTCATGGAGAATTACACGATCGAGCATCGCATAGAAATTGTTATTTGCTGCAATGTTACTGCATAATTAATAAAATTAGTTCACAATTATGCCAAAATGTTATTGAAAATTTCGTCAAAAGAGTAACCGTTTGCAAACACACATAACTTCCATGTTTGTACCTTATATAAAACAAAAATATCCGTACCGTTCACATCAATAGTACGTTTTATTAGAAAATTCAATCGTCAGGTCATTTTGAGACATTCTATAGATTGGCGAATAAATGCAAACTACTAGCTATGGAAGTTAAGGACATTCGGAACAATTGACGATATGTTGCCATTTGATTAAAATCAATACAGTATATTCTTTGTCATATACCGAATGCACCCCCTAAATTTTTAATCGTTCATCTACACCATTTCCATAAAATTTACAACTGAAGAAACACTTCAACATAGGGAGATGCCTAGTTATAATAATGTGAACGGAGACATAATTGTTATAATGTACTGAGTGATTTGACAGCATTTCATAACACTTTAAATGTTCTTTCACACTATTTCGTGCGTAGAACTGCCATTTAGCGTTGAGCCCTATGTGAAAAAGTGTTTCTTCAATTCTAAATTTTGTAGAAACGGTATAGACGATCGATTTAAAATTTGTGGATTCAGTATACGTCAAAGAATTTACTGTATAAATTTGAATCAAATGGTGTCATATCGTCAGGCCGCGGTCACATTTTGAGCTATGAACTAGTGGCTAGTAGCTATCCGGCAGTGCCGGATTTATACTTTTCTTAAGTATAGACCACTCGACTTCGTGCCGCCCCCTCCTATCTTAATTACTTGTACTTATCTAGGTCTTTTTAGGTGCCTCTAAAATCCGCCGCCTCCAAAGTCAGCCGCCCCAAGGCAGCTGCCTATACGGCCTATTAGAAAATCCAGAACTGCTATCCAATAGTTCAAGAAGAGCTAAACTGCAATTTCATTTACGAGGTTAGAGCGAAATGTCTATATAATAGTCCACCAATTTGTGGTTTACATTGTGAACTATTGAAATTGCAGAGTGTCGAAATAGCTGCGCTGCAATTTCTCGCATCTACTCGCTCGCAGATTAACGCCTACAGATGTAGCTTCGAGGCTAGTAGTCTAGCTTTACTCGCTTGGTATAACCGACAGTTCAACATGCCAAGGTGTGTGCCCCAATCGCTACATTCCAGTTTAGTTTAGTTTCTATTTAGACTATGTCTAGTTTAGACTAGCAGTCTAGCTTTACTCGTTTGGTACTAACCGACAGTTCAACATGCCTAGGTCTGTATCCCAATAGCTACATTTTAGTTTGCGAGCTCACTATCTTCCAGTTAGTTTAGCTAGCTGCAATCTAGTTTGCAAGCTCACTATCTTCCAGCCCACGCTCACGATCTTCCAGCCATTCGTTGATACTTCACCAGCACACTATCTACCAGTTAATAGCTCGCCAATGTGACCGCGCTCTCAATTGGACCGAAACTTCTTAAATCCAGTCCCCCGATGCGTTCGGCAAAACAACTAAACGCATTCGCAGCTCTTTGAATATTGATTTATCGAGGTGTCATTTGCAGCCAATGAGTTGTTAATGATGTTCCATGTTGAGAGCACGTGCTCTCGTAACGAGGCCATACCTAATTACGATCGATGACGCTCTACACGCAATCCCATGCGATTGAATAGCAATGGGATTATCATGAGGCACCGATTGTGGGAAATTCTCACAGCCCGTTAACATTCGGGCTCACGTGCCATGCAGAACTTCGAAGCCCTTGAAATCATTGCGTAACCATCATCATCTTATTGCTTATCGGATTGCGGTCTTGGAACGTATCACGATGCTTGGAGAGCTTAGCGAGGCAGGTCTACGATTAACGCAGCGGCCAATCTACGTCGGAGGTATTAACGCGAGTAATCTGCGTCGGAAAATCAAGAGGAAGACCCGTTGGAATGGAGAACCGAAGCCTGCAACGGCGACAGGCCGAGTTGCAAGTATCTCGAGTGAGGCCTCGAGGTACGAGTAAATGACAAGCTCCATTCACTCGGGAGTATAAAGGGGTCTGTGGAGTAATCATGAATGTCGAAGAGCTTTTACCTCCCACTTCTCAAATGTACAAAGGATCATGTTCCATCCACCCTCACCCGCCCTTTCTCTATGTGTCTCCTCTTCGCTCCCTTTTCCCCTGTTCTCACCTTTCCTCTGTTACCACCCTCTCGTCCTTCCTCGCTCTCAACTACACGAGCGTCAAGCTTTTACGAGATATTGTGCTCCACCATCCACGATACGGAAAAAAAGCCAGCAGGGTACTCACGTCTCGTATCGAGGCGAGCTCCGAGCTCTCCCAACCCACGTGTCCAGAAGTTGATAAACTCTACCCCCATAGACCTCATATTGAAGTGCTGTCACCCGGCTTGGCTGGGGACCACTTTGGATAGGGGCTCACGAAGCTCTGACCCACCGACCTACTGTACTTTATCGACTACCACCCGGCGATAGGACAAAGTTATCTTGGTCGAATTCGTACTTTATCGTAAGTTGATTCCTCGGTACATTTTAATATGAACGTCAACGGTTTTGTTCCTCAAATTATCATTTATGGAGTAAGGAGTGAGATACCCTTAGGCGAGGAAAAAATTACTGTTTTTCATGTTTTTTTTTGAGCCCTTAGGCCACAGTTACGGGAATAAAATCATGTGCGAATTTAACAATTTTTTTTCGTATGAAAAAGTGATTCACTCATGAAATTAATTACACTTCTATTTAGTATGAATACCAAGCTGTTAGAATTTTTTTTTTCGATGTACATGTGGCCGACTGCTAATATTTTCTTTTGTTATCTTCTTTTTAGGCGCTCCGCGGCGTGACATTCAGCACCCACAATTTTTTACGTAGAACGAAAAACAAAAATTCTCGTCAATCTACATTAGAATATCTAAAGAAGTACGTACGGAATTTGAAAAATATTGTTTTATTCGAAAGTTGTAGGTATTTGAACTTAAGGGGCCTGTCCACTTTGGAGCCACGAAAAAAGGCTATTTTCGCGATTTTTTTGAGGATTTTATGAAAGATATGAATATAAAAGTTGTTGGGCTTGATAAATCGTCTTCAAATACGCAAAGAAAAGTTTTAATTTATTTTTATTCATTTTTAAGTACAAAAACTATAGTTTAACGTCTCAAAAATAGGTGGGATCGATAGCTCCATCACAACTCGGCAACGGCTTGTCTGAAACAAGAAAATCAAAGTCCATTAGATTCAGTATGACACCAGCTACAAAATGACCCTCGGATATAAAGTTTTATCAAAAAATAAAGAAATGGCAGATGAAAAACGAAAAAAGTAAAAAAAACCCGTTTTTTCGTAGTTTTTCGCAAAAAAAAGAGTAAAAATCAAAATTTTAAAATCATCGAGGGTCACCTTGTTGCGAATCGTGTTTACAATATGTGTTTCAAATTTCCAGAGAATCGGTTTATTAGTTTTAGAGATACGATGGAGCTAGATTTTGAAAACGTTGTTTCGAGAAAAACGCTCTTGAAGTTTATACTATGAAAAACTCTTACCTAAACTCAATCGGCAATTCCGGCAATATTTTGTCACAATATTTCTGAATGTATGTACTTTCGAAAACAGTAAAAAAAATC
The DNA here is from genome assembly GCA_951751655.1 of Ophion costatus. Taxonomy (NCBI): domain Eukaryota; kingdom Metazoa; phylum Arthropoda; class Insecta; order Hymenoptera; family Ichneumonidae; genus Ophion; species Ophion costatus. The sequence goes on from OX632356.1 coordinate 31,919,654, forward strand.
GATTTTTTGAAATTTTCAAAGTGGACTGGCCCCTTGAGGAATTAATTTTCAGTGAAAAATGTCGTTATAACTGCTCATAAACTGCTCATAAAATGAACATTTATCGATTAATCAGAAATTCCGTACGTACTCCTCTGCGAAATGCGATTAGGAACATAACTTTTAAATTTTAAGTAAATCGAGTGAAAATTGTTGAAATTATTTGTCACGCCACTTGGTAAAAAGCTGTTTCGAGAAGTTTCGAGTAGTCGGCCATTTTGTACATCGGAAAAACATATATATTTTTTCTAACAGCTTGATATTCATACTAAATAGATGTGAAATTAATTTTATAAGTGAATCACTTTCTCATACAAAAAAAATTGTTAAATTCGCACATGATTTTATACCCGTTACTGTGGCCTAAGGCCTTAAGGAAAGATTTCTTGACATTTTTGAGACTTGAAGTATGTTTTCTTACTATTTTTGACTGTTACATGGTATTTTTTTTATTAATCTTTAACAATGGCGAGGGTATGACACGGTGTTCTAAACGGGTTGCCGTGGATGTTGTCAGACGGCGTGATACGTAGCATCGGCCAGATTAATATATAAAAAAACCAACAAAGATTTTCCTTTCGTTAACACTCGTACCCAGAATATGAACCAAGCAAAAGTGAGAAATTATGAAAATCCATTAAACGGTTCGCTTTAAGGGAGCTTTCCAGAGTGAAATTTTCAAAAAATCGATTTTTTTTTTTTTTGCTTTATCGAATAGTATACACTCTTCCGAATATTCCCTGAAATTTTCATGCCGAAATTCAGATTATTTCGGTTACTGTACAGCATTTCTTGGAAGAAGGCAACGGAGCGCTACAGCTACAGCGAAACTTTGAACGCGTTTTTCTCGAAACAGCATTTTTCAAAACGGTGTCCAGCTTGGAGGGCAGAGTTTTAAAGCTATCGAGTTGAATTTTTTACACAATATTCTTAACGTCATTGTTTATCGTGCTATGGAAGCTTTTTTTTTTTGGCATCTTCCTATTTTTTTGTAAAAAAAACTGCCAAAAAAAATGCTAAAATCGATACTTTTTGTTCAAACCGGCGCCATTTTTGCAAAAAAAAAAAAAAAAAGCCTCCATAGCACGAAAGCCAATTATATACCGATCAATAATCTTTTTGTGTTTTTTGTTTCAGATCAAAATTGTGACCCCCAACGTGGACACCACATCCAAGTGCATTTTCTGCAACAATTGTTTCATCATTTTTATAGATATTAATTAATAAATAAATCGATCTTTAAAAAATTGTTTTGTATTCTTCAATACCCAATTAATATACAAAAAAAAAACCAGACCGATTAGATTATTTTTTCTTTAAAAAAAAAAATCGCGAAAAACAGCGATTTTTCGGGCTGTCACACTGGAAAGCTTCCTTAAGGATGTTGAGTCCCCAATCGCAAATGATTATAAAATTCTGAAAATTTGGTACGTTTTTGTATGAAGTATTTCAGAGGTCGTGTAAAAATTTCACGCCAATTAGGAAGCTCGTTATTGAACAATTAACATTCACAAATGAAATGTTGTCTTATGGAAACTGATGTAATTTTGCAATAACTTTTTTTTGACCTCCCAATTTTGTAATATCTACAATATACTGAAAGCAACGGAAACAAAACGAAGTTTATTGATAATTTTTTTTATTTCTTCTAAAAATTGCTCTCAACAGAATGTTAATTTTTTAATAACGAGCTTCCTAATCGTCGTGAAATTTTAACACGACCTCTTAAATACTTCATACAAAAACATACCAAATTTTCAGAATTTTCTTATTATTTTTTATTTCAACCCCTAATGAGGTTGAAGTAATGATGATAGAATTCTGAAAATTTGGTATGTTTTTACATCAAGTATTCAGGAGGTCGTGTAAAAATTTCATGACGATTAAGAAGCTATTTATTGAACAATTAACATTAACATGTTTCATAGGGACTCAACATCCTTAAAACAAAAAGATTGAATTGTCCGAAAAAAATACGTTTTTAGTTATTTCAAGAATATTTGGGGTCATGTTTTAGACAATGAGGCTAAAAAAATTGATTTCCAATTTCATCAGAATCGGCCGATTCGTTTTTTAGCTATACGTTACGCCAGTTTTGAAGACCGTACTATCCCCCACCGTTTTTAAAGATTGATGAAAAATAAATCCATGTAATAGCCAAAAGTAGTAACAAAACATACCCTAAGTATTAGAAATGGTGAAGAAATCTTTCCTTTTAAAAAACAATCATGGAAATCGGCCAATTTTTTCCTCGTCTAACGATCTATTAAGGGGGGAAATCCCTTTTGGCGCCCAAAATTGGATACTTTTTTACAAACCGCTGCTATTTTGTCAATTTTTATTTCAAACAAGGCTTTCATACTAATCAATAATCTTTTTACAAATTTTGTTTCAGATAATATTTACGGCCACAATCGTGCACACCGTGATTACTCCTTTGTTTCAGACAGTTACGGCTGTAAAAAAATGCAAAAAAAAATAATAAGCGTCAACCTTTTATTGTTTTTCATGAGTTTTTTTATTCAACATAGAAAAATCAGACTGATTAGCGTATTTTAACCATCGAAAAAAAAACGCCACAATCAGCTTTTTTTCGACCAATTTTATGGCTAAATCTGACAAACTAAAAGTTTTCACGTGCACGAAAAAATGTATACCCACCCCCATGTACAGACATTTTTTTCATAAATCATTTTTCGACATGAAACATTCTGAAAACCATTTATTAAAATTTCGGAAAAAAAGAAACGCTTTCACAAAAACAGCATTTTAATGGCTGTCCAATGGGGCCATGATTGGAAAATTACTTTTCGCTCATTGACTGTTCGGAGTGTGAGAGATAAACAAGCAATTTTGGAAACGCACGAATCCACGTAGAAACGAGTTTGAAGAGAACAATGGACCAGGCTGACACCCGAAGCGGATGCAATTATACCCCTTCGAGGTGGGTACTTCATTGAAGTACGCTGGCTCTGCTAAATATATACGTATATCCACCTACGAGAATCGCAGGAATTTCGCGTGTGCGTTTATTCGCGAGGTTGTAATCCTACAGGTAAATCGGATTGTCGAGTGCTGGTGACGTGGCACTTTTATTTGTACCAGATTTTTGTATCAAAGAGAGGAATTCAGTGCGAAGAACTGCAAGTTCAGGTGTTGGTATTTGATGCGATGCGGATCGATGGTCCGGAGGTGCCCAATAGGGGTTGCTCGTCACTGCGTAGGTGTTTGACCCAGTGGGTGTGGCTGAGTCTTCTATTTCTATAGCGACCTATCGGCAATAGTAGTGGTAGCCACTAGAGCAAAGCTACCGATATTGGTTGCTCGGTAAAGTAGGTCACCCTGACACTCGGAACGAGATACAGTTCGATTGATGAACTCCGGCTTCACTTGCGGCCGAGCAAATTTCTCGTGTCCATACACTGCACATGGTCGATAGTTTCTTCAATATTTTGGGCTCACCGAGCTCTGGTGCTCTTGGGGTATCGCAACGTGTCGCAGGGTTCATTGTGAATTTACTTGGAATGTCCTGGACGCGAATTCGCTTGATTCAATATTTTGCAAGGAACTCGGATATTAATTGAGCCGATCGAAAGGTCGAAGCATCGCTGCAATAGCGTAGAATTTGTGCCTGAACGTGGGAAAAATGTGGAAAGAAAATTTGACATAAGACAACTGGAAAAAAAAACTTTTTCTTCTTCAATTGACCTAATTTTTAGAAAGTTTAATCACTGTTGAATCTTGATGTACTTTGTACGTTCCAGATTGATCATTTTGAAAGCAATTTATTTGTCCATTGTGATAATCTATTATTCTTGTTCAAATGGAGCTTCGAACGTTGTTGCTCTCCTCCATTCATTTCAAGGGCTTACACCTAGTTGCATTTTTGAAAATATCGATTTTTGCTTTTCGTCGGATTCTCTAAATATAACATATGAAAAATATTTTTTCGAAAATTTCGAGTCGTTCCGCTCAAAACTGAGGAAGTTATTTTCGCGTTTCTCTCAAAATTACTTTTTCGAAATTGGTGGCCACGATATCTCGAAAATTACTGCATTGATCAACAAGGTTTACAAGCTTATTTTACCTATCAAAAAGCAGTGCTTGAACGAAGGAATTTTTTCTTTGATGTATATTTTTTTTAACAACCAAAGTAGAGCGTTTTTTATTTTAGCGAAAGTCGATGCTTTCAGTTTGGACTACGGCGACTTTTGCAAAAATCAATATTTTATCAGATGCTTCGTCCAAGTACTAGAAAACTTCATGCAAAATCTAAATGCCCTTGATTTTTTATTTCAGATATTTTTTCAGCAGCATTGGTCAGCGCGAAGGAAGTTTTCTGAACAGCAGTTTCCTGAAATTGTATCTCTCACATTTGTAAATATTTGTCAGTACAAAAATTGTAAAAGGTACTTAAAACCATACTCTACAATATTCTCAAAAAATATTTTGAATTCCTACCCACGTTCTTCCAAAAAAAAAAATCACGAAAATTCCTACAAATTCGTCAAAATTAATACACACTCGGTAAGTAGTCGAAAAATCGATCCACTATGAAAATGTTCGAATATTCCTATTTTTAGTGCCGAAAAAATCGTAATATAATCAAGTATAATTTCACATGCGCGTAAAATCCTCTGTACGTATGCCTCGCTATCTGGGGCACGGATTTCCTGTGTTTTCGTACTGTCGTTGTCATCAATTTATTCCAATGACATTCTGATCCTCGAAATCACTGGAACACGTTCCGCTTTTTATTCCTATATTCAGCGAATAGCGAAATACGAAACAAACAATAAAACGAACGAACAATGCGAAATACGAAACAAACAAAAAAATCGCGCGACTACGGATTTATCCATTTAGCCTAAAAAGCCGGTAACCTTGCACGAGTTTTTAAACACACCGACGCATGTGTGCATCATCCGTAGCATATAAAGCAGGATATACATTTCCAACGATCAGAAAATCGACGTCTTTTTCCCCTTTAAACGATATATTCCCTTTCCCATTCCCTTTAAACTATATATGTAGCATATTTTCCCAAAGTTTCAGAGCGAAATACGAAAAACTTCAAACGTGACAGCCTGTCAACGCTGTGCCTCACCGCTCGGATTCAGAGAGAATATAAGCTTCAAACGCGTTTTTCTCAAAACTGCATTTTCGAAATTGGCGTGGAGGATTATTCAAAAACTATTAAGCCGATTGAGTTGAAACTTGATGGAAATATTAATCATATTGTCAACCTTTTTGTTAACGAGAATTGCTTTTGAAAAATTAGAAAAACACTACATTTGTAATACTAATTTTACAGAAATGATGCGTGAAATGTTGATTTTTTAAATTGTAAATGCGTGCCATTCTTTAAAATTTGCATTTTCCTCAAAATAAAAAAAAATGAACTTTTTTTTCAAATCAAATTCTACGGGAAGCTAAACTGCACGCTGATTCACAACTTCTGCGTTCACCTTGCTGCAACACTCTGCTACAGTTCCGCCATTTTGACGATAAATGGATGTCGAAAAATTGTTTTGTATACTTGAACCTTCCTTGACACGTTTATTACCCAGTGGCCACGATTTTGACATACTGGATCAATTTGACCCGGATATCACTTCTCCACCTGCCCTTAGCAACCCTTCAGTCGCTTTTTATTGAAAAATATCCCGGATACACTTTAAGCATTTCTTAATATGTCTGCATAATTAAAATCCGGAAACTATAAAATTGTATTGTGAAAAATTATTGAAAATTTTCAATTTTGAGAAAGTGACCATTTCATTTCAAATTCGTTCGGTTCAATATAACCCAGTGTATTAAAAAAGAGTTAAATATAGTATTAAGGTATACCTATAGTTTGATAAATGTAGAATAATTATTTCTTCGGTTAAAATAAATCCCTCAAATTTGCTTAATTATTTCCCGTCTAAATGTTCATCCCTTAAGGAGCGATCCATCGATCAAGTGTTCGCATTACCTTACCGTATTTCTTGCACAAACCCGAATATTTAACAATTAACTAATTTTCGTCTCTAATCAAGTAAAAAAACATCTCAGTGTACTTGTAAAATTTCAAAACAAGTTACCAAACTGCTAACGAAAATTTACGACTCAAAACTCACATTTTTATCTAACAATGTATACACTAAACAACTCTAGATATAAAGAGATATAAAGTGATGATAAAACTCTCCTGATATAAATTGCTCAAGGCGTGTAAAAACTAAAGATTCCTCAACGACAATAAAAACAGGGCGTCACCGAATGTTTGAAGAAAATATGGGTGTAGTTCCGAAAAGCCCATACCGCTTTTTTCTTTGAAATTTTGTATACTTATGTATTTTGACTCGCTGAACACGAATATGATAATTCAAATTGGCGCAAATTTGATTTTCAAGATAAAAACTGAAAAAAACGGTTTGTGTAGTTTTTTAAAATTTTATTTTAACTAATATTGATCGTAGAAGAAAATGTCTTCTACAAAAGTTGTAGCCCATCAAAAGATTGATCATTTATGTTCAATACAAATTTTGTCTTAAATAATTATTTTCCAAGAAAATTGGATAATACTCCAATAAATATATTTTGCTAAACTCTATTAGTTTCGATGTTATCCAAGGTGCCCAACAAACCCACCCCAGTGTTCTACGCACCCCACGATTCCACGCACCCATCCGAGGTGCCCTCCGCCCACCCCAGTGTTTTACGAACCCCACGATTCCACGCACCCATCCAAGGTGCTCAACAAACCCACCCCAATGTTCTACGCAAGCCACGATTCCACGCACCCATCCGATGTGCCCTCCGCCCACCCCGGTGTTCTACGAACCCCACGATTCCACGCACCCATCCAAGGTGCTCAACCCCCCCCCCCCCATTTTCTATGCACTCCGCGATTCCACGTACCCATCCGAAGTGCCCGCCTCCCACCCCAGTGTTCTGCGAACCCCACGATTCCACGCACCCATCCAAGGTGCTCAACAAACCCACCCCAGTCTTCTACGCATTCCGCGATTCCACCTACCCATCCGAGGTGCCCTCCGCCCACCCAGTGTTCTACGAACCCCACTATTCCACGCACACATCCATGATGCCCAACAAACCCACCCCAGTGTTCTACGCGCCCCGCGATTCCACGTACCCATCCGAGGTGCCCTCCGCCCACCCCAGTGTTCTAGAAACCCCACGATTCCGCGCACCGATCCAAGGCGCCCAACAAACCCACCCGAAGTCGAAAAAACTGTATATTGATCTTAGAGGAAAATGTTTCCTACAAAAGTTGTAGATTATAAAAAAATACACATTTTATGTTCTATACATTTTTTGTCTAAAACATTTTTTTTGAGAAAAACGGGACATTTTTCTCTAAGATCAATATACAATTTTTTCGAGTTTTGACCTTGAAAATCAAATTTGCGCCAATTTTAAGGGAACCCGGTGGTCTAGAGCACGAAAATTTCACCTATTTTAACGATTTTTTTTGCCATTAAAAATTTTCAAAACGATGTTTCATCTTTTCGGGCTTATTACTACGTTTATTGAGCATACAAAAAAATTTTTTTTTCATTTTAAAAACAATATTTATTATTATAAAAATGCCGCTGAGGATGACCCTCTCGAAAAATCGGACCCGGACGGCGTAGGCGATTTCGAGACTTCTACTCATCTGAAACACAAAATTCAAGAAGAATCTTAATCAGAAAGAGTGCAGTTATGGTCGCAACTAGAACAAATCGAAAAAATTAAAAATTGACAAAATGGCGCGCTTTTGAATAAAAGGTTCGTAAAATCGGGTCTTTTTCACTAGTTTTTTAGTGTAAACAATAAGAAATTATTTAAATAAAATTATGATTCTAGTTCCGACGATAGCCATACATGTTGTGAACGACATATCCAAATTTCAAGTGATTCGGTTGAATAGTTTTTTTGTTTTCACCACCGCCGTGCCGAAAAAAGTCGTTTCGAGATAAATGAGTTTAAAGTTTGAGGTACAGATATTTTCAAAAATTGAGCAAATTTTGAATACTTAGAGTTAATCCGCGATTCCGGCACCATATAGGGTCCCTTCGGAACGTTCGTATTCCTCGATTTGCTCACTCCTTTCATTTTTTCGAGCTGTACGAGCCCCTCTTTGGAGTTGTCGGCACTCCTACGGTTGGCGCTCGTGCTCGCCGCCCGTTCGGTCTCACGCGAGTTGCTCCGCTTGTGGCCCGATTGTGATGCCCATGGTCTCCATTATTTTTAATAACGATGCGAATCCTTCGTTGACTATGCAAGCGGAAATATCGGTGGCAATATCGATGATTGTTTCGCCGGCAAACAGATGTTTCGGCGCAAGGTGCCACACACAAGCGTTGAAACTTTCGTTATTGTTCTGCGTATTACTGCCAATACACCTTTCCAATAAATTCTCTGCTGTCAATTCTTCATAAATAGGTTTCAATACTATACTTTCGGAATATCAACAACAAAAAAATCGATTTTTTTTAATTTCTAGACCACCGGGTTCCCTTAATGATCATATTCGTGTTCAGTGAGTCGAAATACATAAGTATACAAAATTTCAAGGAAAAAAAGCGGGATGGGCTTGTCAGAACTTTATCCGTAAAACTGTCTAAATCTACTAAATTTTCGCCATATTATTCATTCCAATTTATCATTATGTATAACAATTGATTGTGACTTATCTTTATCGGCGTCGCTGTGATTTGCCGAAGATTCAGAAGGGCCCTCCTTGTGCCCCCACAAAATACGCTCCTGCGCGAAACGAAAACAAAGAGGAAAGGACGTGGTAAGGTGCAAACGTGGCGTGAATATTCGCTGGAAATGAAAATATGTCCGCACGATAATGTTTCGAAAGTAGATTTACTTCGATAGAAAGATCTTTATATTTTTTTTTTCTACAACTATCGTACACGAGAGTTTTGTTACAAAATTGTGTTATAGAGAATAGCGCAAAGAAAGCAGCGAAATAATGGTAAATGCGTATTCTGGATATGAAGTATTCAATGCACGATTACAACTACTTCCATTAATGTTTCAAGAAAGTATGGTTCAACTTTTCTTCAAATAACTTTTTTCATAAAAACCGACTCAAAAAATCTTCGAAGAAAAATGCCGTGTGTTTTTTTTTTTTGTTGTTTTTGAAATAATGATATATCGACATTATCTTCTTTGCCAGGCCGCTTTTTAATATTCTTATTTTTTATTTATTACCCTAGTATTTATCTGATAACGTTGCGATTTGTTTAATCGGCAAGTGTCTCAAAAGTCTCAATCTACGAGTGATGCGCCATTAAGTCACGGCGTGAAAGAAAGTGATTATCGGGAAAAATATATATCGGGCAATAATTTACAGGTGCAATGTCGTGAAAAGCACGAGAATTCCTTAAGGAGGTACGAGTATTGCTTCGACGTTGCAACGGTGCATGAATTTGCAATTTGCAATACCGAAACTCATGCGCCATACTTGCCTTCGTGTTGGGTATTACGATATTCGAAACTTTGAAACTATGTGAATTGTCGTACGTCGAATTTTAAGGGGTATTCGCACTCTAGACGCTAAAAAGGCTATTTTCATGAATTTCTTTGATAGGTTTATATTATAGATATTAACATAAAAGTTGTTACACTTAATGAATACACTTTCGAAATACATTTTAAAAAATGTACGCACCTATATGACCCAAACGGACTTTAAACGCGTTTTTCTCGGAAAAACGTTTTTCGACGGCTTGTTGATAAAATCTTCGAAACAGTGGAACCGATCCTTGCGAAATTTCAACCACATATTCTTTACAACTATAGCTATGGCGCATATCGAGGATTTTTTAAATGTTGATATTTACAATTTTTTTGCCAAAAAACGGCGAATCAAACACGTTTTTTTTTTCGAAAAATGTCCGCCATTTTGTGACTTTTGCGTATAAAAAAAATCGTACGATATGCGGTATAGCCATTAGCCCCTTCGTTGGCAGAGAGAATTCGACAAAAAGTGCCCAAAATGGCAGGACATTTTTTTTATCCCGAAAACTTGTACTTTGGGGTTTTTGAGGGTGCTGATTACGGATCTGAACTGAAAATTCAGGAATTCACAATGACGAACAAATATGGCGAATGAAAATACGAATAATACAGATTGATTTAGATGAAACTCGGTACTCAAGCTTCATATATTTCCACCTGTTTATTGTATTATTGAATTCACCATGAATTGTATGTATTATTGAATTCACCATTCACCATGAATTGTATTGAATTCACCATTGAATTCACTATTGAATTCAATTGTATTGAATTCGCCAAATGGTGAATTGAATTCACCATTCCCCATGAATTGTATTGTATTATTGAATTCACCATGAACGATTCCTTCATTTTGAGTTCAGCATCACACTCAGCGTCCCCGAAAACCCCCGAGTACCAAGATTTATCCAATTCAAGCTGTTTTTTGCACTTTCGTCCGCCATATTAGATCCGCCATTAAAATTTTTGAATTTTGTGTTCAGATTCGTAACAAGCGACCTCGAAAATTCCAGAGTACCAATTTTTATCCAAATCGAGTAAAATTTTCAATTTCGGCCCGCCATTATAGCGCGGCCATTTTGAATTTTCAAATTTAAAGTTCAGATTCGTAATAAGTGACCTCAAAAATCCCGGAGTACCAATTTTCATCTAAATCGAGTAAAGTTTTTGATTTTTGTCCGCCATATTGGCGCCGCCATTTTGAATTTCCAAATTTTGACTTGAAATTCGGATTCAGCGAGCCCAAAAACCCCCCGGTGGGGCTCCGATTTCAAATCAGAGCAAGTTAAATAGGGATATAAAGGTTGACCACTATTGCATCAATGCCAACGAAGGGGTTAACCCACTGAATCTAAAACCGTTTGATTTTTGCGTTTCCAATGATCCATCTCCGAGATTTCATCGACAGCTCAGACCTACAATTTTTTAGGACATTTTTTAACTACCATTTTCATCTGTATATGGTGACTTAAATAAATGAATTTCTTAAATGTATTTCGAAAGTGTATTTAAGACGGAATGACACCCGACGCGAAACTTCGATACGGCCCCGGCTTCCAACCGGTAGGGCAGAACTCAATCGAGCTTCTGCGCCCCACCGACGGATGTCACCGCGCGCGTTCGTCGCCGCGCGCGCGGAGACATTGCGTCTCGCCTTCCACGGGCCTCGACACGCTACGCAACGCATGTGTGCGTGCGTGTCGGTGCGCGTCTACACCACGGTGTGGAGAGACGTTATTGGCGCTGCCACGGGCCTCGATGCGCGTCGTCTGCAGTCCACGAGGCGAGCGCCGCGCGCGGAATTCTCGTGAACTGAGCACGTCGAAGTTCGGGCGACATTTGCTCGCAATTATCAACAATTACACGACAAATCTAGATTACCACTTTTCTCCTAAGATATGCAACGAAGTGCAGTGATTGAGAGCTCAAATTGTTCGTTTTTTATGTGGCTACCCGGTCTAGCTTTTCTCTAAGCCGTGACATTAGCCAAACATCTGATTTTTCATCTTTTCGGTCTCGAGTTCCGCATGATAAGCCAATCTACGTTTTTTTTCTCAAATTCAAAAAATTTGAGGGGCTGGAAGCTGTTCGTCTATCTATTTGACGTCGTTTGGCAAAGTTTCGAAGGGATCTGAAGAGCCGTTTCAGAGATTTTTGGGTATCTATAATTCTGTTCTACCATACCGACCGCGATGAGGTGTCATTCCGTCTTAAAAAGTGTAACAACTTTTATATCAATATCTATAATATAAACGTGTCAAAAAATTCATGAAAATAGTCGCAGCGTTTAAAGTGAGATGACCCCTGAAGGACACGAGTCACACGTCCGTAAAAATCATGCAGCCGTGTTTTCTCGTAGGCGAATTACAGTTCGGGCAGGCCAAGAGATATACTCCGTTCGTCTTCTCACAGAGCCTAATATTTTTCTCTACTTTTTTTCTGAGATATAACAATCCTCCGTCTCGGAAAACACTTGAAGACTGAAAATCACTGCAAGGTGTGACACTTCGCCTCATGACGAAATGACACACGCTGAGGAATATCAACGCTCGATTCTCGTGTCGTAGTACGCGATCTATTTTTGGCAACACAACGTCTTCTAGCCTGTTTCGAGTACAGTTTTCTACGGTAAGTGAAATGATATATATATATATATATATATATATATATATATATATATATATATATATATATATATATATATATATATATATATTTCATCGCGACGTACAGAAAGGTTTAGTCTGGCAGTTCGGTGTTGACTGAAAATTGCTTGTCACTCGGTGCGGTCGTTTTCGAGAAAGGATCCGAAAACTTTTCATGAATTTCTTTACCGGCGGAGTCGTGTGTCATTTCGGCTCTGAACGATCTTGCGGGAAAGCCAAAAGCTTGTACGCGAACACGCGATCGTTATTGGCGATGGAATTTTTCTACAGTTGCGTACACTTTGTAATCCTGCGTGAAATGACCATAATGTTCACATCGCCAAAAACGAAAAATGTTCGTTATTTTTCAGCGAGTTCAGCCCACGAGCTACGAATATTTCATAAGACAGACTCTTAAGGTGGAACGAGCGCGCGCTCTTGATCTCTATAGATTTCGTTTACATTTTAACCGGACATTGTTCATATCATTATGCATGTTTGAATGAAATTTCAGAACAGTCGACTATTCAGATCGGGAGATAATGGCTTTCAAAATTGTAACTTTCACCACTGCAGGGTCTGTATTGGCCGAAAGTCAGGTCGCATAATTCGTCGTACCATTCACTAGTAATGTGTTTATAAACTTTAATAAAAAATTATACTCAGATAGCAAACTAGTTAGGGAAAGAGTGAAAAAAGTTTGTATTGCCTTTACTATTCAGGTTTGCTAAAAACTTTCAGTAAAGGCCGAATAATTCTCCGTAAAAAATATTTGTCCCCCATAATAATAAGACATATCGCAACACCGCAGAACACTATTATTCAATATTCCGCGAACAAAATCAATTATCATGTTCCCAAAGTTAAAAGCTTTTATCACAAAAAAATATTTGCGTTATATCAATATTTTATATTGTTCGTGTTATCTTCATCAACAAATAAAAGTGTTGGTTAATTCATAACCGATTAAAAACTTTGCTCGATTAAACATTACTTCAAAATAAAAACTTGTATTGCAATATTATTTTAAATGTGCCGCGCAAACTTACGTCATTGGACACGTGGACCGATGCGGTGTTGCCGTATGGCTTCTTATTATAGGGGACAACTATTTTTTACGGAAAATTCTGTCTAAATTTCAATGCAGACCCTGCCGTGTTGAAAGGTGCAATTTTAAAACCTATTATCTCCTAATCTAAATAGTCGACTGTTTTGACATTTCACTCAACATGCATATTTAACAATGTCTGGTTAAAATTTGGGTAGATATTCGGAAGTGGGGCTCCTGCTAGAAGCAGGCTTATTTTTTGTTTGGGTTTTTTTGGGGTTGTTGGAGGTGTTTGAGGTTGTGTACGGTTGTTTGGTGGTGTTTGAGGTTGTTTGAAGTTGTTTGGGATTGTTTCGCTTTGTTTAGGGTTGTTTGAGGTTGTTTGGGATTGTTTTGGGTTGTTTGGGTTTCGTTTAAGGTTGTTTGGGGTTGTTTGAGGTTGTTCGAGGTCGTTTGGGGTGTTTGGATTTGTTATGGGTTGTTTGGGTTTGTGTAGGGTTGTTTGGTGTTGTTTGAGGTTGTTTGGGGTGTTTGAGGCTGCGTAGGATTGTTTGAGGTTGTTTGAAGTTCTTTGGGATTGTTTGGGTTTGTTTAGGGTTGTTTGAGGTTGTTTGGGATTGTTTTATGTTGTTTGAGGTTGTTTGGGTTTCGTTTAAGGTTGTTTGGAGTTGTTTGAGGTTGTTTGGGACTGCTTTAGGTTGTTTGGGGTTTTGTTTAGGGTTCTTTGAGGTTGTTCGAGGTCGTTTGGGGATGTTTGGATTTGTTCTGGGTTGTTTGGGAGTGTTTGAGGTTGTTTGGGTTTGTGTAGGGTTGGTTGGTGTTGTTTGAGGTTGTTTGGGGTGTTTGAGGTTGTGTGTGGTTGTTTGGTGTTGTTTGAAGTTGTTTGGGGTTGTTCGAAGTTCTTTGGGATTGTTTGGGTTTGTTTAGGGTTGTTTGAGGTTGTTTGGGATTGTTTTAGGTTGTTCGAGGTTGTTTGGGATTGTTTGAGGTTGTTTGGGATTGTTTGAGGTTGTGTAGGGTTGGTTGGTGTTGTTTGAGGTGTTTGAGGTTGTGTGGGGTGTATTTAGGGTTGTCGGGGATTGTTTTAGGTTGTTTGGGGTTGTTTAATGTTGTTTGGGATTGTTTAGGTTGTTTGGGGTTCTTTGAGGTTGTTCGAGGTCGTTTGGGGATGTTTGAAGTTGTTTGTTGTTGTTTGGATTTGTTATGGGTTGTTTGGGGGTGTTTGAGGTTGTTTGGGTTTGTTCGAACCCTTGAAGAAAATTAGCCCGATTGTAGCAGGCGCCCCAGTTCCGAATATTTACCAAAATTTGAACGAAATCTATAGAAACCAAGAGCGCTCGATTGTTCCACCTCAAATCACATAACTCGCGCGCATTGTTGTTCGTACGGAGATATGAAAATACATCGTGATCAGATTTGCCTCGATTATCAATCATACTCGGCGACGTCTTCGATTCTCCCAATCGTTTGTTTTGTTCGTCGATTACTCGAACGTCGAGAATCTGTCACTCGACGCGCACACAATTTCGTCCGCATTTTTTCGTTCCTCTCGACCAATTTATTCGCGCGCTGAAGTCAAAGAATTTCGAACGAACGAACGCACTCGCGCTCACGTGGCATTCCGAAAAATTGACGAACGGTCACGCACCCGACGCACCAATCGCGCGAAATGTTCACGTTCCTCACTCTCCCCTATTTATATATGTATATATTTATAGTATTTGGGGCTCGTATATTGTCCAAGTATACATTATAGTACAAGATCACGTTAAAGTCTCGCTACGGAATACGTAACGAAAAGCGAATTGATTCGCTCGTCCGCGAACGTCCGCGAAAAAGTGTTTTCTCATTTCCGGCTCATTGGGACCGACGAGACGAGCGGACGCGAAGTTTTCGTGATAAATGAAAATTGTTCAGTCGAGAGTCCAGTGGAGCTCTTCTGGTAATGTGGTTGAGCGGTCGACTGCTAAGCGATATGACGACCAAGGAGAGTCGTGTTTTTATTTATGCTTTTTTCCGTCTTCAATGCATCGCTTCGTTCGAAAGCGCTTAAACGTCGTAATCCGGTGGTTGATTCTCCAGGGTACACGGCCTCAGCAACTCTTGACCTTTCTCGTGAAGCCACACGTTTGCGACTGTAACAAGCAAAAACGAAAAAGTCACGTGTTATCGTTTGACGCTAACTCGTTTGTTCGTGTTTCGATCGCTGAGCAGAAATGACACGCGCTGAGAAATTTCAACGGCGACGATTAGTAGGATAGACTGGGGATGGTTGTAACGGGGGTACGGTTGAAACAAGGAGAATGAGGCGTGACCTAGTAGCAGTTTTTGGCAAAAATTCGTTTCTAGGGTAACTAGAGATTAACAATTAATTAATTGTTAATCACGACTATATTAATTAACAATTAATTCATGGTTAGTCACGGCTATAACGATTGACAATTAATTAATTGTTAATCACGACTATAACAATGAACACTTAATCAATTGTTAATCACGACTGTAACAATTAATTAATTGTAATTACGAAAACTCACGATTGATACACCATAAATTGTTAATTGCAGTAGTCGTGATTAACAATTAATCAATTGTTAATCGTGACTTTTAACAATTGGAATTTAATCAATTGTCGATCTTGTTGATGTATTTGATTCAAAACTAACAATTAAAATTGATTATTGTGTAGGGCGCGGAGTCGCCTCAGAACAAATGTATATGTTATTGTAATACGTATATGAGTTTGTTTGACTTAGATATTGCTTCATTAAGGATGTTGAGTCCCTATGAAACATGTTAATGTTAATTGTTCAATAAATAGCTTCTTAATCGTCATGAAATTTTTACACGACCTCCTGGATACCTCATGTAAAAACATAGCAAATTTTCAGAATGCTGGCGGCATTACTTCAACCTCCTTAGGGGTTGAAATAAAAAATAACAAGAAAATTCTGAAAATTTGGCATGTTTTTGTATGAAGTATTTAGGAGGTCGTGTTAAAATTTCACGACGATTAGGAAGCTCGTTATTAAAAAATTAACATTCTGTTAAGAACAATTTTTAAAAGAAATTTAAAAAAAGTTATCAATAAACTTCGTTTTGTTCCGTTGCTTTCAGTATATTGTAGATATTACAAAATTGAGAGGTCAAATAAAAAACTTATTGTAAAGTTACATCAGTTTCCATAAGACAACATTTAATTTGTGAATGTTAATTGTTCAATAACGAGCTTACTAATTGTCGTGAAATTTTGACACGATCTCTGAAACACTTCATACAAAAACGTACCAAATTTTCAGAATTTTATTATCATTTGCGATTTGGGACTCAACATCCTTAAGGGGTTACCACCACTTGCGATTTTGAAAAAATCGTTTTTTTTATTGCATTTTTTTGAAGTATAAGTTTCTGAGAATATGTCCTGAAAATTTCAAGTCGATCCGAACAAAATTGACTGAGATATGAGCGTTGAAAGAGAAGAATCCGTTCTTCGTGTAAACTGAAATTGAAACTTTAAACGCGTTTTTCTCACAATGGCATTTCTGAAGTCGGTAACCAAGATTACTCGAACACTAATGAACCGATCTTCTTGAAATTGAAACTTTAAACGCGTTTTTCTCACAATGGCATTTCTGAAGTCGGTGACCAAGATTACTCGAACACTAATGAACCGATCTTCTTGACCGATCATCGTTGTAACACCATGAAAATTAATATTGCTAAATTTCTTTCATTTCTATTGGCAGATTTTGGCTACAAAAATACCTGAACCATTTTTCCAGACACTCATTTAGCGATCTATAATAAAAACCAGCAAAAAAATATTTTTTCTAGTAATAAAAATAAGGAAATTAGAATACAAAAAAAAAACTTCAGCATTATATTTCAAGTTACTATACACGGTTTTCAAATGAATTTTAATTCCATCGTGAGTGCGGTTAGCAGCTCTTTGATTAATTGATAATCGCTTTCAAACGCGTCACGAAAAATAATTGTTATCTCCATTCGCTTCACTCCGTTACTTTTTCAATGCGTTAAGGGGTTACCCACACTTGCGATTTTGAAAAAATCGATTTATTTTATTGCATTTTTTTAAGTATAAGTATCTGAGAATATGTCCTGAAAATTTCAAGTTGATCCGAACAAAATTGACTGAGATATGAGCGTTGAAAGAGAAGAATCCGTTGTTGAAACGGATCCGAAATTGAAACTTTCAACGCGTTTTTCTCGAAATGGCATTTTTGACGTCGGTGACCAAGATTACTCGAACACTAATGAACCGATCTTCTTGAAATTTTGCAGGCTTATTTAATACATAAAAATGTAGTCTTTAATCGTTCGATTTTTTTCGTTAAAATCGAACTATTAACTTTGACTGTCCGCCATTTTGTGAAAAATGAATATTTTTTAAAATCCTTCGATTAAAGACTAGTTTATACTTATATTTGACTAAATCCATCCGCATTTTTTTTTCAGATGATCCACTTCGCCGCAATGTTGGTCACCGCAAACCGTGTATATAAAAACATTATTTCATTGACGGCCATTTGCCACTAAACAATGTAATATTTTTCAATAAAAAAAATACTGAAAGTTCTTCAAGATGTGTTCTTTAAGATGGTATATTGATCGATTAAAAAAGTTTTGTAGTTTTCTTTAAAAAAATTCATGAAAAAGGCCTTTTTTTGCGCTACAAGTGGGGGTAACGCCTTAATGGAAAACTTTTCATTTTACGAGCAGTTTATGAGCAGTTATGACGAAATTTTTCACTGAAAATTCACTGAATGTTTGTTTTTTGTTCTGGGTCAAAAATTTTCTATGCTAAATGTCACGGCGCGGAGCGCCTAAAAAAAAGATAATAAAAGAAAATATCAATAGTCTGCCATTTTGTACATCGAAAAAGAAAATATTTTCTAACAGCTTGATATTCATACTAAATCGATGTGTAATTAATTTTATGAGTGAATCAGTTTTTCATACGAAAAAAAAAGTTGTTAAGGGCAGATATACAGATTGAAGACGGGAAAAACGGTTATTTTGTGAATTTTTTCAAGGAAAACTATTTGAAATATCGGATTGGAGTTTTAATTATCTAAAAGTATATACATGCAAAAATGTTTAATTTTCTTCATTTAAAAATATCAAAAACATAGAAGGATATTGGAGCCGGGAAGGAGGCAATTTTTGTGAATTTTTTCAAGGAAAACTATTTGAAATTTCGGATTGGGGTTTTAATTATCTAAAAGTATATACATTCAAAAATATGTTTAATTTTCTTTATTTAAAAATATCAAAAATATACAAGGATATTGTATGACCCTTGGAGCGTCGTAAAAAAATCTGTACCCAAAATTTCTCGAAAACCAATGAACCGATTGCCTTGAGATTTTTTGTGGATATTCTATACACCATTATCTAGTACTTGTCATAGGATTTTTTTTCCGTTACTTAGTTCTTATTTTATAGGCAAAATAATAACTAATTTTTGGCCCAAAAATCACTGTTTATGTTCAAACGTCCGCCATTTTGTCATAAATCGATATTTTCAAAACCGGCTATGACAAGTACTAGATAATGGTGTATAGAATAACCACAAAAAACCTCAAGGCAATCGGTTCATTGGTTATCGAGAAATTTTGGGTACCGATTTATTTTACGACGCTCCAATGATCGTACAATATCCTTGTATATTTTTCATATTTTTAAATAAAGAAAATTAAACATAATTCTGATTGTATATGCTTTTAGATAATTAAAACCCCAATCCGAAATTTCAAATATTTTTCTTGAACAAATTCACAAAAATGACCTTTTTTGTTCCGGTACATACCCCATTTTGAACCTGTAAGAACAGGACACGCCGCGTGCCTCGTCTTGTAATCTCCCTCGCCGTTTGGCTTGAGATTGTACCAAAACGCTGCGCTACCCTTCTTCGGCCAGAGAGCTACGTTGATACGAGTGAAGACCGTTCCACCCCCTTGCTCGACGTCACTCATCTGGGAGCACACGAAAAAACAGTCGAGTCTGAACCTTAGGATTATTTGCTTGTCATAGAAAGAATTAAAATACTTCATAAAGTCGAGGCGCGAAAGGATTCAACATCGCGACGAAATGGATTTTCGTTAATTTTGATGCAATTAATGCAATGCAGTTGTAATTGCACAATCGCATGAAATGATATCGATTCCGTACGTTTTTAAATTTGGAAGTATCGCTATCGATGAATAGTGATATAAGTGTAGCCTGGTAAATATTAGGATGTTGAATAAGTTCTCGCTGTTTTCCAACAGATGGCGTTACCAGAACTGCGTGCGTGTTGTTTAAGATAGTAAGGCATCTACAAGGAAGTTTGAAAATGACTAAAAGCATGTTTGAAATTCGAACTTGCTTATAGTCATTTCGACGGAGTGTAAATAACTGTTTTTTCTTCATTCTGTCAAAGATGTCAAATTTCGTGCCAAAAACGAGTATTTCCGGGAAATTTTACTGCACTACTTTGATTCAAAATGATCTGCAGCTGAAGGAAACAACATGCGGAGATTGGTTTAGACGCTCAAAAAATAATGAACTTGATGTGTTGAATTTAAGGTAGTCCTATCGCTTCACACTAGTCATACCACTGATAATACTTGAGACCTGTACCATTTATATTTTTAACATATGGAAAAAAAATAATTTGTAATAACTAAAATGTTCCATTTGTAAGCTGTTTAAGGGGTTACCCGCACTTGCGATTTTGAAAAAATCGATTTTTTTATTGCATTTTTTTGAAGTATAAGTATCTGAGAATATGTCCTGAAAATTTCAAGTCGACCCGAACAAAATTGACTGAGATATGAGCGTTGAAAGAGAAGAATCCGTGAATTGAAGAACTGAAATTGAAACTTTAAACGCGTTTTTCTCAAAATGGCATTTCTGAAGTCGGTGACCAAGATTACTCGAACACTAATGAACCGATCTTCTTGAAATTTTGCAGGCTTATTTAATACATAAAAATGTAGTCTTTAATCGTTCGATTTTTTTTTTCGAAAAAAAATGGCCGTTTTATAGCCAAAAAACGGCCGTTTTTTTCGTTAAAATCGAACCATTAACTTTGACTGTCCGCCATTTTGTGAAAAATGAATATTTTTTAAAATCCTTCGATTAAAGACTAGTTTATACTTATATTTGACTAAGTCCATCCGCATTTTTTTTTCAGAAGATCGACTTCGCCGCAATGTTGGCCACCACAAACCGTGTATATAAAAACATTATTTCATTGACGGCCATTTGCCCCTAAACAATGTAATATTTTTCAATAAAAAAATTACTGAAAGTTCTTCAAGATGTGTTCTTTAAGATGGTATATTGATCGATTAAAAAAGTTTTGTAGTTTTCTTTAAAAAAATTCATGAAAAAGGCCTTTTTGCGCTACAAGTGGGGGTAACGCCTTAATGAACGTTGACATTTAATTAGAAAAATGAAAAAATAGCTATTCCGACGATTCGCGTAGTATTTCTAGGTTTGATATTTGGCAACATTGGTTCTATCTCCGTCTCTTTTTACTCGTTCAGGCGAGTTCGACCTTCATGCTTTTCAACGTCGATCTGTCAAAACAATGTCAGGTGCGGGAAATGTAAGGGCATTGTATTGAAGCCACGATTCGGATTCGGGCCACGATTGGTAAAAAAAAGCGTGAAAAATTTGTGTCGGCGAAATTCGTAGCAAGTGGTAATAAATCCAATACCGGAAGTTCAAATTAAACTTGATATTGCATGAAAATTAGGTCAATAAGCGTATTTTTTTCCGAGAGCATTGGATTACTACAAGTGTTAAGTACGTGAATCTGATTATTTTTAAGAATCTGACGGCTTCTCACTATTCTATACACTTTTGTAGCGACCGGAAGTTGGGTTTTCGTATGGCGTCTCGGGATTCCTTCACAAAAGTACGCAATTTTGATATTTTTTTTCTCCGTAATAAGGTCGATAACCGACCCAGAAATTTTACAGAGACGATTATTAATATATTTAGTGTATCTCAAAAAAAAATTATGAAAATCCTACGAATTGAATCCTGTCGATAGGCCTACCTATACTTCATGAAGCATCAGCAATGACGTTTTAAAATGAAGCATTAACTTTCACGAAAAAAACAGCGATGCCTTTTTCGATATCCCAATACAACAGTGCATGAATCTCGTGAACTTCTTCAAAAAAATCTCCATTAAACTAATTATGCTTACAGTAGCGAGTAATGATATAATTTGATGGAACTTACGTAGTAAAGAACGGTGGCTATGCGATTTCCCGTGCCGAGTTTCACGAAGGCATTCTTTTCCTCTCTCTAAATAAGTGAATGAAGAAAAATGAGCCGTGCAGTGACGAAAAACCACTTGTGATAAGAAGCGATGATAAAACGTTGACATCACTTACCCTGGCGAAATCAAAATGTGGCTCGTAGTGACCACCTATCCCGTAATTCACCACTTGAAGTTCCTCCGCAGTCTCGATCGACAGGCTCGTCAAGTCTTGGACTCTCCTGCTGACCGCAGCGATATGAGGATGCTCGTCCTCTTGAAGCCAAGCGCTTTTACTTATGCGATAATGAGCGACCTCCAGTTCGCCAGTTTTGTGATTTTGGACGGTCGCGCGCTTAAACTTTTAACAAACAGTACAACGAAACTGTCAGCTGATGAGAACTCGTTTGGGTTACTAGAGCTGCAGCCCAAACCTGAACGAGTCACCGGTATGGTAAAAAAAAATAAACATTGAATACGATTGCAGTAACTAGTGAATGGGAAGTAGGGAATCTTTCACATTATAATGGCTAAGGCCTTAGGCCGCAGTAACGGGTATAAAATCATGTGCAAATTTAACAATTTTTTTTTCTATGAAAAATTGATTCGCGCATAAAATTAATTACACATCTATTTGGTATGAATATCAAGCTGTCAGGAAATATATATTTTTTTTCTTCGATGTAGCTTTTTTCCAACTGGCGTGACAAACAACTTCAACAATTTTCACTCGATTTACTTCAAATTTAAAAGTTACGTTCCTAATTGCATTTCGCAGAGAAGTACGTACGGGATTTCCGATTAATCGAAAACTATTCATTTTATGAGCACTTATAACGAAATGTTTCACTGAAAATTCATTTCTTAACGGAGACTTTGTCCTTGATTGAGCAGCGGGAGATGTTAGCGGCTCAACGTGAGCAGCTAGAAGAAGAGGAGGGATGCCTCTATGGACCAGGCATTGCCGATCAGCGGTAATTATAAACACATTTGTGTAAACACATTACAAAACTCTAAACGCGTTTTTCTCGAAAACACGTTTTTAAAAATAGCTGACATTCTCCTGACCGCTGTAATTAACATATCGACCTGAAATTTGGAGCGCATACTCAGAAAATATGTCTTCACGGAATGACGGATCGTTTTTTCGATAGATACATTTTTGCATTTATTATTTGTCTTTTTATGCGAAAAAAACGCGAAACTTCGATTTTTTTTTAATTGCCGCCATTTTCCGAAATTTGTGCTAAACGAAAAACCCATCCGTCATTCCATGACCAAAGGGTCACAGATTGATAATATGCTTCGAATTTGTGTTTCAGATCAACAAAGAGGGGACAGTGATGTCAGCCGTTTACCTCCCGCGATTTAAGGACCTGTTTTCGCGGAGCTGCAACGGCCGTCATTTTGGTTTAAAAAAAAAAAATGTTCAACGTTCTCTATATCATGAATAAAAGTAAGAAAAAACCGCACTCAAAAAGCTTTACTCGTTTCCTTTAAAAAAAATAAAATGTAAACACCTGAAATATGGCACTCCAAGGACGAAGTCTCCCTTAAGTTCAAATACCTACAACTTTTGAATAAAACAATATTTTTGAAATTCCGTACGTCCTTCTCTAGGTATTCTAACGTAGATTGACGAGAATTTTTGTTTTTTGTTCTAGGTAAAGAATTGTGGATGCTAAATGTCACGCCGCGGAGCGCCAAAAAAAAAGATAAAAGAAAATACCAGTACACGGGGAGAATTAAAAAATAATTTTTGTCGTGAATTTCACGGTAAAAAATACCGTGATATATTTCAATGTGATGACAAGTGAGAACAACATAGTAATTCGTATGCAACAAGTTTTTTTTTAACTCACTTTACAGAAATTTTTAAATGCGTAGCTAAAATTTTGCTACACAAGAAGGGTAAAAATTGGAGACAGTAAAATGTAGCATGTATATTCGAAAATTTACCTGCTGTCGGTTAAAAATTACCAACTGCACCGTACGGTATTTTTACGGTACTGCACGGTAAAATTTACCTGCGTCAACCTCAGAAAAAAAATTCCCTATAAGGCTGGTAAAATTTGTATTCTCCGATTGAAAAATCCTTGGTAAAATGTATTTTTTCTTCAAAAACTCGTGCGACAATAATCATAATAATAACCGAAATAATGATAATAATAATAATAATAAACATTATGTATTATTGACAAAATTGGTACAAATGAATGCTGTTTGCTTATTGGGAAACTTTTTTCTCTCGTATAAATTGGTATACTCAACAAACGGTTAAGGAGAGAAATTTAATTATTACAAATTATTTTTCATTTAAGACGGAATGACACCTCATCGCGGTCGGTATGGTAGAACAGAATTATAGATACCCAAAAATCTCTGAAACGGCTCTTCAGATACCGTCGAAACTTTGCCAAACGACGTCAAATAGATAGACGACCAGCTGACTGCCCCTCAAATTTTCTGAATTTGAGAAAAAAAACGTAGATTGGCTTATCATGCGGAACTCGAGACCGAAAAGATGAAAAATCAGATGTTTGGCTAATGTCACGACTTAGAGAAAAGTTAGACCGGGTAGCCACATAAAAAACGAACAATTTGAGCTCTCAATCACTGCACTTCGTTGCATATCTTAGGAGAAAAGTGGTAATCTAGATTTGTCATGTAATTGTTGATAATTGCGAGCAAATGTCGCCCGAACTTCGACGTGCTCAATTCACGAGAATTCCGCGCGCGGCGCTCGCCGCGTGGTCTGCAGACGACGCGCATGGAGGCCCGTGGCAGCGCCAATAACGTCTCTCCACACCTTAGTGTAGACGCGCACCGACACGCACGCACACATGCGTTGCGGAGCGTGTCGAGGCCCGTGGAAGGCGAGACGCAATGCCTCCACGCGCGTCGGCGACGAACGCGCGCGGTGACATCCGCCGGTGGGGCGCAGAAGCTCGATTGAGTTCTGCCCTACCGGTCGGAAGCCGGGGCCGCATCGAAGTTTCGCGTCGGGTGTCATTCCGTCTTAAGACGGAATTAGTTTCGCGTCGGGTGTCATTCCGTCTTAAGACGGAATGAATTTCCGTCTTATGACGGAATGACACCCGATGCGAAACCTCGATGCGGCCCCGGCTTCCGACCGGTAGGGCAGAACTCAATCGAGCTTCTGCGCCCCACCGGCGGATGTCACCGCGCGCGCTCGTCTCCGACGCGCGCGGAGGCATTGCGTCTCGCCTTCCACGGGCCTCGACACGCTCCGCAACGCATGTGTGCGTGCGTGACGGTGCGCGTCTACCCTAAGGTGTGAGAGACGTTATTGGCGCTGCCACGGGCCTCGACGCGCGTCGTCTGCAGACCACGCGGCGAGCGCCGCGCGCGGAATTCTCGTGAACTGAGCACGTCGAAGTTCGGGCGACATTTGCTCGCAATTATCAACAATTACACGACAAATCTAGATTACCACTTTTCTCCTAAGATATGCAACGAAGTGCAGTGATTGAGAGCTCAAATTGTTCGTTTCTTATGTGGCTACCCGGTCTAACTTTTCTCTAAGTCGTGACATTAGCCAAACATCCGATTTTTCATCTTTTCGGTCTCGAGTTCCGCATGATAAGCCAATCTACGTTTTTTTCCTCAAATTCAGAAAATTTGAGGGGCAGTCAGCTGGTCGTCTAACTATTTGACGTCGTTTGGCAAAGTTTCGACGGTATCTGAAGAGCCGTTTCAGAGATTTTTGGGTATCTATAATTCTGTTCTACCATACCGACCGCGATGAGGTGTCATTCCGTCTTAATACTACCATTTCAGGCTAAACTGAACCGGCTTTAGGCTAAAGTGAACCGGTGATGTACGCAGTTTAGACGAATTTTTTTTGGGAACTCCCACCGCGCCATATAAGGAATAGATAGAGCACTGAAACGAGACCGCGCACCCCTACTTAGCCCCACCACCATACCATTCGGAAGTGAAAAGTATGAGGGGGAATTTTTACCATGCAGTGCCTCAAAATTTCCGTACCGTAGCGCACGATAATTTTTACCGAGAGCACAATACATTTTCCTATAAGGGCAGATATACCTAGGAGCCGGAGAAAAGGTCATTTTTGTGAATTTTTTCAAGGAAAACTATTCGAAATTTCGGATTGGGATTTTAATTGTCTAAAAGTATATACATTTGAAAATATGTTTAATTTTCTTTATTTAAAAATATCAAAAATATACAAGGATATTGTACGATCCTTGGAGCGTCGTGAAAAAAATCGGTACCCAAAATTTCTCGAAAACCAATGAACCGATTGCCTCGAGGTTTTTTGTGGTTATTCTATACACCATTATCTAGTACTTGTCATAGCCGATTTTTTTCCGTTACTTAGTTTTTGTTTTATAGGCAAAACAATAACTAATTTTTGGCCCAAAAATTGCTGTTTATGTTCAAACGTCCGCCATTTTGTCATAAATCGATATTTTCAAAATCGGCTATGACAAGTACTAGATAATGGTGTATAGAATAACCACAAAAAACCTCAAGGCAATCGGTTCATTGGTTTTCAAGAAATTTTGGGTACCGATTTCTTTACGACGCTCCAAGGATCATACAATATCCTTGTATATTTATCATATTTTTAAATAAAGAAAATTAAACATATTTCTGAATGTATATGCTTTTAGATCATTAAAACCCCAATTCGAAATTTCAAATAGTTTTCCTTGAAAAAATTCACAAAAATGACCTTTTTCCGGCTCCTAGGTGTATATGCCATAACACTCATTAAATTATATAATAAATAACACAATAATAAATCAATAATAAATAATAATAAATAACAACATTTTATAATAAATGACACAATAACAAAATGCCCATGACACTCATTAAATTTTATAATAAATCTTAAAATGACTGTTATAAAGACGATACTTTTTCATAGACATTTTTGAAAGGCATAAAATAATAAAATGCACAGTAAAATGTCACGGATATTATATATTTTTTGAATTTAAGTTTTGCGTATTTTGTTAGACATCAAAATTTACTAGAAAATCTGGTAAAATTTTGTATCCGAAGAAGAAATTTTATTTTATTTTCGTGAAAATCTGCGTTTTACTCAGCAATAATAAGCGAAGTTTCAGGGTTGTCATCTGGTTACCGTTACTGCACGGTAATTTTTAACATTTCGTTCTCCCCGTGTAGTCGGCCATTTTGTACATCGGAAAAAAAAAATTTTCTAACAGCTTGATATTCGTACTAAATAGATGCGTAATTAATTTTATGAGTGAATCACTTTTTCATACGAAAAAAATTGTTTACTTCGCACATTATTTTATACCCGTTACTATAGCCTAAGGTCTCAAATTGATAACAGGAGTAAAAAAAAAAAATTATTACCGACGGCAAAATTCGTATAATATTATGCCAAGTCTAGAGAGACCTGTGCCAACCTACATTTCAAGATGAGCTTGAAGTTAGCATCGTTGAAACACGATGAAAATTAATATTGCTAAATTTCTTTCATTTCTATTGGCAGATTTTGGCTACAAAAATACCTGAACCATTTTTCCATCCACTCATTTAGCGATCTATAATAAAAACCAGCAAAAAAATATTTTGTCTAGTAATAAAAATAAGGAAATTAAAATACGAAAAAAAAAAATTCAACATTATATTTCAAGTTACTATACACGGTTTTCAAATGAATTTTAATTCTATCGTGAGTGCGGTTAGCAGTTCGTTGATTAATTGATAATCGCTTTCAAACGTGTCACGAAAAATAATTGTTATCTCCATTCGCTTCACTCCGTTACTTTTTCAATGCGTTAAGGGGTTACCCCCACTTGCGATTTTGAAAAAAACGATTTTTTTTATTGCATTTTTTTGAAGTATAAGTATCTGAGAATATGTCCTGAAAATTTCAAGTTGATCCGAACAAAATTGACTGAGATATGAGCGTTGAAAGAGAAGAATCCGTTGTTGAAACGGATCCGAAATTGAAACTTTGAACGCGTTTTTCTGAAAATGGCATTTCTGAAGTCCGTGACCAAGATTACTCGAACACTAATGAACCGATC
The DNA here is from genome assembly GCA_951751655.1 of Ophion costatus. Taxonomy (NCBI): domain Eukaryota; kingdom Metazoa; phylum Arthropoda; class Insecta; order Hymenoptera; family Ichneumonidae; genus Ophion; species Ophion costatus. The sequence goes on from OX632356.1 coordinate 31,947,248, forward strand.
TTCTTGAAATTTTGCAGGCTTATTTAATACATAAAAATGTGGTCTTTAATCGTTCGATTTTTTTTTTCGAAAAAAAATGGCCGTTTTATGGCCAAAAAACGGCCGTTTTTTTCGTTAAAATCGAACCATTAACTTTGACTGTCCGCCATTTTGTGAAAAATGAATATTTTTTGAAATCCTTCGATTAAAGACTAGTTTATACTTATATTTGACTAAATCCATCCGCATTTTTTTTTTCAGATGATCCACTTCGCCGCAATGTTGGTCACCGCAAACCGTGTATATAAAAACATTATTTCATTGACGGCCATTTGCCACTAAACAATGTAATATTTTTCAATAAAAAAATTACTGAAAGTTCTTCAAGATGTGTTCTTTAAGATGGTATATTGATCGATTAAAAAAGTTTTGTAGTTTTCTTTAAAAAAATTGATCAAGAGAGCGTTTTTTTGCGCTACAAGTGGGGGTAACGCCTTAAATGAATTAGAGACAAAAGACAGATGTAATGTATTTACCCTCGGTTGAGCCATTCGTTTGATCGTCTCGATCTCATTGTCGTAAATAACATCGTGATAGATGACAATCCGTGGCGACGGGAAAGCTTCTTCCTCCTTGAAGGGTGCGATTTTTAAAAAGGGATTTCCACGGTCGACGTAACGACATTTGAGATCCTTTTTGATCGACGGTGGTATCTTCACTTCACCCCGACACAGCACCTCGTATTTCTCACGCTCCGTCATTTCTACGTAAGTTTTCACTTTTTTCTCAACGACGGCAAGTTCTTCGCTCGGCTTTGTGTCGTCGCGACCATCCTCGCCGCGCTTCTTCGTTGTTCGGCTTTTCTGTATTTCCTCCTGATAGTAAGCTCGATTGCCGAGCGCTCTCTGGTGAGTCGGCACGATCTCCAGAAGCTCGTCCGTTATACTGAGAGCCCGCCCTACGTTACCTGTCGGATTATTTCGATCAACGATAATGACGGAAATCCGAAAAGTAGAATACTTTGGAAAATTGGGCATTGCTTTCTCGTAATTTTATTGCGCTCGCATAAGCCTCCTTAGGGCCTCATCGACAAAGTGTGACCGGCCTCCAAGGGACCTGGTCGGGTGCCATGTTAGGGCCCTTGCAGAGTAAGGGAAAAATAATCGGGGCCTAGTCAAAGCCCTGGCTGAATTCTTTCACGGGATAGTCGATTTCCCTATAGTTTATTGTCACCGCAATCATAATATGGTTAAGGGGTTACCCCCACTTGCGATTTTGAAAAAATCGTTTTTTTTTGCGTTTTTTTTTAAGTATAAGTATCTGGAAATATGTTCTGAAAATGTCAAGTCGATCCGAACAAAATTGACTGAGATATGAGCGTTGAAAGAGAAGAATCCGTTCTTCGTGTAAACTGAAATTGAAACTTTAAACGCGTTTTTCTCACAATGGCATTTCTGAAGTCGGTGACCAAGATTACTCGAACACTAATGAACCGATCTTCTTGAAATTTTGCAGGCTTATTTAATGCATAAAAATGTAGTCTTTAATCGTTCGATTTTTTTTTTCGAAAAAAATGGCCGTTTTATAGCCAAAAAACGGCCGTTTTTTTCGTTAAAATCGAACCATTAACTTTGTCTGTCCGCCATTTTGTGAAAAATGAATATTTTTTAAAATCCTTCGACTAAAGACTAGTTTATACTTATATTTGACTAAATCCATCCGCATTTTTTTTCAGATGATCCACTTCGCCGCAATGTTGGTCACCGCAAACCGTGTTTATAAAAACATTATTTCATTGACGGCCATTTGCCACTAAACAATGAAATATTTTTCAATAAAAAAATTACTGAAAGTTCTTCAAGATGTGTTCTTTAAGATGGTATATTGATCGATTAAAAAAGTTTTGTAGTTTTCTTTAAAAAAAATCATGAAAAAGGCCTTTTTTGCGCTACAAGTGGGGGTAACGCCTTAACACAACAGTGAGCGAAAAGTAGACGTAAACATGCGACTTTGGTGGCGTGTTTGACTATCTGGTATCTCTGAAATTACTATACACTATTGTAAAAGGCTTGACGTTATCGATATGGTTAATTCAGCTGTTATATCTGAGGAGGATTGAATGGGACAAAATAGATATTGACGAATAAATAAATATTTTTCGAGAAAAATAAAAAGTCACCGTATTTTTTTTACAAACCCCGTATAAATTATTATATAGAAACGGAGCCAGCCTCTCATCTTCATAAAAGGTCGTATAAATAAGACGATTTTTGGAATCGTAATTTTTTATTAAAAGTTCGGTAATCTGGCTTGAAATTCTACGAGTATGCTGGGATGTATTTTAACTTTTTATAGACGAAAATCAGTTAACTGTTAAATATTCGGGTTCGTGAAAGGAATACGTTAATAACTATAATTTCCACCAGACGGTTTATGAGAAAGAGCTCGTCGTTATGGCAAGTCTCGAAGGTAATTTTCAACCTTCTCGTTTCCGTCTGTTCAGCCATCCGCTCGAGACGATATAAATATTGCAACGTTAGACCCGTCTGGGCAAACCGGTAGTCTGTGGAACGCCTCGCGTTAAAGATTAAACTAATCCATAATGTATCCACGAACTTCCGGCCGCGTGGCAACCGTATACGTATCCAATATGAAGCGAAATTCCTATTGCAAAAATGTTAGCGACGCAAGGTCGAATATTCGTCAGAATTGTGGGCAAAAGAAAACTAAGAGATTTTTTTTCATCTACAACACTGCACCGATTTGCAAGGTAGTCAGGGCCCATTTTAAAGTGTGGAGGCCCAGAAAAAAAACGCCTTATCATTAAAAAAAAAAATTTTGCTATCTTGACACTTTTTTATGCAGACTTCGGTTACGCCTCCCTGAGAAGGATCTTTAAAAATCTTTCGGTTAATGTTGCAGCCCAGAAGAGCGGAAAAACAATTAGGGAAAAAGAAAGAAAATATTTTCGTCGGATTTCAACGATGCAAAGTTCTGTACCGTAGAAATGGGAGACCCCTAACTCGTTTTCTAACAGGATAAACTTTTTTAGCTTTGAAACTAATTTAGCTCCACCTGCAAACCGTAAAAACCTGTCGAGGACGCAAACGACCCATGTGTTCGGGAAAAGCCTGGAAAATCCGACTTCACGAAATCATTTTTTTTTCTTTATAATTATGTTTTTGACTCAAAATGTACATTTTCATGGAAGTGTTGAGTGAATAAAAGCGAAAATGGAGGACTTCGTCCTCGCGAACAAGTGGAATATTTAAACGGAGAAAATTCCGTGGACGAAGATTGTATCGGGGAAAAATATCATCAGAGAGAGGAAAAGAAGTGCGATGAGTATTCCGGTGCAAAAGTTTTTAAATTTATCCATCAATATTTTGCATTTATTATCAATTTTATCTTCTATAAGTGTCTATACTAAATCCCGATATTCAACCCTTAAAATAAATACCCTTTTTTAATTCCCGAAGCCTCCCATATTTTTCTCTGAAAGTACATCACCCCAAGTGAAAATAACTCGAAGAATTTCAAAAGTGATGAATTTTTCAACATTACGCTGCATTTCCCGCATTTTTTTTCCTACGATTCAATTGATAATGCAAAATTAACGTTACGACATTGTTATTGATTGAACTTGTAGTTGAAACTACAAAGAATACCTGTGAATTTATGCAGAATCTTTTGTAACGTTTAAAATTGTTGAATATGTCGCGGACGCTAATGACCCATGTGTTCCGTTGGAAGGTGCCGAAAATAGTGTTCGGTTCGAGGGTTAAGGATGTAAGGATGTACCGAATTGCCCGTACATTCCCTACCAAAAGTGAGTTCCGGCGACAGTTTTGAGTGCTTTGCGATGAGATTTAAATGATTAAAAAATCAACCACATTGAAGATGCTAAGAACATTCATTTTCGGTAATAACGAAGCAAAAAAATTTCGAGTAAATTGTTGAAAAAATAATTGTTCAACAAATATCCGGTGAACTACTTTTTTTTATATTATACCATGAATTCGTACATTTTTCTAAATAGGTATGCATATTTTTAGAATTCTCTCTACGGTCCTTTGAATTTTTGTAGTTAAAAAAAATGGACATTTTTTAAAATTCCGCACGTACTTCTCTAGGTATTCTAACGTAGATTGACTAGAATTTTAGTTTTTTGTTTTAGATAAAAAAATACATCGAAAAAATATATATATATATATATATATATATATTATAACAGCATGATATTCACACTAAATAGATGTGTAATAAATTTTATGAGTGAATCACTTTGTCATACAGAAAAAAAATGGTTATATTCGCACATGATTTTATACCCGTTACTGTGGCCTGAGGCCTTAAATCCGAAAAGTGTCCGGGATATTGAACGAACAGTGTCATAGGTACAGCCTCCGAAAAATTCCAAAATCGGGATTTTCGAAAAAGAGAGAAAATTCTTTTAAAAATCCTACGTATTCCGAAAAGTGTCATAATTCATTCAATGTCACAAAAAATCAAGTTTACCGGAGATTTATCGAACGAATTTTTGTTTGAACAATTTATTTGTGAATTTTTAGCAGTTTTAATATTCAAAACCAATCTTCTGAGCATCTTCAATACACTTGATTTTTTTCAGATTTCAATGTTTCCGCAAGGTGCTCAAAATTCTCAGCGAAACTCACTTTTGCTAGGGAATGTACGGGCAATACATCCTCAGGTGATGGTCCAGTAAGCATACCGAATAAATCAGTGGTCTCGAATCGTATCATCACAATCTTAGCATAGAATCACTCCTAGGCTCCCAGATTACCCCCTACCGTGAATTGCTCAATTCTTTCTCTCTTCCCATGTCCATCTGATTACGAGATACTAATAAACCTTATCGTCAAACTGAATTAAGGATGTTGAGTCCCAAATCGCAAATGATGTTAAAATTCTGAAAGTTTCGTATGTTTTTGTATGAAGTATTTCAGAGGTCTTGTAAAAATTTCACGACAATTAGGAAACTCGTTATTGAACAATTAACATTCACAAATTAAATGTTGTTTTATGGAAACTGATGTAACTTTGCAATAAGTTTTTTTTTTGACCTCTCAATTTTATAATATCTACAATATACTGAAAGCAACGGAAACAAAACGAAGTTTATTGATAAATTTTTTTTTATTTCTTTTAAAAATTGTTCTTAACAAAATGTTAATTTTTTAATAACGAGCTTCCTAATCGTCGTGAAATTTTAACACGACCTCTTAAATACTTCATACAAAAACATACCAAATTTTCAGAATTTTCTTATCATTTTTTATTTCAACCTTTAAGGAGGCTGAAGTAATGATAATAGAATTCTGAAAATTTGGTATGTTTTTACATGAAGTATTCAGGAGGTCGTGTGAAAATTTCATGACGATTAAGAAGCTATTTATTGAACAATTAACATTGAGATGTTTCATAGGGACTCAACATCCTTAACGAAGCAGACCCAACACCGGTGAGTTCGACTATCACCGAGCTGTTCTTTTTTCTCTCTCGCCGAAACTTCGCCCTCTAATCGATTCGACACTTCAAGGATTGAGATCACATGGCCAAGATTATAATGTGGCCACACGTGGCTCGATAAAAAAAAGGGGACTAAAATATATCGCTCAATTATTCGTACTCGATGATACTCAATCGTCGTTTTTCTCACACCCGATATTCTTACGAACCTTGCATGTAAGTGGAAAAAGCGAGATACTCGAGGATGTCAGGCTTCATCGTGGTGGTCCTGTTCTGTTCCTCCTGGAGACGAGCCATTGCTTCTTGCATCCACAGCACGGTATGATAATGATCGCCGTTATTGTACGACTGCCTTCCCAGCTCGAAGCAATCACCCGCTTCCATACAAACCAAAACTTTGTTAATTATTCGTCGAATCGGGACTTGTGAAATTCAATATTTCAACGACTCGGGCAAAAGTTTCGTACCAAAGTCTATAAATAAAATGAAGACAAAGAGGATCGTACTGACGTCCGATATTGATCCATCGCAACAAAGGACATCCACCGTCGTATCCATTCGCAAGATGTTAAAAAAACGTCAATTACTTCGTTAATTAACGAACTTCTCGGCGAATTTCAACCGCGAAACGTCAGACTGGACAAGCAAACTCTCTTTTTTTACGTACGCGGCACCCCGTATTGAGGGGAAAGATCTGTATAACGCGAACAAGAGCTTTAAGACCTAAAATGAACTCCACGAGGAGGCTAACAAGGACCATCCGTCAGGTGACACCCTTCGATTTTGTTGAAATTTGGATATGTTATAAAGCACCGAAAAGTAAGCGATACGTGTTTTTTTTATCTGCGGAAAAACGCGGTTTCAAGGGGTGAAACCACCCCTCGAAAAAAAGGCATCTCTAGAGTGGTTCGCCCCTTAATTTTTTTTGCAATGTCACTATAGTGGATTTTGCATTGCTTCGGATTAGAAGAATTTTCGTTTTTGTTTCATTAAAATCGGTGGACTCCTTGTGTGTGAAACTGCTACATTACCCCTAGAGATGCTTTTTTCAAGGGGTGGTTTCAACCCTTAAACCCGTTTTTCCGGCGATAAAAAAAAATACGTATCGCTTACTTTTCGGTGCTTTATAACATATCCAAATTTCAACTAAATCGAAGGGTGTCACCTGAGGGATGTTCCTCGTAAGTGACTATTTTATGGCCCCGGAGTCGCAGATTAATCGGTAAGTCATTTAGTCATCAAATCTTTGAGTTTTGACACTCCGATGCGTTTTTCTGAAAAACATTTTTTTCTGAACCTCGTGCTAGATAACTAAAAACGATCCAACGTTTGCAATTTTTTTTGCACATCTAGGTAACATTATCACCGTCGTCCATGTTAACCCAAAGTTCCACGAAAATTATTTAAAAAACAATCTTTTCGTTGAAAAATGTTATTGTAAAAATTCAACGAAAAATAAGTAAAAATAATAATAATAAAATATAATAGAAATATATAAATATTATAATAATAAAAGAGAGTATAAATAATGATAATTATATGTATAATTGTAATGTAATAAGTATAATATAATTATAGATATACTATTAATAATAAGTATACGTTATTCCATGGTATACCCTCATGGGTGTTCACACTGCAATGAGAGCCCCCCCCCCTACACGTGATTCCCCAATAAGTATACTTATAATTATAATATAATTATAATAATTATAAGTATAATAATAAATAAAAGAATTTTATAAAATAAATAATAAAAGAATAACTAAAAGAATTTATTATTATACTTATAATTATAATAATTATAAGTATAACAATAAATAAAAGAATATAAATAATAAAAAATAGTAATGATAAAATGAAAATAAAAATAAAAAGTTATAAAAACCCGCTCAAATCGATGTGTAATTCATTTTTGAAAACCCAATTCTTTTTTTCCTCTCAAGTATATACAGAATAATTATACAAACGGAAATTTCTCGTATATTTATGAGATTTTTAGGTAATTTTATCAAGATTTATTCTACAAAGGAACACCAACGTTACTGGAATGACTTGAATATCGACGAGCTAAATATCAATTTTTACGAGATGTTGATAAAAAAAATGCTCCCAGCAACAAAGGAAAGTTCAAGCCATGAGCGTGCTTGAATTGAGTAGAAGTAATAACGACAATCGAAAAATGAAGTGGCTCCATATGTTCCTCTTTTTCATGAGTCAATTGAGCTATAACATTTCTATTGTAATATTAATATGGCTTAACGAAACTTTTTTATTGTAATATATGGCTTAACAAAGTTTCTACCAAGTTTAAACGGACATTTTTATTGTATCATATTGCTTAGCGAAGTTTTATTATATATGGCTTGACAAACTTTCTACGAACATTTTTATTGTCATATGTTGCTTATCGAAGTTTTTTTATTGTAATACATGGCTCAACAAAGTTTCTACGAAGCAAAAATATCGAGGAATTTCGTAAAAGTGCTAATTGCTAGACATGAAAATAACAAGAGCCGAAATTCTGAGTACTTCTTTTTATAATTGCATAATTTTTCATACCCGTGGAATTCCCGAGACTCGTTACACATTTTTTATTTATTTTTTCACGAAAACTTTTAAAGATCCAACGTACAAAAAAGACGGGCATGGTGGCTGCACAATTTTCTACTATCCTCGGGCTACTTGGGTGAATTTACGTCCGACCGCGAGCGAAATTTTACCGCCGAGCTGCGCACATCAAGCGTTTTTATTAAAATGTTCCCTGATGTGGACATTTAATATTCGCCGAGAAGCAGGAGGAAATATATACGTTCTATTAAGAGTCGCGTTAATATTTGTTTGTTTGTAAACAGCATCGCGTGGGCTCACAGTGAAATTTAAGTGTCTAGTTTGAATAAATTTCATTTAAGGAGGTACGATCACTTCCACGGTGTCAAAAAAGAGTCTAAATTTATTTTACCCACAGCTGCTCTGATTGACGTTTAATTACGTTGATTATTCGTATTATTGATTATAGTGTGCCAAATGTTGTGGTAAATGATGAATTTATTGCACGTGAACGGATAAAAACTGAAAAATTAGATTGTCAACGGTAGTAATCTTCGTAATAATAATATTAACATATCCACCATAAAATCGGACTGAAAAGAAAAAAAAAATCAGCCAGAAACCTATTAAGGGGTTACCCCACTTGCGATTTTGAAAAAAATCGATTTTTTTATTGCATTTTTTTGATGTATAAGTATCTGAGAATATGTCCTGAAAATTTCAAGTCGATCCGAACAAAATTGACTGAGATATGAGCGCTGAAAGAGAAGAATCCGTAAATTGAACAACTGAAATTGAAACTTTAAACGCGTTTTTCTCAAAATGGCATTTCTGAAGTCGGTGACCAAGATTACTCGAACACTAATGAACCGATCTTCTTGAAATTTTGCAGGCTTATTTAATACATAAAAATGTAGTCTTTAATCGTTCGATTTTTTTTTTCGAAAAAAATTGCCGTTTTATAGCCAAAAAACGGCCGTCTTTTTTCGTTAAAATCGAACCATTAACTTTGACTGTCCGCCATTTTGTGAAAAATGAATATTTTTTAAAATCCTTCGATTAAAGACTAGTTTATACTTATATTCGACTAAATTCATCCGCATTTTTTTTTCAGATGATCCACTTCGCCGCAATGTTTGTCACCGCAAACCGTGTATATAAAAACATTATTTCATTGACGGCCATTTGCCACTAAACAATGTAATATTTTTCAATAAAAAAATTACTGAAAGTTCTTCAAGATGTGTTCTTTAAGATGGTATATTGATCGATTAAAAAAGTTTTGTAGTTTTCTTTTAAAAAATTCATGAAAAAGGCATTTTTTGCGCTACAAGTGGGGGTAACGCCTTAAAATAGGCTTGAATTACCTCAGCGGAATTAACACGATAGGCAGAATATAATTATACATATTATTGATACGTGATAAATGATAAAACTCCATAAATTGTTGTTTGCATAATTTGTGGCGCCTTCGATTCAAATTAATTTCAAAACGAAGCTGCGTTATGTTTGCCAAACGCATCAGCTGTTACTCGCGACGTTGCTAAGTCTGTGGGTGCTATTTCGTCGTTCTGACCATTTTCAACAGAAATTGAAACTTTGTTGCAGACACATTTTCACTTGGTTCACCAGCAACTTATACACGAACAGTCACGATTGACAAATCCATTTATTTTCGACACGTCAATCGATGCAGTACAACTTGTCGAAATAATTTCGAAATTTGAGCATGCCTCGACTGATTTTCGTAAAAGCAAAAATATATCTTTTTTTTTAAATTATAATTACCGCTCAGACCCGTGCTGTATTGAATTCCATTGAGTACACCCCTGGCCACTTCGGCGGTATTCAGCTTGTACGTATCTTGAAGTCGCATGAGAGCAACAGCTGCCCCATTTAAATCCTCATCCGTAGGGAACTTGAGATCATTCCTAGAGGCCGTGATATTCGTTACGTAAGCCTTTCCAACATCCTCGTTAATCAGCTCGTCGACGCGCTTCCAGTCGGTCGTCAAACGTTTCACCAGCAGATAAGCGTTTATAGGATTTGACAAATATTGTTGAATATTTCGCGACGCTTCCTCGTGCTCTCTCGAATAAACTTCGACGTTTCTGCAATTATAAAAATATTCCTCATCTTTTTTTTTATTCGAGGAAAATGCGATTCGTGTGAGAGTATAATTGAAGGTTTATTGGCGAGGCTTATCCCCGTGTTTCTACGTAAAAATTCGAATTTCTTTTGCGGGGTTATGGGTCGTTGTAACAATCGAAAACAGCTCATATTTGGGTTTTTTCTTTTTAGAAAATCGTGATGATAAAGTTCTATAATAATTAGGGATTTTAAAGAGTATCATCTTAAGGGGTCTTCTCACTTTCGACGTTGAAAAGGCTATTTTCATGAATTTTTCAAGTCCCTATTTATAGACGAAAATGGTAGCTAAAAAAATGTCCTAAATTGTAGGTCTGCCCTGTTGTCAGAGATGGATCATCCGAAACGAAAAAATCAAACGGCTTTAGATTCAATATGTTAATGGCTATAGCGCATATCATACGATTTTTGACATATGCAAAAATAACAAAATGCCAGACGTTTATCAAAAAACGAAAACAAAAACTGTTTTTTTTCACCGTTTTTGACAAAAAAAAAGAATAAATATCAAAGTTTAAAAAATCCGTGATATGCGCTGTAGCTATAATTGTAAAGAATAGGTGGTTAAAGTTTCGTAAGAATCGGTTCAGTAGTTGCGAAGAGTTTATCAACAAGCCGTCGAAAAACGTTGTTCGAGAAAAACGCGTTTAAAGTTTGTTTGGGTTACATAAATACATACAAATTTTTTTGAATGTATTTCGAAAGTGTATTTATTAAGTGTAACAACTTTCACATCAATATCTATAATATAAACGTATTTTAAAAAATCCTAAAAATACTCTTTTAACTACTAAAGTGAAAAGTCCCCTTAAGAACTCTGTAATGTTTCCGAAAAAATGGCAACACTCCGATCATCATTTCGAAAGTATAAATCGCAAAAAAAATCTTCGATCAAATACTATATTATTACACCTAGAAGAAGCCCTAAAAATTTCGGAAAGGTCGATGCATTAGTTTTCTGGATATTTCGTTCACCGACTTTGAAAACGTACTTCCGAGGCAATTTATATGTAAAACAAATATTTGAAAAAAAACAAGCTTTAATTAATGTACTACAACGTAGAAAATAATTTTTTAACGATGTCTATGTGACTATGGATAAAAGCTTGGGGTGCTCAACTTTTTGAATGTTTAATATATTTGATCTTCATTATTGATATTTATTATCCCAAGTTTATCCGCAGTTACAGCATTTTTATTTTTTAAATCTCAGGTTATTTTACAGTAAATTAAAAATTATATGTCTAAATTTTAAGCGCCCCATGCTTTTATTTGTAGCCACATACAGGTGTCTTGGTAAAAAAATTATTTTCTACTTTTTAGTACATTAAATAAAAGCTTGTTTTTTTAAATATTTTTCTTACACTTAAATTATTTTCTACTTTTTAGACTCAAATTGATTTTACTAGTTTGTTGGTACTAGTAGTTTACTAGTTCACGAGTTTGTACGTTAGTAACATGAAATGCTTGTAAAAAATAACAAAGACTGTAATTAGGATTGAACTTACGACTAATTGCTGCATAAAAACTTTGCACATAAAAACACAGTCGGCTGCGAATTGGTTTGTATGTGTTAGTGAGATTTTACATGAATGATTAGATATTGCTAATTTTGGTAATTATATACTATAGTCACCAATGATGTACTAATGTAACGAATGATTGCTAAAAAAAAGTAAAAGCCCTGAAATTCGCAAATTTTTACAATTTTTACAAATGTATGTTTTTCGTAAAAAATCTGGTCCCTGAAAACCGTCTCCCCCCACGATAACGTCATTATTTACACCACAAAAAAGCGATAAATCGCGGGAAAAAAACAATCGGAGGCTATTTTCAGGAAAAGTCACCAAACTATATGAATACCCGAATTTTATATGAAAAGTTAACAATTTTGAATTTTTTTAAAGTTGAATCACGCATTGTCACGTTTTAGATGAATGTTTGCAAACTTTCAGCGCTCTGATCCCCCCTAGCCCCCCCCCCCCCCCCCACCTCGCGAAATCATCCTATCCTTCCTGTCATAATCCAATTAACGTTACCGTCATCCAACGACCAGACTCCTCCCCTATTTTGAAATGACGTAATTCATGGACGGTCCCTAAGTAGCCGGAAAGCTGGTAAAATATCGATTTTCCGTTTTGCATCTCACAGAACGTCAAGTTAAATAAAAGCTTGTAAGCGTTTCAAGTTTCGAACGACGCTCCGAGCGTTCCAACGGGCGTCAACAAAATAAAAATCTGTCAACTTTGATTCGACTACCTTGAACTATTATAGGAAGATTTATAAGATCATATACTATCAAAATCTATAGGTTTTGAAAAAAGTGATTTTTCGCCTCTTCCAACGAGGCATAACCCCTTAACGTGAAACCACATTTTTGTTACAACACTGACCGCAAATATTGCGGAAAATCCATAACTACCATTTTCCCATAAAACGGGCGTTGAAAAATTCGCCCCCAGGGAAAAATGTCATAAGCCAAAGAAGCCTAAACTTGTCCAAATTAAAACCTTTCGAATCACGCATACCCATTGGAGATGGAAAGCTTAATGACCAAGGTTTTCGAAGCACGCACGCTAGACATATTCTTTTGAGAAGTATAATTAAAGACCGCTTTCCAACTATCACGAATCGATTCATCTAGAGAATGTCGTAATGGCTCGTTGGTGCATGAAAATTTAACAACTCCTTCGAAGGGAAATTTCCGGAATTCGCGTCTAGAAGCGTGGAGTTTGGAGGAACAATAGACGGGTGAACGGTAGGGTGGAATGAAGGATGCTGTATATAATGATTCGTGAGATAGATTTCCCAGAAACCATGGCTAACGAGGTTCTCGATGAGACATTGGGTTACGTAAGATTTATGGGGTAAGGTTCCAAACCCCCCCCCCCCTTCTGCCCTTTCCGATCGAACTGAAATTTTGCTCAAACCTTCTTTTTAATTATTTAAGACAACCCCTAAAGGGTTTTTTGGTGATGCGCAATAGTATTTGGGTTTGGGTTTGTTTGGGTTTGTTTGGACAAAAGGGAGGGCTCGATTACATATATAGGTACGTACGGAGACGTAGCGGACACACACGCACACACATATGTATGTCGGCGTGCGTTAAAATAAAAACATTAAAATTCAATATCTCGAAAACTACTGCAAATCGCTAAAAATCCCCTTAAGGGTTGTTTTAAAATACTAAAAGTGTGCAAAATTTCAGTTCGGTCGGAAGGGGCAGGGTTTGTTTGGGTTTGTTTGGGTTTAGAATCTAACCCGTAAAACAAACTAAAATTCAATATCTCGAAACCTATTGCGAGTCGCCAAAAACTCTTTAAGGGTTCATCTTAGAATATTAAAACGAAGGTTTGTGCAAAATTTCAGCTCGATCGGCGGGGGTTCCAGAACCTTATCCGATTTATGTATCGCTAAACAAAACTTAAGTTACTAAAAAAGTAGCCGAAAGAATTCTACCGACAATTCGATATGACAACAAAATTATGAGGGGCTGGTTAATTCAATGGAAATTACGCAAGACTTTTAGATTTGAAGAGAGGACGGGTGTAGAGGTGTCCAGCCAAAGGACTCGGTGAAAAAAAAGCTCGAGGTCACGAATATTAATTAATTAATCGAAGGAATAGCTGGCTGTGTAAGTTCGGATCGGGAATAAGCTCCGCGATCCTTCGATTGAGGGAGCCAAATGACCGCGACGGATTCATTGCGCAACGGGTATTCTAAGGATATACGTATATATATGGAGAACAATACACGAAGAGAATTTTTAAGTATTTTTTACGGTGAAATCTCCGTAAAAATTACATTAAAAATTTGAAACCGGTGACAAATGTGCAAATTGACACTAGCTTTTAATATTTTGCTTTCATTCGTGTAAAAATTTAAGCAAGTAGCATAATTTTTTACATTTCTTTCAGTAAAAATTCTGACACATTCTCATGTAGAATTTTAACAATGGGCTGCCTCAAAAATTCCAAGTTTCTACAGTAAAAATAACCTGGACAAACTTGACATTTCTAAAATCCCTAGCGAAAAATTAATTCCCTATGATTAAATAAATACTTTTTTCATCCGCGTTTCTGAACATTTGTGTTCTTGATTGCTACTTATTTTAGCATATTATCTTTCCGTACCATTGTAGACGTCCTTTATTGAAGTTTCTTTTCGCGTTTCTTTGTTTTCTTGCGTAGAACTGCGTAGAACACGTTAGACTGCACGAGACCACGAGGCTTTCTTGGCCCATGCTTCGTACTATAATGCGCATGCGCGGTACCGCTGTTGCTAAGCAACGCAGGTCGGCGTCGTTCGTGTTCGTCATACTGCGTCATACACAAGCCCACTCTACAGCTTGCGTTCACGTATACGCACGCTCGCACACAGAGCTCACGCGTACGGTCAGGCGACCTAGCCCTAACTGATTTTACTATAAAGAACGTAAAATTCCGGTGGACGCACGGAAAATTTCGGCTTCCTTTTTTAAATTTTTATGGAAAACACGCAAATTTCTCAATGTTCCACTGAAAAATTTCATTTATATTAGCAATTTTTTAAGTTATTGTCGTAATCTTTACGTTTCATGAAATTTTACTATTAATTTTAGAAAAAATTCTGGAAAATATTTTAAATTTCTGTTACGCAAAAGTAAATTTTGATTCATTTCCATGAAAATTTATAATTTATTTCCTCAAAACCTGAAGAATTGCACATTTGTCACCGAGTTACTGTGATTTCACAGTAAAAATTACTTAAAAATTCTCTCCGTGTAGTCATCGCTCTTCCATTTCAACAAAACCACCTCCATGGAAGAACTTCCTCGGAGAAAAAGTTACATAAGCAACAGAAACCAATGTGTAAATTTCGTATTTGCAATAAATTTCCAAGGTATTTGATAAAATAACGAGGTTGTGCGGCAAACAATATTTTGCTGAGACGCATATCATATAAATTGCTACAAAAAAGACCAAACCTTATAAGTAAAAAAATCCATCCAAGGTAGGCGCCAATTTATTGACGAGCTTTAGCATACTTGAATGAGAAAGTGTAATTTGCTCGATCTTATGTGAGATTTTTTTCGTCGAATAACTGGAATTATGCAATCAAATCAAGGCAAATCAAAATGGTTCGCTTAATGTTAATTGGCAAAGTAGTGGGGGCATAATGCGATATTGAAAGACAGGAAGATTTAAAAAATCGACAAGCGTTCATCAATATAAATGGGTTCGTCAACATTCGTCACGAATTTCCATCAATAAGGCAGATAACTTTGCAGAAATTCATCGAGGAGTGAAACAGCTTGGAGATCCCGCCGAAGTTTGCATTGATTGTTCAATCAACGAGAGTGAATTGGGCCCGGATGAGAGTTTGTGCGAATGCATAGCTTTCTCATTGTTTCAGAGCGCGCAAACGAGGATTGCCATACAGAGTGACTGACAACCCGAATAATATCAATACGTATATATTAGGGTGGCCGTTATTTGGGCTTTGGCGAGAAAAATTTAATGCCACCCCATAAAACATCGTCAAGGAGTATCAAAAAAAATCTGTGCAAAGTTTGGAGGCGCTCGGAAAATTGGAGCACGCGCCACTGAGCGATTGAAATTTTAAATGTAATTACATGTATTTATCCCACGCATCAATGATTTTTTTCTCCGAGTATAATATTAATGAGAAAATTTTGAAACTTCTTACACTTATTGGGCATATTATAGTGTACAAAATCAATTTTTTTCAATTCCTTTCATTTATAATTTTGTTAATGACAAGCTCTGTAGAGATGCCCATATGTCGTTTTTTTAAATATTTGTTTTCAAATAAATTTCAAATAAAATTAAAAATAAATTTTCAGTTCGAAAATGTAATGTCTGCAGGGAAGAAGACAGAGGAATATATTTTTTTCGTAATCCATATTTACGAGCTATCGTTGTTTGCACCGTTACAAGAGCAGTTTTGTGTTCGCCGTAATGTATAATATACATTACAGCGTATAATATACACTATAGTTTATAATATAGACTACAGTGTATCATATACATAATATACACTAAAGCGAATACAACACTGCTCTTGTAACGGTGCAAACAACGATAGCTGGTAAATATGTATTACGAAAAAAATATATTCTTCTGTGTCTTCTTCCCTGCAGACATTACATTTTCGAACTGAACATTACTTTTTTATTTCATTTGAAATTTATTTGAAAACAAATATTTAAAAAAACGAAATATGGGCATCTTGACAGAGCTTGTCATTGACAAAATTGTGAATGAAAAAAGTTGAAAAAATTTGATTTCGTACACCATACTATGCACAATAAGTGTATCAAGTTTCAAATTTTTCTCATTAATATTATACTCGGAAAAAAATCACCCACACACACGCACACACACACACACGCACACACACACACACGCACAGTGTGGGTATCCACCAACTAGACTCGATCTCTCAATTTATGCAAATATTTAGACACATTTTCGATTTCAATGCAAAATGCAACATCCGCAATGCACCTGTTTCTTTTTTCAAACGCACGTCATCACACTGCAAAGGCTAATTACTGCAGCGAGGGAGTGAGAGGAGGAGGGGGTGAGAAACAAGTATTGTTAGGTAACGGAAGTTACCTAAACAGATTAAACCCTAGTTACGTAAAGCTGTCCCCGGCTTTGAAATTTCCAGAGTTATGGCACATCGGTCATATCTGTACAGATGTATGGTACAGTTATCATATCTGCGGTCTATCCACCGCTTGTGTGTTAGCCCTAGACTGGGTCCCCGGCTTCGCTTCCGTCTATATCGGAAATTTTGTTCATATGTGTGTCCAGAATGGATTCTCTATATATCAACGTTGTTATTACGAAGTCGTTTTCTCAATACCAAAAAAAACCTTTCCTATGTAGTTTAAGGGGTTAGGCTACTGTGAAAATGACGAACACTCGCTCGATGCTTGTGGCAACTTAAATTGAATAGGAAGGTCGAAGCTTCCTTTAGGCGACGAAAAAATTTACTGCTATTCGTGTTTTTCCTCTTTTTTTTTACTCTACCAATTTTGAGACTCAGGGTATGTTTTATTACTACTTTTGGCTGTTACATGGTAGTCTTGAATTGATTAATTTTTGAAAATTACGAAGGTATGGCAGGGTCTTCTAAACTGCATTTTCAAAACTTCCGCGACGTATAGCTGAAAAACTAAACCGCATGAATGCGGATGAAATTTGGTATAAATATTTTTAACTGTATTGTCTAAAACATGAATCTTAATGTTCTTGAAAATAGGGGGAAAAAAGTATTTTTTTATTGCAAAATGTAGCCATTTTTCGGAAGGTTCCATCTTTTTGTTTCAAAGTGTGCCATTTCGTCGATTTTCAACTTTTTTCACTTTTTCTTGGTTCATATTCTGCGTATGAGTGTTAATGAAAGAAAAGTCCTCGTTGGTTTTTTTTCGGATTAATTCCGCCGACGCTACGTGTCACGCCATCTGACAATATCTGCCCCAACTCGTTTAGAAGACCGTGCAAAACCTCCGCCATTTTTAAAGATTAATACAAAAAATACCATGTAACCTAAGTCTCGAAAATGGTGAAGAAATCGTTCCTTAAAAAAAATCATGGAAATCATCAATTTTGCCTCGCCTAAATGTCCCCCTTACACGCGTGTTTCTCGAAACTGTTTTTCAAAACGGTGTACACGATTTCTCGACAGCTAATGAACGGATTGACTTGAAATTTGGTACGCTTATTCACTGTAAAAGTAGTTTAGACTTGACAGACGTTTTTCTTGTTAACATTTTTTCATTAGTTATTAACAACAACGGTTTTATTTTTCCTCAAAACAACGGGAAAAAAACTCAAAAAATGTTTTTCAACTGACGCTCGATGACGAAAAAAATCTCCGTCAAGTCGAGCCAATATTCTTTATTTTCAGAAAAAGGTCTTTTTTTTTAGTTTCATATCAAACGAGTGGCCAAAATCAAGTGCACCCTTAATAACCCATACACGTTCAAAGATCCTTCACGACATTATTCACAACTTCTTCAATTATTGATATTTTCAAATGAACTTTCACAACTTTCTTAACGTACATGCAATTAAATATCCAAACGATTTTTCAATCATCTCACTCAATCTTCCGAAACGATTTTTTATAAATACCCCTCCCTTTCGTCTGGCCAGGTAACGCTAACCGCCGAAGTTTTCATTGCAGAATGATTAGCGGGTGAGCGCGGCTCCCTGTACTACCCGCAGTCCCACGGAAGTGGATTCTGCGTGTTAGTACGGACGTTCGCCGATTATCGATTGCCCCGGGCTCCGTTAGATGGCTCCACGATGCTCCGGATAGAGGCGAGATCCCCTCTCCGCTGCGCATGCGTAAAAGCGTCCGAGCGCCGATGGCTCCCTCCGGTAGTTTCGCGTCGACGCCCGCTACTCGTGACACGTCGTCGTGCGCCGGCTAACCAGACGGCAAAGAGGAAGCAGCAAGCGAGAGAGAATATCAGGCTAAAAAGTCCAGGCGTATAAAGACTCGGCGACGAGTCGTCGGGAGGTCTACGAAAGAGAGTCGCGGGTGTCTCGGGTCCAGTGTATCGCACGGCAATTTTCGAAGCTGCAAAAACGCGAGGTTTCACGTAAACAAAGAAAAGGGGACAAGCTCGGACCGAGCATAAGAAACATTACGGTCGTATCGTCATTGTTGTGTTATCGAAAGAGCGTCGCACTCTACAGTTACGAGAGAGAGAGAGAGAAAAGAAAGCATCAGCTATATCTCGCGGAATATCCCCGCTCTCCGATCGCTCCGGGTATATAAGCCTCGCTGGAGCGAAGCCCGGTTGCGCGCGCATCCAATACCGAGATATAGCGCGGGCAAACTATACACCACCTATACAGTGGAGGGGCTCAAGGGAAGGGAGGAGAGTGAAATCTCTCGTTCTATCCGGCGAGGTGGGCTCGCTCTCTCTCGTGGCGGTGGCGGCGGTCTCAACAATGGCCGACGACGGGCCGAGGTTGAACAACGACGAGCGAAATAAACTAGCGCAGGGCATTGAATTCGGTGTCGATGTGCGTGAAAACCCGTCCGATTATTTTTCCCTCTTGGACGGTGGCATCGTCAATTACAAACAAGAAAATCCGGCAAGTTCGGGCCTCGCGTTGAATCCAACGAGAGTTACGATGACCCGTCCGAACGAGCGTGAAAATCATCGTAATTCGCAGTATCGTGGTAAATTTTCGTCTCGCGTACATCGCGACTGGGTGAGATCGAAAGATCCGTGCGCTTGCGTTACCGAGGAATTGCCGGTCCACGTACGCTCGTTGGTATCGCGACCGAACAATCTGAGCGTGAGAATCGGCACGTTACAGCCGCTTTACACATGGACGTGGTCTTTCGAATTGTGGTGCGCGGACAAACCGCTGCGCAACATCGCACTAGCGTTGGACGAGCACGGTGACAATTTTCGTATTAAATCGGTGACGAGCGAGCGGGGCCAACGATTGGGCACGTGCGTAGGTAACGAGTGGTACGACGATACGACGATCGGCGGTATCGTAGCAGCCGCTACCACGACCAATAAGCGCCTCGTTGCATCCGTTAAAACCGAATCTATCGACGAATCCACGTCCAATCTTTACTCGTACACTATTGAGGTTGTTTTTCTCGCATCGACCTACGGCACTTACAGGCAACATTTGTTGCTCGGTTTCGGCGATTATCCGATTTTGCGACGCCGTTTGTGCGTCGATTGCGTGCAATTCGAGGATCTCAAGAGGCTCAACGAAGCCACCAAGTACGTGCTTCATCAAACCTCCCACAGATGGACCTCGCCCTCGTCCGAGACAGGTGGCGTTGTACATACTTTCGAATCGCCGTTCGTACTCGCCAAAGATCCCCGCGAAGAATTCCTCACCAAGGCTTATCCGTATCCGGCGGAAAATGATTTCATGCTCTCGCACGCTACCCTCAACGAGGATCGCATTACTCCGAACAATTATCGCGGTAGAATGCACGAATTGATATCGGTCGAGGAACTGGCCAGACACGAACAAGTCGCCCGATACAACAGAGTCGCACAGTTGGAACTTTCGTCCTCGTATATACTCTCGTCCGATACCGATGGCTCGACTACAGCCAAATACGCACCACCCGGAGAACTGTTCGCCGAGGTTGGCAAGCGCTGTTACTTTTTTGTTTTCTTTCTTTCTTTTGTCTTCTAGACACCAACGAACGCACCACCTGGACTATTCTCCCCTTGCCAAACGCTACGCCCCCCCCCGCCCTGTTTGTTCGCTTTGGAAATCTTTTTCTGGAACCTCACCCTTTCTCCGCAAGCGCGCTTAGTTCTCGTGCTCGCTATTGTGGCTGTTTTTCTTCCCGAGCGTTTGTGAAACGAAGAGAGTGGGGGAAGTGAGATTAAGCGGAAGGCGAAAACGGATCCTGTTTACGAATCAGATGTCCTGTGTAGCTTGGCCTCGGTCACTCGTGGAGACTTTTTTGATCATATCGTCAGACATGAGAATTTTATCCTTCCTGTTTCCCGAGGCTGACCAACGATATCTGTATTTTTTTCTCCCGTATTGCGGGAGATCGGATTATGCTGAAGTTTGCAAGAATTCAGAGAAACTTTATTTCTATCCCTCCCGTTTCTTGGCCACTTTGAGGCACGAAAATCAGTCGAACGATGTTAGTCTATGAAACAAATGATAAATTGGAGAAAAAATGAAGTAAATCAGCTGAAAGAACTTTCGTTGCATTCCGACGAGGCTAACGTCATGGGATCGGTATTTCTCGCTTTTGCGAAAGAACTGGTGTTGAAGTTTGCAGCGTTGGGACGCAACGAGAGTTCTTTTTTATAGTTTTTTCCTCATTCTACGAAATATTCGTACTAACAATTCCGGAATAATAAATTCTAAAAATAATGAATATGAAATCAGAACACACGAAATCTCGTTGCATCCCGACGTCTTTCAACAACCGCTTACGAATTTCTCTATGCTCTGTTTTACGAAAAGTACGATGGCTATTTTTCTCATTATTTTGATACAAAAAAGGTCTGACGGAAACGGACGGACGTTATGCTTCTCGATATCGCGAATATTAAGGATGTTGAGTCCCAAATCGCAAATGATAATAAAATTCTGAAAATTTGCTACGTTTTTGTATGAATTATTTCAGAGGTCGTGTAAAAATTTCACGACAATTAGGCAGCTCGTTATTGAACAATTAACATTCACAAATTAAATGTTGTCTTATGGAAACTGATGTAACTTTGCAATAAGTTTTTTTTTGACCTCTGAATTTTGTAATATCTACAATATACTGAAAGCAACGGAAACAAAACGAAGTTTATTGATAATTTTTTTTCAAATTTCTTTTAAAAATTGCTCTTAACAAAATGTTAATTTTTTAATAACGAGTTTCCTAATCGTGAAATTTTAACGCGACCTCTTAAATACTTCATACAAAAACATACGAAATTTTCTTATCATTCTTTATTTCAACCCCTAAGGAGGTTGAAGTAATGATGATAGAATTCTGAAAATTTGGTATGTTTTTACACGAAGTATTCAGGAGGTCGTGTAAAAATTTCATGACGATTGAGAAGCTATTTATTGAACAATTAACATTAACATGTTTCACAGGGACTCAACATCCTTAATTTAACTCGGCAATCCAAAGAAAAGACACGTAGATGACAACTAATCTTACAGAATTGACAAAAGTAAACAATGGCGGTATATACCGTGGACACGTATTTACAAATACGTTGCTTGGTTTCTTTTTTCTCGTACGTTTTGCCAATAAAGTTAAAATCGTGAAAGAGCCCTGGAAAAATTGTGCAATCCCCATAATGTCGATGTTTCGTTTTAGTCGGCGAGGTTTGAAGAAAAAAAAAACGCGTAAAAACACAATTTCTTTGCCACCCAGTTGCCGTTGGGTAGAAGCGTTTCGGAAGACATGAAGAGCGGCCGTTTGTTGCTACGTGGTTGCACAAGTATTCTCCTGAAAGCGTTCGCATCGAGCGAGTCATCGGGAACGGCGACGGGTTCCGAGGTTTATCAGGCCCACGTCGAGGACAAGTGTAATTACACGATTTACGCGCGGCTCTCGAAGTACTGCGTCGAACGTTTGAATCTAAAAGCCGACACGCAGATGAAGATGCACGTGCAATTTTTGCTGAGCCGTTTGCCATTCTGCGAGTGGCACAGGGCGGTCGATTGTCTACCGGACACCAGCCTCGTTTTTCCCGCACCCGAATTCGAGCTATCCTCGAGATTACCGTCGTTCCTACGCTCCGACAAGGAATGGCATCATCTACTCGACGCACGTTTGAACCCCAAACAAGTCGAGGCCGTCACCACGATGGTTGCACCGACCGAAATTATTCTCCCGCCGATTCTACTCCTAGGACCTTACGGCACCGGCAAAACCTTCACGATAGCACAAGCCCTTCTCATCATGCTCATGGACAATCCACGGAACAAAGTTCTACTCTGCACCCAGAGCAACAGCGCTGCCGATCTTTACGTCAAGGAATTCTTCGACGATTGGTACACCAGCACCTCCGACCAGAGGCTCAAACCCATGAGAATTTATTACACCAGACGCCTCAGACATACGGTACGACCCGAAATTATAAAACGATCGCCAAGTTAATGTTAATTGTTCGATAAATAGCTTCTTGATCGTCATGAAATTTTGCACACGACCTCCTGAATACCTCGTGTAAAAACAAACCAAATTTTCATAACTCTATCATCATTACTTCAACCTCCTTAGGGGTTGAAATAAAAAATTATAAGAAAATTCGGAAAATTTCATATGTTTTTGTATGAAGTATTTAAGAGGTCGTGTTAAAATTTCACGACGATTAGGAAGCTCGTTATTAAAAAATTAACATTTTGTTCAGAACCATTTTTAAAAGAAATTTAGAAAAAATTTATCTTTTTAGTATTTAAGATATGTTTTAAGTATATCTTTTTAGTATTTAAGATATGTTTTAAGTATATCTTTTAAGTATTTAAGATATTCGTTATTAAACTCGTTATTAAAAAATTAACGTTTCGTTAAGAACAATTTTTAAAAGAAATTTAAAAAAACATTTATCAATAAACTTCGTTTTTTTTCCGTTGCTTTCAGTATATTGTAGATATTACAAAATTGAGAGGTCATAGAAAAACTTATTGCAAAGTTACATCAGTTTCCATAAGACAACATTTAATTTGTGAATGTTAATTGTTCAATAACATCCTAATTGTGACATTTTTACACGACCTCTGAAATACTTCATACAAAAACGTACCAAATTTTCAGAATTTTATTATCATCAGCGATTTGGGACTCAACATCCTTAATTATCCTTTATGGCATATTATCTTTGGCTTGTAGTATTATCGTATTATGATTCGTTGAATGTTGAGTTGCCTCAAGTGACGAACGAGTGTTCGTTATTTTCACCCTAGCTTAGCTCCTTGAGGATGTTGTGTCCAAAATTGAAAGTGGTGAGAAAATTTGAAAAATTTGACAGGTCATTGTGTAAAACATTTGAAAGGTTGTGTAAACATTTCACGACGATTAGGAAGCTGGCTTCTGAGATATTAGAATTCACAAATTACACGCAGCCTTATGGAAGCTGAAGTAACTTTGCAATTATTTGTTTTTTGTTATAGAAAATGATGCGAAAAATACAACAGCAAAAAATCACATTTTAGGAAAAACATATAAGCGGGAAATTTAAATACTCATTTTCGTTCACGGATGACGTCGTTTCTTGCACCATAAAGCCACTTTTGTTTTTGATATATTTGAAATGAAAAAACGATCATTCACAAATATTTCTTCTATTTCTGAAGACCTCTGCATCGAAAAAAAAAATTCTGACTGCTTGATATTCATACTAAATAGATGTGTAATTAATTTTATGAGTGAATCACTTTTTCATACGAAAAAAAATTGTTAAATTCGCTCATGATTTTATACCCGTTACCGTGGCCTAAGGCCTTAATCGCAAAATATTAAAGCTTATAATAAATACGAAGGAAGAAAATCGAAGAACTTTCATTGCATTCCAACGGTGCAAACTTCAACGCCGTGATATAAGAATTTTTCTCCTTCTCGCGGAAAACAAAATGTTTTGGTGATTTGGGGGACAAAAGTCACTTGAACGGATTCTTCTCATAAGAGATTCATGATCTTAATTTAAAAAAAATAATACTTTATAATAAATACGAAGGAAAAAAATCGAAGAACTTTCATTGCATTCCAACGGTGCAAACTTCAACGTCGTGATATAAGAATTTTACCCTTTCTCGCGGAAAACAAAATGTTTTGTTGAAACGTTCTTTTTTCCCGAGATTTCAACGCAAATGTATTCGAAATTTTTCGATCGTGGGAGAAAAACGTTTAGAGAAAACGTCTGTACACAATTTTTTTCCGTGCTCGCAAAACTGATCGAATATCATAAATACCTGAGCGCATTTTCGCACATCAATAGCAAATGGTATTCCTTTGTAAGCGAATTTGATAAAAATCGATGGAATGTTTCTGTTTTTTAAGAATTTTCTGCGCATCTGGTGAATTTTTTATACCCAAACGGAGTATCATATAACATCATACGCGGATGATGGTTCATGATGGTCAACTTTCCATCGTTGCATGACGGGCAACGAAAATTCTTTTTTATATTATTTCCTCGTTTTTATTATTTTACAATTGTTTTTTTTTTCATATGTAAATTCGAGATTAACGTATGCTATAAAACGAATTCCTAGAAATAACGAAAATAAGGACACATAGATATGAAGAAGAATTTTCGTTTAATTCTAAGGATGCAACATTTTGCGGAAATCGGCGAAAGGGAATTCAGATTTCAGAATTGCGGAAACAGGTTTAGATTCGCAAACATTTTGCTAAATTCATATTTCAGTGTGGTTTGAATTTATTTCAAACGTATTCACAGTGTGCATTCGTCCAAATTTTTGATTCCATGGCAATTTTCCGCATATAATAATAATTCCAACGACTTTGGTCCAGACCTTAAAAATCCCCGAAAAAAACTCGAATTCTCCCATCGTGCCAAAAAAAGACCATTGCCCCAATTATTCACCAATTCCTGAAAGAAGAGTCCGTGCATCTCACTCCACACGAGAACACGACGACCAATCCCCGACCACCTGAAAATTCACTCCTGTATGATCTGACGAACAGAGTTGAAGAATTGCGAAAGGCGCGTCCGTAAAATGATTGGCTGAGTTGGGTGTTTTTTTTTCGTTAATCATTGTTTCAGGTGCATCCGCTGGTGCGCAAGTACTGTCTAATGGACCAAAACGGCCACTTCCAAGAGCCAACGAAGGAGGACGTAGACAATTGCGGTTTGATCGTGACGACTCTCGCGACCTCGAGTTGTCTCACGACATTGGATTTCGAGCCAACGCACATAGTGATCGACGAGGCAGCACAAGCGCTCGAGTGCGAGGCCCTGACGGCCCTCGCGCTCGCGAGCAAAAGGACCCGTCTCATACTGGCCGGCGATCAGATGCAATTGGCGCCTGAGGTTTACAGCGATTTGGCGGCCGAACGAGGCCTCGGTGTTAGCCTCCTCGAGCGCATACACAATCTCTATTCCCCTCAGCATCCTTGCAGGATACGCCTCTGTCAGAATTACCGATCTCACGCCGATATCGTCAAGCTCACGTCCAGCCTCTTCTACGGGAACGAGATCGAGCCCGGCTGCACAACTTTGCCCGCGCATCCGGCCCAGACGCCTCTTATGTTCTACGCCGTCCACGGCGTCGAAGTTCAGGTAAATATCTACAACGAAAATTCGGGAAATTCCTCCCCTGAAAAATTTCGAGCCATTCGGTCGGCAAGCTTTTGGAGAAAAAAAACCTTCCGAAAACTCTTCACGTGCTCGCGTGTCGTTTGGGCTCGATCGAGAGAACACTTTCGTGACCGTTACGCGTATAGAAAAGCGAGAAACCTCGGGTAATTTCTTTCTGTCTCAAATAATTGGGAAAAAGTCCGGGAATTTTTTAATTCTCTGGACTTTATCACAAATTTACTCTGCAAAAATGACGAGAGATGAAACCGACTCGAAAGAAAAAAAAACGAAAGGTATAAAAGTAAATGTTTTCAATATTTGCATTATTCTTCATTATATCGTCGTTGATACTGCAATTCTTCACAAGACTTTACAGGAGAGCGCAAAAAACTCATTGCAACATCGAATCGTTGCGGTTTGGGGTCACGTGACGTATCGCATCAGCCGAATGAAGCGTTGCGCTTGGTTATTGACATAGAACGTTTTACAAATGCGCTCGGAATAGCGAATTTTAAACACTATGGTCACAAGAGACGAAGAACGTTTTGCAATATCAACGACGATGTGCAAAAAGAGGTTACGCCAGTGCCAAACGTTGAAAATTTATGACGTTGAAGTTTGCATCGTTGGAATGCAACGATGTTTTTTTCCTTCGCATTTATTTCGATATTTTTATCACTTTCCATAGCCTTATTGCAAATTGAGGTGGTGAATATCTAATAAGAATACGTAGAAACGATTGAGAGATTTTTACGGCCTGAGGTGGCCAAAAAGAGTTCGTGTAATTAAATAAAATTCATTTTCGTTGCGTCCCGACGATGCAAACTTCAACGTCATGAAAATGTCAAAGACTGAAAACCAGTTCACTCCAAAGCTCCATCTGCATTCGATTCGTCGATACACAATCACACAATTATTATCGTAGATAAGCGTTTACATTTATTTTTCATTCGCTGGTTCCGACACAACATTTTTTGCTTATAATAAACAACAGCTATTGATGTATTTTTTAAAACTTTATCGATTAAATTATGCTCCGAATTTTAGTTTTATCATTTTTTTATTTAAATATTTAACATTTTCACGGGACTGATCTTCGAAAAAAATTGTTTTTTCACGTGACCCCAACCTGTCCGGAATATTTGCAAAGCCCGCGTGCAACGAAACGCACAAAAACCGCGCAATGAATTGGAACTCTTTTTTTAAATCTCTCAGGGTGATCACTCGACGGGTTTTTACAACGACAACGAGGCGGTCGAGTTGGCGGAGCGTGTTGTCGCGTTGAAGCGTTTTTGGCCGGTCGAGCAGTGGGGCCCGTTCGACGAGGATTCGATCGGGGTGCTGGCCCACTACGCCGAGCAAGTCGTGAGGATACGGAACGAGTTGAGGAAGCGTCGTTTGTTCAAGGTCTCGGTCGAGCGAGTTCTCAACGTTCAGGGAAAACAATTCACCGCTGTATTCATCAGTACCGTAAGAACGACGAGGTGCTGCCGTTTGTCGGCCGCGAGTAACGTAAGCGATTACGGCTTTCTCACGAATCCAAGATTATTGAACACCGCGATAACCCGGGCGAAATCATTGGTCGCGGTCGTTGGCGATCCCGTGGCTCTTCTGACCGTCGGCAATTGTCGAACGCTGTGGGCAAAGTATTTCGAGACCGCGACGATAAGGGGCTTTCCCAAACAAAAGTTGCAGCGTTACATGCTCATGTGTTTCGCCCCGCAATCGAACGTTACGGCGCCCTTGAATCCTTTGGCCCGTGAGTTCGTGCCGCGCGATGTACCCTCGGCGACACTCAACGATTTGTTCAGTTGTCCACCCAACAGCGAGGCTGATTGCGTCTATCAGACCCATACGTGGCCCGGGATGAACGAAAGCCCTGAATTCGCCGCCAGGCCGCACAGGCGCGTTTAAAACACGGAGAAAAAAAAACGAAACTTTCCCCTCCGAGAGGGAGACGTTTCGCTTTTTACACTTGCGCGTGTGTGTGTGTGTGTAAAACGTGTGTGTAAGAACGATATTGTTCCGGATGTATCGCGTAGCGAGGGGCGAATTTGTCCAGTGTTTTTGCTCTTCGGTTTGGTGCGAAAAATTTGCGTATGGCAGGCAAAAGGCGCTGTAGACAGAGTTCAAGGTTTTCTTCGCTACGGATTCTGTGTGTTATCGCGATAGCGAGAATAATGAGTCACGGATAGTCTTCCCATTGTTGTTGCTGTCGCAATACACACGGCGCTACATCCAGATATATCGATCATCTCTTTTTTTCTCTCTTTTTATCCCTCTTCTTTTTTTACGTACGAAAAGTGAAAAATGATGAAGAAAAATAAACTGGTGGAGAATACGCAACCGTACGGTTGTCGCGACGAGTTGACGAGAGACGACCATCGCCCGTGGAAGGAAGCGACGTCAATGTTGTAAATATAGATAGCGTTCGAGAGTATTGTTGAAGAAATAAAAAAAAACAGATATATAAATATATATATATATATATATATATATACACGAACAAATAATAATTACGAAGCACTATTTGGAAATTCAATTGTAAATGTTTCAACGGAATGTGTAGATCATGTCACCCACACCTTTGGCCCTCTGGCCCCTTCGTCTCTGCGTGGCGATTGCGGAATGTTTCGGAGGACTTTTATTTCGCGAGCCTATGAAAATTCTCATTGTATAACTTCATCAATATTGTTATAATCACCGCCCTCCCCCCCTCTATTCCCCTTCGACGACTCTCGAAACATTATTTTTTCAAATAATCATTAAGAACGAAGGAACAATGAAGAATAGAAATATATGAGAAGTATAAGATTGTTTTTTTTTTTCACACTTTCACATAAAAGAACGTAGAACGAGAGATTATTTACCGCTGTCGGCTTGGAAGGGGACAATGAAGAGATAGAAGAGAATAAGCGACGACTTGCAGTAGGCAATCGCCTCGAGAGGTCAATCCCGATCGGGTGAGAATCCAAGGTGAAGAATATTGTACAATGCCGACCGGTGATATATAAATATATATATATATATATATATATATATATATATATATATATATATATATATATATATATATATGGTCATTATTTTTGTGATTGACTGTACCATGCTACTTATCACGTTGTCACCACATTATCAAACAGAAAGAGAAATAGAGAGAAAGGGAAGAATCGTGTATAACGGGACACGTGTCTCGAACGAATATTGAAAATAAAAAAGAAATGGGAGACTATGCGTAAACTTTAAAAATCCGTATTTTCGCCCTGCCCTTTTTCTTTAGTCAATTGAAAAAAAATTCCACAACTGTTGCAAAGTTTTGCCGCAGATACTTGTCATTTTTAGCCGCAATTTACTTATGACAAATTATACACGAATGAAAGCACTTTAAATCATTTTATAGATACACACACACTATGGATACTTTATTGTGACGCACGATCTATAAACTCGAGATATAACAAACGAAAAATCAAATTGCAGGTTGAGCCCGTTTTGGCGGCTTGAAAAAAATCGGCCAGCGTCGGGCATTCTGATTTTGGCGACCGAATTTTTTATCGGTCGCACGGAGGTCACAATTGTGGAATAAATTATAAGGATCAAGAGACGCCGCAGCGTTTCGATGCCAAGTAATAAAAAAAAAAGATGAGCACCACTCTACCGTTGTATGGAAGAAGGGAGCATCTAAGAAAAAGAAAAAAATTGAAAATGCGTTTTTGGTACCGTTGAAATCAGTACGAAGTTTTCTATAGTTCTTCATAGCAAAATGCATTTTCGGTTTTTGTGTAGATGCCGCCTCCTGCCATACAACGGCAGCACTGTTGAAATACATATGAGCACCACTGTCACAGACGACGAACACACCGCGACTCTTTATACAGTAAAATGGACCTTAGCAGACGACGTTTTTAATTTAGGATCGACACTGCGCGAAAGCGTGGTAACGAATCGAAAATCTAATGACATTTTACCAATGAAATGTGATCTTTTCCTATCGATTTTGTTTTGGTCATTTCTCGATCCGTCTACTCAATCTTGAGATCTCGTAATGATCGGCCGAATTTCCGGGCGACATTTTTTTACCACGAAAATTCTTCAATAATTCAGACCGTCCCAGACTCGTCGGTTTTCTTAGAGGAACAAAGCTATTGGGTCGCATCGTGAGCACTACTGCATACGTCCTTTTGGGGTTCATATTACGCGGGCTCACGCTTCACAAATGTGTACAACTTAATTAATTCGGTTCGTTTTTTTGCTTAAAATACGCACTTATTTGAATGATAAAATGAATTAATACATTAATGAAAATATTGTCCATCGCTAGCCACTACTTTTGCCCATCTTTTTGGTAATTTATGAATTCCGTCGCGGAAGAAGCGTTCACCTTTTGAAGCCAAGAATGAATCGAGCCAATTTTTGATAGCGTGTTGTGACGTGAAGCGTATTCCAGTCGAAGCGTTCTGCATCGATCGAAACAAATGGTAGTCGGAAGGGCCAAGGTCTGGGCTACAAAGCGGATGAGCCAGAATTTCCCACCCGCTATTTTCCAAATAGTTCTTAACCACAATAACAACGTGAGGCCGAGCGTTGTCATGTTGAAAGATTATGGACTCGTGTCTGGTCGCATATTCTGGAAGTTTTTCGGCTATAGCTCGCTTTAAACGGATCAATTGTTGCCTGTAGAAGTCTCCCGTGGAACTTCCACAAGCATTCGGTGGGCTTCAGCTGCACTTTTCTTTCAATTGAAACAGAAAATCAACACTTCCCGCAAATGGTGTGCTTATTTGGGACGAAATTCGACATTTTCACCGCAGTAAAAATTAGAGTTGGTGTCAACCATTTATAGCACCTAGAGCCATCTTTTGAAAACGGACCGAACTAAGTTGTACACCTAATACAATCAAGTAAAAATACATCACAGTATACTGGTAAAATTTCAAGCCACATTATTGAACATTTGATGAAAACTTACGACTCTAAAAATCGTCTCATTCATACGGCACTTTATGGAGATGCCTACGCGTGTAAAAAATCTAACGATTTCGTAATGACAAAAAAAAAGAAAATATCAGTGATATAACTTACAAGGAAACGGTTTCCGGTGTCCCCCTTCCATTTCGTTCATTTTTGGATATGTTATTCTTAATCGAAATTGGAGCAACACGTATTTTTTTTAATCGGCTGCTAAACAGTTTTGAGAGGTGAAATTCACTCCTCAAAGTGACTTTTGCAGTTTTGCTTTCGATGAAGAATAACGTATTGAAAAATGAACGAAATCGAAGGGAAACACCGGAAACTGTATTATATTGGAACACCGGAAACAGTATTTAGTAGTCACCCCCAAAAGGGTTTCTTCCGAAAAACTCAAAAACCGATATCTTCTACTTTTTTTTAGCTCTTTCGAATTTTTTAGCTCTTATGAAATTTTTTACTTCCACGCATTTTTCATTACACGCCATAAGCATTGTTGTCGAATTTGTTTCATTCTAATATCTCGAATGAAAATGTGCGATGCAAAAATGATTTTGGAGGTGAGTTTCACCCCGTAAAACTGTTTTTCCGACCACCGAAAAAGACGTGTCTCTTAGATTTCGATGAAGAATAACATATCCAAAAATGAACGAAATCGGAGGGGGACATCCGAAACGGTTTCCTTGTTAGGAAAATCCGACTAGCAGAAGGATTTTCGTAGCCGCGACTTTTCGGAGAAGGGTAAACATTTTTAAACTTACTAAATTATCGCGACATTTTTCATTCTAGTTTATCGTTGGGTATAATAATTGACTGTGACTGACTTTTGTTAAGTGCTACCACAAAATGCAGCCCTCCGGGAAAGAAATACCTTAAGGCGGGATACACGTTTAGATGGGAAAAAATTGAGCAATTTTGAGTGATTTTTTAAAGTGAGAAATAATTATTCAACATATATCAAACTGTAGATATACATTTATAGTATATTTAAGTATACAAAACAATTTTTAAAATTCATTCATCATCAAAATGGCGAAAATGTGGCAGAGTGTTACAGCAAGTTTGCTTCGAGAGTTGCGAATCGGCGTGCAGTCTAGCTTCCCGTCGACTTTGATTTGGAATTTTTTAATTTATTTTCCAATCAGCACCTCTATAGTTTCTATTTGACAGTAATTGAAATTAAGAAAATGCATATTTACGAAAATGGCACGCATTTACGAAAAATAAATCAACATTTTACGCAAAATTTCGTTAGAATTTGTATGACAAAATTAGTTTTTTTTCTAGACTTCAAATACAATTCGAACTCAAGTCGAAGGTAGCAATAGTATCAATATTTCTATCAAGTTTCAACTCAATCGGCTTAATAGTTTATGTGTAATCTTGCACGCCAATTTAAAAAATGCAGTTTTCTTTTATTTGAACGTAACGTTGGAAGTTTTTGAAATTTCGCTTTGAAACTTTGGGAAATATTCTCCATATATGGTTCTATCGTTTAACGAAGAAAAAAGAAATCGATTTTTTGATCGTTGTAAAATGTATATCCCGCCGTAAGCTTCACCAAATATCCTCCCACACACTCCGTCTTCTGGTTCCTTGAGGGGTTTTGCCCTTAAGACCCTTTTATTATGTAAAGGAGGGCCCATGTCGAAAACGAACTCTACGGGGAAGCTCGGGGACTACTTTAACGCCCCAGAATCGTCGTTTAATCGGTAGGTCATTTAGTCACAACATTTTTGAGTCTTGAAACTCTACACGCGTTTCTCTGAAAACCACTTTTTCGTGAACCTCGTACAAGATAACTTAGAAAATGCCTGATCGGTCATTTTGAAATTCTGCACGCTTTTACATAACACCATTATAGTCTATATGTACCTGAAGTTTTTTGAGAATGATTTCATAAACATGATTTTTCATTGGCAAATACTATAGTAGAAGTTTCATTTAAAAAAATAGAATGTTTTCTACACATGTATAATTTGTCAAATTTTCACTTTTCTTTCGATTTTTGAGGTTCACACAGAGGACGCGGGTTTTAGAAATCTAAAACTCATTGGCTCCGATGGCCGGTCAGGTCAATGCACCAGATGCTAGGTTGTACGACGTGGAACAAATCAGGCGGCGGCCGTCTGTGAAGCAAATGTCGTACGCCGCCATTTTTTAGTATAGACAACAAATCGGAAAATTAAAATATGTGATAATATGCACATATGTGATAATATGTACATAAAATTTTAATTATGTAAAATAAATAGTTTCGACAGAAAAATCTTGAAAATTCGATTATTCCCGGGTGCCCAAAGGCAACGTCCCTCCCTAATGAATCCTTTCAGGGGTGACATTTATTTCTCTGATAAGGTCTTAACTATCTTTCGATGTCTTCACTGTTTCAGATTTTCACTTCTTGCTATTACAGTGATTTTTCAGCATTAGCAGCAACAATGAAATTACTGTCGTTATTATCATCAAAATTATGAGAAACTTTTATACTGAGTAAAAACAATGTGTCCAATAACACTCACAAGGCCAATGTTCAGAGGCACCCGAAATAGAAACAACCCATACATCGTAATACCGCTCTAATTAGCAATATATTAAGGAGGTACGATCACTTCCACGGGGTAAAAAAGAGTCCAAATTTATTTTACCCACAGCTGCTCTGATTGATGTGTACTTATGTTGATTATTCGTATTATTGATTATAGTGTGTCAAATGTTGTGGTAAATGATGAATTTATTGCACGTGAGCGAATAAAAACTGAAAAATTAGATTGTCAACGACTCGGTAGTAATCTTTGTAATAATAATATTAACATACCCGCCATAAAAACGGACCACAAAGACAAAAAAAAATCAGCCGGAAACTATGAAAAAAGGGTTGAATTATCTCAGGGGAATTAACACGATAGGCAGAATATAATTATACATATTATTGATACGTGATAAATGATAAAACTGCATAAATTGTTGTTTGCATATTTTGTGGAGGCTTCCATTCAAATGAATTTCAAAACAAAGCTGGGTTATGTTCGCCACACGCATCAGCTGTCACTCGCGACGTTACTAAGTCTGTGGGTGCTATTTCGTCGTTCTGACCATTTTTAACCGGAAATTGAAACTTTCTTGTAATGTAGTGCTTTAACTACATGGTGAAGATTGATTTTCTTATTTTTTACAATATCTATTATATCTAATCGATCGAATTTCAGTTTTGCTACGGGTTTAGTTGGACACGTGAGCAAAAAAACCTCGATCACCGCACTTCCGGTTGACCGTCTCCCCAAGACGAATTGCTTCGGTAACTCAAAGTGCTCGACTTTGCAGTTTTATTGCGAAAAAACTAAACGGTCAAAATAGCTCAAACGTTGGCAATAGGCGCATAAAGTATTCGTCAAAATCATATAAAAATTTCAAATCCGAAAGTTGGATTCGTAGTAATGATCGTACCTCCTTAAAGGCTTCAAACGAACAAAACTATTTCTTGCTTTTGTAGTAGGTAAACGACGAGGAATATCAGTATACCAGCCACCTCAAGTAACATGCATTCTCAATTGTATTTTGCGCCTCTTCCGATAGATCACGCAGTAGTTCCCTTTTCCATCACGGAAATTCCACACATCTTTAAAGTCCATGTAGAGACTTTTTTGTTTGTTACGCATGGCAACCCGGCCCTGCGAA
Organism: Ophion costatus; assembly: GCA_951751655.1. Taxonomy (NCBI): domain Eukaryota; kingdom Metazoa; phylum Arthropoda; class Insecta; order Hymenoptera; family Ichneumonidae; genus Ophion; species Ophion costatus. Next base: position 31,981,866 of record OX632356.1, read on the forward strand.
CTCATTCTTCTTTCGTGCGTCGGAAGATCCACACGTTGCAACGTAATATCATATTCGGGAAAATTCAAGAATGAGTGTTCGGAGTTCTCGAAGTTGCTCTACGGATGGGAAAAATGCACTAGAAGAAAGAATACGGAAACTCGAGAGTTTGGTCGAGAAAAAACATCGGAGAAAGCATAAGCGTAAGTATTGTCTTAAAGATTAGTTTGTTTGGGTTTGTTTAGATCCATCTCACCGCCGCTGGATTACGAGTTTATCGTCGCAAGCCCCTCGTGTGGGCTCTAACCCATACGAGGCAGAGTTATTACTCGGGCTATAATTTCTAAAAGAAGTTAAATCAGGTTTAACCTGTTTAACTGGTTCGTTTGACGTACCGGGACACAAATCTGGTTACCATGGATACATTGTGTATCGTTTGTCATCAGGACGTCGTTATGAGTCGGACTCTTCGGATGAAGGAAGGAAAAGGCGAAGGAGAGCGGATCGCAGACGATCGAGATTCTCGTCATCAGATAGAGCTGAGAAAGAAAACTCAGTGGATCTGATCTCGATCTTGGATGTTGCGAGGAATGGTTCCGCGCAGATTTCGCAAATCGCTCCTTTGAAGCCGACTCAATCTCAGGCCAACGATGTCGTAAGGCCTTGTCCGTTTTTACCTGAAAACGGTACAAATTCTGTCCCTGCGGTGTTGGGCTCACCAGATGACACAATCCTTGACCCTGAGATTGTAGAGGTGTTGGGGAAAAGGATCCTGGAAGAACGGATGCTAGATGATGATATCCCATCGGAGCTGACAATCCGTTGGGAAGAAATCCTCAAAAACGGTTTACCTACAGAGGATAAATCTCTTTTGATTAAAAAATATCCGCCTCCTAAAAATGCAATATATATCGATCCGCCAGCATTAAACCCTGAGGTCAGAGCTGTTCTTCCGGAAACGGCCATCAAATGGGACGAGCGAATTGCGGCCAAACAAACAAAAGTGGCAACTTGCATTGCCGCAATTGGTAAAATGTTTCTTGGAGCCTTAAACAATACGCAAGAGAGGCTTTCTCTTCTCGAACGTTTAAGTGATACAGGATGGTTACTGGCGGATCTTCTGCATGACGAGTCAACGGTAAGAAGAAGTCTCGTCCTAGCGAACATGGGTCCTTCATTCAAGGAGGTGCTGAATTCTTCAACATCGGATGGTTTTTTGGTCGGAAAACAACTCGACGAAAGAGTTAAAGCAGCAAAAGCGCTTGAAAGTACCAATCGCGATCTATGTTCACGCCGGACGGATGCAGCAACAAAACCGTCAAAAAACTTGAAGTTCCCGCCTCGGCGCTTCTCAGGCAGTTTTCGTAGGGGATTAACGGGCTTAGGCGGGAGGAAGACGACATCATCTGCAAAGAATCGCAGCTTCTTTCCAAAGCAGAAAAGTCCCCGTCGCCGAGATTCACCGAGGCGCAGGTTAGGCCAGCCTCCAACACGCAGGCGCTAAATTTGCCAGTGAGTACCATAGCCGGTAGGTTGCGCTTATTCAATGAGGAGTGGAAACGACATACCACCGATAAGCGTATTCTATCTTGGATAGCCGGATATGAGATTCCTTTTTCCTCGATACCGATACAACACTCTGTCCCAAAGGATAGATCAAATGCTGGTAAAGAAGCTGCAATAATTAGAGACCTGGTATCGGTCCTGTTAGAAAAAGGAGCGATAGAATCCTCAGGATGATCAAGGTCAATTTCTCTCAGACGTGTTCGCAGTTCCGAAGTCGGGAGGAGGTTTTCGTTTAGTTTTGAACTTAAAGCAGCTGAACAAATTCGTTCCTACTTCGCATTTCAAGCTCGAAGATCGTAGAACGGCAGTCAACCTCATCAGTGAGGACTGCTTTCTCGCAACAATCGACTTGAAGGACGCATATTACGCGGTCTCCATAGCAAAAAAGCATAGAAAATTACTAAGATTCAGATTCGACGGGTCTCTTTATGAATTTACTTGTTTACCGTTTGGGTTGGCGACAGCCCCATTCGTGTTTACAAAGATACTTAAACCAGTTATGGCAAAATTGCGCAGTAGAGGCGTGCTTTCTGTTATCTATCTGGATGATATTCTTATAGTAGGGAAATCCTATGAAGAATGCAAAAATAATCTTTTGAAAACCAGGAAATTCATCGAGTCCTTAGGTTTTGTGATCAATGAGGAAAAATCCCAAACTACACCGTCAAAGAGGTGTAAATACCTTGGTTTTTTGTTTGACTCAATAAAAATGCGTCTACAACTCCCAGAAGATAAAAGAATCAAGATAGAGGGTTTGATTCAAAAATTCCATCGTACGAATCACTGCGAAATTCGCGATTTCGCTCGTTTTCTGGGTTCTATAGTGGCAAGTTGTCCGGCGGTCCCTTATGGGTTTGCTCATACGAAATTGTTTGAGAGAGCGCGTTATTTGGCTCTTTTAGATTCTGGAAACTGTTTCGATGCGAACATGACGCTGGGTCGCGAGCTTCAGGCTGAATTTGTCTGGTGGCTTTCAGCTATTAAGACTCCGAGTAATTCAATTAAACCTCTGAAATTCGCTATGGAAATTTTTAGTGACGCTTCGTTGTCTGGCTGGGGCGCAGTCTGTGGAAAAAAGCGTTCACACGGGGTCTGGAACGAAAAAGAGAGTCAAGATCATATTAACATTTTAGAATTGAAAGCGGCCTTTTTAGGTTTGAAATGTTTCGCTGATGAGCTGAAAAACGTCGATATTTTGTTACGAATGGACAACACCACCGCAATCGCGTATATAAACCGGATGGGTGGTACACGTTTTAAAAAATTAAATGACGAAGCAAAATCAATTTGGGATTGGTGTGAAGGGCGAAGTATTAGGATCGCGGCTTCGTTCATAGGTACGAAAGAAAACGCAGAGGCTGATTTTGAATCAAGGAGACTTCACAAAGAGACAGAATATTCTCTGGCAGATAATGCATTTCAGGATATTTTGAGATCGTTTGGAAATTCGAAAATTGATTTATTTGCTTCGCGCATTAACAAGAAGTGCGAACACTTCGTTTCCTGGTTTCGCGATCCAGACAGTGCCGCTGTAGATGCTTTCACTATTCAATGGGGGGTTTTTTCTCTGGCCTATGCTTTTCCCCCATTTTCGGTAATTCTGAGAGTTCTACGAAAAAATAGAGAAGAGAAGGCAAAAATTATCCTGATAGTGCCTCAGTGGCCTACTCAACCCTGGTATCCTCTCTTTCAAGCGTTATTATGTAAAGCGCCTATTATTTTTCCGCCCGACAAAAATTTATTATTGTCTCCTAGCAACCAGCCGCACCCACTCTGGAGGGACCTTACCCTGGCGGCGGGGTTGTTATCAGGAGAGCGTTTGAATTGAATCATGTTCCAGAAGTGGCGTTGGATTTAATGACCGCTTCTCTACGCACTGGGTCGTTAAAACAATATGATTGTGCGTTACGAAAATGGTGGAAATTTTGCAAGGAAAATAACGTCAATTTCTACAAGCCTTCGATCGAAGATATTCTGACTGCTCTTGGTATAGAATTTCGACAAGGCGCATCGCACGGATCCTTAAACTCTTTAAGGTCGGCAATCTCACTGACCTCAGGCCCCCATGTAGGCCAGGATTCAAGGGTCAAGCGTTTTTTCAAAGGAGTTGTTGAATGTCGGCCATCGAGACGTAAATATGAATTTACATGGGACCCTAAGGTAGTATTAGATTATTTAGAGAAACTTGGCGAAAATAACACGTTATCCCTGGAAATGTTGACCGGAAAGCTCGTTACCCTTCTTGCCCTTGTGACAGGCCAGCGCATACAGACACTATCGCTGATTAAACTCAGTAATATAATCAAAAGAGGTGATTCCATCGAAAGAAAGATTTCGGATACGATAAAGACATCCGGCCGCGGTCGCACTCAACCTCTACTGGTTTTTTCAGCATTCAAAGATCGAGAGAACATTTGTGTAGTTTCCACCCTTAAATCATATGTGGAGCGAACTAGTTTGTTGCGAGGAAACGAAGATTCGCTGTTCCTCGCCCTGAAAAAACCATTTCGTAAAGTCTGTACTCAAACACTTTCCCGATGGATTAAAAAAGTACTTTTAAACAGTGGAATCGATACTAATATCTTTTCGGCGTACAGTACGCGACACGCATCTACATCAGCCGCAAAGCGAAAAGGTTTAGATTTAGATATCATAAGAAAGTCGGTCGGATGGTCAAAAGATTCTCAAACATTCGCACGGTTTTATAATCTCCCTGTATCCACAAATAGTTCGGGATATGCGAAGGCGATATTAGAATAATATATAAAAAAAAAAAAGAGTTCTTCTGTAATGTTATCGCTATTTTGTATGTTTTGTTGGCTGATAACCCGTTGTTATCTTGGAGCTGCAACTGTTTGTGTTAAAATAAATTTTGCATCATACCTTTGCCGTATTTTAAACTTTAAACATCTACTGCGTGATCTATCGGAAGAGGCGCAAAATACAATTATACGATTAAACGAACTTACTTAAGTGAAGTTCGATCGTAATTGTATGAAGCGCCTCTTCCGATAGATCACATCCCCCCCTGATAAAGTTAAATATTGTTAAACATTTGTATTTACCTATCTCCCAATACTTCAGAGAAGTATTACCCTTAAATACGGCAATACTTTGAAATAATGAGTTCGCAGGGCCGGGTTGCCATGCGTAACAAACAAAAAAGTCTCTACATGGACTTTAAAGATGTGTGGAATTTCCGTGATGGAAAAGGGAACTACTGCGTGATCTATCGGAAGAGGCGCTTCATACAATTACGATCGAACTTCACTTAAGTAAGTTCGTTTAATCGTATAATTTTTTATGGCAGCATAATTGTCTCGATTGCGACGAACTGTCACTCGCTTTCAAAACGTTTGACCGACAAATCGCTACGATACGCACATGCCCAGGTAGGAATTTTCAAAAAGTTCTCCATGAGTAAAACGGGTACCAAATGCCAGCTTTCACGTTACAAATCTTTACTTTTTGGCCGGTTGTCAACCCGAGAGTAACTTCCGAGCGAACAATTGGTACGTATTCAGAACTTTTTGAAAATTGCTACTTGGATCTCACGAGGTGTAAAAAGGTACATTGCAAGGTCAAAACAATGGCTATAGCTCGGCCAGCAATTTGAATATAAATAATGTTCAAGCCCACCCCCCGGTTCCCTATTCTTCTTTATGACGTTGAAGTTTACGTAGTTGGAGTCCAACGAAAATCATTTCTTTCTCATTACTCAATGTTTTCTTTTGGATGTTTCTTCGGTACGTATTTTCCTTACAAATGTACGTCTCCAATTTGCGAAAAAAGGGTTCGGATAATGATAAAAATGACGAAATAGAACATTACGAAGAAAATTTCGTTGCATTCCAACGATGCAAACTTTAATGCCATTCTTATTGTCGTGAAAGGGTGTTTCCTGCAGTGGAAAAGAATTCTACGCGTTGGAATCTTTTACGAATTCTTACAATCAGCCCTACTTCGAAGATACCTTCACGATAAAGCCGAGATGGTACAGACCACCTCAAGGTATACCAAAAATTTCGTGAGAAATGCAATTAAAAATAGATCACGCGTACCAACGCGATGGCGTTGGTCAGACCGTTCTTCGCGGAGGAAGCTTTTATCGACCGATACTTTATTGCAATGTTGTAAAATGGCAAGAAGTGCCATTGAGAGTCCTGGGATAGCAAGTTCGTCCGCCTTTTGCCGTATCCGAAATCGATCGAAAATGCTACATCGCCCATATTGCCGTTTATTCTTTCCGAATGACTCGAATTCGCCAAAATCGAATGCGTTAATTGTGAGCCGAGGACGAACCCACGTCGATGAATCACTTTCAGCGTCCACCCTCGGCTTTCCCTCTCTCGTCACTCGTCCTTTTTCCCCAACGATACTATAACACCGCTATCCGCATACGAGGACGAGCAGCCTTTTGTCCATCAGAAGCATTTCATCAAAACGAACGAACAAAAAAAAACGAGTGTCCGGCGAAATAATAGCATGTCGTGGATATACGAAGTTTCATTGAAAATCTATTTTTCGACCTGAAATCCTTTGGGAACCTGGTATTTGTAGCTATTGTCTCTCGGATACGAAAATAAGAACTGATGCAACAAGCAGCGGTTACATTGAGGTAAGATCGACTGCTGGGTGAAACAAAGGGATACGGTCAGCACGAGTTAACGCACTGAAAAAAAAATGAAGCTTTTGCTCGTTAGCAGTGGAATGTAACAGAAACGAGGATTATACTGACGAAGCACCATCTTTTTTTATCTGAATGAATAATGAATACAATAAAACCGGGTCGAACAAGGTATTGGTATTCCGTGGCTTGTTAGACACAAAATGAAAAAATGTTGAGAGCGGTACTTCTGGCTGGTTGCAAGAAAGGCATTTTTTTCACAATTATCAGCAATTATCTTTCCGAACTTTTCTCATTCGCTCTTTCACCGAATGTTCAAGTGTGAGGAGATGTTTCGAGCATGGCGAGGAGGCACTCCTTTTCGATTCGCGATTAGGTCAACCGTTTAGCATCTATTTTCTGAATTTCCCAAACGTCCTTTAGTAAATTCAAGCTGTGAAAATCACGCGAACATTTTTTATGATCCTCGTTTAGTGACCCACAACCTAAGTATACGAAATATGATTATCGATAATAGTAAACACGAGGAATTGAAAGGAATTTTCGTTGTATACAAACAACGCAAACTTCGACCCCGTAAAACTTTTGTATGCTGAGTGAATCTAGAATTATTCCGAAAGCACGAATTGTAAAAAAATTTAGGAAACATTTACGAATGGCGACGTTTGAACAAGAGTACTCTGACTTTGCGATAAAATGTTCACTTCTCGCGGCCCGGAAAATCGTAATTATTGAGCAATAAAACGATGACGGGCTGAACGATAAGGACATTTGTAGAGAATAGCGTTGTTTTTTATAATCGTTCGTTTCAGATGAAAAGGACAGCCTCAATCACAACCGTCGACTATAAACATTTTCGCGACATGACCTGCGCAACACGTCAACATCATGTACAATTTCGAATAAAATACGCTGCACAAATTCGAGATGTTACTTCAAAAATGTATACAGGGTGTCTCAAAATGACCTGACATTTTAAATTGCGCGCCATTTTTTCGTGGCGCACATAGAGTACTAATCTTTGGCAACTGGTATCGTTGAACGTTTGCAAACGGGGACGAGGCGGCTATTTACCGGATCTTGTGTTCCACACATAACCTTACATTCAAATAAAAATGTATACTTTCACTTTTAATTTTACTTTTACTTTTGGTAATACATACTTTTACTTTTTCGTACTTTTAAAATAAATAATACGTGTTATTAATAAATTAAAATCCCAGGTCATTTTGAAATACCCTATATAACTGCGCAATTCTAACACTGTAGATTCAACCTTCTCTTAATTTAATTTGAAAAATCACCTCGAAAATGCATGCTCACTCTAGAATAGGATCTTAAGGCCTTAGGCCACAGTAACGGGTATAAAATGATGTGCGAACTTAACAATTTCTTTTCGTATGAAAAAGTGATTCACTCATAAAATTAACTACACATCTATTTAGTATGAATATCAAGCGGTTAGAAAAAATATATATTTTCGGCCAAAATGGCCGACTACTCGAAACTTCTCGAGACAGCTTTTTTCCAATTGGCGTGACAAATAACTTCAACAATTTTCACTCGATTTACTTCAAATTTAATAATTATGTTCCTAATTGCATTTCGCAGGGAAGTTCGTACGGAATTTCCGATTAATCGAAAACTTCATTTTATGAGCAGTGATAACGAAATTTTTCACTGAAAATTCATTTCTTAAGTTCAAATACCTACAACTTTTGAACAAAACATTCTTTTTTACATTCCGTACGTACTTCTCTAGGTATTATAATGTAGATTGACGAGAATTTTTGTTTATTGTTGTAGGTCAAAAATTGCGGATGCTAAATGTCACGCCGCGGAGCGCCCAAAAAAAGATAAAATAAAATATTAGTACTCGGCCATTTCGTACATCGAAAAGAAAATATATATTTTCTAACAGCTTGATGTTCATACTAAATATAGATGTGTGCTTAATTTTATGAAAATCATTTTTTCATACGAAAAAAATGGTTAAATTCGCACATGATTTTATACCCGTTACTGTCGCCTAAGGCCCTTATTAAGGGCGAAAAAAAAAAACAAAAATTCAAAACATGTACAAGTTTTCTCAAAAAATCACGAAAAATCCTCTTTTTAACCCGTTAAGGGGTTGACCCCACTTGCGATTTAAAAAAAATCGATTTTTTTATTGCATTTTTTTGAAGTATAAGTATCTGAGAATATGTCCTGAAAATTTCAAGTCGATCCGAACAAAATTGACTGAGATATGAGCGTTGAAAGAGAAGAATCCGTGAATTGAAGAACTGAAATTGAAACTTTAAACGCGTTTTTCTCAAAATGGCATTTCTGAAGTCGGTGACCAAGATCACTCGAACACTAATGAACCGATCTTCTTGGAATTTTGCAGGCTTATTTAATACATAAAAATGTAGTCTTTGATCGTTCGATTTTTTTTTTCGAAAAAAATGGCCGTTTAATAGCCAAAAAACGGCCGTTTTTTTCGTTAAAATCGAACCATTAACTTTGACTGTCCGCCATTTTGTGAAAAATGAATATTTTTTAAAATCCTTCGATTAAAGACTAGTTTATACTTATATTTGACTAAATCCATCCGCATTTTTTTTTCAGATGATCCACTTCGCCGCCATGTTGGTCACCGCAAACCGTGTATATAAAAACATTATTTCATTGACGGCCATTTGCCACTAAACAATGTAATATTTTTCAATAAAAAAATTACTGAAAGTTCTTCAAGATGTGTTCTTTAGGATGGTATGTTGATCGATTAAAAAAGTTTTGTAGTTTTCTTTAAAAAAATTCACGAAAAAGGCCTTTTTTTGCGCTACAAGTGGGGGTAACGCCTTAATCCATTTCTTCACCGACGAAATCCTGTGCGATTTTGGCTCAATTTTCTTCCGCAATGGAACTTTAATCCTCCAGTTTGCCGATTCGGCGAGAAGGAGATAAATTCAAACGCGACTGGTCCCGTGCGCGCTATCTTCCTACCTGAAACTCCAGTATTCATTGTAGCGGCTGAAAACGATTCTTCACTCTCGTCTATACCGATACCGAGGGTGCCCGCGCGCTCGTCCCCTATAATGCGACACAGCGATACAGGAAAGTCATGCAGGGTGTGTACCGCATTTAATCGTCGTATATCGATGAGGCTCGGTCCCAGCCGCGCTGACCATTACTCAGTCGATCGTGCTCGGGACACTGACCACGTGATAGATACGTCGCTCTTCGTCAACGAAAGATATTCGTCACGTTGTGTTGCTAGCACGAGAGAGAAAGAGGGAGACGGAGTTCTGCTTGACGTATAACAGGCTCGAAAGCACGATGAGATATGCAACACGCAAACTCGCACTTAGACACAGTTGTTGGCCATCAGATTGCACGAACATTGACAAAACATGCCCTTTTTATTATACCACCTTAATGACTATGCACCGATTTCAATGCGGCATTTACGGTTTCACAAAAATTATTGGTAGCCTTAGATAGGAAGTGACAAGCTCGTTCAAAGATTTTTCTTTTTTCGTCCGAGATATTGCAATGGGATCTGAATTGAATTGTTCCGCAGCGGTGAAAAATTACTATCGTTGAAAGTGTCCTGAACTATCCGCATGTACGTCGTTCTTTGTACGCGGTACGACGTTACTGATTTTTAGACATTTATTTCACATTCGGAAATGTTTCTTATTTTATTAAATTTGTCATTTTTTTTAAATTCGATAAACCATCTAGTTATTTTGTTATTGCGAGATATCGAGGTATTTTCGATCGACGAAGAGTACCACTGAAGGACTGAATTGGAGTTGAATTTGATGAGTTAGGAAAAAGCACTCAAAGCATTTGGACTTGAACAATTTTATTTTCATTTTCCCGTTTAGAAAAATGCAGTGAACTCTTCGATTCGCGTAAACGGTGAGATTTGGTGTTTTTTTTGGGCCGGGTTGAAATTCCGAACATTGAATGATCAGAACGCTCAAAATTCCGACAGAACACTAGTCTGAAAGATCAAAACGGCGAAAGAATTTTAACCGAAAGACCAAAATATCGAAAATCTGAACACCGTCAAAATAATTCGGCTATGGAAGTTTTAAGAGTTAAAATTTTTTTAATAAATCGACGAATTATTTCGAGATTTTTTTTAAATTAAGAAATGATTGTCCGCCAATTTCGAAATTTGTCTAGACAATGTTACACGTTCTACATAATTTACAGTCGACTGTGTAGACTTTCGCTGTCACGATCTTGACGAAATATGTAATTCCGGAACAATAAAATTATGAATTTTAAATTGTCGGAGCATTCAAAGTTCACAATTTCAACGCGGCCCCCTTTTTTGCATGTGTAGGGTATTGTCGTTGGCTGCTTGGTATTGTATCATAAGACCCTCGAAGTATTCGGATTTTGAAAAATCTTACAAATTAAAAAAAAAATTATGTACCTTTTTCGTATTGCGTGAATTTGATATGATTATTCTTTAATTTGGAGGCACAGGCGATATTTTCGAAATATCGAAGAAAACTGTTTTTTCCTAGACCATGATCGAATCTGTTTTCCTGTACTCTACACCATCGCAGGGATCTGCGATGCTGTAGAACAAAAAAAACGTGTACTTCAGAAACTGCAAATTCAATGTAATTTTCTCAAAATATCGATAAAGTATGTACTATGAAGAGATGGTCTAGAAAAAAAATGGTATGAATTATAAATTTGCACATTGCTTCGTTATTGCTTTATTTTCTCCATGAAGCCTCCTCCAAGAGGAATGCATACTCGAGGAATACATTTTCGATATAATACTGTACATATTGTCAGCAAAGTAAAAAGATAAAAACGCAGCGTTATCTAATTTCAACAAACTTTTTTCTCACAAATGTTGAGCAGCAACCGACAAAAAAGCGAGAAAATTTAATCGTTCGATTATAAGAAAAGAGCAATCTTTTAGATAAAGAATTCGCAAAGATAAAGATGCGCGATTTTCGGATTCACAAAGTAAAATTGGAAATTTGACTAAGGAAGAAACTTCACAATAACGTGAATAAGGCGTAACGATTGGCATTCGGAAGCAGAAAGCATCGTCAAGGGTGTTTCTCTTTTCATCCAACGAGATTCCGACGTGTTCGAGCTTTTTTCATATCGTACGTTGGTGAAGCCGAGAACGACAAATGTAAATATATGCACGGGCGACACGGTGCCTCTCGCTGGTATCCTCACGCACCATCTCGCTGTTGGCGTTGTTGCAACCGGTAGTAAACCCCTCCCCACCCCCTCCCTCGCACCTTTCTACCTCCAGTTCTGCGCTCACTGACTCTTTCCCTCTCGGTCCGACAATACTCAGCTTTTCCCTCTCGTCGCAATAAATTTCATTTCCTCCCTCAGCCCCCCCGTGTTTCCGGAGTTCTATATCAACTTCACCCACCCCGCCTCTCTTGCTCTCTGTACCTCGAGTTTGGATCGCAGTCACGATCTCTCCGTCGCTTGCTCTCTTTTTCTCTATCCCTGTCCCTTTCTCAAGTCTGAGATCTTGCTGCCTCTCGTTCTCTTCGTCTCTTCATAATTGGGCAAACATGCATCCACCCGTCCATACATGCATGTGGATATTTCCACCCTGCTCAAAGTATTTTGTCCGTCCGGCACTTCAAGACTGGCAGAATTTATCATACGTAGGGCGGGCTTGCATAGATCGTACTTAAGCTTGATTCGTACTACTTAAGGAGGTACGATCACTTCCTCGGCGTCAATAAAGAGTCTAAATTTATTTTACCCAAAGCTGCTCCGATTGATGTTTACTTATGTTGATTATTCGTATTGTCGATTATAGCGTGTCAAATGTTGTGGTGAATGATTAAGGGGTCACCCCACTTGCGATTTTGAAAAAGTCGATTTTTTTTATCGCATTTTTTTGAAGTATAAGTATCTGAGAATATGTCCTGAAAATTTCAAGTCGATCCGAACAAAATTGACTGAGATATGAGCGTTGAAAGAGAAGAATCCGTGAATTGAAGAACTGAAATTGAAACTTTAAACGCGTTTTTCTCAAAATGGCATTCCTGAAGTCGGTGACCAAGATTACTCGAACACTAATGAACCGATCTTCTTGAAATTTTGTAGGCTTATTTAATACATAAAAATGTAGTCTTTAATCGTTCGATTTTTTTTTTCGAAAAAAATGGCCGTTTTATAGCCAAAAAACGGCCGTTTTTTTCGTTAAAATCGAACCATTAACTTTGACTCTCCGCCATTTTGTGAAAAATGAATATTTTTTAAAATCCTTCGATTAAAGACTAGTTTATACTTATATTTGACTAAATCCATCCGCATTTTTTTTTCAGATGATCCACTTCGCCGCAATGTTGGTCACCGCAAACCGTGTATATAAAAACATTATTTCATTGACGGCCATTTGCCACTGAACAATGTAATATTTTTCAATAAAAAAATTACTGAAAGTTCTTCAAGATGTGTTCTTTAAGATGGTATATTGATCGATTAAAAAAGTTTTGTAGTTTTCTTTTAAAAAATTCATGAAAAAGGCCTTTTTTTGCGCTACAAGTGGGGGTAACGCCTTAATTTATTGCGCGTGAACAAATAAAAACTGAAGAATTAGATTGCTAACGACTCGGTAGTAATCTCCGTAATAATAATATTAACAAATCCACCATAGAAACGAACTAAAAAGACAAAAAAAATCAGCCGGAAACCTATTAAAATAGGCTTGAATTACTTCAGCAAAGGTAATTCAGCAAAATCGCAAACGTAAGTATTTGTCGGATTTTTCATTACGGAGTGTCTCCCCGTCCGGTTATCGGACGAATAAGCGTATGTTATGCGTCCGGATAGCGGCTCAGTTCACGCCGTATTTCCAATAGGCGTACATATTATTGCGATTCGTGTAAGCTAGTATCCGGACCAATAACATATATATATATATATATTAGACTGATTGAAAAATTTTTGTTTCCTTCTGGATTCTCGTGCTATTGTTGGGCACTAATGCAAGAAAATTTCTCTAAAAAAATGGGCGCAGTCACTCAATTTTTGGAGGTGGCTGTCTCGACTTTTTTGTATTTGATTTTTTTTTAATGAACGTTTTGCATTTAAGCATAATCATGGCTTCGGATTACGGATAAAAATCACATCCAGCAGCTATTTCGTAACAAAAATAAACTCTAACAATTTGCAAAGATTGCAATATTCACAATTCAAATCCAGCTAGATCAATAATGGCGTCTATACTACTCTCGTTATTCATGTAGATTTATTTATACGCATTAACATTTCGCACTTTTTACGAAAAATTACAAATCACAACAAAATACCTTGAGAGGTATGATTTAGGCAAGGATACCCTACGTGATCTTAATTTTTTTTTTTTTCATTGTTGTAAGTAGTACAAGTCTACGTATTAGCGACTATTACGTTAGATACGTTCTACTCACTCCTACGATTGTATACAAGTAGCATAGCAATTAGCAATAACAAACTTCTCTCTCTAAGAAGACTTTTTGAACCTTGTCATGAAAGTTATCTCTTTTATGCTGTTGAAGTTTGCATCGTTGGCATACAACGAAAATTCTTTTCAGCACCTTCTCATTACTATTGTCGTAAATCATATTTCGTAAATTTTGATTGGCGGTCACTAAATAAGCATCCTGGAAAATGTTCGTGTGATTTTTACCGCTGAAATGTGCCAAACGAAATTTGGGAAATTCGGAAAACGAATATTCCGTTGCATTCCAACGATGCAAACTTCAACGTCATTCTCTTTCACGAGATTCGAATATCGTTGAAAAGTTATTTATACATTCTTCGACAGATGTGCTTTTGATTGGTTGGGTATGTCTTGCGTTGACAGGTAACTGACGCGTGTTCTATTTATTTCGGGATGTCGCATGTCGAGCTTATTGGTTGAGCTGGTTGATCGAAAAAAATACGTTTTTATCAATCGAAGGGGGGAAAAAACGTAGCGCTCAACAGCCGATAGCTGCAACGAAACCAAACAATGTTGTGCGGTCGCGAGAATCGCAGTCGGGTTCCGGCGGGTGGGGGGAAAAATGTCAAACGATCGATATGCAGATGGGCTAAAATGTCGAATTCGAAAATGCCGAATGTTCGAATATAGATGGGTCAATCTTACTAGAGTCTGTAAAGTCGAAAATAACAATTACGAATATGAACATCTCGGAAGTTGATATATAGCGAAAAACAAAAATCAGATTTAATAAATTAGCGAAAAACACAACATCGATGGGCCTGTATGCATAACACCAAATAATTCGAGACGACAATTCTCCGAATTCAAAAAATTGCGACGGTTCACAATGCAGAAAATCATTAAAGCGAACCGCCAAAAAGTCGAGTGGTTAAAATCGCGAAGGGTCAAAATGTAGAACGGCCCGGATGGCGAATCGAGCAATACGTTACTTGCGCTTCAGAGTGAAGCTGCGAGATGGCGCTGTCGGTCAGTCGGCTAAAATATCGTAAGGCAGTCATCCCACGAGACGGGCCCCACCACGTTCGTCATTTTGGCCGTTCGACATTTCGGGCCATCGACATTTTGCGTTTCGATTTATTGCTTTTCGCCATAGACGATATTACGCATATTAGGCACTCGCTATTTTCTGTTTCGGAAATATGGGTGTTCTACATTTTTCGATTCTGTATTTTTATGTTCCGAATTGCAGACGATCTGAATATTCGTTTTCGAATAAATTAGCTCTCCAATAAATAATGGTTCGATTTATAGTCATTCAATTTTTTTATCAGTCGACGGATAAAATTTCGAATAATTGAACCTTCGTTATTTTGAGAGTTCATAATTCTACCGTTTCGAAATCTTTGTCGTTCTACATTTGGTCATTCGACATTTTTACCCCCACCCGTTCCGGCAACCATATATTTGATCACACATACTTGTTCCAACAGTTATTCGCGTCTGTGAACAAAGCACACTAGGATTGGCGAAAGAAACTATTATCGTCAACTCAACAATCCAACAACAACCCGATTTTGAAGGGTTGAAACGCACCCTCGAAATTTAGGGTGTTTTTCATTTTTCTTCGAACGTTTTAACGATACGAGATATGGAAAAAATTCCAATTGCGACTATGTTTATTTTTTCGCGTACTGTACCCTGTAGATGAGGACGATAATGTTATCGACGAAAAACGAAAAACACCCTTGATTTCGAGGGTGCGTTTTACCCCTTAAAATCGGGTTCCGCAGATAAAAAAAAAATACGTGTCGTCTATTTTTACTTATCCTACAAGCATGCCAAATTTCATAGAAATTAAAGAAATCGACTTCGCAAACTTTCCTTGTTAGTAGATTATAACAATTTCGTCTCTTTCTACATTATGATAATTAATCAATTTTACAGAAACGGTGTACACGATCGATTTAAAGATTAGAGGGTGTAGACTATGACAAAGAATTTATCGCATGAATTTGGATCAAATTTACTGCATAAATTTGATCCAAATCGTAATTTGTCCGGAAAGTCGTAAAATCCCTATAGGCATTCAATGACAACCGATAAGCCATGTCTTAAGGGGTCTTCTCACTTTAAACGCTAAAAAAAGTTTACATTAAAATTTAAATAAAAGGTTTGTATTATAGATATTGATAACACTTAATAAATACATTTGAAAAATACTTTCAAAAATACGTACAAAATACATTTTAAAAAATGTAATGTATTTAGGTAACCCAAACAAACTTTAAAGGGCGTTTTTCTCGAAACAACGGCTTTGCCGGCTTATTGATAAAATCTTCCAAACTATTGAACCGATCCTTATGAAATGTTAACCCCACATTCTTTACAGCTATAGCTATAGCGCATATTAAGGATTTTTTTAAATGTTGATATTTCCTAATTTTTTTGCCAAAAACGCTGAAGAAGAAAACTTTTTTCGAAAAAAGTCCGCCGTTTTGTTTTATTTGTATCTATCAAAAATCGTACGATATGCGCTATAGCCATTAACACACTGAATCTAAAACCGTTTGATTTCTTTGTTTCGGATTATCCATCTCCGAGATTTCAACAGCGCAGACCTACAATTTTTTAGAACATTTTTCAACTGCCATTTTCGTCTATAAATAGTGACTTGAACAAAAAAAATTCAAATGTATTTCCAAAGTGTATTTATTAAGTGTAACAACTTTTATATCAATATCTATAATATAAACCTATCAAGAAAAAATCATGAAAATAGCCTTTTTTATCGTCTAAAATGAGAACATCCCTTAAAAACATTCGCTCCCCGCGAATTCCCATCTCACCCCATGATTCACGAATATTATCGAAGCTCGAAAACACCAAGACGTGACGCGTTCAATTTTATTTTCAATTAATTTCGCGCCCTTCCGGAGATCGTTACTCGCAACGACATTCTCTCCGATCATCGCGACAAAACGTTTGCCGCTTGTCTCCGGTCGCGGGGGATCTTACGATATTTCACAACGCTTTTCAACTTTGACCCAAGCCTCTCCTCCCGCCGTTCTCGCTAAATCTCGCGAGCCCACTACACCACGATACGTAAACGGCTCACAAAAGTCCGCAGTGAAAAATAAAGAGAAAAAAACTCCGAGAGTACCGTTTACCGGAGAGGGTTGCGGTTAGCGAGCCTGCGGTTCTGTTCTCGGTGGTTAAAGCCTTATTGGATGTGGGCAAAAGGGGCCACAAGTTTTTTCAAAAAAAAAAAAAGAAGGAACGAGAGAAGCGACGTAGGTCGGACAGCCAATATATGTATACATGTATACATATATGATGGGAGTATGTGTTGGAAGAAAGACCTCTCCAGACCGCATACGCTTAAAATGGAAATGCACTTCACGTACAACGCGAGCTCACACACGGTTTGCGGCCCTCTCCTGTGCCTCCGCTCAACCTCTAAACACTCGAACTCCCCAGCCCGAGGGAAGTCTTCAACCCCTTGGCCCCGGCCTCTTCTTCAGCCCCGGCGAGAAATCGCGAAATCTTTGTGCTTTATTCTCACCGCGCGATACTTCAAAATTCAAGGTTATACGCCCTTTAGACATTGTCCAACTGCGGGTCTCAAAGTTTTTGAATGTTTAACGCAACCACTTTACATAACTCCGGCAATAATTTCAACGACGTCGACCGTGCACTTTTTTTCACGATATAATCGCGCAGACGGTACCTTGGGGGATGTTGGAGTATGTGGGAGCATATAAAATGAGGAATAAAAATTCTCGTATAAAAATGATCGTTCGGTTGGTAATAAAAAAAATGGTGAAAATGGCTGTACGCGTAATATGAACGAGGGAAAGGAGAAAAAAAAACATCGCCTCGAGGGATGTACGTTTTTGTTCCGTCGTACATACTCTTGTGCCATCTACACGCTGATAGTCTATTGCGCATTACTTAGTTCTCGTAAACTCGTGCATGTATCTCTGTAACTCCGTCTACGAGGCGGGGTAGGGCAGTTTGCGCAACTTTAGTTGGACTTCGCATTGCAGCGAATTACTCGCCGCAGGTTGTTCCCTAAAGTCGCGATTCTCTCGCGGGGTGAAGACTCGTCTGGCACGCCTGTAATATTCCACCAGGGGTTCCGTATCCTGCCGCGAGGACTCAGACTCACGGGCACGTACGTACACGTGGAAGAAAACGAGAAACCCTTAATTATCTTTCAAACTACTCTTCCGGATTCCCCCTTCGCCGTTTACTCTCCAATTTAGTATCCGTAAAGTAAATACGTATCCCTATTAGCGCGTACGCCCTTATTGCACTCGCGAAACTCCGGGCCAGGGGACTTGGCCATTTTTGCGAGACGTGGAGGTGCTATTGTATGGAAAAAAATAATACGTCTTGGTGTGCTAATTGAGGGCTCTTCTCACTTTGGACGCTAAATAAGGCTATTTTTATGAATTTTTTTTATAGGTTTACATTGTAGATATATATAAAAGTTGTTACACTTAAGGATGTTGAGTCCCTATGAAACATGTTAATGTTAATTGTTCAATAAATAGCTTCTTAATCGTCATGAAATTTTTACACGATCTCCTGAATACTTCATGTAAAAACATACCAAATTTTTAGAATTCTACCATCATTACTTCAACCTCCTTAGGGGTTGAAATAAAAACTGATAAGAAAATTCGGAAAATTTGGTATGTTTTTGTATGAAGTATTTAAGAGGTCGTGTTAAAATTTCACGACGATTAGGAAGCTCGTTATTAAAAAATTAACATTTTGTTAAGAACAATTTTTAAAAGAAGTTAAAAAAAAGTTATCAATAAACTTCGTTTTGTTTCCGT
Source organism: Ophion costatus (assembly GCA_951751655.1). Classification (NCBI taxonomy): domain Eukaryota; kingdom Metazoa; phylum Arthropoda; class Insecta; order Hymenoptera; family Ichneumonidae; genus Ophion; species Ophion costatus. The sequence continues at coordinate 32,000,311 of OX632356.1, forward strand.
TACTTTCAGTATATTGTAGATATTACAAAATTGAGAGGTCAAAAAAAAAACTTATTGCAAAGTTACATCAGTTTCCCTAAGACAACATTTAATTTGTGAATGTTAATTCTTCAATAACGAGCTTCCTAATTGTCGTGAAATTTTTACACGACCTCTGAAATACTTCATACAAAAACGTACCAAATTTTCAGAATTTCATTATCATTTGCGATTTGGGACTCAACATCCTTAGTGAATACGCTTTCGAAATACATTTTTTTTAAATTCTATTTATTTAAGTCACTATTTGTAAACGAAAATGGTAGTTAAAAAAGGTCCTAAAAAATTGTAGGTCTGCGCTGTTGATGAAATCTCGGAGATGGATCATCCGAAACAAAAAAATCAAACGGTTTTAGATTCAGCATGTTAATGGATATACCGCATATCATACGATTTTTGATATATGCAAAAATAACCAAATGGCGGACATTTTTCGAAAAAAAACGTGTTATTTCACCGTTTTTGGCAAAAAATAGCAAATATCAAAATTTAAGAAAATCCTCGATATGCGCTGTAGCTATAGTTGCAAAGAATATGTTGTTAAAATTTCATAAGGGTCGATTCAGTAGTTTCGAAGATTTTATCAACACGTCGTTGAAAAAGGTTGTTTCGAGAAAAACGCGTTTAAAGTTTGTTTGGGTTACATAATGGCATAAGAAAAGTTATTTGATGAATTTCGATGTTTGTTTTACGTATTGTAAGTATTTTTATTTTATGTATTTTAAGTATTTTCATTTTATGTATTTCACGTTGGTAAAAAAAAAGTTAATATCAAAATTTAAAAAAATCCTCAATATGCGCTGTAGCTTTAGTTGTAAAGAATATGTTGTTAAAGTTTCATAAGGATCGGTTCAGTAGTTTCGAAGATTTTATCAACACGTCGTTGAAAAACGTTGTTTCGAGAAAAACGCGTTTAAAGTTTGTTTGGGTTACATAATGACATAAAAACTTTTTTTAAATGAATTTAGAAAGTCGATTTATTAAGTGTAACGACTTTCATATCAATATCTATAATACAAACCTGTCAAAAAGCCTTTTTTAGCGTCTAAAGTGAGAAGACCCCTTAACCTTCGTGGAAAACAATGACGAAAGGTTTTCCTCGGATTTTTGGGATATTTCAGTATTCTGTTTCGAATTGCACCTTGCGTGTTCGTAATCGTCCTCGAGCGAATTGAGTTTCCAGAAAAATGCATTTGAATGACGATTCTCGAATATGATCGTAATTCAAATGCATTTTCCTGCAAACATCTTAGGAACATCGCTTAAGGGGGAAATCCCTTTAGACGCCGAAAAATGAGTCATTTTTCACGAATTTTTTCGAAGGTGATAAAATAATCGCATCGTTTTCAAATTTTGACATTATCTTATTACAACTTTCAAATGTTAACATTTTTCGTTTTTAAACAAATCAAAATGGCGGCGTTATAATGTATTTTTTAGGCGTCCTTTGAAAAACTGCTTATGTTATGGGTCAAAAAGTTATTGATCAATCTGACTGAAATTTCGAAGGTTTCTCACTGTCACATTGTAGGGAGGACATAGTTGAAGTTCTAAGGTTATCGCGTAAATAAATTAGCTTTTTGGGGTGCAAATTGTCGAGAAAATGGTCAAAATTATGAAAATTTGATTACAACGATTACAAATTACAATACTGTTATAGCGAGAAACCTCCCAAAATTTCCGGCGGATCGATCAATAACTTTTTGAGCTATAACATGAGCAGTTTTTCAAAAGACGTCTAAAGGAACACCTTATAACGCTGCCATTTTGTTTTGTCCAAAAAAAGAAAACATTTTAACGTCATATTAATGTCAAATTTTAACGTCATTTTAATGTCAACATTTAAAAAGGATGCGATTATTTTATCAGCTTTAAAAAAATTCATGGCAATGACTCATTTTCGGGCGTGTAAAGGAATTTCCCCCTTAATGAAAAATATGCTACGATCAACTATTATACCCAACGATAAACTGGAATGACAAATTGCGCTCAAATTTAATAGGATTAGACATTTTTACGCTTTCTCTGAAAAGTTGCGGCTACGAAAATTGTTCTGCTATTCACATTTTTTCAAATTTCGTCATAAATACTTTATTCAAACATTCGGCGACCCCGTGTTTGTATAGTCGATACGGAATGGTTAGCGAATAAATTAGACGATTTTTAGAGTCGTAACTTTTTGTTAAAAGTTCGGTAACTTGGTTTGAAATTTTACCAGTATACTGGGATGTATTTTCCCTTGTTGTAGATGAAAATCAGTCAATTGTTAAATTTCCGTTAAAGTTCGTAAATCCGTTAAAGTTAAGTTAACATTAAAGTTCGTAAAAGAATACCTCAATCTCAGTAAACTGTTGCGCCATTGAACGTGTGCTTTCTTTTATGGAGGCTGGAGTGTTCCAGTTTGTAGATTCTATAGATGCTATTTTTTTTCTAAACTATATAATTAAAGGTCAAAATGATGCATTTTTTAAATTTTGATTACGTAAATAAGGAAAACCTTTGTGTTACTACCACCTCGAAAAAGTATAACATTATCGATGATTATTATGAAAAAAATCGCGTCAGCGAATGTACTATACAAGTCAGAATGAAATTTTGAGTAATTTATAAGTATGCCTATTTATATTTATGTCCCGAGAATATTTATTATTACCATTAAGTAACACTAAATGTAAGTGTCGCCGAAGTGCAGCACCTTCACGGATATTGAGTTTTAATCATTTTAATATTGAAGATTGTGTTGTAATATCGAATTCTGAGTTTAATATTGCATATATATATATAGTTTATGACGAGCAAGATGCTCGTTTTTTCTCTAAATATTGACAAAGATTTAGTTTGCCTTAATCCGTCGTTAGACACGACCATCTTGGTGCTGAATAGCAAAAAAAAATTACATCACCCGTAGCGTGAACGTCTTGCCTATCTAACCGCACGTAAACTTACACAGATCAAACTAATTTTCATCTCTGGTGTTTCGGACGAAATATGTTTTGTCGAAATTTAGTCTTGTTTAATCTCTAGCCTCCTTAAGGGGGCAAATACATATAAATGGTCGAAACTTACGAAAAATTGAGGGATTTTTTCCATCGCGACTACTGGACCAATCGTTTTGACATTTGTATGGTATTTTATTGTACATCAGAAGACATGGAAAAAACATTTTTTTTAATCGACCATAAGTGTTCATCAGCAGCCTGCAGCCAATTGTTGCTGAACGAATTTTCCCCGCGATGTCGAACTGCGGCGGACTGTAGTTTTCTTTTATTTGAAACAAAAAATTCAAAAACCATTACACTATATGAAAGTACGCTGTCGATAAACCAAGAAAAAGTTGAATATTGTAATAATGGCGGCACTCAGAAAGAAAAGATCGAATTTTTACCGAATATTTCCGTGTTTTTAATGCAAAAAATGATCGTTTAATTACATTTTTTATTGAATATGGAGTTTTATCGACGCGGGTTTGCAATGATGTGTCTAAAAACCTTTGGTTGAAATAAAACGGATACATAGTTTCTTTTGTCGCTGCCGCAAATTTCGAAAATTCGTTCAGCAGCAATTGGCTGCGGCTGCTGATGAACACCTATAGTTGATTTAAAAAAAAAAGGTTTTTCTTGTCTTCTAATGTACAATAAAATACCCTACAAATTTCAAAACGATTGGTCCGGTAGTTGCGTTCGAAAAAAATCCCCAATTTTCTCGTCGTATTCGACCATTTTTATGTATTTTCCCCCTTGAGAAACTACCGGTGTCCTCCGAGTGACGTCTTCACCCCTTCGACCGGAAAATATCAGTAGAAAAAATTTTACCATCCGCTGGACCGTTCTCCAGATATATTACCATTCCAGTTCTAATGGGAAAACCTGTGGTATATATGACATCACAGAGCCGAGTAAGAGAAGGATTCGAGAGTGCTCGAAAGTTCCAGAGAGAAACGTGAAATTCTGAAGGGAGGAAACAACAGCGAACGCCAGGAAGGCAAGTGAAGTTGTCTGTGAAGCCGGTTCTCAGCATTCCGCAACGTAAATTCCGCTTGTAATCGAAGACCTGTTATGGATGGTACTTCAAGGTCTACACCCGCATGGTCAGAGCTTCGAAATAGTAATTCCGTTTGTGTGTACCTGTGTGTGTCGGCGTATAAATATAACGTGTGGGCACACGTATGTATGCCTACTTTCACATGCATTCATTTATTTGCACGTATTATGTGTGTGTGGGTGTGTGTGTGCACGCGCCATGTCGATATCCACCAAGATAGCTATTGGCAAACTGCGAATGACCATACCGCACAATAGCTATAGTATCTTCAGAGATTTTCCGAGAACGACCGCATTATGTGAAGCACAATGGGACGAAACGCTGCACTCCTAGATACGGATACGTAGGTCCGGACAAAGATAGGCCGAGAAACAATACGGCACGTTCAAAAACGCTCCTTTGCTGTGCCACCGAAACTAGTGCCTCCAATGGACGACAAAAACCTTGAAAGTTGGCTGATCGAGTTCCAAATTGAAAAACTATCGATTTCATGGAAAATCCGAACAATGGCAACATCCAGATGATGATCGAGTCGAAGTAAGTCCATAATCGATGATTATGAGGAATGTTCATGATTGCCTTTCATCTAAGATGACGTTGGAAGGAAATTCAGGTCGTGTATCTTTAAGGGGTTACCCCCACTTGCGATTTTGAAAAAATCGATTTTTTTTATTGCATTTTTTTGAAGTATAAGTATCTGAGAATATGTCCTGAAAATTTCGAGTCGATCCGAACAAAATTGACTGAGATGTGAGAGTTGAAAGAGAAGAATCCATGAATTTAAGAACTGAAATTGAAACTTTAAACGCGTTTTTCTCAAAATGGCATTTCTGAAGTCGGTGACCAAGATTACTCGAACACTAATGAACCGATCTTCTTGAAATTTTGCAGGCTTCTTTATTACATAAAAATGTAGTCTTTAATCGTTGGATTTTTGTTTTCGAAAAAAATGGCCGTTTTATAGCCAAAAAACGGCCGTTTTTTTCGTTAAAATCAAACCATTAACTTTGACTGTCCGCCATTTTGTGAAAAATGAATATTTTTTAAAATCCTTCGATGAAAGACTAGTTTATACTTATATTTGACTAAATCCATCCGCATTTTTTTTTCAGATGATCCACTTCGCCGCAATGTTGGTCACCGCAAACCGTGTATATAAAAACATTATTTCATTGACGGCCATTTGCTACTAAACAATGTAATATTTTTCAATAAAAAAATTACTGAAAGTTCTTCAAGATGTGTTCTTTAAGATGGTATATTGATCGATTAAAAAAGTTTTGTAGTTTTCTTTAAAAAAATTCATGAAAAAGGCCTTTTTTTGCCCTACAAGTGGGGGTAACGCCTTAATAAGGATACGTCAAAATGCTTGAGTACATTTTTGCAGCTAAAATAGAATTAAGCAATTGAAAATAATTGATGTTCATTGCGTTTCAACAATGCAAACTTCAACAGCATACGAAAAGTAATTCTTTTCAATTAGTCGTACTGTTTCTGGTCAGTTTAGGCTGTGAATCTCGTTCGAACTTTTCTACGTATTCTTATTAGAAACTTACGACTTCCCTTTGCAAAGATAAAGATTTTGTACAATGATGAAAATGAAGTAGCAGAAAATGAAAAAAAGATCGTTGCATGCCAACGATGTAAGCTCATCGTCTCAGAGACCCTGAGATGAAATCGCTTCATTCACGTTATAACGAAGAAATAGGAGATGACGAAAACCTTTGCCCCAAAAACGTGATTACTCAGGTCGAAATGACACGTGGAAAGAGTAGCCTCGATTTGACTCGAAGAAATGCATACCTGCTCCTAATTATATGTGAAACAGATGAAGTAATTAATTCATTATAATAAGTGGCAACAATGAAGAATGAATTAACGTTCAGTAAGCATTATTGCATTGCGCCCGAAATGCATTAACTTGTATGATTTTATAATGCGTTTCGCTTTTATCTGGCCAACAAAACATCGCGGTTAATGGTTTCTGGAGTAGACTACGGGAACCTTCATAATAACGAACAAAGTACCTTACCTTCGCAGGGTAGCGAGTCGTTGTTCCTGAGCTTTTATGTAGTCGTGAAGCGTATCGATGAGTACAGCCTCGGTTTCGAGCAGTTGCTCCATGTCAGCCAGTGCGGTGTACACTTCGGCGTTTCCCCGATGAAAAAGTGTCATCGCCAGGCCGACGAGCACCAAACTCACCTTTCCCATCGAGGACATGGTGTGCTTGCCTGACCTGCTGGAACTTCTGAAAAATTAATTAAGAGGTGAAATTAGCAAGAGAAAGAATAAGGGCGTGCTGCAGCTTGCGACGATGATTTACAGTCGGGAAAATTTATGGACTATATCGATTATCGAACCCGCAGCGTGGGCGGAACGAGGATATAGCTAATCTAATCGAGAAAACTTGCGGATCCACGTTGCGGGTCAAAGAAGAATCTCATCCAACGTTTTTTTTCTTGTTTTCTTTCTTGCCTAGACGCTCCATGCATCCGTCTCTATCGCCCTCGGTTCATTTTACGATCAGTTCTTTTTTTTTATACGCGTTCTTATAATTTATGAACCGTTTCCTCTCAGAGGTAGCCAAGTCCGGGTTACTGCCGGAAACTTCCTACGGACGAGCACGACCGATAGGGGGGTTGTAAAGCCAGCAACGAGAGGGTTGAGAATCCGATTTCTCTCGAGATTCGATGCGGCGCACGCGAGGCCAGAAAACCGCTGCACACTTTCGCAAACGGAACCCAATGTGATACGAGCGTTTGAGAGAATTACTCAATTATCCGTGCACCGATGACGTTCAATAGAGTTGATTTTTTGGTTCAATGACAATATTCGAGAGTGACTGTTGATGGAGGAGGATCCGAGTCACGAAGCGCATTGTGTTGAAGTTTGCATCGTTGGAACACAACGAAAATCAAGCATTTTCAGTTGGACGAATTTTTTTTTACTGTTAACATCAGACAAAAGTTTTTACGTATTGAGGTAAGGTTCTGAACCCTCCCCGGCCCTCAAATTTTGCACAAACCTTCCTTTTAATGTTTTAAGGATGTTGAGTCCCTATGAAACATGTTAATGTTAATTGTTCAATAAATAGCTTCTTAATCGTCATGAAATTTTTACACGACCTCCTGAATACTTCATGTAAAAACATACCAAATTTTCAGAATTCTATCATCATTACTTCAACCTCCTTAAGGGTTGAAATAAAAAATGATAAGAAAATTCTGAAAATTTGGTATGTTTTTGTATGAAGTATTTAAGAGGTCGTGTTAAAATTTCACGACGATTAGGGAGCGCGTTATTAAAAAATTAACATTTTGTTAAGAACAATTTTTAAAAGAAATAAAAAAAAATTTATCAATAAACTTTGTTTTGTTTCCGTTGCTTTCAGTATATTGTAGATATTATAAAATTGAGAGGTCAAAAAAAAACTTCTTGCAAAGTTACATCAGTTTCCATAAAACAACATTTAATTTGTGCATGTTAATTGTTCAATAACGAGCTTCCTAATTGTCGTGAAATTTTTACACGACCTCTGAAATACTTCATACAAAAACATACCAAATTTTCAGAATTTTATCATCATTTGCGATTTGGGACTCAACATCCTTAAGACAATCCTTGAAGGGATTTTTAAGAACGCGCAATAGATTTTCGGTTTTGGTTTGGGTTTAGGTTTGTTTGGGATAGTATGTTCGGGTTTGTATGTTTGGATTTGGGTTTGTGTTTGTTTGGGTTTGTATATTTGGGCTTGGGTTGGTATGGATTTGTATGTTTAGGTTTGGGTTTGTTTGTTATATAGTTATAAATGGAGACGTAGCAAATATACAGGGTGGACCATTTAACGTGACCACCCCAAATATCTCCATTGCCATTAGAGTGTCGAAAAAAATGTCAGGAGATATTTTGATTAATTTCGAAGGGCCGATACAGTGGTGGAAAATTCATTTTTGTCAAGGTCATCAATGGTTTTTCAAATAAGAACATGTTTTTTTTTACTAAGACGTTGTAGCTGATCTTATGCCGAATCCAATGACCTATGATATCATGACCTTGAAATGATTTTTCACCCAAATATTTCGGGTTTGTTTGTGTTTGTTTTCGCCACTCTAAATGCATCGGAGATAGGGTTGGTCACGTTAAATGGTCCACCCTTTATATATATATCGGGGGTCGCTAAAAGTCCCTTAAGGGGTTCTCTTAAGATATAGGAAGGAAGGTTTGTGCAAAATTTCGGCTCGATCGAAGGGCAGTGGGAGGTTGGGTTTTGGAACCTTACCCGTAAAAAAGAACTTAAAAATTCAATATCCCGAAATCTATTGTGAGTCGTCAAAAATCTCTCAAGGGGTTGTCATAAAATATGAAAAGGGAGGTTTGTGCAAAATTTCAGCTCGGTCGGAGGAGGGGTTTCGGAACCTTATCCACGTATTGTTATTGGAGATTCACGGCCTCAATTTTCAGAAAAAGAAGGCTCTGGATAGTGATAAAAGTGAAGAAATGAATAACGAACAAACGTCATCGCAGCGATTCGTATTTCGTTCCGCTATCGATGTCATATACATATTTCGATGCTCGCTCGATTATAAATGTCATTATACATAACCTTTGACCACGCGACTCCTATTTTCATTTATCCGGAAGTATAATTATAACAAGAGTAAACGGTAGTTAAAACGGTAATTCGTGAGCATCGAAACGCGAATTGATTATCACCGAAATATGCAGTCAGATTCATCGGTGCGCGAAGTAGCGATAATTATGGAATTACATGCGCTAATTATCGGAGCATCGACGAAATGTACGAATTCATTGTAATATAAACAACGATATCATCGGGCACCAAAAAGTGGCACAATTGATTGTCCAGATACGCATCACTGTCCTAATTAAAAATCCTTGATCACAGAATGAAAAGTTTGGTCATAATATGATTCACATTTTCAAAATGATCGGTGGGAAAAGATCGGGCCACGACGATAGCGGAATAATTCGGTCGTGCAAACAAACTTTTCCGGGTTTTCGTAAGTGGAGGAAATATATTTTCTAACCACCCGTGTACACAGGTAGAGGGAGAAAGAGAGAGAGAAAGAGAGAGAGAGACCACGTATAAGGTCCTCGGCGAGTTTCCACTCTTTGATCCTTCCTTTTTCTTCCTTTCTCGTTTCCGGGCGTCCGCCACAGAGGGCTTCCGTACAAAGTTCGGTCCGAGCGAATCGCCCGGCAGTGTTTAAGAGGGTTTGAGGTACGTCGACGGCATTCTCTCATCTCCTCTTTTCCCTTCGCCGTTGCTCTCCTCTTTTTTCCTCCACCTTTTCACGAGTCCTAACGCGTAGTCGCGAGCTACGGCGTTCTATCTCGGTCTGTGGGTGTAAAGTTTCTAAGCCGTTTCTTTTAGCACCAAGAGAAACGACGTTGCTCGACGAGGGAGGCTAAGAGAGAAAGAGAGCGCGATGCTAGATTCACCGTTGCAAATTAAGGAAAAATTCTGTAATCGAGTTGCCGGAAGTAGCGCGCGCGCCAGAGACCATTCCCGTTTTCTCTCGGCGACTCGTGAATTAGAGTCTGAGAGAGTGAGAGAGAAAAAGGGAGATGAAGCCACAACTAAACTATCAGCGAGTTTGCGCCAAGGGAGGAGGCTGCGAAAGTTTTCGTTGCTCGTTGGGATTAAAGTTTGCAGCGGGACAGAGGAAAAGAAGCGAGATTTGCGCCTTGTACCTTTTTTTTTCCTTTTTTTTTTACACCTTCCCGTTCCTCTTTTTTCTTATACTTATAATCGTGTGATGGATATAGCAGGCGGGAAAGAGAAAATGTGTAGCTCTGCGACGTCGTCGTCGTCGTCGGCGACGACTCTGCGGACCGACCGAACTAAATGAGGCCGATCTGCCGAGCTAAGGATTTGTCGCATAGTCGCGACTCACACTATCTCGCTCTCTAGTCACTCCTAATTAATCACATAGCTGCTGGCTGTGTGTACGAGCGCTCGTTCAATTACCATCGCGCTTTAGATTAATTAACGTTAGCGAAAGAGGAAGTGAGAGGGGGGGAGGTTGGTGAACGCGGAGAGGACGGCAGGAAAATACAGAATACAGATCGCGGAAGATGTATGAGTTTATCACTCGTACGTCAGGACGATTACTACCCCTTGTGACAGTCGTATAATATATTACGTGGACGAGCGTTGATAGGAAACGCTCATTGTGTATCGATACAAAATTGCTTTTCACATTTGTATTGCCGAATCGATTCCGTGCTTCCCGAATAATTATTCTCTTGACATACAGGGAACTGCACACGTATGATGCAGTGGGTGGTACATCGCGCAAGATCTTGGCACTGTGCTGATGGATCATCACAGCGTAACGGGTCAAAAGTTGATTTTCGCGATATTTTTTTTTCCGATAGAAAATTACGCTGGTCAGTCTGCTTAATTGTTTTTTACGTCAAATCAAAGCACTCATGAAGAACAGAGAGTACATTTTTGGGAAGTCTTTAGACAAGGGACTTTGGTAAATATTCGGAAGCGGGGCTCTTGCTAGAATCAGGCTAATTTTTGTTTGGGTTTGTTCGAACCCTTGGAGAAGATTAACCTGATTCTAGCACGACCCCCACTTCCGAATATTTACCGTGACTTTGCCGAAACATGAGCCTAACATTTTTCTGGCTATTTTCTCATTTATTGGGTTATGAATGATGATATTCAGTCGGGGGGCTGAAATCCCCGCCCCCCCTCATCATTAGAAGTTATGGGGTTTTGAAGTTTGCGGATACGAGTGATAAAGTAGGGCAGTTTTCAACATTTTGATGCTTATATTGGGGTGGAGGGGATTTATGAAAAAGCCGCCCTGAAACAAATAAACCCAAACAAAGCTCTCTGTCGTGAGGGTTTTAACAGAGGAGTTTGTTTGGGTTTGGGTTTGTTTGGGTTTATTCAGTCGGGGGAAGCTGGAATCCGCCCCCCTCCCTCTATAGAACGTTATGGGGTTTTGAAGTTCGCGGAAACGGGTGATAAAATAGGCAGGGCATTTCTGAACATTTCGACGTCTATATCGGGGGTGGAGAGGGATTATGAAAAAGCCTTCCTGAATACAAAAAAAATCAAACAAACCTAACTCCTTCCGGCGTGAGGCTTTTTAATACAGGAGTTTGTTTGTTTGGGTTTGGGTTTGTTTGGGTTTATTGGGGTAATAAATGAGAAAATCGCACAAAATTTAGGCTTATTTTTCGGAAAAGTGACTTATCCAAAGAATTACCGGTTGTGGTCGTAAATATTATCGGAGCCAAATGAAAGCCGCTACGTTGCTATGGAGGCTTTTTTTTAATTAAAATTGACAAAACGACTGCCGTTTGAAAAGAAAGTATCGAATTTAGCCTACTTTTTCGAAAGTTTTTCGGTAAAAAAAGATGAAGATTTCAAAGAAGAAGCTTCCATATCAAAATAAAGAATGGCGTGAAGTATGTTGTGTTAAAATTTGAGACGGATAGCTTGAAAACTCTTCCTTCGAGAGTGTACACCATTTTGAAAAACTGATTCGAGAAAAACGCGTCCGTCCGCGCCAAGTCTCGCGCGTCTGGTCGAATCCCTTTTTCTGAGTAAGGCTGTAGCAAACGAAATAATTCGAATTTCGCCCCAAAAATTGAACAGCATGATTATAACAATCTATACTATCGGATAATGCAAAAGCAATCGATTTTTTGTAAATTTTGCACTGTGATGATTTATTAAGTATTGGGCTCCAAGCTTAATTCTCACTGTTGTTTTTTATGTGGTAACTAATTTCCCGCTTTTCGAATCAGTCCAAGATTGTGTAAACGTTTGCTAACAGCCATTTCGGCAACTTTTAACATATCAGGTAATTCTTTAAGAGTCTAGCATCCATCTTCATCGAGTAAGGCCTCCAATTCTTCAGCTTAACATTTTTTCGGCTGTCCTGGACGTTCTTTGTCTTTAAGGTAGTTCCTCTGCGAAAATCTCAACCAAAAGTTTACATACCATGTTCATGTTTAAAAGATTGATAATTGGTTTAATTAGTAATAAATAAAATTAAAAACTACGCAATCTTGACTCGGTACTAGTAGATAATACGATGGATACCATTTATTGCCGTAAAATATATTTTATATTGTGTTTTTGATCTACCATTGCCAGTAAACTTTTTGCCGGGACTGTCCAGACTTTTCCCCAATTCACTTGTTCCCTTGCAGGACGAGCAAGATATATGCTATACGACCAAAATTGTGTGGGTTCTCATGATTATATCTTGGAAACTAGATGGTGAATCATTCTCATTTTTTTTGACATTATTTGTGATATCTTACTCTAGCTTATCCTCGTTTTTTATCAATGTCTTAATTTTAGTTTTGACGGCAGAATTAATGATGCTCTGTTTGCCCTTCATAACGCATTTGTTACGTGTAGGGGTGTGCGGGTAGCAGAATTGGTCGGGTCGGGTCGGGTCGGGTAATTAGACTATGATTCGGATCGGGTACCCGAATTTTTCGGGTAGCCCGAATTTTTCGGGTAGCCCGAATTTTTCGGGTAGCCCGAATTTTTCGGGTAGCCCGAATTTTCCGGGTAGCCCGAATTTTTCGGGTAGCCCGAATTTTTCGGGTAAATTCGGGTTCAAAAAAATCAGTTGGCACTGAACAATTCATAAAAACTCACCGGGTGGGTCGATTTCAGCCCCCCCCCCCCCCCCCACTGAATTGTTCAGTGCCAACTGATTTTTTTGAACCCGAATTTACCCGAAAAATTCGGGCTACCCGAAAAATTCGGGCTATCCGAAAAATTCGGGCTACCCGAAAAATTCGGGCTATCCGAAAAATTCGGGCTATCCGAAAAATTCGGGCTACCCGAAAAATTCGGGCTACCCGAAAAATTCGGGCTACCCGAAAAATTCGGGTAATGCAAAAACGAAGCCCGTCGGGTACCCGACCCGACCCGAACATCGGGTACCCGAGTCAATCGGGTACCCGCACACCCCTAGTTACGTGTAAACCAAGCCAACTTTAAGTGTAAATATCTCAGGTTTGGGGTGGTCAAACTTATTCAAATTGCACAGATGTTTGGATAATGTATTAAATAACATATATATATATATATCAAATTTCAACCATTTCTTAATTCAACTCTTCTGTGGAGGTACTACCTTAAGGGCAAAATTGCCACTTTTAAATCGTCTAAACCAATCTCTGCACGTTGTCTTAGATAGAGCATGTTCACCATCAGCTTCGTGAAGCAAGCGATGACTTCCAGAAGCACTTTTCCTTGAATTAAAGATAAGAAGCAAAGCTTCCAGCATATGCTGTTTCGTTTGTTGAAAACCTGACATTTTCGATAGTTGAACCAAAGTAGTGTGACAAGTGAATTTACTTTCAAATACTGAATATTGTAGATCATGTGGAATACTTCAACGCAGTACAGTTTTGGTGTTACTTGTATGAAAACAATACCGGTTACGCCATCTGATGTAAAACAGCGAGAATGAAGTTGAAAACCTAATAGTATTGGCATCCTGAGTAGTGAAAGTTATCGTTCGGTCATGTCGTTCAATCCAAATGTCGAAATTTTGCAGAAAAATGTCTGCGGAACTTGAGGTCCAAGAAGCAGGTTGATTTTCAATAATTGTTTTATCCTGTGAGTATTAGGATGACGAGGTTGGAATTTTACACACAATTAATGTATAGTCTTGCCAATTTTGATTTTTTTGTTCATTGAAAAATACTGATAAACAGTGATGTTATCATTGCTTGAACAAAGGGTTGCTGCAAGGCCAATCGGTGTATGTGGTTGTGGCAACTAAAGCGGTGGGGAATGAAAAATAAAAAATGCAGTTTTAGTATGATGATAAAACTTTCTTTTTGCCCGATACTTTTCGGAAATTTTGAAAATTACGTAAATTGTAGAAAATACTGTAGAAAAAGAACGTTCGATTTTTGACCAAAAAAACAACTTCAATCGTTTATTATGAACCAATAGATAAACATATTTGAAGAACTACCGGGTCCTACGATAGAAAAAGTTATGAACTATGCTCTGACCGAATTTGAAGTACTCCGATAGATATAGCTTCGAGAAAAGCGCAAATGGAAAAAGGGTAGTAAGGGTAGCGGTCTGAACCGTTCACAAAAAAACATCATGGCTCGGTCATTTTTTGGAATTTTTATTGCAAATGAAGCTAAAGACCCTAGGATATAGCTATGCAATAAAACATCGTATTTTTCAATTTCCAGAATTGTTTATATTTTTTTAAACATCGAATTTTGGTTTTTAACAGATTCTCTAAATATAACAAATAAAAAATATTCTTTAATAATTTGCAGTCGTTGCGCTCAAAATTGAGGGAGTTATGGGCGTTCATGGGTAGGTTCCGCGAAACGGCGAATCACGAACTGATGAATTGTAAACGCGTTTTTTCTCAAAATGACATTTTCGAAATCGGTAACCACAAAATCTCGAAATAACAGCACCGATAAACTTTAAATTTTACATGCTTCTTTTACATATTAAGAAGCAATGCTTGAAGGAAAGATTTTTTTGTTTCGATGCATAGTTTTTTTTTATCGAAGAAAGTAAAGCTTTTTGCATCGAAAATCGATACTTTTACTTTGGACTGAGGTTATTTTTTTTCTTAAAAAATCCATATTTGTTTAAATACTTCGTCAAATCACTAGATAAGTACATGCAAACACGGGATGCGTTTGATTTTTTCTTATCGGATGATTCTTTTTAAAAGAGCGGTCTTGGCACAAACCATTTTATCTGCCACATTTATAAATATATTCCCATACAAAAATCGTAAATGATACTCAAAACTCTTCAAAATGATACTCAAAAACTCTTCAACGTGAAAAAAAAATCGAAAAGTTGCGCTGTTTTCCCAGAAAAAATTCAGGAAAATTGCTCTCTTTCCAGCCACGAGCTAAATGTAAGCCGTTAATAAAATGTGTACAAATATTCGGATGGAAATCTAAGGGGTCTTCGCACTTTAGACGCTAAAAAGGCTATTTTCATGAATTTTTCGATAGGTTATATTATAGATATTGATATAAAAGTTGTTACACATAATAAATACACTTTCAAAATACATTTTTTTAAATGATGTATTTATGTTACCCAAACAAACGTTAAACGCGTTTTTTCTCGAAACGTTTATCGATGGCTTGTTGATAAAATCTTCGAAACTACTGAACCGATCCGTCGGAAATTTTAGCCACATATTCTTTACCACTATAGCTATAGCGATTTCGTTACATTATGATATTCACCTTTCTGTGCCAAAAACGGTGAAAAAACACGTTTTTTTTTCGAAAAATGTCCGTTATTTAGTTATTTTTGTATATATAAAAAACCGCATGATATTTGCTATAGCCACTAACATACTGAATCTAAAACCGTTTGATCTTTTTGTTTCGGATGATCCACCTCCGAGATTTCATCAACAGCGCAGACCTACAATTTTTTGGGACATTTTTTTAATCACCATTTTCATCTATAAATATCGACTTAAACAAATCAAAATAAAAAAAAATGTGTTTCGAAAGTGTATTTATTAAATGTAACAACTTTTATATCAACATCTATAATATAAACCTGTCAAAAAAATTTATGAAAATAGCCTTTTTTAGCGTCTGAAGTGAGAAGAGCCCTTAAAAATGAAAAATTCTCCATCACATGTTTTTGTAAGTTGGTTTTTTCGCGGTTATTTTTCCATCTAAATATTCGGCGCCGCAGCCACAAAGCAAGATCCCCCATGTATACATTGACTTTGAAAACTCTATGGTTAAAAACCCAACGATTATTAGTCCAGTCATTTCGTCCGAAAAAAAGGCAAATAAAAGAAAATGAATTTGCGCTTCTAATTTTTTAATATGTTGTAGGGGATACCTAGAAAAGCTTAACTTGAGATTGTCGACCAAGCTTTCCTAGGAGCTTTCGCCGCCATCTTGGAAAACGCTTAAAATTTGTTTTTCGGCAATAACTCGGCTATCCGATGAGATTCGAAAATTTTTGTAAGACACTTTTTGTAGCTTTCTTTGTGCTCTACAATAACGCCTGAATCATTTTTAGCGTATCATGCATCGTTATCGAGATATCGATCGATAAAGTCAAAAATTTAGGACACAATTTTTGTTTTTTCCTTTTTTTTTCTTTGGGTCTTAATAAATATGAAAAATTGTGGAATTCAAACTTGTAGAGCATATTCAGACCTACAATTTCCTTCTTGGATTTTTTTATGTTGGACAAAAATTACGATCTCCAGCGCGCCGCAAAGTCGGTGAATCCACGCTCAGCGTCGAGCGCGCTCAAGTTAGTATATCGTATCGTGTTGAGTTTTTGCTGTGCGTAGTGTAAATCGAGGGTTCCGATATTCTGGGCAAAAATTCAGGGCAAGTCAGTTCTGGAGCACATTCTTTTCATTCACGCTTTTAGCGGTTGCGACACGACATCATCTTTCTATAACATCGGCAAGTCGAAGTTCATTAACACTCTCGAGAAAAATCCAGAGCTACGGTCATCGGTGGAATTATTCAAACAAGAAAAGGTCGATCCGGAGGTTCTCACTTGCGCGGGAGAGCAATTCCTTATCGCCCTATATGGTGGTGATAAGCACGAGAAGTCCATAAATATTTTGCGATTCCATCGCTTCGCAAAATCAATGACAGCGAATAAAGTGAATCACCTCTCACTACTCCCGCCAACCAAAAGCGCTGTGCGTCAACACATTTTCCGGACGTATCTCCAAGTTCAAACCTGGCTCGGATTTTTCAAGGATCCACAAGGATGGGGTTGGCGACAGACCAATCGAGGGCTCGAACCAATCACCAGCACCGCCGAACCCGCTCCGCCTGAACTATTAAAGCTCATTTCCTGTAAGTGTAAAGGAAATTGTGAGGCCGCCTGTGGGTGCAGAAAAGCGGGAATCAGTTGCTCCGTTATTTGCATGCACTGCAGTGGGCAAACATGCAGTAACGTCGCCAGAGTCGACATTTTGCTTGACGACGACGACGACGATGTCTGTAACGATGATGATGACGATGCTCTCATCGAATCAGCATCATTTCCAACGTTTCAACAGACACAACAACTCGAAGAGTTTACGGAGGACGAAGATCTTCAGCCTGGACCATCCAAGCGAAAAAAGACATGAAAAAAGTCCATCGTTCGTGTCTCGAGTGCAGAAAAAAATATTTTTCTTTCCGTTTATTTTGTTTTGTTTATTTTGTATTGTAAAAAAATAATATTTTTTACTGCACAAACAAATTATTTGTTTAATAAATTACTATTGTGTGATCCTTAATTTGTTGCTCTATGTACTTATTTTTTATCCCATCAATTTCCTGAACAATTTCCCATTCGATTCGACATCCAGACACAACCGAGCGAGCAGCTCGCTCGACGCTGAGTGTGGATTCACCGACTTTGCGGCGCGCTGGAGATCGTAATTTTTGTCCAACATAAAAAAATCCAAGAAGGAAATTGTAGGTCTGAATATGCTCTACAAGTTTGAATTCCACAATTTTTCATATTTATTAAGACCCAAAGAAAAAAAAAGCACAAAACAAAAATTATGTCCTAAATTTTTGACTTTATCGATCGATATCTCGATAACGATGCATGAAACGCTAAAAATGATTCAGGCGTTATTGTAGAGCACAAAGAAAGCTACAAAAAGTGTCCTACAAAAATTTTCGAAATCTCATCGGATAGCCGAGTTATTGCCGAGAAACAAATTTTACCCCTTTTTTCAACATGGCGGCGAAAGCTCCTAGGAAAGCTTGGTCGACAATCTCAAGTTAAGCTTTTCTAGGTATCCCCTACAACATATTAAAAAATTAGAAGCGCAAATTCATTTTCTTTTTTGAATGTACGTAATGACTGGACTATATGCGCTGCTGTCATTAGTTACGCCGCCATCGTATACTGCTGCGTCAACTATTGCAATTCATATTCAGGCATGTATACCGCAAAAGAACCGAGAGGATATATGTATAGTAAACAGCTTATAAGTGCATTACTGCCTACTTCGCAGAAGAGGAAAGGCGCGAGAAAAGTTTGAGGAGTTGAAACTCTGCGTGGAGAATATCGAAGTGCCGCGCTTTTGAGAGACGAAAGATCTTTCGACTGCCAAGGAGAACCCAATGTTCGAGGCTTCTATATAGGTATACGAGAGTTTAGACTATACAGAAAGAAGACTTTTGCACACCTGGTGAATCGACGATTTATTCCGTCACGCGGTAGGGAATCCTTCAGCCCTTGCCCTCCCTCTTACTCGTACTTCTACCCCAGGAAGGCAAAACCCACGTTGTTAAATTGTAAATCTGGGACAGTCATCAGTGACTTTATGACAACCTTCTTTATATACACTTAGGTTTTTCCGGTGAATACTATCGTTCATGAGAAAATCGTCATTTTTCGAAGTTTCGATAATATTTTTCACCAGATGCATCAACTTTGCAAGTAGCCATTTCCAATGTTTTTGAACCCATTTTTTAAGTTATTCATCGAATATGGTTTCCTTTTTTTTATTGATGAGATTGGAGTTTGCATCGTTGGAGTGAAATGAAAATGTTTTTATTCTTACTTTCTCAAAATTCTTTAAGTAGATTTTCGTTACGAAAATCACATGACTGTTTTTGAAGATACTTCTTGGAGACCTTCAATTTGCCAAATATCTTTGGTATAATAATAAAAAAAAAAGGGAATGAAGAGAAAAAAGAATTTGCGTTGCTTTTCAACGATGCAAATATCAGCATCATATTTATTGTGGGACCGAGGCGATAAGGTTGCGACTTTTTTTTTTTAAGCACATACACAGTCTATCGTAAAAAAAGAATGTCACTATAAAAATGTTCATATACCTCTATTTCAACATCGAAAAAAACGCCATGTGGTGAAGTATAATTTTACATGTACATAAAATCACTTGACTTTATATTTTTTAATCCGCCAAATATTGAAACAGGACCAGTTTCGACTCACATTGATTAACAGGGATGGAAATTTGACGCTAAGTCTCCCGACTTTGGATTTATTTACTTAGTCTAAGTAGCAGATAACCTTGCTTGAGTTTCGTAACACACATGCCTGTGTACATTATTTGTAGCACGTGCAAAAAGATAAACCAGCAATCTGATAATCAATGACTTGCTTGTACCACGCCTAAGAACATTTTTCCGCAAAAGGAAAGATCGATTCGCTGTATCAGGAAAAATGATTCAACACCTTTTTGAAGTTTGCATAATTGGAATGCGATGAAAGTTTTTTTCAATATTTTTTTTCTCTTCCTCTTTATGAGAATCTATCATTTTTTCATAGATTGAGATCGTGGATCTCTCGTGAGGAAAAAAACCATTCGGGTGATTTTCGTACCCTAAATCGGCAAAAATGTGAGCAATTGAAAAAATTTAACTTTCGTTGCATTCCAACGATGCAGTTTTCAACATCTTTGAAATCTGCCAATCCCGTAATATTTCTTCAGTAATAACATAATTGCATTTTTTCTACACTTTAAAAGATTTAATGACTAACATACGGTTACCACATTTGTACAAGGTTTTATTTAACTTGACTTCGTGTGAGATGGAAAACGGAAAATCGATATTTCACCCACTTTCCGACTACTCAGAGCTTTAAAATTTTGCAAACATGGATCTAAGAGGCGACAATGCATGATTCAACTTAGAAAAAATATATCCATAATAAAATATCTCTAATGGACCTATATAACGGTGTTATTAACTCCTTTAAGGAGGTACGATCACTTCCACGGGGTCAAAAAAGAGTCTGCATTTATTTTACCCACAGCTGCTCTGATTGATGTTTACTTATGTTGATCATTCGTATTATCGATTATAGTGTGCCAAATGTTATGGTAAATAATAAATTTATTGCACGTGAACAAGTAAAAACTGAAAAATTAGATTGTCAACGACGCGGTAGTAATCTTCGTAATAATATTAATGTATTAAAATTCAAGCCTATTAAAATAGGCTTGAATTACCTTACCGGAATGAACACGATAGGCAGAATATAATTATACATATTATTGATGCGTGATTAATGATAAAACTCCATAAATTGTTGTTTGCATATTTTGGGGCGGCTTCTATTCAAATTAATTTCAAAACAAAGCTGGGTTATGTTCGCCAAACGCATCAGCTGTCACTCGCGACGTTGCTAAGCCCGTGGGTGCTATTTCGTCGTTCTGACCATTTTCAACCGGAAATTGAAACTTTCTTGTAATGTACTGTTTACCTACACAGTGAAGATTGATTTTCTTATTTTTTACAATATCTATTATATCTAATCCATCGAATGTCAGTTTTTCAACGGGTTTAGTTGGATACGTGAGCAGAAAAACCACGATCACCGCACTTCCGGTTGACCGTCTCCATAAGACGACGTGCTTCGGTAACTCAAAGTGCTCGACTTTGCAGTTTTATTGCGAAAATACTAAACGGTCAAAATAGCTCAAATTTTGGCAATAGGCGCAAAAAGTATTCGCCAAAATCATACAAAAATTTCAAATCCCAAAGTTGGATTCGTAGTAATGATCGTACCTTCTTAATAACACTAACTTCACTACATAGGATTACTCCCTCTCTGCAAACATTTCAGAGCTCTAGTACAATCAACTAAAGACTAAAAAGTCGAAAATAATTGATATGTAGAACAAACATTTTCAAAAAACAAGCTTTTATTTGATGTACTGCAAAGTAGAAAAGATTTTTTTTTACCAAGGCTCACCCCTATGTGACTATAAAGAAAAGCTCAGGGCGCTCAAAATTTAGACACATAATCTTTAATTTACATAAATCCGTTAACATATCAACTGCATTTAATTTACTGTAAAATAACCTTAGATTTCTTAAATAAAAGTCCTGAAACTGAGTATAAACGTGTGAGTAATAATTTCTGTAATTACTATCGTGCCAAATGAAATACGTTTATTGAAACTGAATTGATCCAATTTATTAAGCATTTAAAAAATTGGGCGTCCCAAGCTTTTATTTATAGTCACGTATAAAAAAATATTATTATCTACTTCTTACTACATCAAACAAAATTTAAGAATACTTTTCTCAACTACATTTTTTCTCTTTTACGTAAAATGACGACTGTTCCAACTTGTCGTGAAAGCGGTGTCAATTGACACAGCGAAGGGTGCAATCATCGCTGAGTGACCGATAACTGTGCCCCTCAGTTCCAAAAGAGAACAGCGAGCCTTCTCCGGGGCGAAGTCCCGGAGAACTCGTGGCACAAAACCGCGTTGTTCAAAGGGAGAGCTCGCAAGAGCTATGGAAAAGCACGGCGGAAATAGAGGGGAGTCCGGGTGGTAAGAAGAAAAGGTGGAGGAAAATGCGCGCTGCCTGGGGAAAAAGAATGTCGTTTTTGCTTTCTCTCTCTCTCTCTCTCTCTCTCTCTCTCTCTCTTTTCCTTCCTCTCAGTCTCCTTCCACCGGAAACTTGTGAAAGCGGCGCTAATTAAGCGCCACCTTAAAGAATAGAGACGAGAAAAGAGGGAAACGCAGGGGATGGTACTCAAAGCCCTGCGGTGGGGCAGAACCGAAGTTTCATGGGTTTTTCTTCCAACACGGCTCCTACAGCTCCCTCGTACAACCCTTGGCCACGATTAACGAGAGCCTCGGCCGAACGTGCCGCATCTCTGGTCCTTTTTGAATGTTGGAAAAATGGAATGAAATCGCATGACGAAAAATAGCCTGGACGGGGGTGTCCTTGGAGGCCCTTTCCTGCAAATCACATCTACCCAAGAAACCCTCGACGTTTTCATTACTACGGTATGTGCTAATTACAAGTCATAATACTTTCTCGACCACGAAAAATTTAACGAAAACAATTCAGGCATCGTGGACTCTTAATTTTGTTGGTAGTTTCTTAGATAAGGGACTTTTTCGAAAAATATCATCCGATTTCTCCGATAAAATATCATTTATCGGGTTTATTTGGGTTTTTGAACATTTCAACCCAAACAAACCCAATGTAGGCGTTAAAATGTTTAAAAATACCCCATTTTAACACATGTTTCCGCGAAGTTCAAAACCCCATAACTTTTTATGGGGCAGGGGCGAATTTCAGCTTCCCCCGACTGAATATCATAATTCACAAAGATGGGCAAAGTTAATCCAAAAATTAACCTCGTTAATCGTTATTACGCTACGCAAAAAGTTAACTTCGTTAATCGTTAAAGCGTTAGTTTCTTAAAAATGTTACGCAACTTAAAGTTATCCGTTAAAGTTAACAACCTATATGAAATTGTAGGTAATTCTTATTATTATGCTTTAACTAACACTGTTTTTTTTTAATTAACCAGTCCAATAAGGATTTCAAACTCGGCCTAATAGATAAATACTTTTCTATAAGCATTTCTATAAGCATGGGTACATCGTACTACAGTAGGTAGATATAGAGTATAACAGGGTCTGGTAGGGTAGGCTAGGTGAGGAAAGTAAATAAAAAATTAAGTAAAGAGAGTGAGGAAGAGGCGGTATCTGACCGCACCGGACGAATTTACGTTCGGAGGTGTGTCGTTCTCTCGTTAAACGCAGTATAGGGCTCCTGCTTACACGCACGCTATAAACAACTACTCATCTCACTCGCACTTGCGTCGCGCATTTCATTTGTTCGCCGCCTGCCACATGAGCGAGGCGCGCATCGCGAAGACGAAGTGACGGAAGTAAAATTTAACGAAAGTTAATTGGACCGTTAATAGTTTTGGGATTTAACTTAAAAGTTACATCGTTAAGCAATATGTTAACTTCGTCAATCAATGATTAACGGATTAACGTTTTTCTGCCCTGCTTTGATAATTTGTAACCCAATGGATGAAAAAATAGCAAAAAAAATGTTCGGCTCATTTTTCGGAAAAGTCACTTGCCTAAAAAATTACCATTTTACCCCTGTGTGCTATAAATTTGTACAAATTATGCGATGTGTAAATCCTTTAGAATTAATTCACAAATCCACCCATATCGCGTTACATTCGATTAAACGATTCATTAAGTTTGTTATGGTGTCTAGCCGTCGGGGTTGAAGTGCGAGGGGAGCGCCCTATGCTCATGCCTGCCGATTGAATGCTACTAACTGTTAGCTACAAAATAATCATATTGAACATACGTTTTCGAATTTTTTTACTCCTATTCATAAATAAAAATCCGCATTTTTGACAATTCGATAATTAGATAAAATGTTTTCATTACTTTGTATAAGTATTTTTGAAAAAAAAATCTCGCTTAGTCTCGCCCGAATGTCGTAAATCGCCATATACGATAATGGCCAAGTTGTCAGCGGTGTCACGCAGAGACGTTACATCCAAAACGGCCCGACGAGCTGTCAACAGTGAATATCAATCCGAGTAAAAAATGCGTTCGCTAAAAACGAAAAGTGTCTACTGAAGCTGTCTATAATCCGAATGAATCCAAAAACTTTAATAATTTTCCCAATAGTATTATAAAAAATGTTTTATGTTTGAAAAAAAATTCGCTGTATTTTGACTTTCCCGAGAAATTTCTAAGAAGTTATTATTTTCAGAAAATAGACTTCAAATTAATATTGTGTAATTATTACTAATAATGAGAATAAAATGAAATACTATTCCTCGTTTCATGGTTTCGAAGTTTGCATCGTTGGGACGCAACAAAAATTATTTCATTAACATTGTCAAAGCTTTTTTTGGCTGAATTGGGCTAGGAAAATCACTCAAACGTTTTTTCAGGATCCTTATGAAAAATCTACAACTTACATTTTCATGAAGATATTTTCGTTAATAGTGAAAATAAAATGAAAAAGTATTTTCGCTGCATTCCAATGATTCAAACTTCAACACCGTGCAGTTTCAGGTCCCCGGGCACATATATATTATATATAAATATATATCAGGGCACGTATTATATATATTAGGGAGTTAATTTTTATACAAATGAGAGATTAAAAACATTAATAATTTCACAGCGGCGCTGTGAATCCTCAATTTCACGGCCCCAAGGGATAGGTCTGATAATTCGTAGAACCTATCTTTTCAGCGCCGTCGTAACATTTTTCAGCAGATATAAATAATGCACGGAAAAATGATCGGGAGTTTTCCATAAAGCGTAATTTTATTAGCCCACGAAGTACATGGGGTTACCGATCTTTTTTTCTAAAAAAAAACGGTACTGTTGATCGCACCCTAACTGCGCAAAACTAGAATACTTCCAGAAAACATTTGAGCTCGGTGATAGGATTGTGACCTGGCGGGACCAGGTTGAAGTTCCAAACTCTGAATGATCAGAACGCTCAAAACTCCGAAAGCATTTTACCCGAACGACCAAAACTCCAAAAATCTGAACACCGTCAAAATAATTCGGCTATGGAAGTTTTTAAAATTTCGAAATCTTCAATAAATCCACAAATTATTTCAACAACATTTTTTAAAATAAAAAGTGAGTTCACCTCTATTTTGCAATTTGTCTAGACAATGTTATACGTTCGAACCGTCAGAGCATTCGAAGTTCGGAATTTCAACCTCGCCCCATAACAACCTTAATTGTAAGCATATCATATGTCACTTTTAAAGATATTAAAAAACGTAACCTCCTGTAATCAAGTAGTAATTATACTCACTTCGTCACGATCAGTAGTTCAAATGTCAAAATTCGTGTTTTCACGCTTAGTACATGAATTACATAATGCAAAACTTCCCAATTTTTACCCCCCCCCCCTTCCCTCCACGTAACAGAACCGTAACGCTTGGCCTGAAGCCCCCCCCCCCTATTCCGTAACGTAACGGGTGCTTTGTCGTTAATAATTGCGTTTTTTTCTTCGAAGAAAAAACTAATTATGAAAGTATTGGGTTTATACTCATTTTATGAAGTATATATTCATCTAGTTTTATACCAATTTTTATGCATTTCTCAAAATTAACCCTAATTTGGCGACGAAAAAAATTCTCTCCATTGTCCCATCGATATCTTCATGAAAGGTTATCTGTAAATAAAACGTCAACAATTTATCGATATCTATACAAATGTAGGTATCGTTATGCGTAGCCGTTTTTTTATTATGTTTTGTTTTTACAAAATGCCGACAGTTTGGACATTTTTTTCTATCTTCAAGGCCCTTTTTTGTACTCAAGCAATCGGTTAAAATAGCAATAATCAAATTTTTTAAATCGGCTACGTACAACCTTAGTCACTGCAATTACAAAAATGTTTTTAAAAAATCGAAAATCGGTTGATAATTTTTTGAGTATTCGCTGAGACAAGGTTGAAAAAAGTAGTTTCGAGAGAATCGCAATCAAAGTTTTCATTCCGGTTCTTTGATATAAAGTTATGTTTTTTTCCAGAATATTGATACTCACATTTAAGTATCAATTCGCGGGCGATATGACGGTTTTTCATCTCCATTATATTTTTCAAAATAATAAGAGCTTGCACTTCATCTATTCTGAACGATGAGTTAAAAAATGTTAAAACTTGAACATGCAGAAATTTTGCTATTTTTGGCAGTTTTAAAATCGTGACGTAACGCAAACCTTGACCCCCCCCCCCCCCCCCCCGTACGTAAACCATAACGCCAGGCCGACCCCCGTCCCCCCCAATTGCGTTACGTAATTTATGTACGCCTCCTTACCTACTACGAACAACATCTCTTCGCGATGACCTCAATCGAAAGATTTTTTCGAACCCGTTTTAAATACAGTTTCCTGGGGTAAGTAAATCTGTACATCTTTTTTTTTCGAAATTATGAGCATCGGGGAAATACAGGTCCTTCCGCTAGCAATTCAATGTCGACTGCAAAAAATTTATGTCATACGGTTCGGCCATTGTTGAAAATGATTGCGCAAAGTTTTCATGGATATCTTCACCGGCGCAATGGCAAATCACTTTGGCAATCCGTAAACTAATTACTCTAGATTACTAACTAACGTAAGTAATAATCATAATAATAATAATAATAATAATAATAACAATAATAATAATATTGTTCTGAAAAGATTTTTTGTGTGACTTGTGTGCTTTTACGGTTACTAATGTTGTGTTCGGAATTAAAGTGTTTTTAGTCGGTTTTTAATCATGAAAGCTTTTTTTCGTCACCTTCGAACAAATGTTTCCCCACACAAGTTAGACTAGAAAATCTAAATTGACTAAAAAATGTTTTTATATAAACATTTTGAAAACACTATAAAAACAAAAAAAACTAAAAAAAGTTTTTATAAAAACATTTTCAGCCTAGTCAATTTAGACTCCAGTCATGATTTGGATTTAGTAATTTTTTGGTCTAACTTGTGTGTGTTTTTACTATTAGGAATTACACTGTCCGGAATTAAACTGTTTTGCGTCAACTCGTAGTTGCAAAGGCAAACAAAAATGTTGTTATAAAAACATTTTTTCTCGTCATCATCGAACAAACGTTGCCCCACTCGAGAAGGTCTTTCTCAAACTGCATAATCCCAGAAATCCCCGATCGGTAGCCAAGTTGAAATGTGCCGAATTTTAATTCCACGCGAAAAGCCTCAAAACGTTATCCGCTGGCTGGCCCGCTGTATCGACGTTTCTTTTTTGTTCCACGCACCGTCGCTTTCTTTCCCATCGGTTCAAACGAAATTGGCTTATAAATTCTAATTGAAAGCAAGAAATGCATGGAATAAGAATGAAATGAGGCGAAGTAGGCGGTCTGTTCGGGTGGCTTACGGAGCGAGAGGGTTTATCGGGCGATTGAAAATTCTATCAGTGAGTACGCAGCCATTTTCTCGATCCGGCTTCGTCGCGAAACTTCCCAAAGGACTTTCAAGTTTGTAGATCGAGCTCGATGTTGTATACAATAGTGGTCTCGAATATGGGTGATTCAGAACCCTTTCCACCCTTGATCTCATACCCCAACGAGGATCCCCGGAGACACGGCTGACTGTGTGTAAACCCACACGGCTTTCGGATGATGGTAGCGAGCGATATTTTATCGCCGGCGGGTGCTGTCGAATCCCGCGTGTAAACACGCAGTGTACCCGTCGAACAAATCATGCGCTATATACACACACACACATTTATATATGTATATATATATATATATACACACACACACACACACACACACACACACACACACACACACACACACACACACACACACACACACACACACATATATATACATAATAGCACTATGCGTATACATGTGTGTGCGAGTATACAGGGTGGCCCGAAAAGTGACGTTCCCGTGCATAAATTTGTTGGGAAGTCCCCAGATCCTACAACATCCCTATAGGGATTGGAGGCGTTAGGCCACTCTACAGGCCTAAAAAATAGGCTTTTTGGGTTTTTTTTCTCCGAAAAACTACAAAATAAATCGAGATTACAAAAAGGGGTGTTTATCATACATATCAGTGACTGTATACAATTATTTTTTTGAAGCGATTAATTTCAAAATGGCGGCTGTGCAGCGTTTTTTCGATGACGTCTCCGTTTTTCCAGGGTCCACGGCCGGACGAACACTCCAGTAATTTTTTAATTATAATGATCCAATGAATTTTTTTCGATTGTATATAATAACTGCTATAGAATTACGTAGGATGTTTTGTCGATATGTTGATTAATGGCCAAATGGCGCACTTCTAAAGTGGAAAGTGAAAAATTTGCCTAAAAATCGTCAGATAATTATTAATAACAAATGAACTATGCAATATAAAAAAAAAATCCTGCGTACTTCCATAGACAATGTATTTTTCAAGATATATTCAACATTTCAAGTGAATCGGTTGAAAATTGCCTATTTTTTCGGCCTCTTGAGTGGCCCAAGGCCTTAATAGGGATGCCGCACGTAGGGAGTGCACATTGGAATCCAATGGCATTCCGCGCTAATTCCTGATTGACGTCGTTTAACTCTTGGACTGCACACCAGGTCATTTT
>OX632356.1:32033290-32113290 GCA_951751655.1 Ophion costatus
GAGGTCCATCAAAGTGCTCGGCGTGGTATTGAGGCAACGTGCTCGCTCTGTCGGAGCTGCGTACAAATAGCTAGACTCACATAGTTTGCGTGGCGAAAGTAGTTTCTGGCTGTGCTATTGTAAATTGCACAATCGAAGCGCTTCACACAGAATACGTGCTATATGGTTTGTTGGCCGAAAGCCGCGACCATGGAACAACCGAACTATCCGAGAATGTGCTCATTGACGAGGCTTACGAACTTCTCTCGCAGCTTTGCCCAAAACCACCCCCTTGCGCAAATGGCCCCTATACCATACCACTCGAATTGTATGCGCGATATGGGTACTTCAACGAGAATCGCGCACCTACGGATGTGCCCGTCAAAGCGGTCGTCCGCGCATCAGTGGGAGAGTGGACAAACGTTGGCGACGATGCAAATAATAGAACGACCCGTTTCGCTCGTAATGAGGTAATGTCGAGCCTTGCACATACATCTTCCGTGTAGTAAAACGTGTTTGCCAACACACCCAGCGGGAAAATTAAAAATGAGTGTTTCGATAACGCCACGGCTGAGGCAAATCGTGGTTATTTTGGTGCGTGAACTTTGAAAAAGTTCAAAGGTCGAGGGGTCGCAGCGTAGTTTTCACAAAGCTCGCGAGGTGACTCGGTTACCAGCGATCTCGTATAGTCACTGCTCTTAACACGATGTTGGGCAGGACGGAAGCAGAATCGTGACGAATTTAGTAGTAAGCCCAGGAACGTGTATACAGGGAGAGACCTCGAGAGAAGAGCTTGCCAATCCGTCATGCAGTTTATGACTTATGAAACGTAAGATTATTTTAGATCATACTCGTGTGCAACGTCATGTATTTACTTTCCAGCAAATGTCATGCAGGTACGTCAAAATTGGAAGCGATAGAAAATCATTCGGGAACATCGCATTCGTGAAAAGTGCCGGTAGTAATAGTAGCCCATCCACTTTTGGATCCTATCGATATTATAAAATTGTAGTATCTCTCTGCTGTCGATTTATTATTTCAGGGTAAAATGAAGCTAGGTTAAAATTCGATGCTGTGAATGATACGTCTTAGTTTGGGGAACTTTGTGTGTCTTCTGGCAGATGACTACTTTGAGAACTGTCCTACACATGCTTCATCTTTATTCCGGAAGTAGATCCTGAAAAAATGCGATTTTCTTTCTACGAGGACAGTGGTACGCAATTATAAACACCGTTCGGCGTGTATAAGCAAGCGTTTTGGCTAATACTCAACGTAAAGAATATCCTTTAGCACTTATTATCATCCAACTGAATTTTGTTAATATTTTTTTCTGGATATGTCATTATCGGCATGTGTTTGGGCAGTATGTTGTCTAGAAATTTTTTTAAATTTGATTATTCTACACACCTTTTTGAATATGTCTGACACAGCCGTTTGATGTTACTCATCAAATGAACCGAGTTGTAGAAATTATAAAGAGTACACTCGGGGAGCGTGGTCGAGACGCAGCAACTTTGAACGCATTTCTCTTGAAACTGTGCTGTTCAAATCGGCAACCACGATATCTCGATAGCCAATTGGCCTATCGAGCTCGGATTTGGCATACTCAGCAGACGGGTTTGCAACGTTGGTAGCAGAATGGAGTCGAAATAATTTTTTTTAAATATATATAACTAATCTGGTACCAATTATTGAAACACTCGTATAGATTAAGAATGTGTTTGGTTTTTTGTTCACATTCCTACAACGTGTACAAAACTGGTTGCCAATTGGGGGCGTTTTTCGCGCACCGTTGTAAAGAAACGTACATGATAACAAATGTGTTTATTTTGATTTGTGCATATTCTTAAGGCATCTGGCCAGCATGTAATTTTTTTTTCGTTTTTTTTAATAAACCCTGAACTGTTAAGAACAATTTAAGCCATAGTACGTAATGAAAATGCCAAATTGACCAAGTTACAGTTATTTTTCGGCAGGAAGGGTGAGCCGCAGGGGGCGGTCGAACGTGCGGTTCGATCCGTGTTTATAACTCAAACTAACTAGAATGCACTTCCTCAAATTGTTCAAGATGCCATTCGACCTATTTAAGAGGACCCCAGCTACCGAAGGAAACGTCTATGGCCCAGGAATCGCTGATTGAAGGTAAGACTCGCAATCACCGCACCGTCAGCTGAATAACCGCACATTTACTTTCTTTTGCGATTATCTCGGATCTACATTTTTTGAACTGGTACTATCGAAATATCGTAAACTATCGGTCCGATTGCTTTCAAATTTTTACACAATACTTTTAGATACATTATCTAAACCGTCACGTAGGATTTTTGCGATAACTTGATTAGTTTTTGTTTTATTACTGTTTTTGCTCGAAAAATTTCGGTAAAAAATACAAATTTTTTTCTTCGGTTTACCATCATTTTTTTAATCGTCGAAAAAAAAACCGCTACCCTACATTGTAGCGACACTACTCACGAATGAGCTGATTTTTTTTTCAGATGTGACATGACAGCTGGGACAACGACCGCCCGTATCGTACGAAGGGCCTCCGCGGCAATGTGCATAACGGCACCATTTTTTAATATTTTGAACGGTAATTTATTAACGGGTTACCCCCACTTGCGATTTTGAAAAAATCGATTTTTTTTATTGCATTTTTCTGAAGTATAAGTATCTGAGAATATGTTCTAAAAATTTCAAGTCAATCCGAACAAAATTGACTGAGATATGAGCGTTGAAAGAGAAGAATCCGTGAATTGAAGAACTGAAATTGAAACTTTAAACGCGTTTTTCTCAAAATGGCATTTCTGAAGTCGGTGACCAAGATTACTCGAACACTAATGAACCGATCTTCTTGAAATTTTGCAGGCTTATTCAATACATAAAAATGTAGTCTTTAATCGTTCGATTTTTTTCGTTAAAATCGAACAATTAACTTTGACTGTCCGCCATTTTGTGAAAAATGAATATTTTTTAAAATCCTTCGATTAAAGACTAGTTTATACTTATATTTGACTAAATCCATCCGCATTTTTTTTTCAGATGATCCACTTTGCCGCAATGTTGGTCACCGCAAACCGTGTATATAAAAACATTATTTCATTGACGGTCATTTGCCACTAAACAATGTAATATTTTTAAATAAAAAAATTACTGAAAGTCCTTCAAGATGTGTTCTTTAAGATGGTATATTGATCGATTAAAAAAGTTTTGTAGTTTTCTTTAAAAAAATTCATGAAAAAGGCCTTTTTTGCGCTACAAGGGGGGGGTAACCCGTTAACGTTATTCTTAAAGCCCTTTCTAATGCTGTGTAAACGAATAAAAATATTTCGGCCCATACTTTCGAGTTTATTGTTTTTTTTTAAATATACTCATTTTTCGAACGGCCAAGGTGGCCAGACGCCTTAATAGACCAATAAACATGTGTATTTTTTAAAATAATTTCATCTTGAAAATCACCTCCAAAACAGCGCTCTAAGCAGCAATACTGCCTAAAAGTACCTTGAAGACGGTTTTAGCAATCACGAAGAAAACGTATTCGTTCAATATTCAGAAAACGACATTTTCATAATAACCCTTAAGGACTTACACCACTCTAAGCGTCTAAAATCAAGTCATTGTTCGCCATTTATTTTGGTGGAAGGCCAAGTAAGAGAATAATAATATTCAAGGATGTTATGAGTCATATTTTCAAGTGAAAAAAAAAAAATTATATCACAAAATTATACAAAATGGTGACGCTGGAGCCATTCTCGCGCGG
This sequence comes from Ophion costatus, assembly GCA_951751655.1. Taxonomy (NCBI): domain Eukaryota; kingdom Metazoa; phylum Arthropoda; class Insecta; order Hymenoptera; family Ichneumonidae; genus Ophion; species Ophion costatus. The sequence continues at coordinate 32,037,027 of OX632356.1, forward strand.
CATGCTGAATTTGAGACGCTCTGCGGCACGCAGTATAACCAACGCAAATTTGGATTTTGGAAAAAAAAATTTAATTCACTTAATTTGCATGAGTATAGCTAGAGAAGCATGTAGGGGATTTCGAAAACTTGAATTTTTGTGTAATTGGCAAGCATTTAAAGTAAAAACTCAATTTTCGACAGAAAAAAGGACAATAATCTGTTAATAACTAATGTTAAAATTAACTCATGGAAAATCCCGTATGTATTTCTCTCCAGATTGTTATTTTAAAAATGTGCTCAAAATTTGCAGTGAAAAGAATAAAAATTGTTGGAGTTGTGCTGCGTGCCGTTTAAAAAAATTGTGTTGCGAGAAAAACGTTTGACGTCTCGCACACGAGCCAGCCACTGCCACCACCGCCCAACACGAGCCTGTGCAGCTTTGTTTTACAGGTACCAAACTTGTATCTCCTTATTCTAGATGGTTCAAAGCATCTCTTAAGTCCTTAGGCCACTCTAGAGGCCGAAAAAAATAGGCTTTTTGAGGATTTTTTTTTCAGACAAACTACAAAATAAACCGAGATTGCAAAAAAGAGTGTTTATCATACATATCAGTGACTGTATACAATAATTATTTGAAGCGATCAATTTCAAAATGGCGGCTGTGCAGCGTTTTTGCGATGACGTCTCCGTTTTTCTAGGGTCCACAGCCGGTCATACAGCTCCTGTAATTTTTTAATTATAATGAGCCAATGCATTTTATTCGATTATATATGTTAACTGGTATAGAAGTACGTAGGATTTCTTCGATATATTGATTTTTGGCCAAATGGCGCACTTCTAAAGTGGAAAGTGAAAAATGTGCCTAAAAAATCGTCAGATAATTGTTAATAACAAATTTTAAAAAAATTCGAAAATTCTACAGTGGTAATTCGCTTAATATGATATGATCCTTAATACCCCTTAATGCGATACGACTCTTAAATCCATTCCCGACATACTTTATCCCTTATCGCCCTCCTATTTACTTACCCCAACCAATACGCCCAGTCTGAAAATTGACGGACACATAAAAACAAACGGCAGCTATATAACGAAACAAAAAAATTAAAACAGAGCTACAAAAAATATTCTCCCTATAGTTCCAACATCGACCCTGCGCGAGTAAAAATATTTACTTTATCACAGAAAAAAATACGGCCTCAAATTCTAACACTGGTTGCCAGAATTCTAATATTCAGTGCTAGAAAAGTATAGTAGTTTACTGCCAGTTCGGAATTCTAAGACTTGTTGTTATAGAAGTGTAAAAATTATTCTCACACCGTATAGTAAAAATGATGCGCGCATATGACATTTGAAGCTCTTCTCGCATAGGCCCGAGTCCTATATGCTGTATAGTAAAAATAATGCGTGCTTTGTAAAATACCAACCTTTATTACACGCTACATTTTCATATGGATTTTACTATACGTATAGCATGAATCTTCGTGTATGTATAGATTTCACTATACGCATAGCATAAATCTTCGGCGTATAGCGAAAAATATTACGATGTTATTAGTAAAATGTGACTATACCGTACTTTTCGTAGAATACTGGAAACTAATTATTCCAATCACGTGGGCAAAATATTTTTTGAATACTACAAAAAATCACAATATGCCGAATAAAATGTATTATTTGTATCAGTTTACGTGCCATATCGTAGGTTAAAATTTAAATGTCTACATTATTACTATACCATAATTACAATTTTTGTCTTCCATTCAATACTTTTTGATATCTAATGATATTTTTTTAGAATCATAGTATTAATTCTAAACTTCGAGGCCCCTGTTTTCGCCGTGTATTTATTGTATAAAAGTATAGCTCGATGCAGCTTCGTGTATTTAAAATTGCGGACGAAGGATTTTTGGCAGGCTACCTTTCTAAATCTACAATGATCACTGCCGATGTTTGCGGCATTGCCGGTCGTTTCATTGCGTTATCCTTCATTGCGGCAATGTCGAGCCAGAGAAAGCTCGGGGATCGATCGAGAGAGTTAGTTTCGCAACTTTGCAAGCGAGGAAACACGCACGAGCTTCAGCCCGGTTCGTGCCTTTGCATCGACCTCATCATTCGACGCGAACCAAAGACAGCCAGGGCGAGAGGATAGGAATTATTTGGCTACTGCGCCTCGGTCCAGCAGTCACACGTACATGTTCGAATGCGCCTTGTATACGCGAACACCTCCCATGGACGTTCCAAGTCGGACCTAGCCCGAAAATGCATAAATGTAGAGGGCCTGCCGTATAGAACAGAGAAGAAGTCGGCAGTTTTGCGAACGAAGGGAGTAAAAACGAAGAAAAGGGACTGGGAGGACGGTGACTATACCCGGCGAAAACTTGGCAGTGCAGCATTCGAAGGTCTCCCAGCACCCTTGCTCGTCGGGTGCGGTAAGAAGCGAACGAAACCGAATGAATAATGTATTTCACGGCAGCCCGAGCGACGAGAGAAACGCGAGGGAATGAGGAAGTGCCGTGGAATAGAGGAAGACTCGAAAGAGAGACGGAGAGAAGAGAAGGGGACAGGGAGACACAGGTACATTATGCCGAATCGCGTGTGTAGTCCATGAGAGGCGATGGGTCAGAACCCTTATAATAATAATCGCAATAGCGTCGCAATGTTACTCGAAAGTATAAAAGTATCCATAAAGCGGCACAGACTTACCCATGAATATTATATGCACTGAATAATATTCGGTGGCATTTATCTTCGTTTCCTCCAATGTACTATGTACTAGGATGCATGCTTCAAAGTGCGAATAACGTATGTGGAGGTAGGAAGGCGACCGAGGCTAACGGTAAAACAGGTGGTGGTGTTGGAGAACCCATAAGGCAGAAGATAAAAGGTTCAATAGAGTAAACCCTATCTCGACGGTTGCCAAGCTTCAACCGCTTCAGCATTTTTGATAGTATGAATGGTACCGAGCATATCACCAGCACGTATGAGGCTACATGGTAAAATGAGACAGAGCACGGAAACCATATACGATCCAAGCGGTTACTTATCCGGGGTCAAAATTTCCCGGGACTCCAGGCGAATTGGTAGTCTACCGGGCAAAGGGACCTCTCTGTAGTATGGAGGTAGTAATTAATTGGTGTTACACTAAGGATATGGCCCGGAGGTTTTCATACAGAACGGCACGTCGAGTTGCAGCCATCCACGGGATAGGTCTTTGGTTTGCCCGTGAGAGAAGTTCACTAAAGCTTACGCTTGTGAGGTAGCTCTGTCCTTATGTAAGAACGTCTCGGTTATCCAACCTGAAAGTACGAAAGTTCGGATCTCCCACGTGCACACCCATACGAGCGCCCGCAACTCACTTACACTCGGCCTCTTCCTTGTATAGGGGAAGTTTACGGAAGCAGAGTTCTGCGGGCCTCGTATTCACCGAATGCGCTTTGAACGGTGCCTTCTGCCGAAGCCGTAATGATCAATCAACCATATTACAATAATATCGTAATGTGCTCGGGCATCGACTCGGAGCGCCAAAAGAACTGGGACATCCTAACGCAGATGATATTTTGCATGAAACGATTGATATAAAAATGTTTATCGACTATCCTTCGGAATGGTCCCAATAGGACTCTTCGATTGCCACTTTCAAGCTCATAATCTTTTGACTCTTGGATCCCACCTAGAAATGGACGTTACATTAGCTCCATTCTAGATTAGCTGGAGACATGCGACATCCGCAGGCCCACACAGTGGATAGGGATCACGGTTAATGGCCGCACGCGAATAGCCCTTACAAGCTCTCAGGGGTGAATTATACGAAAATTCCAGCAGCTTTGCCAAAAACTTCTTGCTCACTTTGGGGAGAAAAAGGGAAGCAGGGAGGTTCACCCTGGGAAGATTGGAGCCAGGATTAAGATTCCTATTTCCGCAGAGGGTTACGTGCCATTTCGGTGAATATACGTGAGGCATGTGTTCACATCTTATGGTACAGGGCCAAAGATTACCCGGTGTTCATTGCGCTGCCGAAAGTTTTCCATTCCCCAAGTGCATTAGTAAGCGTGTAAGTGAATCCAGTGCGCCTGAAACGTGAGATCCCTGGTGCGACCTTGCCTGTAGTTTCGGAACAGACTTCGCTGATCCAGGTAAACCAATTAACCCGAGGAAATAATCTCCGGGCAGCGCAAGCCGATACACACTGGAATACACGTAAACGAGAAAGACGTTCACGGACGTGTAGCCCTGCACATGCCTTGCGCGATTCTCGGCTGTAGCGGATCCTCCTATGAAGACGATATCCTCGCTACCTTTTCACCCGGAACATGCTTACCCGCGCAATTTTACGTACAAAGGAAGCAAGCCCGCTTCCACCTACCGCATACCGTCTTTTTAAACGTTGGATTCCTAGCGGGCGGTACAACACCGGCAAACTCCACGTTATATATGCGAAGAATAAAAACCGCTGAACATACTTCCAAGAACTTTCATTCAAAGAAACTCCGACGAGAAGAGAAGAATTAGATTTTGGCAGCATCGTTCTCCACACACTTGGAACACATTCATTCAACACCTACACATATTCACATCATGTATCGTCCTTCAATGAACAACCCTCAATTTACAGGATATCGATGAATTCAATAACTAAAATACCAAGCCAATATACTATCGTTAGCCTTCCAAGCCGGACTAACAACTCGCATTCACCATAAACGACATTCCGGGCTGCATTTTTCCAACTTCAATCGACTCTCTTCCACGAGTGGACGGAATAATAAACTGGAAAATGCGGTCGACGGTCGGAAGTGGCGATCATTTGTCGTCGAAGCGAGAACGTCAAAATTCTCGAGGTTCCCGGATGCCGTTCTAGGCTAAAATCTCCGTGCTCACATTTTGCACCCTGTGGTTGCCGCTCAAGCGAGAGGAAATTGGCTCTGAGCATTCCTGAATCGAGTAGCGGTGGCCTGCCTGAGCGTTTTGCCGGCCGGAATGCATTAGGGTGTCGAGGGCTCCAGCTACCATAGCACCCAGAACGTTCGAACATACGTATTCACCGTATCTACATATAGAACAAACGTGTAACGAATATCTAGATACACGCCTGCATATACGTATGTAACAACGTCGTCATATGTAAGCTCAAATTCCGGGCGTACCCCGTTCCCTTTTCTCCCACCATATCGAACACATGCAGTTGGTATTCCTGTCGTACACGTAACATTAAATTCTCGCGGTTGCGTTGCCGTGCATCGTGCAGCTTACGGGGGAAAGCCCTTTCTCTGCTCTTCAACCGTCCATGCACGGTCTACCGTTTAGACACACCGCGATACCAATCACTGAGATGCAAAAAGGCTTATTTCGTAATATCGGCTGCGCCAAGTAGGTATTTCGCTCATGAGCAGTTGACGCACATGTATACTCCGTACAAGCCTAGTTTTTCATATCCCAAGGAGATTTCGCGGCATTGAATGCGCGCAAAGGGATGTTCGGTTCTTTCTAGCAGCAACCTATTTCACGTAGCTGTTTTCGTGTTTGGCGCAGTTTTCCTTGTCACAAGGCGACCCATTCCTGTCTCCACCGCTTCCCCTACAGCTATACGCGAAAGGCACAAAACACCTCTGCAACGGAAGAGTAGCACTCCCAACACGATCCCTTATGCGACAAGTTTTCTGTGACATGTTTTGAAGAAATCGAATGCAACTACTCCAGCCTCTCTCATCTTGCATGCATGCGTCGTTGCTTTCATGCTCCTTCTGCTCGGTGTAGCGCACGCGAGACCCAGCGAATCTGCGATTCGTGCCCACGTGGAATAAGGAACAAACGGGGTTTTGACACTCCTTTAGAGAGCTAGAATAGCGAATGGAACGGCACAGACTTCTGCACAGCGCTATTCTGGCGTCTTTCCTCGCTTTTCATATTTCCCCAGGTCGCCAAACATTTTTCCGACACTTCGGCTTCTGACGTGGCAAGAAATTGGGACAAAAACGCGCATGTGGTAATACAAATTTCATGCGTTCCAGCGTTCAATAGTCCATTCTGTCAGGCTTACGATCACTTATTATTTTCAAAAAGCAGGCTTTCTCCACGACATGACATATTTACTAATGACGTGGATCACGTTACGTTTGGAAGGAATAAAATGTCATCTCCGTCATCCCCATTCCCATCGACAGCATCTTCCTGCATCACCACGCTCCCTTTTTTAACGGACGTTACATTTTTCCTCAACACCATTAATGCTTAGTGAATTTATTGTATTATCCGTGTGTCCCAGGTTAATGTCTTGGTATGCTCGGTATTGATGTTCCCACAATTTCGTTCCTTCATCATTTTCGAGTCCTGCACGAATGGAGCTTTTGTTCTCACCAACTCTCGCACACTCGTATATATTTTTCCTTCGTGTAATTAAATAACGGCGAGCTGCAGAGAGTTTTCTCGAATTGTTTTCACGTCACTGCATTTTCCCAGCGAATATGTTTGCCCACATGCAAACGGGAGGAACGGGAGATAGATATGGGAGTAAACACAATAGAAAATATTCCACAAAGAATCAGTTGATGGCTGAGGAAGGGGACATAGTCGTGGCGGTTACGTTATTCTTCTGTAAAGCTGAATTGTACGGAGGGTATTTCAGACAACCAGAAGTCTATGCTAGCGTTATGTTCATTTATATACTGTGTGTATTACATTTTAAACAGTAAACGTGTACACGCGAATGTCGAAGGCAAGAGCGAAGTAAAATCGAACTAAAGTACTTAAACATATCTACTTGGGGGTGCGGCAAGTAGTAAGAGATTTCCAAGATAGCACGTTCGGAACATGTTCTTACTATTTCTTCGGCGTTGCAATCGTTCGTACAAACCAATACACTTTTACGCAATATGGTATTTCATAAGCTCAACGGTTCGTAGTTATCTGGGTGTAGTATTTGCAGCTGAGAACACTTGCCGTTTGCAATTTTGGTAGTGGGCCAGGATTTTAACTCACGTGTAATTCCTTTAGTCAATGTTTTGGTCTACTTTGATTGACCACTTCTTGACAATGATTGGTTGAGGGATTAGGCTACTGCGAAAATGACGACCACTCGTTATCTGCTTGAGGCAATACAAATTGATGAGGAAGATCCAACATATGGTGCAAGAATCGCAGATTTAGCAACAATCTTATTATTGCAACGATCGAACTGTTAGTAAAACGTCAAGGCCTTAGGCCACAGTAACACTTTTTCTTCACTTCTAATTACTAAGCTGATCAATTACACATCTATTTAGTATGAATATCAAGCTGTTAGAAATTATATATGACTTTTTTTATGTACAAAATGACCGACTACTATTATTTTCTTTTGATATCTTTTTTTAGGCGCTTCGCGGCGTGGTATCCACAATTTTTTACCTAGAACAAAAAACAAAAATTCTCGTTAATCTACATTAGAATACCTAGAGAAGTGCGTACGGAATTAAGAAAATATTGTTTGTTTAAGAAATTAATTTTCAGTGCAAACTTTCGTTATAACTGCTCATAAACTGCTCATAAAATGAAAAGTTTTCGATTAATCAGAAATTCCGTATGTACTTCTCTGCGAAATGCAATTAGGAACATAACTTTTAAATTTGAAGTAAATCGAATGAAAATTGTTGAAGTTATATTTGTCACGCCAATTGGAAAAAAGCTAGGCTGTTTCGAGAAGTTTCGAGTAGTCGGCCATTTTGTACATCGAAAAAAAATATATATTTTCTAACAGCTTGATATTCATACTAAATAGATGTGTAATTAATTTTATGAGGGAGTCACTTTTTCATGCGAAAAAAATTGTTAAATTCGCACGTGATATTAAGCCCGTTACTGTGGCCTAAGGCATTACATGCTTTTTCTCAAAACTGTGTTTTTTATAACGGTGTACACGATTTCCCAACATCTAATGAACGGATTGACTCAAAATTTGGTATACTTATTCAGGGTAATAGCAGTATAGTCTTTACCAACGTTTTTCTTCGTAACATTTTTTCCATTAGTTATTAAGGATGTTGTGTCCAAAATTGTAAATGGTAATAAATTTTTTTAAATTTGATAGGCAATATGTAAAACATTAAAAAAGTTGTGTAAAAATTTCACGATGATTAGGAAGCTGGCTACTGACAAATTAAAATCCACAAATTACACGCAGCCTTATGGAAACTGAAGTAACTTTGCAATTCTATTAGCAAATAGCAAACTTTGCTATTTGTTTTCAAGAAATAGAAGAAATATTTATGAATGATCGTTTTTTTTATTTCAAATATATCTAAAACAAAAGTGGCTTTATGGTGCAAGAAACGACGTCGTCCGTGAACGACAATGAGTATTTAACTTTTCCGCTACTTTCGGTTTATGCAACGTTGCCGCTATATTCTTATATGTTCTTCCTCAAGTGTGATTTTTTTTGTATATTTGGCATCATTTTTTATAAAAATAATAATAATAATAATTGCAAACTTACTTCAGTTTCCATAAGGCTGCGTGTACTTTGTGAATTCTAATTTCTCAGTAGCCAGCTTCCTGATCGTCGTGAAATTTTTACACAACCTTTCAAACGTTTTACATAATGACCTATCAAATTTAAAAAATTTTATTACCATTTTCAATTTTGGACACAACATCCTTAAGAATAATGATGAGATTTTTCCTCGAAAAATCGAAAAAAAATCTACTATTTTTTTATGATGGAAACACGATGACAAAAACAAGCTCGGTTAAGTCTTGGATCATCTATTTTTGAAAAACGTTGTTTTTGTTTCAGATCAACCGGGTGGCAAAAATCAATTACACGGTTGAGTCCCTCACGTTCAAATATCCTGCACGAGCTTGTTTATAACTTCTTTAATGTTGAACATTTTCTTATGAAATTTGATACACAACTTTGTTAATGTATATGAAAATGAATGTCCAATCAATTCTTCAATCATCTTACCTTTTGTTCAAAGATTTTTGTTCAAATAACCCTAGTTTTCGGGTCACCACAGTAGCCCAACTCTTTAATTTCCGATACTGCACGGTATTATCCATCTGTACGAGCAACGTCGTTCGTAATATCGATTCTAAAAGAACTCGAGCTCTTCTTTCAGCGGGGAGGCGAAGCTCTCTCTCTCTCTCTCTCTCTCCCCTCTCTCTCTCTCTCTCTCTCTCTCTCTCTCTCTCTCTCTCCTCTCTTCCGGTATTTCTGAAAGCTCCGAGAAGCTCGTATAACTACCGGCTGAAGGTTTGAGGGTGTGAATGGCGGTTGAGTTTCCGATCGCGTGAACTCGATGCCGCAAACCCTTTTCTACGCAACCACAGATCCATAGCTCACATCAACTTTTCTCCGTCCGTATGCCAAACAAGACCACGAGCAATCGAGAGAGGGAGAAAGAGAGAGAGAGAGAGAGAGAGAGAGAGAGAGAGAGAGAGAGAGAGAGAGAGAGAGAGAGAGAGAGAGAGAGAATAAAAAAGTTGGATCGAGGAACTGGAACTTTTTAATCGCGTCGAAACTTTTCTTCCGCCGAAGAGTGGCCCTGTGGCCACGAACGCAGTGTCACAGAGTCACCCGCACGTTCGAGCGCTCCACTAAGAACGGAAAGCGAGCGAGAGAAAGAGACAGCGAAGCGTCTGCTTTTCGACAGTTGGTCGGATGAGAACTGGAACTCTCCTAGCTTCTTGAAGTGTCTATGTGTGTTTGTGGAAGCGAGGGGGGGGGGGGGGGGGGTGTACGTATATGTAGTCAGCCTCAGCAATACTACTTCCACAAGACGTTGGATCCAACAGAAAGTCGACATTAACGGAAGGTTGCAGAAAGCACGAGGGTTGTTTGTGAAAGTGGAGTTTGCAGCGCACGGGGGAAGAAGAAGAGACCGACGACGATACGGCTCAAGCTCTTTATGAGGAATAGGAAGCAAGGTTAGGTGCGAGGAGAAACTAGTTTTCCCGTAAACTAAGGAAACCTGTACTATGCGAGAAGCGAAAACTCTTCGGGCATAAGTCTCAAAAGATTCTCACCTAAAAGCTTTTTAAATACAAATAATAATCACGGTACAAGCAGCCATACGATGTAAATACTAATGAAAGATACGAACAAAGCTTACGCGTCAAATTGAGTGCTCGTGTTTTGGACGATTGACAATGCTATTATAATATCATTGGATATAAAATTCATAAAATTAACGATTATATACCTCTCCAGACGCGGATCATGGTAATTATTTTGTCGTCGCGTTGGTAATTAAATTAGTCTAGAGAATTCGTACAATTATGAAGCAATCGGTAATTAAATCAATATGCGTGGTCTCATTTCATACGTTTTTGATCGAGTCTGACGTGGAACGTTTGCGGAACAATCGCTGTGGCTAACGTGGCCTTTAATCGTATTAAAAGTCACGTTAGGTCTAGATAGACTCAATTGAACGAAAATTCTTGGTCAATCAATAATTTACGACCGATCATTTATAGCCGCCTCGCTGATCGATCTATTTTCAACATATATCAGGCAATTCAACGAGCAGTTGCTGAACAAATATTGGGTATATCTGTATATACACACACAGAAAAGCTTTCGAATAAGCCAATCAGACTTTTATATCCATAGTCCAACGACACATATATACATTCATACATCTATATATATATATATATTGTTTTGCCAATTTTTCCCTCTCCCTCCCTCTCTCTCTCGCTCTTTCTTCTGACGGCACCGCAGGCACCTCTCCACCGACGACGAATACATTTTTAATATTTATGAAGCAATTGCTCGCCGAGAACCAACTTCGTTTACTCGTGAAACTATTTTTTCTATATATTTTTTTCAATCAAACCGGAGCACACCGTATGAGTTTTTGCTTTCTTTCATGTGCGAATGTAAATGCACTGTTTTGTTTTTGTTTTCGATAAACCGTACATACTACCACGTCTTGATTAAACCGTTCATACATACAGGTAAGGCTACATACATGTAGTGGGAACGCCACGATGAACCGAGCTACATTTAATTGACTGAGAATTTAAATTTCATCTATAACTTTTTATATACGCTGGTCGAGTGAGCAGAGCACGATGTTTTCTTCCCCTTTTTTGATCACTCTCTTTTGGAAAGGGTGTTATTGCTTTTTTATTTTTCAATTAGTATGTAATCAATAGCAGGAGCCCTCTTTACGAGTCAGAAATTCGGTTTGATCCTGATTTTTTTTTAAATTCGATGGCGACTTTATAAAAATGTTGCGAATATTTTGGAGATGTAGTTTTCTGTTGTATTAAAATGTAAAAAAGAAACGGGTTCTCCGAATCATCGACTTGTGGCCGTACTGATTGTGAGAATATCGCAAAAATGGAGAAAAATATCATTTTAACGAGATGACGACTGACGAAACGACGATTCGGAAATAATGTTTTTTTTTTTCGGCCGTGCATTCGAAGTCTGGAAAAAGAGTATGAAAATTGTTCGTCTCGTGGTGAAATGGCTTGTAGGCGAGTATGCGTGCGCATGTTAATAAGCGTATGCAAAGGGGGCTTATCGCCTCGGGGTGAATTCTATACGCTTCGACGAGGCTGCGAGGTTGAGTCGCGAATACGTTCTCTATAGTTTATCAGAGGGGGTATTCGCCGAGCAAAATCGAGTCGCGATTTGAGAGAGGAAAAATTCTGGTCGACAGATCGCTTCCCACCACGGTGACGCATTGTATTTTATTTTTGATTATTCTTCAAACGCAGCATGCATACACGAAAGGGATTGGATATGCGCGAGGCGGGTTGCCGGAAAGGTCGATGGGATTACTCGTTGTCTGAACTCGACACCTGCAATTCGCCTTCGTATGCCTTCGTATTTTTTTTTTTTTTAGAATAAGAGACAAGATTGAGAGTGAACAAAGAGAGATAGAACGGAGGAAAAAAACAAGAAGGAAAAATGTAAAAAATGTTATTTGTAAAAAAAAGAGTTGAACGGAGCTTTCGACGAGCTTTACTATCGACAAAATTCTGTTGAGCATTGTGATGCTTGTTTGCATATCCGTATTCCACAAGTACATACGGATCGTTTATATTATTTTTATCGTACTCACTGCTGGGTGGAAAAATTGTGGATAAAAAAAATCTTTCATTAACTTTGCCCAGAAAGTTCACGAGACGCAATTTTTTAAACACAGCCCTGCGCAATCGATGTTATACATTTTAATGAACCTTATCAAAGCCAGTGGCGCGTTCCACAAAGTTACAATCGTTTGATCAAGGTTCTCATATTAGCATATATATATATATATATATATATAGCAGGTAGAGAACACCGCGGCCATACTTGCAATTAGAATTTGTTCGATGCGGTGGAAGCTCCACCGTTGTTGGGCAAATAAACATTTTTAATCAATCCAACAAATACTCACGAGTATAATTTACACGTATCGGGAATGCTAATGAAATTAATCACGAGTGTACCGTATTTCCATCGCGCTGCGATAATTGTGATTTGAAAGCAGTGTGCCTCAGATTTAAAAAAAATACTCCAATTTTTTATGACGTTGAAGTTTGCATCGTTGGAATGGAACGAAAATTAATTTTTTTCAACTGCCCTTTTTTGGTCGATCTGGGCTTCGAAACACGCTCAAAAGTTTCTCCGCATTGTTGATGGGAATTCACGACGTCAATTTGCTGTAAAAAAGAAAAGTTGCTTTTTCCACGATGAAAACTTGAACGTCGTGATTTTCTCTACATTCAACGTAAGTTTTTTCTTGTAAACTGTCATTTAAATAATTTATGTGTAAAAAAATGTATTAAACAAGCTTTTATTTAATGTACTAAAAAGTAGAAAATTGCGTATTTTTTACCAAGTCACCTATATGTGACTATAAATAAAAGCGCGCGGCGCTCAACTTATTGAGTGTTTAATAAATTTGATAAATTCAGCTTCTTTAACCGATTTTAACGGGAGATATACACCTAGAAGCCGGGAAAGAGGTCATTTTTGTGAATTTTTTCAAGGAAAACTATTTGAAATTTCGGTTTGGGGTTTTAATTATTTAAAAGTATATACATTCAAAAATATGTTTAATTTTCTTTATTTAAAAATATCAAAAATATACAAGGATATTGTATGATCCTTGGAGTGTCGTAGAAAAATCAGTACCCAAAATTTCTCGAAAACCAATGAACCGATTGCCTTGAGGTTGTCTGTGGTTATTCTATACACCATTATCTAATACTTGTCATAGGATTTTTTTTCCGTTACTTAGTTTTTGTTTGATAGGCAAAATAATAACTAAATTTTGGCCCAAAAATCACTACTTATGTTCAAACATCCGCCATTTTGTCATAAATCGATATTTTCAAAATCGGCTATGACAAGTATTAGATAATGGTGTATAGAATAACCACAAAAAACCTCAAGGCAATCGGTTTACTGGTTTTCGAGAAATTTTGGGTACCGATTTTTTTATTTTTAAATAAAGTAAATTAAAAATATTTTTGAATGTATATACTTTTAGATAATTAAAACCCCAATCCGAAATTTCAAATAGTTTTCCTTGAAAAAGTTCACAAAAATGACCTTTTTTCCGGCTGCTAGGTGTGTATCTGCTCTTAATGTAGTACAATGGTATTAGAGAATTGATTATCACACGCTTATTCTGAGATTTGGGATTTGTATGTAAGAAATATAAGGTTGTTTTACAGTGAATTAAATACAGTTCATACGTTAACGGATTTATGAAATTAAAGATTATGTCTACATTTTGAGGGCCCCAAGCTTTTATTTATAATCACATATAGGTGACTTGGTAAAAAATTATTTTCTCCTTTTTAGTACATTAAATGAAAGCTTGTTAAAAATTCTACATATAAATACTTTCTACTTTTTATTATAATTCATTTTTCTGAAGCTCTGAATTTTTTGCAAAGAGGGAGTAATGCTTCCAAACCAACGTTATTATTGGCTAATTGTCAGGGGAAATCCTGGACAACTGTGGTAGGTGACATCTATCATAGATGTCAATTCCTTTTAACCTATTCTACCTATTGGACTCTTTTAACGACTGTGCGATCCGAGAGCACTCAGAGCCAATTCATATGTTCTCGTGCACTTTCCATGTATTGTCACCTCTCATATTCATGTTTGCGAAATTTCAGAGTTGTAAGTAGTCAGGAAATCGGTGAAATATCAATTTTCCGTTTTGCATCTCACAGAGGCGTAATTTTTTTTCATTTCTTAAAGTTGAATAATGCATTATCACTTTTTATATGCATCTTCGTAAAATTTGAGAACTCTTAATAGTCGGAAAGTCGGTGAACTATCGATTTTCCGCTTGCATCTCAGACCAAGTAAAGTTAAATAAAAACTTTAAAAAAGTAATAATTTTTTCGAAGCTATTTTACAAGAAAAAAAGTAAAGTTATTCTGCACGAGATTACACAGCAATTTCTTGACTATTTTTCAAGTACTCCAATCATTTGCACAGACGAAATCCGCTTTCCATATTAGGATTAGGACGCTAGATTAGGATGCTATAAAACCATAATAGGTTTTCCGCTTTAGTTGATCTGCGAAAGAGAATTCTACAGTTTGATTTCTCTACCTGTATCTCGGCCTTATCGATTTAAAGGATTTCGCACAATGGAATATTTCGTGGCGAGCGAAAAAAAACGTATGAATGTGAGAATAAGGGAGAATAATGAGTGAGACGAAAAAGGTGCGATCCGGGTGGAGATAAAACGTGAAGAGGAGTTTAAAGAATGGAAAAAAGGTGAGGACGGAACAGAAAAGAGAAATAGAGAACGAGGCTCGTTTATAAAGCTCACGCACACATTTATACGCGCACATACATATCCTGAATGAAGAGAGACCAAGGGAAAGATTTCCAACTTATGTAAATGTCTCTTCGTCTTGCTGAAGCGTATATCACACTGTATGACAATACACGGTGTTGGGTTAACCGAGGATATCGTCAGGTGAAAACTTATCTATATATACACCAAGGGATGAATATAAAAAGTTCTCGCGGTCCGGTGACAGGCATAATACGAGGAAGGCTTCTCCGCAGGCTTTTCTATTACCAAAAGGACTTTCAACCGGATGCAAACTTTTAGCTTCGTTTTTTTGTCCCATCGCCTTTTCACATGCTTTTCGTATCCTTTTTTTTCGAAGGCTTGTTCTACACTTTTGTAAGCTCGCAATTTCCATTGTACATCGTCGCGCATTGAAAATATATTTTCTAGAGTATTTCGCAACATGAAAAAGGAAGAATATACGGATAGAATGAAGAGCTAAAAGAAGAAGAAAAAAAAACATTTGGTATCAGCTGCGATAGGAGACTAACGAGAACGGAGTTTCGAACTTTTCATTCCTACCTTTTGTACACGTTGCTGTACCCGAGCTGTACCCACCGTTTTGTAAGTTCACGCGCATGGGCCGTTCCGTGTCAAGTAAGCTGCACATGATTCCCCGGCAATGGGAGCTTTCACGGTGTTCAAGTATGCATCGTTGGAATGCGACGAATGTTTTTTTCTTCTTTTATTTTTATTATTTTCGAAAATATTTGTTTGCCAATTTTCGGTCTAGATTTGCAATAAGGATCCTACATTTTTTCTTTATTTTTGTAGCCAAAATCCGCCGAAAAAGGCTTTGGCAGTCTAAAAATATTATGTTCGCTGCATTCCAACGATGCAAACTTCAACCCCGTGAACTTTCAGGGGTCGAAAAAACTTGGTAACAAGGTGATGAAGGAAAAAAAAATGGAGAAGATGCGACGAAAAATTCGACGTACGATTCGGAAAAAATTGGGTGCGGAAGCAACGCACCCAATTTCGTCGCAATGCCTAGCAATTACCGACACGATATCTTTTGAAACTCTTTCTCAGATATTTCATTTCCAGCATGGCTAGAAGATGGCGTTGAAGTTTGCATCGTCAGAACGCAGCGAAAGTTCTTTTTAATTTTATTTCTATTTCTTCATATTCGTGACAATCTTTTTTGTAGATTAAGGTCGTGGATCTCTAATGTGGATAAGGAAAACGTTTGGGTTATTTTCGTTCCTTAAAATGGTAAAAAACCATGAGCAATAGAAAAAAATGACCCTCTATTGGATTCCAACGATGCAAACTTCAACATCATGACTTGAAGAGCTAAAAGCTTTTCTTCGATTAGCACTTAGCTCAACCAAAAGTGAATTGATAAATATTTTTCTCAAAATCATGAACATCAGGTAATCTTAGCTGCATCAGTTCCAGTTCGGCCGTTTTTTAATACAGTTTCGAAAACTTTTCGTGAATTTCCTCCCCAGCAGAATTGCGTGTCATTCAATCTTAAATCCAATAGCCAAACAGTTATAAGAATCCTCCCGAAAATATCAAAAGAATTTATACATTCCCTAAATGTTTTTTCCCATTTTTTCTCCTCTGTCCTTACGTTTTCAAAAACTCTGTAGCCTATTCTCGAGGGAAATTAAAGTTCTTTCGTTTACGGGGACTCTCGGATAATCCTGGGATTATGCATGAACGACTTATACACGAAACATCATATACACAACTGTACGTGATAATCGACGATTTTACGGGAGAGCGCAGAGAGGTGGAGAGTAAAACGCTGAATCGGAAATGGCTTATCTCACTGATGAGGCCGAGACTCCCGTCGAGAACGATCCGCCAGGAGAGAAAGAGGGCCAAATCGAGGGTGAATTCGTATCGCATGACCACGATGAAATCGACCACGGGGAAATTGTTGAAACGAGTTCGTTAAACGTGCGGATAGGGAAAAAGAGAGTCTGGGAGCAATGAGAAAGAGAGGGAGAGAATAGAAATAAGAACTCGAAGATGAAGAGCAAGTACACGAGGACGGAAAAATCTCGTACCTACAGAATTCTGTTTCCTGGTCTTGTCGAGCTCTCTCGCCAATTTCTCACAGAATTTCTGACTGCTCCCCACGCTTGCCTCGCGCACTAGCGCGACGATTTAAATTCCTAATAGGCGAATTTGCCAAACAGCGTGCGAGCAAGCACATAGAGCATTCCCCCCATCGAATGCTCTCACCCTCGCCTTTTTTACCCTTCCTTCGTTCCGCGCGATCGCATTTTGCAGGTATATATATACATATACAGGGTGTTGGGAAGATCGATGCAAAGCCTTAAGGGGGTGATAGACCACCTCGTTAGGAATATATCTAACCTTGGTTACCTTAGTCCAAAGTTTAAGCATTTCGAGTTATCATGGTAAGCATGATTTCTGGAAAATTTCCCAAAATTAGGTACCAACTCGTTCATAATGTTCAAAGCGACAATAATTGGTAACTAAAAACTTATTTGCGTCTTAGCTTAATGTTCATTCAATCGAAAAACACCAATATAATCATCTGTATCCACACAACTAACTAGATGCAAAGTGTTGTGTAGATAAAAACTTGTCAAAAAATAAAAATATCTCTTATGTTAATGCTATTGAAAAAGTAGCATTAACATTAACGAGTTAGTACTCAATTTTGGGAAATTTTTCCAAAAATCATACTTACCATGATAACTCGCGATCCTTAGACTTTGGACTAAGATAACCTAGGTTAGATATGTTCGTAACGAGGTGACCTATCATCCTCTTTCGGCTTTGCATCGACCTTCCTAACACCCTGTATATATGGGGGACCACTTAAAAAATGAACGGCCGATTACGGTCTGAGAGTGCAACGAGGACACTGCAAAAAGTCAAGAAATAGACGAGCAAAAGAAGCGAGGATTAATCAGCAGGAAATTTCTCATTACTCGTCGATTGGGAGAAATCGAGACTCCGAAGGTCTAATTCACTCGTCAACATATTTATTCCCTCCGACGTAATCACACGATCGATAATTTTTCGTCACAAAAGTTTACAGCGTAGCACAATAAATATTAATTAGCCATGTTTGTAGCTGCTGCACCCCCACCCCCTTCGTTAAAGAGCAATTAACCAAAGTTTACACTGCTCGCCTCGATGTATCGCGTGGAGGCTGCATCATGGATATTAACGAATGACGATGATGTTGCACTTTTGATCCTAATGATGTGTTGCCTACCTCGTCTGCTTTGCCATTCCGTATTTTCTGCTGATGAAACGGGATCTCGTTAATTTTCCAAAAATTTCATAATGGGAAGTTCATAAATTTCGCATGGCGACACGTTCTAGACGAAATTAAATGACGTGCAGTGCTTTGAATGAGGTCCTTGAAGCGTCCAATTTTTGTTATGCACTAGTATTCGTGATTGGGCTCTGTCGTTTAGCACCTCAAGTATTATGTTTGGCGAATTGCCCCTAAAGCCTCTTTAGCCTCGTTGCATTCTGAGTTTCAGCAATGAAAAACCTATTTTTCTACATTTTCACGAACGAGCTATGGAAATGATATTTCTCGAATTTAATAAAGTGGCAGTTGAAACTTAAAGAAACTGCCGGTTTTGCATAATTTGACTGGAAGAAACATGAAATAATATTTACTTCCTAAGTACATCGACAAGAAAAATAAATAAACAATTGTTTTCATGGAAGTTCACGTTTTCCCGACTTCCTTTATACTGAACGATTGAGTTTCGAGTATTATGCACTTTAAAATCGAATAATCGCAGTTGATGGGACGTTGAATGGAATAAAATTTGTTGAAGTATACCCTGTAATGAAGGAATGTCTATTTTTCAATCGTCAATGTGATTCGATCTCGGGAGAAGAACGAACAAAATTATACACGAAAATAATCATTTTGCACAAAGGCAATTTCATTGTAGCGGTTGTACAACAAAAAAGTGAAGAAATTCTGTCAACGTTTGATGCTTTTGTCGAAAATTCCGTTATGGTTATTGTTTTTTCGCCTTTAAGAAAAAACACGAAAAAATTCATCTGTAGATTTATTTCATATTGTTAACTCAAAGTTGAAAGATTAATCCTCTGTCGGGCGCGAAATAGACACAATTTTTCACACGACATGCGCCAAGCTGGTGCTCTCTTCTCGGCGTAAAAGAGAAAGAAAATGTGGGCGACAACACTTTAGTCGGGGAGGGGGGGCTAACACGACGGGGGTTGATGGCAAACACCGCATTCGACGTGGGCGAGAAACAATGAAAAAAACACAAGTGATAAAGAATCGTCGCGCGATTTGGCAGAGCAATGTGAGTTCCAACCCTCCTTTATTTCGGAACAACGGTGCAGTGCTTGTCAACTCGAGGAACCCGTGAAATATTTTTATCTGTATACGAATTCGCTATTTGCAGCTTACCATACGCGTGAAAAGACTCATATTTACTATTTTTTTTCCTACATTTTGGCATAGTTGAACCGTTTTTTAAAGGCCTTTTTTCAGCATGGCGTTTCTCGGATACGACAGAGTTGGCCCGGGCTACGAGCCATTTCACCCCTTCCCGTGTAAAAATTGGACTCGGCAAAAATTACTGCCCCTGATCTGTCTTGCCTTGATAATATCAGGCTCTGGTTCGCAATGTAACGGGTTTAAGGCTGGATCCCGATCCGCCGTTTCCTTTCTGGGGAACTGATCAAAAACGAGCCGCGAAACGAGCGGTAAATGACCAGGAAATTTGTAGGGAATACCGTAAAACGGGGCTACTTTGAACAGGTTTTGGAAGTTTTTTGTAGGTGACTTTTTTTTAACATCCTAAATTCCAACTTTTCATGTCTCGATAGAACAATGTGGCATTTGACTATTAAATGTATAGGCAAGTCAGGCCCCACCACCCCTCACAATTCGATATGTATATATTTCCGAAATGTATATATGTATATATTTCAAAGTGTCAAAGTGCGTCGCCATTTTCTATTCTTTTGACAAATAATTTTTTCATATACTTCAATATATACCTTATAAAACCCAAAAGTTCTTTTGACCATGTATTTAATTCCTTTCTTCAAAAGAAATTCGAAAGAAAACAGTTGAAAATGGGCTGTTACGGTGGTGTCCTCCCTTAAGGAAACATTTTACATAAAAATATCAAGTACATGGGGTACAATTATAGGCATTTAAGGAGTCTTATAGTTGTCATTTTAGCAACATTATAATAAACTTAAACAACAAATTGTTGTTCAAGTTTTTTTCCCGCGCCCGCCGCGGAAGATCACGCGATCTCACTGCGCACACATTTAAACGGTATTTTGGCGCTCTGTCAAAGTAGCCCCAATAACTATCAAGTTACCCAGAATGTCAAAGTTGCCCCATTTTACGGTAGATCGGGAAATAACCAGAAACAAACGAGGACAATAAAAATAGGGTTTCGGCGTTTTTGGAATCCTTAAGGGGGTCAAATCGGAAGCGTATTCAATATAGTATTTCGAGAACATATTGTTTGTTGGTTATCTACCTGTTAAGGTAGTATATACGTATGCACATACGCTTGCTTGCATTTCCTGATAGGCAAAGAGAGAGAAAAACGTTCACAGACAGAAAAGCCTCGTATTCCATACATAGAAGCTTTATTTTGCTTATTATAGGTGACAGATCATTATTTGATTCATCTGGAAGTCAGGATGGACTGATTGAACTCCATCGAATGAATCAGTCTCGTTGAGAGAATAAAACAATTTTGTAACGGTCAAGTCGTTCCATGTATTGTTATACTGTTATTTATGATAACATCTTTAGTTTCTTTTTCTCGAAATGCTGGCAAAACCATCGCCTAATTACTTTTGTTGATATATAAAGGACAAGAAAAATGAAATCAAATTAACGTCGGTATTGTACTATACATATGAATAATTTACCATGATGATATGATTACATTTATTGTAATTATATCCTCCTTTATATCGGCATATAATTTTCGTCAACCATTGTAATTGATTCTTTATAATGGCATTGCCAGGCGTCGATTGTCGTTGAAAAAAATAATATGATAATAAAACGGAACAAACAATTACAATAAATTTAATCATATTATTATATTTAATTATTAATAATATTTGATGACGCAAAAGGTATTATTAAATACTAAGTCGGAATTTAATATTCAAGAAATGCCAATGTTCTGTTCAGGAAAAGGTTTAGTGATATTCCTGGTCTATTTCATGAAAGGGTTAGGTAAATCGAACGAGCCAAGCCAGGCCTGGACCATACGTAAAGTCGGGAATGCCCGGTCACATTTCTGCACGGGTTGCGACCACATCTGAGTTCATTCGCCACATCGGATTCGTTACGGTATTCTTGCCACAGGCATTGGACAATTGCGGAAAACTGGTAGGCGGCTTCAAGTAGTAAAGAACTTTCGATCAATGGTACAGGCCGGAAAGCGACCCCTCGAGTTCCTGATATGTCCCGGCTTTGAAGTAAACTACGTGCTACTTATTCATCAAGACCCCGGTTATCATACTCGTAGTTGAATATTTTAGTTGATTATAAAGCTCGTTATAGACTCGTAGTTAATTATTGAGCTTCTGAATCGAAATACTCTGGCTACTAATACTTCTATGCTCAGTTTTAAGTTTGGGCTCAAGGTATTTGATTTATTCATGGCTGCTGGAGCTTCTTTATATGTACTAGATTTATTGATTGCTGCTGGAACTTTTTTACATGCGCTTGATTATTAGATTGCTGCTGGAGCTTTTTTATGCCCTGGGGATAAAAATTTTTTCCCCAGTCAATCAAAATGATTCACAACTCGTCCTATCTCAATATTCTGCAGATCGTAAAGCATAGAACAAAGTGATTCACACATGAAACCACACTGAATCATATCACATGTTTTTCGACACCAAAAAGATTATTCAACCATTTCGATAGTGAAACTCGATTTTGACCAGCTACCACACACGCTCTAGATCAAGCTCGACGTTGGCTCCGAACGTAAAGTGAAACATAGGAGAAATTTGAAATACATTTTAAGATTAAACACTGACTGATTACACGAATTCGAGGAATTAAAACGCGTGAGAAGAAGATTCTATATGTCTAAATTTTGATTACCAGCTAAAAAATGTCTATCTTGAACTAGGTATACATCCGATATAAATGAGCTCGGAAGAATGTGAGACACGTTAATAAGGTTTCGAAAATGCGATGATAAATTGCACGTTGATAGTGGTTTGAAATAAATGATTTCTTGGAGAATATATAAGCGCTGCTTCGAATATTGAACTGTCAATCTTTCTGTTCCCATTCTCATTCGCAATCCCTTACTGTTGTCTGTCTATCCATTCGCCTCGTCCCATTGAACTATTCAATGCAATGCTTCATCATTCTTCCAAATCCCATATGTGAGTGAGTGTGTGTGTGTGTGTGTGTGTGTGTGTGTGTGTGTGTGTGTGCGCGCGCGTGCGTGCGTGTGCGTGCGTGCGCGCGCGCGCGCGCGTGTGTGTGTGTGTGTGTGTGGGTGTGTGTGTGTGTGTGGGTGTGTGTGGGTGTGTGTGTGTGGGTGTGTGTGTGTGTGAATATATAGCAAAGGAATATATATTTTCTGATAGGGCGAATATTTCATCGACGTGAAATGTCGTGGGGCAAGAAGGGCAGTGAAAGATATTTCTTGGGAGCTTTAGTGGTGAATGTGCCTTCATTATTTATTTCCGAGGTCGCCGAAGAGCCCGTTTTTCTGTTCTTCTCTCTCTCTCTCTCTCTCTCTCTCTCTCTCTCTCTCTCTCTCTCTCTCTCTCTCTCTCTCTCTCTCTCTCTCTCTCTCTCTCTCTCTCTCTCTCTCTCTCTCTCTCTCTCTCTCTCTCTCTCTCTCTCTCTCTCTCTCTCTCTCTCTCTCTTCCCGTCGGTAAAATGGTGTCGAAGCACGAACAAGGAGAATCTTCGTGTCAAGGTGGTTATGCGAAGAACACACAATGCGGCATCGATAGCAGGGTGTATGTGGGCGCAAGAGACCGATCGAGAGATATCGAGAGGAGCCAGGAGAGCCGAAGCATCGATTCCGTCGAGGCAATTCTTTTCAAGAACAACGATGCGCACTGCATGGAGAAGACGCGTTTTAGTGTCCTGACGCGCCACGTCCTTCGGGAACAAGGATTCGAGACGACATATGGAGTCGTTGGTTGGAGAGGGGTCGGTCGGAGGACAGAGGGAATTGAGGATAAGAGGGAGGCACGGGAAAGGGACGAGATACGTTTCGTCGTATTCTCTCGAGCGACATTCGTTATTACCCTCGAGCTCTCTATCTCGCGGCGGGGAAACGCGCGGGTGAGCTCTTCGCGATTGCAAAAGGGTGCACGAGCGAGGAAATAGACCTGGGGACGAGAGTTTGGATTTCACGGGCAGAAGATCGCGAGAGGCCACGACTGTACGGGTCCTGAGCTCCTTACCGTATGTACGTATAAAATGGAAAATGACAGCCAACACGCGCGCAATAAGGCACATTCGAAACGAGAAGGCCAAGGGGCAGCATCGTATTATTCTTGCCTGACTTTCTTACAGGAATTCACCGAGACGTGTATCTCTAGCCCGTTGTACAGAGAGAAAAAGAGAGAAATCGCATCGCGAAACCTCGAGCGGGCGAATCGTATTCAGAAGCAAGCAGGAGTCTTTTGAAACGTATCTCGCTTCGGGGCTCGCAACTCGTTTCCCTCGCGTATATCCTCCGAGTACTTGCTTTGTATCATGTATATGCGGGGAAACGAGGGAGGTCTCCCGCTTGTAGTTTCTATTCTCATCGCTCCTCTGTTCTTCATACTCTATACATATGTCCGGACCCCCCACAACGGCGAGATGAACTCACAGGGCGTGAAGAATCTCCCGTTTTCTGGCTCAAGCTGAAGAGCCCTTGGTCTTTTTTCTTTTGGCGATGATAAATATACGGTAGCTGGCACTTTTAAAGACCCTACTATTAAAACTAGAGGCAAAGTCAGCGACCCCATTGACACTTGGATAATAAGCAACAACCGCTGATCAGTTTTCCTGCAATATTCGATTAGTCTGCGCTACTTCAGTCATCGCTTCATTTCGATACACTTTCATTGAATTCATAACTATTTATCGACAGTGCATCGCTCAATCGTTATCAAGTATCATTCAGCTTGAGAGGGTGTTGTTTTTTGTGCGCTATTAGGTAGCACACTCATCATACTTAGCCTACTAAGGGTCCTAAGAGATTTGTGGAAACAGATAGTAGTGAATTCCTCGTCGTCACCAAGCCACGGTTGTTTTTCTCTTACATTCGCACAAAAACGACATCAGAAAGTACCCTATATTTGAAAAGCTCGTGTAGAGCCGAGGGAGATAATCACTTAATCAGCTTACTCGTTTATCCAAGTGGAAAATATAAAACGGAAAGGCCAGAACGCCAATATACATTTGGTGTTGCTTCACCCGGAACTAACCGCCAACATACGCATATGGTGCAAACCTTCTACTCTTTTAATCCTCGTATGGAATCTACCCGGGTGAACACTTTGGGTTTTTTGTTTTTTTTGTGCTGTAGAAGTATCAATGGGTCCATTCACATTCCACTAGATCCATGTTTAACAAGGGACTCGAGTATTCTGTGTGTCACCATAGTTTGGCTTGCTCTCGGCTCATACATGCCTGCACTTTGGAATTGTATATTTCCCGTCCTAGTTCTACCCTTCCGGTTCTCCGGCTTTGCCCATTGATGGTTTCTCTCCCTCGTTCATATCCTGTTCTTATTAACCTCTTCCTCCTTCCCCGTCGTTTCGGTCCTACTCGCTCGTACGCCTTCATTTCTTGCTCTCTTCGATCCTCATCCGGTGCAAAGTCATTTTCCACGACGACGATTTTCCAAAGGATCATATCGGATCCGGGAGCTTCTGGTTCGCAAGTTGGAAGGTCGTTACTTGGGACAGTTAGGATTTACGGTTCACAAGACAAAAGATATGATTGCTTGGGTCGAGTCGGAGCAAGCGGCATGAATGTATGTGGCGCAAGGTTCATATAAAAACGACTGGCACGATGAGATGTGAAATGGTCTTTCGGTGTAGCCCCATAGCGTCCATCCTGCCGAATATTGCACTGACCCGTTCCAAGTCTTAGGAGGTTTTCTACGGATCTTGAAGAATCCAAGAAAAAGCCTCGTGGATAAAGAGCCGTTTTCATGGAAAGGTGACTCCGCTGGAAGGAACCTCGAGCTTTCCAGCATATTTTAGCCTTCAGGACCTTTCCTTTCGCCAAGTGCACACATGAGGGGGTTTCACGCTCGTGTGATAGAACGGCTGGCTGCGGTTGGAGAAAGATTGAAGAAGATTGCAGGAAGACTCTTTTTCTTTTCACCGAGACATTATCTTCGCTCTTCGTTCCCTTGCAAGGGGTGCTCTTTCTTACTCCCCCCTCTCTCTCTCTCGCTTTTCCTTCTGTCTTTCGCAGTCCTTTCACTTTATTCCGTAATCGGTCGTGGACAATCGTGCTACCATCAAAGAAAGTAAGAATGCTACCGTCGCTATTTCCCGGATTCTTTAACACTTTGTGAAATAAAGAAACGCGTGAGTAGCCAGAAAGAAAACGGCTGGAAGTAAACGATGAGACAAATCCGTGGTATTCACGTGAACCGTCCGTTCGCAGAGAGAAAAAGTAAGAGCGATGAGAGCATCTAAAGCGGAACATTGCAGAGCTATACGTAGCACGGAAAATCCGTGAGAGCCAGCCGGAATAGAGAGGCATAAGTACGGCAATTCTATCGGCATATAAACCCGTGTCATGCACGCTAGACATGTATTTACCAATCCTAGGAGTGGAATTCCGATACCACAGTGAGTGCCTATCTTGCTCAGCCATACCACTCGTATTCTATTTGTCGAGAAGCGGGACTACACCGAAAAGTGCCACATAGCAAAGATGCACATGCCGGCATTTAGGT
Source organism: Ophion costatus (assembly GCA_951751655.1). NCBI lineage: Eukaryota > Metazoa > Arthropoda > Insecta > Hymenoptera > Ichneumonidae > Ophion > Ophion costatus. Next base: position 32,062,734 of record OX632356.1, read on the forward strand.
GACGGTGGCATTCGTATGCGCGTATAAATAAGGATTTTCGACTGCACACGTAAGCTGAAATCGCCTAGCTACGGGCGTTCCAAAAATCTCCGTGACTGGTGAACACTCGGCTGGAATCGTAGGTAAGGCGACCGATAGTATCGGTTCCAAGCGACCATTGGCGATCAGCCATTTTAGCGAATGAGCCGGGTCAAACACTTTCGGGCAAGAGAAAGACACAGAGCCGCTGATAACACGTTGGGGCCTTTTCTTTACGAGGTCGAATCACTGCTCGGATTTCTAGATCGTACATGCTGTAGAATTCCTAAGGAAGATCGTACGCGAAGATTTAAGCGCCGGAAGAGGCGAGAGAGGGATCTTGAAAGCGGCGCCTCTATTCGACGCCGGACATTCTGTGCTTCCACATGCCCGCACACTTCCTGCCACGTTGCTTCCTCCGTTCTCTTAACGTAGTGCACATCTACGGCCATCAGCACAATCTTGGACAATTGCGGCACGAAAAATGGTAACGCGAATGGTACCGTTGCACAACTTCAGCTCTTCACAGGTCCAATGAAATCTCCAGACCGAGAGTGGAAAAAAAGGACGAGTCGTGCCCCAAAATGGAGGTTTAAGAGGGAGTCGTGAGATTTTACAATCGAGGAGTCAGTCGTTTTGGGATATCACGACGGATTATACGTTTTCGTCCATATATGGTTTAAGGTTGCGAAGACCGCAGTTATGCACTCCTAAATACAATATGCGCCCCTTCGACCTCCCAGCCATGCCTATGACTTCAGACATGGGATGGAAGAAGGTTCCGAAATCTCGACGATCGGTGTTACTCGTCAAGTCTGTCCGTTTATCTATACAGCCTTCTTACAACCTCCAGCGTTGAACCTCCGCGAAACTTCCCCACTTGCTTCAACAGATCCACGATAGACGGAGTGCGAGAGCGAAGGGCGAGAGTAAGAGTGTGTGTGTGTCTCTCAAACTCCTCGATAGCTTATACTACCCTCATCCACCCCCGCCTTCATCTCGTCGGCACATATATTCTCGTCGTCCCGTCGCGTTTTCTCTCGAATCTCTGGTCTTTGCGATTCTAAGGCAGCTGATCCTCCTCTAGGTATATAGAGAATCTGCAGCGCACCGCAGAGTACAAGACCCTCGTTTTACTTGAGGGGGAGAGTTTCGCCGGCCGTCTCTTTCGCATCAATTTTTCAAGTCGCGTCTCTTCGAGAGTATACCAATCCCCGTTTGTTCTATGTCCCCTCTCGCTCGATACTGCACTTTAAATCCTAACTGGATGTGCTGTATACTTACGGGAAAGGAAGGCAAGAAAGTGGCAGGGGAGCCAAAGAAGCATCAACATAAGATCGCGGTAACAGCGGATGTTGGGGAGATTGCTTTTTACCAAACGACTGTTCTTCAGTTTCGAATAGTCTCGTGCAATAAAAATTGCACTCTCCACTTGATCGAATTTTTATTTTCGCTTTCTCGGTCTTTGGAACACCTCTTGATGCCAGCTACTCGGAGCTCCGATCACCATAAGTAATACAGTCGAGCTTTTCGTAAGTATTTGATCGTTGTGCCGTTGCCTTTCTGAGTACTGCTTGATGCATAGTCCGATTTGTCATGCTTGAATGTCAAATTTTGTTGCGAAACTGCTTCTTTGCGAGTATGGCGTGCGTTACTGAGGATCTAGATCGAAGAGAGTATGTCTTAATATTAGGATCGATCAATATTCATTATGAATGCCTATTATCGCCTATAGGCATTCGCTGAAGTAATCAATACGATGTGTAGACTATGGAAATTACTTACGGGAAGAGGCCATGGAGTTTTTGGCTCTAAAACTTCGAGAAAATCATCTTTACATTTTACTAGCCGGGTAAAAACACTTCAGACTGCAAATGTACATTTCTTTCGACCTCGCGACTGATTTTCAACGCTGAGAATGAAGAGAAGAACTTTAAATTTGAGTGCCAACGGTTTATGGAATAGGGAAAAGAATCGTATATTCCGTATTCAGTGCGGTGTCTCTCGGGGTGTTACGATAATCATTGGACGTGCCTCAATCGGCGAGACTGGGAAGTGATGGGATAGTGAAACAGCGGGGTTGAGACTACGACGACCAAGATGAGCGACGAGAACTGGACCAGTCAGTGGCCTACGTGACTTTCGTCAGGCGACTTTTATTCTTTATCTAGAAGCTTGCCCTCTCTCTTTTTCTCTCCCTTCCTTGCTCACTCTCTTTGAATACTGCTGCTGTTTCTGTTTTTGTGGGGTCTTCCACACTTCATTTCTTCCGCTTTTTTTCTTCCAGCGTTTAATGGCTCGCTATTAATCTTGTTTTTGAATGTTCTAATCATCAGCAATCTTGCACAGTTATATTGTCCGAATTTGTATGGCGTACAAGTTGTCTTTGTTGGAATATAACAAAAATTCCGTTCAATTTGTTAAATTGCGTCTTATTTAAATCTGTAATGTTGTTCATCGATTAAGATCGTGGATCTTTTATCAGCATAAAAAAAATCTTCTGGTTGATTTTCGTATCCTGAATTGGCAGAAAAATGTGATCAATGGGGAAGAAAATAACTTTCGTTGCATTCCAACGATGCAAACTCCAAAATCATGAATGTTTTGTGAATATAGTGATTCTCTGATTACAAGTTATCAACTGGTTTATGCTGAGCCCTATCAGCTGTACCCAGTCTGCAGCTCAGCAATGCATACGCTTTGACGTTCTCTGTTGGATTGTACTACGATTGAATATTCGCCACGACCGTGCTTGGCTCTGGCACGTCCTAATGGTCGAGCTGCAGTGGCAATTCCTCTCGCTCGGTTAGTAGCTCTGGATTATTAACGCCTTCTCTTTCGCTTACACTCACTGCTACACTGACGGGAGATTACTCATGTATTTACACGTGCCGTCTCGGCTTATGATCCGGAAGCCTCCAGAGAACGAAAAGCAAGATATTACGAAAATGCTCTAGCAACTGTGGGGATACATTCCACGTTGGTTTCGTCGCTGACAATTGTAATTACGATTCAAAAAGCCTGTTTGGAAAGAGACATTCAGGTACAATCCCAGTAGATCTTTTGCTTATGACTCCAGACATAGCTCATGTCTAACAGAAAAGAAACTCAAGGACAAAACAAGCTTCTGATGGTCAACTTGCGCTGCGGCATCAGATCAATCAATTCGAACTCTCAAATGACTGATGAAACCTGACTCCAAACGAATAGTGCCGTCACTGTGATGATTCTGGAGCAGCTCAAGAACGCTTGTCTGACTATCTCAAAAGTAAAGGGTGTCTCGAAATAACCTGACATTTTCATTTATTAATAAAACGTATTGTTTGTTTGAAAAGTACGAATATTTTTATTTTAATATAAGATACAAACATGGAGGTTATGTGTGGAACACAATATCCGATAAATGGCATAACCGGGATGAACTTGGAAGACATATTTTTTTTCAATAGGATGACGCAACCTGCCACACTGCGGGCGAAGCAATGCAGTTATTGCAGACGAAATAAATTGGCCACCAAGATCGTGCTATTTGACGCCATTTGACTACTTTCTTTGGGGTTTTCGGAAATAAAAAGTGCATGCCAATGATCCATAGACCATTCCGGAGCTCAAGGAAGCAATTCGACGCATCATTAATGAAACTAGTCCTCAATTATGCCAAAATGTTATTAAAAACTTCGCCAAAAGCGTGAACGTTTGCGAAAAGGGAAATGCATTTATCGGACATTGTGTTTCACACATAACCTCCATGTTTGTACCTTATATTCAAATAAAAACAGTCATACTTTTCGAATAAACAATACGTTTTATTGCTAAATAAAAAATTCAAATCACTTTGAGACACCTTATAAATGCTGTTCATTCCACTTTGTGATCTACACGACCTTGCAATGCTGCCACTGAAATTGCACAAGCCAATGCTAATACTTTACTCGGGCATTTTGAGTTTATTACGGCGCACCTTACCACGCATTTTTCTCATATGACTTCGACTTCTGAGACATTAATTAAATCTCAGATCTTAGATGAATCAACAAACCATATTATTTGACTTGAATTCGTAATGATACATTGCCGGATATACGCATTGTTCTTTTAAAGTACAGTCTTGGTTGCATCAAATAATGATTCCTCAAGTGCACCAGAATATATTACACTTGAATTACGCAGTCTTGAGAATCTTTCCATATTATGTGCACACAAGGTGCACTATGGCATCAGGAGGATGAGAGGGATCTTCCAATGCTTTCATAGATGTGTAAGTGGGATGTAGGACAAGCTGCATATTTGATCAAGAAGAGTTGATGAACATTACTGACGTTCAAAGTTTGCTGAGGTAACGGACGTCCGACGGTTTGCTCAAATCCAATTTCGCTTCTGCATTCACCTAGCTTAGCGAGCTTTGTACCTTTGTTATCAGCTTATCTAGTACCTCTCAGCAATTTGTGAACTTGTATTTACTCGATAACTTGGACGCGTTATCGCCAGGTCAGCTGGTTTCCTTTGTCAGTAACCTTTTCCTCAGTAACTTCGGACAAAGTATCGCTTCTTAGGGAATCAAATACGTCTACATATCTACCTTCTGCACCGGATCGAATTTTAATCTTCGCTATTCGCTATGTTTTATAGGTACTGCCTTCAATCTTAACCTGCTCATTTTAATGGCAGCTTTGAAACGAAATGACACCCGTCCAGTCCGTAAAAATTGTTACCCGACTTTTTTCTCGCAGTCGGCTCACATTTCAGGGGGATAAGGAGAAACCTGACCTTTGACTTCCCACAGCACGGATTGGGTGTTTTTTTTCTTCCTGCATTATCAGTGCTCGGGAAGAAAAATACAAAATAAAAATAACCATTATGCCTCACGCTCGTAGCTGCTTTATCACTGTACGCTTTAGATTTTTCCGGCGCTATGGAAACGATTTTTTCTACGTCTGTTACGAAAAACCAACTCTCATTTAACACCATCTAGGGTCGTTGGAGATTGGAATTGTGCATGAACAGATAAAGAAAGTTCTTGACCAATTCGAGCGACGATAATTCCGTAATAGTGGTCCATAAGTTTGGGTTGTGACTACTTTCGAAAAAAAATAATTTGTTATGATCTTCTAGGATTTGGAATGGAGATATTATTAAAACAGATAGCAGGATACAACTTTCTGATTGTTAGGAGTCCATTCAATTCTGGAACTTATCGAAACTCCCGATCCTCGTTCCAACAACTTCTGATACTAATCAAATCGAAGTGGCTAACATTACTTTTCCGTTTTCCGGTAAACGAATTCGATATCGAGTTCATGCCAGACCTCCTTGTCTCGTCTCTTATGATTCTGCTCCTTCCACCTCCTCCTCATCCTTTCTCTGTCGCGCTTCCTTTCTCCCTCTCTCTCTAGTCTACGCTCCAGAGACAAAAATAATAGCCTGCATTGCCAAATTCGCGGGGTTATGCTTCGACAGACAACCCGGAAATTCTGAAAATCGGGTTTATTAAAAATATCTCCAAAATGGTTGCTCATGTGATAAAAATTGTCAAAAAATGGTTAGACACACTAGTCACATCAGATCTTGTAGGTTTAATATTTCTCGAATTGCAGTGCTGCAGTTTTTTCGAAAACTTTTGAAAAAGAACTTAACAACCGAAACGGATTTTCAAGGGTTACGCGTAAGCGCAGCTTTTTGAGGCCTTTTTTCAAGCTGCCATTATACCTAAACTATCAAAGATAGAATAATGCTTCCGTGGACGTTCTTGTACAAAATGTATTGCTTAAAAAGATTGGCCCCATGCATTTTTGCTCTATTTCTTACCGTTTTGACAGGGTTCGTGGTGAAAGCCCCTACTGTTTTGCCTAGCGATACTTATGCGGGCAGCGTGGTGGGGAGCTCTTCACTCCCCACGCCGATGTACGTCGCTCCTGATTGGTCAACGTCAATATCTCGGCAGGAGTTAATCCGATCGAAAAAAGTCTGAAGACTTTTCGACTCAGATCTTTGTGCCAAATCTACCTTATCATCATCGACCATCGAATCTGAGAGACCCCATATACAAGATTATTGTGCAATGGCGACAATTGACAAGGATAAGTTGCAAGGTCGATCTTTTCAATTTCGATTAAATACGGCGTGCTTGCAGAGTGGGTATAAATAGGCGACACGTATTTTTCATATCTGCGAAACCCGATTTTTAAGGGTTTATACGGACCCTCGAAAATTGGGGTGTTTTTCGTTTTTCGTCCATAACGTTTAAACGGTACGAGATATGAAAAAAAATTCAAATTGCAACAATGTTTATTTTTTCTTGTACTATACATTGGAGAAGAGAACGATAACGTTATGAACGAAAAACGAAAAACACCCCTATTTTCGAGAGTGCGTTTCACCCCTTAAAAATCGGGATTCGCAAAAGTAAAAAAATGCGTGTCGCCTATATTTATCCATTCTACAAGCATGCCAAATTTCATCGAAGTCGGAGAGATCGACCTCGCAATCTTTCCTTGTGAGTGTGACGAACTGTGCTACACGCGAGAGTAAGGTATTGCTCGATAAAGTAATCCAATTTTAACACCCTCCCGAAAGCCCGCGCGCTTCACGCTTGCTCCGTACTTCCCAGCCTCGCTTTCCCTCTTTCCACCCACGTACTGCCAACTTGAGAACGGCTTTCGGTTCATTACCAGCACTTTTGACATTTTTGAATGTAGCTGAAATGAAGCAATAGAACGTTTCGAGTCTGCTAGTCTCGGGCTCGCTTCTCGATGAAAGAATGAAAGAAAATATGCATCAGAACTTGGAGGCAGGTGCCCAACTTTACTGTCGAGTCGACTCTACTGCCTAAGGCGTTAACAAAATATTTGTTATACGTATATATCTGTTTATATATTAAAATCGACATATGAGTGTCGAGGGGCAATCACTTTCCTCTACTTATTATCTCGAGGAGTCACGCATACTCCTAGGACAATAAGAATGTGCGATTTTTCATCGCAAGACTTTAAGAAATCTCGTTTCTTTTGTTGGTTTGGAAAAAGGGAATAAAGGGATTCCATTCGAGTTTATCACACAATATTTCACCGAAGAAAGAATAAGAAAGATTATTTGTGATCCACTCAATGGTTTACAATTCATGTTTGGGAGCAAGCATTTAAGAATAATAATAATAATAATAATAATAATAATAATAATAATAATAATAATAATAATAATAATAATAATAATAATAATAATAATAATAATAATAATAATAACAATAAAATGTCTGCTGTAATAATCAAAAACTACTGTACCTAAAGAATAATAAATAAGTACCGTATGTTTAAATAATGATAAAAACTACTGGACCAAAAATCACCTCCTTGTACAGAAGATCCGGACTTCAGGCGCAATAAAGTTGATAAAAAACGCGATAGGACTGTGCCTTATCGAAGAAAATATAAAATACTCCCGCCGAAAAATTCTTTTCTACGGAAGATCTGGATTACGGTGCAACCAGAATTTGTATGAAAGAGATGCGCCTGATCTCTCGCGAATGGTCGATTGCACAAGTTCCCCGACCATTTTACGAGAGGTGACCCGCGCAGGAAACCAAATATCACCGAGTTTTTCCAATCGAATATTGTGGGAAATTGAATCGAAGGGTTTGCTTCAGTAAAAAAACACTTGATTTTGGTTTTGGTGAAAAAAATGTTACTTCTCATCATATTTCGTCATTGGTCATGGGACGTTATAGAATGACCGAGAACACAAAGATCTACAAGCATTCGAACGATAAGCGAAAAAGATTGTTCGCTTTACGCTATAAAAGATATTTATAGCGTAAGCTTAAAATTTCAAATATTTTTGAATATCCATAGTGTAAAAATTAAAAAAATTGACCGAGTTATGATGATTTTTGTACAGGGCCAAATCGATCACTGCGCTACGATTTGAAATTCGGACCAAGCATAGATTATAAAGATTTACCTAAGGTGTGACCGGAACATTTTTTACCAGTTGTTTTTTTTGTCCAACGTCGAACTTTTTTTCTACGGCTTACCAATTTAGTATTTGTCAACATTTCAAAAAACGATCCAATCATACGAAAGTTGAAGTATTATACCAAAAGTAATTTTTTTTTATTTTTCACTTCAGGTCACTGAATAATAATAACTTCGTTGCTTATCAATATTAAAAGGTAAAAAAAACATTTGAACTTGGCAAGATTATGCATTACTTGTGTGTAAAATGCCGACCTCGTCATTCCAATACACTCGTCAGAAAATAAAATAGAAAATCGACCTGTGCTTTAGGCCCCAGTCCTCAAGGGAGAATCCACCACTCGTATCTCCTTACCTTGCTTTCGTTTTTTTTTCAAATCGAGAACGTAACGTAGTGATTTGAACGAGAGAAAAGAAGATAGAGAGGAGGCACTGAGGGACCCTCGGTCTACGCGTCCATACTGCATGTACTCGACTTTATCGCTCCTCCAGCTTCACATAAAATAAACATACACCCTCTCCATCTCTCTCTCTCGTTATTATTGTATATATAAGCACACGTATGGGCATGCCACTTTATATTTCATACATGCATAGCAGCTGAGCTCGTTAAAATAACAGCAGGTAGTGGGGGGGGGGGGGGGGGAGAACAAAATGCAGCGTTTCCTGGATTTAAGGATGACTATTCGTAAGCCTGCACTCCCCTTCAACTCCTAGGATATTATATTATGCTCCGGGAAATCTCGACGCATATCCATAAAGGCCGAGGCTATAAAAAATTCCAGTTGAGAACAGAGATACGCCGAAATACCCCCAAGCCAGAGAATATCCTTTCCAGGATATGTGTGCCAGATTTCGAGGTGATCTGATACCAACATGATGGCGTTTAAATTGAGCTATGCGCAAAACGCATTGCCAAAAAATAGATTTGTTGTACTTTACGTGAAAATCTTATGGGAAAATCGTCGACTATCCGTTATGTATAAAGAAAATTAATTAATATACGAGGCCCCGAAACAAAAGGCTTTGTCTACTATTGAAAGAAAATTTCAACCCTTTCTGATTTTTTTGCAATCGTTTAGCGTAAAATTACGCAAGGCCCATTGGCGTCCGCCTATAAATCAACCACAGTAATGCCTCATAACATTACCTATGGTGTATAAAGCAGCAATTTTTTTTACATCATCTGAAAATTTACTATATTTTGCTTGATTCCCTTTTTGTAACTTTTCTGGAGGTTGTATCTGGTAACCAGTTGGTCCAACGACTTATAAGCTTCTTGAAGACAAGATTGAGCCTTGCTGCAACGGAGTATTTAAATACTCGTAAGTGCACAGATAGTCAACGAAATCATTGCACATCTAGACATTTTTATCCACTTATGTGTTAAAACTATTTGTTCATCACTTTTTCGTAATATTATTAATGTTCAAAATCAATGCATACAACAACTGCGACGTTCCTGAATATTTAAGCTTTGCTAAGCCATTATTTTTTATTTTTAATGGCTTTATTCATATTTTTAAGCTTTGCTAATAAACCATTATTGATTAAATAAAAACAATTTCGAATTAAACCATTACTAATTAAATTGAAACCATATTTAAATAAAACGTTTAAAAAACAGGCGAAAATATTTTGCTAGTATATTTCGCGTATCATCGTGTCCGATAATGGTTGCTCGTAACAATAATAGAGAGACGATCCGTTTCATTTGGAAATCGCCGCATGTAAACGCGGAACATCTGCGCATGGAGTGTCTATATCCATAGTACACACCTATCGTGTACTTCGAGAATGTAACGCCCCGAAGGGCACGGGCAGAGCAGGGAAGGTGGACAGTGCACATGACGAAATTATGAAGGGCAATAGAAGCTCAGGTGGATCGGGATGCCATCAGCCTAGCTCGGTGTGCCGCGGGCCGCGCGGTTGTTTGTACTGCCCAGAGCGTCTGAATTATATGAGCGATCTCCATCTCCTCTGCTCACAGTCGCCTCGTATATTGCTCGGACGATATGTCGCTATTCTAACTACTCGCTAACAATGTATGCTCTATTATGCATACACACACCCACACCCACACACACATGTATATATATATATCGAATAGTAATAAATACATATATGCACGGTATGATCCATTAACAAATGCTCTCTATGAAAATATGGTCAGCGTCCCACGACTGGCGCAAATATTATTCTAATCGCCTCATATACAAGGTGTCTAAACTTTAAGGACAGTGGCTTTCACAATAGGCCGTAGGGATCGAATAAAAATTCTCGTTGACAACGTATTAGCATGTTTATTTTGAGGTTTCAAGAATTGGAACATTCTCGGGACATCGGGAATTTGATTGAATCCCGACATTTTCTGATGTCTTTTTTTGCTGATGTTTTTTTCGCGTTACGAGATTAGACGAATGACACACACGAGGGGGAAATGTTGTGAATTTTTAGCGTGACGAATTTTGTGAAACGAGACGAGACGCATGTATGTGTGTGTAAAAAACGGAGAGCTCTCGTGAAATAGATGGTGAAAATAAGAATACGCATGTATATGTATAGAAATACGTATGATAAACATTTTAAAATAACTACTAATTATTTTCATTATCCCTCTTGCGTGCTGCAAGGACTGTAAATTGAAAAAAAATGAAATTCATCGTTTCTGTGTTGAAAGACAATGGGTTAAAAAAAATGAAATATTGTCCGAATGGGAAATTCCTTAAAATGGATTATCAAACCTGAACGTGAACAACGTATTGTTGACAGAACTTGAGCGATTTTTTGGCGAATGTATGAATAAGGACTATTATTTTTATCTTAGAGTTGGAATGGCATTTTGACGAAAAATTTAAATTCGAAAGAAGCGAAGGTAAGTATTCAAAGAAACCCGAACGAACCCCCATGTTCACGCGATGCACTTTTTTTTTGAAGGAGCCTCAAAATTGACTCTTCAAGCTGCAACAGTTGTATCGGACACCCTGTATTCATTTCTATGTATGAATAATTTTCGAGAATGCGATCGGTCGTGCGAATCGAGTACTGTTGGTACAGGAAGGTGCATCGATGTCGACCCTCCAATGAAAAATAACCCAGACACGAGGGAAGTTTATTTACACGTATGTACGTAGCGTCGCAGTCGAACTACTCAACATCGAGGCTGTGTTAAGTAAATACCGAGTGCATAAACTTCGAGTCGTCATAGCGAATACGTATGGACAAATTGTGGCGTTTACGCGTCAATAAACTTTCACCATGGTTTAGTTTAGATATTTGCACACGGGACGAGAGGCAGGATGTTTCAGAATGGCCTTAAAGGCCTGGAATTGCAATCACTTCCGAGAGAGGAGTGGCAAGGTTTGGTCAGAGGATTTCTGATCAATGAGTTTTCTCTTGCGAATTTATTTTTTCTTCTTCTCATGGATTCGTACTTTTCGTAGGGTGAAGAATAAATATTGACGGCAGGCAGTGACAGTGTTCCATCAATAATTTCTTCGTCAATCGATCTTTTATTAATTATTCATCCAACCGATTATATATTTTTTTACTGGAGACGTTTTCACCTTGAACTGTAATTTTATGTTGTTGGAGTGCGCATCGTTGGAATGCAACGATTATTTTTATTTTACTTTTTTCTTAATTTTTATTGTTTTCAAGGTTTTCACCTTGAACTGTAATTTTATGTTGTTGGAGTGCGCATCGTTGGAATGCAACGATTATTTTTATTTTACTTTTTTCTTAATTTTTATTGTCAAGTAAAATCATTTTCGATGGATTTAGGTCTCGAATGAGAATCTCAAAAAAGATTTTTCGTCTCTCTGTTCTGCCGAAGAAAATTGGTAATAAGAAGAATTTTTTTTTTCGTTGCGTTCCAATGATGCGCACTCCAACATATAATGTTGAACTTCCGCGATCAATCTTATACTAACGCTAAACTAATACGAGAAAAAAAACACACTCAAAGTTCGTTAAAGTCAACTCCAGCATACGAGAAATACCGTGGAGAAAGAATATCTCAAAATTGACTATAGCTTTGTCGTATTTTCGTTTAGATAACACTTTTTATGGGGAGTAAGGACTGTAATTTGGCAGGCTGCCTGCTGCCTCGACCCGCGCATTCGGAACTCTCCGCAACCGTCTATAAATTAGCTATATAGTAAAGCTTTCGTAAAATGATCTACGGCAAATGGTAATGCAGTCGTAAAACCGATTTTTTCACCCCTATGGTTGATACTTTTATAAATGTTACTAGCGACGAATACGCCAGCAGAGTTTGGAGTGCGCGGCCGATTATTAGCTGAAAAGTAATCAGCTGAAAATGAAACGGGTACCGAAAAGTTTGCACTTTGATCAGAAAATTAGTAAATTGAAATCAAACCGGAAATTAACTGCAAATCCAGCGGTAGCGAAGTTTCGAACTCGAACATGGAAAGCGTAGCAATTGGAGTGCCGTGTACCTGTCCCCCTTGCATCATCTCGTGTTGCATAACGAAGCAGCGAGAGATTGGGAGGCCGAAGCAGATGGGCCATGGATTTAGCGAAAGTGCGAGGACGAGCGGATTGGCCGAAGAGAGAGAGAAAGAGAGAGAAAGAGAGAGAGAGAGAGAGAGAGAGAGAGAGAGAGAGAGAGAGAGAGAGAGAGAACAGGATTGCGGGAAGGGTTGGTTGGCTATCTCGTTAGCGGATAGGTCCTCGAGAAAACGGGCGAGTGAATGTACCCGCGATGGTCGAACGGATGTTGCTTTTCGCGGGGGTTCGCGATGGCTGGTGAGTTCCAACACGAGAGTGAGGGATGTTACGGGACGCGAGTTCCACGTTGCAAGATTTACGACGCGCTACGGATTTCGGAACGTCCGAGAGGGTGAAGTGTGGAACGAGGGGTGGCTACGAAATGGGAAGGTTTGGAGATGGAAGAGGAAGAGCTTCTCGTTTTCGCTTGTGTATACGATGGTCAAGTTCCGCGTTAGCTATATCGTACATGTATCTGTATAAAGCGTTCCATCAGTACCTGTAGCCATCAGGAAAGGGTGGAAATGGTGGGAAGGTTGGATAGCGAAGATGCGCGGGTATCCTCCTATCCTCTGCTGAAGATTCTATCTTTCCGGAAAGCCCAGGAGTGCCGTCATTTTTTGCCTCCAATAATGCCTCTCGTTCTTTACTTAAATTTGTTTTTTTTGCGTTTTTTTTCTCATCTTATTACCCTTCATCTTTTCGTATATCAGCATGAAACTCCGACCTTTTAATCCTCGCAACGGATAAATTTAATTCCGCTGCGTATACACCCACGCGTGGATCAGACGCGGGAAGTCAGAGGGGCGTAACTTGGGGGTCTTAGTGCCTGACGAAAGATCGCTTGGGTGCCGTTTTTGCCGGCGACGTCGGTCGATGTATGATACACCAAACGATATCTGGAGAAAAGAACGAACGTGACGATGATTGATGAGTCAACGAGACGAGAATAGCACATCGGATCATCGCACGAACTGCGGGCACGAAACGGAAGGAACTTTTTTCGATCTCAATTTTACCGAATAGACCAGACTGGGGAAAATGCCGATGCTTTTTTTACGTGCGAGAGATATTCGCGAACGTGCGCTTCACTCATTTTTATCATGGACTTTTTGTTGGGGTTTTTTCACTATGTTTTTTTATTGGCATCACGTGTTCGTGATTGATGAATAATGATATTTGTCCGGTTCGTCAGTTATAAAGATCAAATGGTCCATCACGTTTATGACACCAAAAAATTATGTTTGCAGTGCGATAGAGGGAGATTCACTGTTAAGGGGTCTGCTAAGCGTGGTATTTCGAAGAAGCTTTTTTTATTGCAAAGTTTCATCATCTAGGGTCTTAACTCTAATTTGTAATTTTGTAAGAATCCCGAAAATTGACCGAGTCACGGCCATTTTGGTGAACGGTCAGATCACCCACTGCGCTACCCTGAACCGCCCCGCTGCGATTTACCCTTTTTCCATTTTTTTCGAAAATGTGTGTTTATAAAACCGTAAGTCGTACTTCAAAATCTATTCGCCCGATTCTCTTCAAATTCGGATATATATAACATTTTCTCTTGTACTATCGGGCGATTTTTTATACATTTTTATCCATTTGTTAACAACAAATTACTGGAGTTGTTTTTTCGTCAAAAATCGAACTTTTTTTTCTGCAGCTCGTCATTTTGGTAATTTTCAATATTCGACGAAGCTATCGGGTCATTCGACGGTTTTATTATTATACGAACAGTACATTTTTGTTGTATCATTTCGGAACACCCTATTTGCCAGAACCGCGTTTATCGATTGGCCATGCAGAATCAGCGGCACTTTGCGTAAATAATAATAACGACGTCATTTATTAATGTCTATAAATTAAAAGAAAAACCCACACAATCTTGGCAAGATCATGTGTTGGTTGTGTGTGAAATCCTAACTTCTTCATCGCAACACTCTCATCAGAAAGAATATTCAAAATCGGGCCGTAATTTTAGGCAAGCTTATGCAGACCCGTTGAGACAAAATGACAGCCGACGAGAAATTTCAACGCCGGCATCTTTTTTGTAGAGCTAGGAGCTACTCCATTTCAATTTGCAATTGCAACCATACGATTATTCTCTAGCCTGTTTCGAATATAGCTTAATATGGTAAGTTAGACGGTATTTTTTCAGCACCCGAAGATCTACAAGGTGCCACTCCTTCCTCCAGCAACGTCAACCATGATAACTTTTCATGGATTTCTCTACCTATGGAATCGTGTGTCTTTCGGCGTAATAAGAAATTACTCATTATTCAGTGACCGTGGGGATTACTACGGAAATGAATATCATTCATTAACGATTCATCATCACGTAAATAACGATAAAATGGAAAAATGAATTGTTTGAAAATTGTCAGCCAGAAAAAGTGCTTTGCTCCACTGGAAGTATACGCGTCGTATATCAATTGCTAAATGATTCTTGTCCTTCTTCGAATTGCGTATGTCAGTCTTTATGTTAAGGCGTTAGGCCACAGTAACGGGTATAAAATCATGTGCGAATTTAACAATTTTTTATCGTATGAAAAAGTGATCCACTCATCAAATTAATTACACATCTATTCAGTATGAATGTCAAGCGGTAAGAAAATATATATATTGTTGTTTTGATGAACAAAATGGCCAACTACTCGAAACAGCTATTTTCCAATTGCCGTGACAAATAACTTCAACAATTTTTACTCGATTTACTTCAAATTTAAAATTATGTTCCTAATTGCATTTCGCAGAGAAGTACGTAAGGAATTTCTCATTAATCGAAAACTTTTCATTTTATGAGTAGTTTATGAGCAGTTAGAACGAAATTTTTCACTGAAAATTCGTTTCTTAAGTTCAAATACCTACAACTTTTGAATAAAAGAATATTTTTCAAATTCTGTAAGTACTTCTCTAGGTATTCTAATGTAGGTTGACGAGAAGTTTTGTTTTTTGTTCTAGGTAAAAAATTGTGGAAGCTCCATGTCACACCGCGGAGCGCCTGAAAAAAGATAAAAGAAAATATTAATAGTCAGCCATTTTGTACATCGAAAAAAAAATCTACCAGCTTGATATTCATACTAAACAGGTGTGTAATTAATTTTATGAGTGAATTACTTTTTCATACGAAAGGACAATTGGTAAATTCGTACATGATTTTATACCCGTTACTGTGGCCTAAGGCCTTAATTCACTTAACATTATTAACAAAGTCTTATTTATTATGTAACTTGTTCGTATTACCTGTAAAATATGGGACAAATTTCTCAACAATTTTCGCTACGATAAACGACATTGCTCCAACAGAGTTGTAAATTTAACAGCCTTGCTACCTCTCGCCAGAGATTGAAATAGGGATCGACTCGTAACTCCTCTCTCTCTCTCTCTCTCTCTCTCTCTTTCGTTTGCAAGAGCAAGAGTTATGCGATAGCAGGAAAATCCCCTCGTATATTATGCACGGATCAAGTCGTCTAACCCTTCGAATCCAAAGAGGTCTCGCTCATGCAATTACTGTATATTGGATGCAGCACTTGCGCCTTTTGACCGCAACCACGTGATCGTCTGCTTGTGCACGAGTCATGGTAAACCTAAGAGGAGGGGGGGGGGGTAAAGAGGAAGAGACGGCGAGGGAGCTCCACTGGCAAAGTTCCTCGTTCCTGTAAAGCAGCGTATGCCTCAATTTCACTGCGATCATCGCGGTAATTGAACCATAAATCAACATGTTCCTGCATCAATGTTACAATCTCTGCCAATTATAAATCGCTCCGTTTAAAACAGCCATTGTCGCTTGGTTCGTAACGCCGACCTACTTATATTTTCGGGTTTTATTTTACTTGACAGAAGAATTTCTTTTTTTTTTGCCTACCAAGAACCATTTGAAACCAAATTATTTTGGTTTCAAATCGTTCTTGGCGAAAAAATCTATATATATATATGTATATAACGTAAGCGCACCGGAAAGATATAGGAAAAGCGACAGGCCATGATCGAAAAAATGTTTGTGGTCCAGGAACGGTCAGTGTATTTTTTCATTAGTTTTTTTTTTCGCGCAACGGACAGGAGACGAGAAGCAAAGGCGCAGTGTGGGCGGAATTGAAATTCTCAAACAAGAAAGCCAGAGAATCCCCTGGTCAAAGTATCGAAGTCTGGAGGATTACCCGAAAATACGTAGAATGTGGAAGAGTGAGTTGACAGAGGGTTTTGGACAGAAAGGAAACTAGGAAGGCATAGGGTTGAAGAGAGAGAGAAAGAGAGAGGAAGAAGGAAACGTGAGGAGAGACAGTGAATGCAAAAGAATGAGGGAAAACACGAAGTTGAAGAGAAAGAAAGAGACGATGCATTTGGTACGTCTCTGGAACCCTCAAATTTTCCGCCCGGACGCATCGTAATGTCGAAGGGTTTCATTCTTCGGTTCGAGATCCAACGTGGCGTACGTCAGCGTTACACCCAAGTAGGGGCTAGAACAGTAGACTTGTGATCGCAAAAAGACACGGTGGAGCGAAAAAGGGAGCGAGCGAGCGAGAGACAGAAAAAGGGAGATGAAGGTGAAAAGGGGAGATATGGAGAGAGAAGCCGAGAGAGACAGGATGGCGTGTTCCCATAAGGGTTCTAATCCTCCGATCTGCCGTTAGAGTATGGAAAAAGGTACCTCGAATACACGAGGAAAAAAGGAGCAAGAACTTTGCCGCATGAACTGTGGTATGTCCAGAGCAAGTCATGATACTTGGCTGCCAAAAATCGAAAACACTCTACCACCCTATCAGCTCGTCGGTAGAATAAAAGTTCGGTATCTCGCAAAAAGAGTATTTATTTGCAAGCCTGCAAGCTACCGAAGGTTGAATTTTCAAATTTGGTAAATCATGCCTGTATTGTCGAAGAATTGCATAGGGCAAAGCTACCTAAATCGTCGTCCCTGAGGGCTGTTGTCATTTCCAGCATCTTCAACTGCAAATGAAAGCAAGTCGTTGATGTGAACGATTGGTTGATGTAGTGATTTTTCTAGCTTAACACGAACTCGAAACGACCGAATTGTTGATGCACGCATATTGTATATGCATGTAAAATATTCAAAAGGTACGATTTAGGTATATTGCACAATTCCTTGATCGTATCGGGCATGTCCTAAATTGTACTCATAACAATACGAAGGTGGCAGAGGATTTGGGATGCTGCGTGTCGCATAGGTCATCAACGACCTACTCGCTGACTCCGGAACAAAGATCGTGAACCCAAAATTAAATTAAGTCTACATAGAATAGTCATACAATTATTTTTAAACCGTACCAGTATAATTGCAGAACAACCCTATTGGTATATCCTGTACAGAGCATTCCTGCTTTACAACTGGCGAACGCGTCCATTTTTATCTCGTTTCACAGATGGATTTTCTAATAGCTTTATGCAGTTCTAAAGTACATCCACAAAATTAGGTCTACCTAAAATGTGCGTGCGATTAGCTTTGAATCACGCTGGTACAATCAAGAACAACCCCACCGGTACGAATCCTGTGTAATCCTGCAAAGTAAACTTTTGTATACCGACCACTCAAGTATTGGGACGTTGAATAAATTTCCGCTTTTCTTCCGCGAAATTTAAAGCTTTATATATATTTAAAAAAATCCTTTCTCATGCCTTCGGGTGCTTCGAAACTGTTGTGTGAGCAGCTCCTAATGATTCTGCAAGTTCAGTTAGCGTCTGACATGAGCCTTCATGAAGGAATGCTTCCAATTCAACACATCGATATCATTGTTTTTGAAGCGTCTACACCAATCTCTGCTTGTCGTTTTCGACAGAGTACGGTCGCCATAAGACTCACCCAGAACTCTGTGTGCTCCAGCAGCATATATTTTTTGATAAAGTAGTGCAGTAGAATTCTCCGCAAGTAGTCTTTTGTGGCACGAAATTTGACATGTTTAAAACTACGAAAGAAAAAGCTGTTTACACTTCGGCGAAATGACATACACTGAATTTCATGCTTGCTTATAGTACTTTTCTATAATTGAGTTACCAGCAAGACGCACGCAGTTATGGTAAAGCCGTCTGTTGGACAACAGCGAGAACTTATTCAACGTCCTAATATACAATTGTGTAAAATCGAATATAACGGGCTCCTACTAGTGTGACCAAAAGGACAGTGAATAATGATAAAAATTGACTTTCTAATTATCTTACGAAGCATCAGCACCAAATTTTAGTGATCCTAGGCAAGTCGATCCTACTCCCTAGTTGTTCTTGTTGCAGACTTATTTTCGATTTACTTTCGACAGACTACCTCGCGATATTCAAGAACACCTTTTACAAATCTCTTATTCGATCGTTAAAAAGGAGAGGGTCGCCCAAAGCTCGTAAGAGGGAAGCGGAGTGAAGGACATGCGGACCAGCTTTTACTGATCCGCGTTTTAATTACGAGCGAATTTTCTTTCCCGGAGCAAAATGAGGACGCAATTACGATTCATCAGAATTCAGATAGGGTTCGATAAATATGTTTAATACGAAATTCGATAAATATGAAAGGTCTTTTTTCATCGTAACGAATATCAGAGTAACGAATACATACCCCACACATATAGCTCGACAGGATTTCGAATATTCGCACACGGGATAGCCGCCGATAAATAAATGAGTACGTGCAAATCTATTCGGACAAGCGAAAGGCGTGTTAAAAAAAGCACATCACAAAAAGCGTGGAACAAAAAGCACTTTGCTGTGGCGTACGTATAATATTTCAGTTACGGCAGATAAAAAAGTACTCTATATATCTTCGTGAAGTGAGATTTTATTGGCGTGTTCCTGCACATTAAGCATGCAAAACCGAGCTCTAATACACACGGTGTCTTCATCGTGTGTATTAGAGCATCTGCAGGGTTTATAGCCAAGTGGCTACATGCCCGTTGCAATAGACGCGCCTGTTACCCCCGCGTGGTTAAGATCATGGAACATAGTAGTGGAGTACATAAGACGAGACGAGCCTTATGGAGGAAAGAAAGTAAGTAACGAGTAGAAAGTAAGAAAGGCATTTGGGATGAGGAATTACTATGAGACAGAGAGATTTTTAATTTTCCGAGACCGTGTCACCTCTATGTTTGTCTTTCTCATCCTCTCGTTGTATTTTTGTCTTCTCCCTTTCTCGCCTCTCCCCTTGCCGTTCTCTTGCCCTCTCGGTCTTCATCACTAGGAAAATTGTAGTCCGCTTTAACTCGTATAATGGAGCGTATGATCCAACGGAAGATGGCCATAATCGCTTTAACGAGTTCGAATGAGCGAACGGTTTTATGGAAAGGTTTGTGAGGTGCACGAGCATAAAAATTGCAGGGAAGGTATACAGCAAGGTATATAGCGAGGGAGCGAGAGAGCGGGGGAGGAGAGAGAGAGAGAGAGAGAGAGAGAGAGAGAGAGAGAGAACATCAATGGTAGAGTGGACACGTGAATTTCCGTCCGCTCGTATGTTCTCTTCATCTATTAGCATGATGGTTTTTTTTACTCTTGTGCTTTTCCTGTCTCCCATCTCCGTGTATATTGATGCATATGAGAATGTTTCATTTTCGTTGTACCTGCGAGACTGTCACCGAAACGGAATTCCTAACTTTGTCAATTTACCGGGTCCAATTATGTGTTCTTTCACCATACTGACGTAGGTAAAATATTTTTTCGCTGTCTCTCTACCGCATGAATCTTTTCCGGAAAGGCAATAGCGAGAGTGAGATAATTCAGACTGGGATAAGCAGCAAGCGTGGCAAATGATGTTTCCAGACGTTTCCCATTACGACCGCGCTGGTTTCTCGTGCGATGCAATTTCTCTTCCTCATTTCTCGGTTAATGAAAACATATCCATCGTCATAGTCGCACACGTCGCTAGAAATACATATGTTTCGATGCAATTTCATGCGATGAGCCGAGTGCAAGAGGACTCGCTTCAGCCATTGGTGGAGTATTTAGGCATAGCGGAACGTCTGCATACGGAGACGTACGGATGCTTATTGGAAGTTTCGAATCGTTTGAACGGATTCTTCGCTGCAGCATCGGCAATCCTGCAGAATGTGACGCTACGTAACAGAACGTACCGTGACTACCGAGAGGGAAATAAAAGTCGATCTGAATGGATGCTGTATTATGGTAACATCCACCGGATGCCAAACGAAGCGATTGTATCTACTTTATTGCGGAACAAGCTTTGCATACTATTTGAATCTTCTTCGATACTGACGGAGACTATGGAACGACGAAGAAATAATTACAACGCGGTGTATTCAGATGGCGAAAGTTTTGGAAGTGAATTGAAAAGTGCTCGGCAAGGAAAACACTTGGTACAATTTCAAGTTAAATTTCATCCACTTCATCAATTTCGATTTTACATTGGCCGTGACGCTGGTATACTACTCTTATGCATTGCAGGTACTTCACCATTATTATTGTGCGCGTTAAATATATACTCGCAGTAACGTCGCAAGCATCATACTTGCGCATACAAATAGAGTTTTAAACTCGTACCGCGAGGACCCGATTATGCTTTTTGTTCATTGCCGAGATTGTACACGTGTTTCTGATACGACTGAATGAAGGAAATTAATTTGATTGCGGGTTTTCATTATTTTTGGTTGTTTTTTGTTCTTTGCCGAGATTGAACACGTGCTTTTAACAGGATTGAATGCAAGCAATTAATTTGATTACGTATTTGAATTCTCAATCGTAAAATATATTTTTTTTCTGCCTCCCCGACGCAATTTCTTGCCCTCCTTTTGTAAAGCTTCGTGGAATTGTTGTAGGCAGAGCGGAAAGGAGGAAGGGAGCCATTGCACGAAAATCTCGAATACTTGCGCGCATATCTGCCTACAATTGCTTGCGGACATACGAGGGTCATTTAATAAGTCCGTGCAAAATTGTGAACTACCTAATTTTTTGGGATGAACCTTTTTTATTTTTTAACATTTCTTTTAGACTTATACACTACATCCAACGCTGCTGTAGCTGGTCGATACCTTCCGTATAATAGTATTTGTCTGAGTTTCCAAAATAACCATTGGTTTCTGCAATCACCTCCTCGTTTGAATGAAATCTTTTTCCCGCCAGCCATTTCTTCATATTGGGGAACAAATAAGAGTGCGAGGGAGCCAAATCTGGAGAATGGATGTGCAACGAGTTGGAACCCTATTTCCATTAATTTTGCGGTCACAACTGCTGAGGCGTGAGCTGGTGCGTTGTCGTGATGGAAAAGGACGTTTTTTGGGCCAATCGTGGACGTTTTTCTTGCAGCCCGGTTTTCAAACGGTCCAATAACGATGAATAATATGTGCCTGTAATAGTTTTACCCCTTTCCAGATAGTCGACGAGGATTATTCCTCGACTTCCTCGGTTCAACCGAATGCCAAACACATAGAAATACACCGATCTGGCTGAAACTTGGTACGTTTTCTTCCGAGAGATGCTACTAACTGAAAATAACCTCGATACGCACCAGTAGTGCCATCTCTCTGACTTTGCACGGACTTTTCAAACGACCCTCGTAATTTCGGGCATTTTTTTTATGCTACCGATCAATCCCGAGTCGTCAGTCCTTCGACGCGTTCGAACATTCTGCACCCTCGTCTGGAAGAATCAGACACGTATATACAGGTGGATAGAAGGAGCAGCAGGGATGAAATCGCACCCTCCAGTCCACGAGACACCCCTGTTAGGTCATGAGGCAGAGGGTGCGTGCGCGAGGATCTACGTATACGTATATGCAAACATACGTAGACGTCAATTAAGGAAATGGCACAACAAAGCTGAATACGAGGACGGAAAGGGTGCGATAAAATTCGCCGAGAGGAATACGAGGGGCGACGGAGAAAAAGAGACGAGGGCGTGGGGTCAAAGGTAGGGTGCGAGGCAACTGAGAGAAACGTGAAGAAAAAAACGATGGAGATGAAGTCTCGTTTACGAGAGTAAGGGCTATACCTCTACGGTAGACTTGCTTAAATCGTATCCCTTAAGCACAGTTAGTTGCAACGCTTTTATTGCATATGAAATTAATTAGTGATATCTCATAGTAATATTGATTACTGCAGTTGCTTTTCTTAGCAAACTCAAAAAGAACGAAGTGTTGAGGCGTGCACATTGTATGCACATTTTTTTTAAATCCAAAATATGTGGCTTAGGAATATTGTTACTTAATTGTACCAGGTTTGTTCTAAGGTGACAAGGATTTATCATGATGCAGAATCGTCACATACGTCTTTAATGGTCTGCTTTACTAACTTCGGAATAAAGTTCGTGGACCCAAAGTAAAATTGAGTCTACTTCAAATTGACATAGGGTAAAGCCAACAAAGAGTACGCACTTTATAAACTTTTATTTCTAGAAAAATCAATTTTGTTCATACACTTTGTACTTGTTATTTAAACTTTGGTCATTTAGGAACGTTAAGCTTTGGTCATTTAGGAACGTTATTTCAAATATAAATCTTAAATAACAATTTCGAAAAATATTTCAACAGGCTTCAAGTTAGAACTCGTCCCGTGCGCACTCTTAAGGTGCTGTGTTGCAAAGAGTACGCAGTGAGAACCTTTCATAGGAGATAAAAGTGCGCATGAGAGCGGAGTAGTGGTGACAATTTTTTTACTGAATAGGGGAAGGTGGGGTACAGTGTGTCACTTTTTTCTAACGAATGTTATGGTATTAAAGTTTGCATCGTTGGATTGCAACGAAAATATATTTTCTTCTTGTCGCCGAGGTTTTTTTTTTGCTCATTCAGACAGACTATGAACACGCCTGAAACCTTCGAGGACTCTTATTAAAACATCAATGACGAAAGCTGATAAAGAAGATTTTGGATAATAATAAAAATAGAAAAATGAAGAAAATCAAGAACAATGTTCGTTGGATTCCAACGATGCAAACTTCAGCACCATCGAATTTTTACTCTGAGCAAAGTAGGCTGATTAGAAAAAACGGTTCATAACCGATTCTATAGACCTTTGGGCGTATATTGAAGCTCCCATATTTTTTTCAAAAAACTTTAAAGTACCAAAATAATAGGGTCGCAAAAAATTTGCGGCTTGGCTTATTGTACCCCATGGACAGGGTACAATGGTATCATATAGGTGGGTACAGTGTGTCAACTACGGCGAAACGTAGGGCACAATGAGGCAGTTGAAACTCTTATATGTTTGTAACACAGATAACAGATTTTTACACATAACAGTACGAACCCAAACAAAATTAGTATGTCAGCATCAGTATAAAATCAGAAAATCACAGGAACGTCTTATTTTTACAAATCGCACGTCGTTGATAGCGGCCCGTGACACATTGCGCTTCTTTTGAGCGTCCTCACTTCTTTGTTTTCTCATTGGGATTCGGAGCAAGGTGCCCCACATCTCCCACATCTCGGTAATACATTGTACCCCACTAGTTAAATATTTGATCATCGATGGAAACAACTATTGATTAAACTACGAATGGAAAAAAACAAATCACTGACAAGGAACATCACTTTGATGTCCTCCGATTTCGTTGAAACTTTTTTATGTGGAAGGGTATCAAAAAGTAAGAGACACGTATTTTTTTATCGGCAGAAAAACAGTTTTAAAGGGTGAAACGCACCCTCGAAAATAGGGGTGTTTTTCGTTTTTCGTCGATAACGTTATCGTTCTTATCTCCAATGTATAGTATACGAAAAAATAAACATTGTTGCAATTTGAAATTTTTTTATATCTCGTACCTTTAAAGCGTTATCGACGAAGAACGAAAAACATCCCCATTTATGAGCGCGCGATCCACCCCTTCAAACCGTTTTCCGCCGATAAAAAAAAATACGTGTTCTTAGTTTTTGATACTCTTTCACATAAAAAAGTTTCAACAAAATCGGAGGCGGACACTAAAGTGATGTTCCTTGTGAGCTCATCATAAATAATGAAACTATCGATTAAGACCGGAAACCCGAGCCGCTACATAAAGTTACGTTGTATTTTACGTTTTCCCAGCGAGCAAACTATTTTTTTTCCCAAGCCTCGTATTAATTTTTAATTTTCAATAATTCTTTGTCAGCTTCTATAGTATAAAAGTATTTACTTTTATTTAGTTTATTTTCCTTTTTCCTACCTTTTTGTCATCTTTAGTTTTTCAACGTTTTACCCAGCAGCGGCACCTTTTGTAACCCTCGCTACCTGACGAGCTTGACTCGCAATACTGCACAAATGAAGGAGCATGATAGCATGACACGCGGGGGATGCAGGACTCCCGCAAGCTTTCATATTTTACCACTTCTGTACAATGGGGTCACGTGTATTTTCCCACGGAATTCATTCATTCGGGCGAGACGATCGAGCTCAGGAATGTGAGAAAGAAAGTTAGAGACGTTGCAAAATACTTATCGGGCATATATACTTATATATAAATATATATTGAGGGTGGAAAGATGAAAAGAACTCATCGTGAACTTAGGTTAGCGCACAAGTAAATAGAATATATAAAGCAAATACAATATATATATATATGTATATATATGTGTGTATATATATATATATATATATATATATCAATGTAGAGTGTAAAGCCCGCATAAAGCGGTACAAGGGTGGTTTTTGAGCGAGCAAAGAAGATTGGAGTACAAATGGGCAAGAGAGGAAGAGTACAGAGAATAAAGGGTAGGAGGGAAAGGTGCTGGCAAAGTGCGAGATAAAGGGATCGAGATAAAGGGCCGCACGGATGACCACGCGTGGACCACGACCACGTTCTAGCGCGCGCAGTTCGGTCTTTGCAGGCACGAACCGAGAGAAAAGCCACACGGAATTCCCGTAGACGTACAAATTGCGAGAATTATGGAAATTTCGACGTACCCGGCGATTACCTCGTGCACCACCAGCTTAGTGCCACACTCTTCAGTGGGTCTCCAGTTGTGGGTGTATGTGTGTGTATGTGTGTGAATGCTGCATATGAGTCGCAAGCTCGTGCCGAATATATAGATTTCCATGAGCGCGTCCCATGTTGAATTCATAGAGTTCCCGGGTTACCGGAGGTAAATGAGGAAATCACTTAAGAGCGACACATCGAATAACTTTTGTACGAAACGGCCGATTCGCGCGGGCTCGAAGAAAAAACTACGTCTTCGTTCAACATAGACTAAACTTAATTTCGTAGAGTACGTGTAATGCGAGGTATTGTCAATCCGTTGGCAGAAATGGAAAATAGATTCCGCGGGTTTTACTTCACGCACAACTTGTGCGAATTTATTAAGGTGATGTTAAATAGATACGGCTGCGGGAGCGATGGCAATAGCGGCGCTGACAGAGAGAGATCAACAGAGCTAACAAATTGAAAGGGAAATGGCGGAGTCATTTGTTCGATTGCAATATCGATTTGATGTCATGAGGAGTAGCTGGTAAGGAAATAATTGATTATAAAGTGACTGATAAGGAAATTACTGATTATGCAGTAACTGGTAAGGAAATTACTGACTTCGTAATCAGTAAGTTATCGGTTATGACGTAACTAATAAGGAAATTGCTGACTTCGTAATCAGTAAGTTACTGGTTATGAAGTGACTGATAAGAAAATGGCTGATTATGAAGGAACTGATAAGGAAATTACTGAGTATGAAGTAACTGATAAGGAAATGACTGATTATGAAGTAACTGATGAGGAAATTACTGATTATGAACTAAGGAAATTACTGATTATGAAGTAACTGAAAGGGAAATGACTGATTATAAAGTAACTGATAAGGAAATTACTGATTATGAATTAACTGATAAGAAAATTGCTGATTATGAAGTAACTGGTAAGAAAATAACTGATTATGAAGTAACTGATAAGAAAATGACTGATTATGAAGAATTTCTGACTTCCTAATCAGTAAGTTACTGATTATGCAGTAACTAATAAGGGAATTTCTGACTTTGTAATCAGTAAGTTACTGGTAATGGAGTAACTGATTAGGAAATTACATATAATGACGTAACTGATGAGAAAATGACTGATTATGAAGTAACATAAACGAGAGTTACTGATATAAAGTCACTGATACGGTAATTACGTAGAGAAAGAAAGTGATAAGGACGTTACTGGTTATAAAGTAACTGTTAAGGAAATGACTGATTATGACGTAGGTGTTGAGGAAATTTCTAACTTCGTAATCAGTATGTTACTGGTTACGAAATAACCCCATGAAAAAATGTACAACTGGTCCGACATTGGCCCAGTAGTGCGCCAACTCTCCTGTATGGTTGGCCGTTCTCTGGCATGAATGTCGGTCCAATAATGGACCGTTGTCGGAATGATATCCTCGGGCCAAGGCTGGCTACCGATATCGTACCGACGTTGGACTCAACACCGGCCCGACAGTAGTGCCAAGGTTGGCCCAAGTTACAGCCAATATCGTACCAGCGTTGGTGCTGACACTCGTGCCAAGGTCGGCCCAAGACTATGCCATCGTTGGCATTAAGAGCGGCCCGACGCCTGTGCCAACATTGGCCCAAGTTCAAGCCAATATCGTACCAACTTTGGTCCAGTCCATAACCAACAGTGGTGCGATAATGCCCCGAGTATCGACCGATACAACTCAGGGCATTATCGGTCACTCGTGTTACAATTTTTTAGTTGTTCATTTTCATCATTTTTATCGTCCCCGTGTTCAATAATTTCTTCCACATACTCGATAGTGTTCTCATATTTCGCTTTTTTAATATTATTTTCGAGGATTTTTTTCTCTGTCAAATATGACTCTTGATTCATGACACATTTTTCGTGCTTCAATAACAGTTTATTCCAACAAAATTTTTTTCGCACTTTTTTCAGTTTATCATATCTCTTTTGTTTATTCATATTGAGAATACGGTAGGAGCATAAGGGAAAAAATTACTGTTGCACGAAAAAGCGACGATGGACGCTACTCTTAGTTTGCGGTCTGCATCGATACGACACTGAATGGCGACTAGCGAGCAATTCATAAGACACGTAACGGGGAGTGATGCCGGCTCGTGATTGGTTCAACATATTCACGCAAACAGTCGGTTCTTCGTCGTTAGTCGATACTGTCCCGACATTGGCATATTGCGGTATGCCGAGATTACGTATGAACGTAGGACAGTTTGGCCCGACATTGGTATAGTACCGGTTGCCGGGATTAGAAATTAACGCAGGACAATTAACGACAGACAGTATTGGCCCACGGTCGGCTTCTCCGTCTACGCCAACAGTCGGCCCTAGGTCGTTAACCGGTACTGTCCGCACATCGGCCTGATGTCGGATGCCGGGCTCCGAAAAGAGGGTCGACTGAAAAATGGCAGAACCGTTGTTTCAATGTTGGGCCAACATTGGTTGCCAACAATCGGTTAGCCAGTACTGGGCCGGACATCGGCCGTATTGTTCGTGTCGGCAATTTTTTCATGGGACTGATCAGAAAAGGACTGATTGTGAAGTAACTGGTAATGAAATTACTGATCATGAAGCAATTCGTAAGGAAACTCCTGATTACGAAGTGACTAAAGAGAGAATGACTGAACGAAAAGTGACTGATAAAAAAATTACTGAGTACGGAACAAATGATAAAGGAATTACCGATTATGGAGTAATATAAGAACTAAGTGGAGAAATAGAACGGTAAATCAACAATTTCTAGTACCGGATGTGTTCTTGATAACTGCGTAGCCACGAAGAGTATGCAACATTTTGGTATATTATTATGTAACCACTGAATATAAGCGTTGAAAAGTTGAGCAGAATTTAATATGAACCTCAGCAAAACTCGACTATCGTCTCTCGTTCTCTGAGCCTCTGTACATCATATGTCGTCACGTCTCTTTCCCATTCATTTTGCATCGACTTTACATACCAACGTGTTATACGTTGTACAAGTCGGAGACTCGTTCTTGTTCCGATACTCAAGCTCCGTATACGTATGAATTTCTTCTTTCTTTCGTCCCCGGAGAGCGTGATTTTCTTTTTTTTCTGCAGTGATTTTTCCATCTGCGCGAGAATATATTCGCGGCACGCTTTTTAGGGGATGCAAGAGAGAGAAAAAAAATATTTACCGTGTATGTATTCGTGCCTACAAGAGAGGGGGATGGAAATGGTTTTACTATTATTATGAAAAGCCCCGGTACGACTCTCGTCGTGCATGTAATGCTCACGTTTCATATTTCTCTTGAGAAGAGTGGAAGGGAGAGATGGCCAATTTTCACGAGGAATGAAAAACGGAAAAGCCTCTCGAGATCCTGTTTTTTTTTATCTCTTCGTCTGTTTTTCTCTTTCCCTTTTTCGACATTTATTTTTCGAGAGATGGGCTTTGCCGGAAACTATTTTCTTCTCGCTCTTTGCCGACGTCCCTTCACGCATTCCTCTTTATCTCTTTCTCTCTCTCTCTGTCCCTCTATGCCTCACTAGAGCTTCCGGCTATGTCTGGTTTCCGCTGTAACACACAAGTAAAGAGGTAAACAATCCTCCGGCGTATGTGAAATAGTTTTTCGTGTCCCCTAATGCTTGTAAGTTCTTTTTTTCTGTCTCCTATTCTCGCCCTCGCTAAAACGTATATTTACGTTGCGAAAAACAGAGGCCCGTGCTCCATTTAGATCAAAAAGTGACAAGCAAAAGGGCGTATCATCGAGGACCATCGTGGCGTTGGTCGCCGAGTTTTTGGTCGCCGCCAGTCGATACGTATGCCCATCCAAGTAGAGCGCTAACGATCACACTTGCGAACTATGAATATTCAGCGAACACGACGGAAGTGAGGCAGCCGAAAAGAAAATCGGAGAGAGAAAAAAGAATACCCAATCTGTTTTTATTCACACGCTGCTTACGGAAAAATCCTTGCACCCCGGAAAGGCACTCTTTTCCGCTTCGTTCGAGAATTCGGCACACACGCGCATTGGATCGTGAGAATTATTTTCCGATTTGCCGAAGATTTTTTGCGCTCGTAGGCCACCGAGAGAATGACGAAAGGGCCGAGGGCAGGTGGTGGAGAAACAATTATTACGAAATTAACGAATCAGTTTACGATGCGCGCTCGAGACCCTGCTGCACAGGTGGATATTTATACACATAATGCTCAGTCATCGTTTGGTGATCAGCCGGAATTAGGTTGGGAAATATTTGCAATATTTATCTCAAACTCGTTTAATATCCGACTAGTTGCGAATCAAAAACATTTTCAATTACGAAAAAACTATTCGATTCTTGTCATGGAAGTAAGTACTGAAATAAAGACCGTCTCAACAAAACTCGATTCATTTTAAGTATCGATCAATCGAGATCAAACATCTACGAGATTTTCATGTTTTATAATTGAAAAATAAAAAAATATAACACTGTCTTACTAGAATTCAAAACATAACAATCGTTTTTTTTTCTCTGACGGTAAGGTGGTAATTAATCATATGTGGTAGTTTCTAATAATATTAATCGTATATTATGTAAATCGGGTGAAGTTGCAATACCTTATACGTGCTGCAACAACGTCCTTACGTTGTCGTTATGGGAGTTAGACGTTAGTATAATTTATGAATGATCTTGCATGACAAGAGAGATATACACATATAGAGATGTATCTCCAGAGTTTATCAAAAATTGAAAATCCAACCCTGCACTATTTACCTAGTATTTTTCATCAAGGTAAACTTTGAATCATGGAAATCCAATGCATTTTTTTTTATTGTTCGTTCTTTTTGTATATTTCATTTATGAAAAAACTCTAAACCATTTTTCCGTAGGCTTATTTAGAGATCTAAAATCGGAATATTCAAAAAACGTTTGGTGTATATAATAAGAATGAGGAAATAGAAATGAACGAAGAATTTTCGTTGCGTTCCAACGATGCAAACTGCAATACCGTCATTTTTCCTAATTTGTGATATTTATCTTGAAAATGGGCGAGAGGAGTTCGGCGGTGTTAAAGTTTGCATCAGTGGAATGCAACGAAAATTCTTTTTCAATCTTTCATTTTCATTAGTAGCGGAAATATTTGCTCGCCAATTTATGTTGTAGATTTTCAGTAAGAATCCTGAGAAAAAAAGTTTAAGTGATTTTGTAGCCGAAATTGGCCAAAAAACGTCATTGGCAGTCTGAAAAATTCATTTTCGTCGCGATCCAACGACGCAAACTTCAATACCATAGATTTCGATGTAATTCATTGAATCTACCGTTTACAGGTAAACGATACGGTATTGAAATTTGCATCGTTGGAATGCAACGAAAATTCTTATTTGTTCATGCATTTTCATTATCGAAAATATTTTCTTGCCAATGTATGTTGTAGATGTTCAATAAACATCCTGAACAACGTTTGAGTGTCCTTGTATCCCAAATCCGCCAAAAAAATATCTTGGAAATCTAAATAAATCAGTATTCATTGCGTTCCAACGATGCAACCCTTAAAAGCAATGCACGAAAGTTATCCCGACCTGATCGTTTAGAAAGGTCATTTAGAGGGTGAAGTAACCAGCTTAATGCTATCAAACTAAAAATCTATCAATAATACAAATGCAGTTTTTCTCCAGTAGAAGTAAACTTG
This sequence comes from Ophion costatus, assembly GCA_951751655.1. Taxonomy (NCBI): domain Eukaryota; kingdom Metazoa; phylum Arthropoda; class Insecta; order Hymenoptera; family Ichneumonidae; genus Ophion; species Ophion costatus. The sequence continues at coordinate 32,093,709 of OX632356.1, forward strand.
CCTAAATTGTACCTGTGCCTACATCATCCCGTGATCGTATTTCGTATGGATGAAACTACTAGTCAACTATCCTAACTCTGTGTTCGCCTAATTCGACGTACGTTCGCTCCGAGGATTCTTTTTGTGAGGAGTCCCCATTGCCCAAGGATGAAGACCAAGCACAGACGGAAAAACCGGGTTCGTCCTCTTAATGGAAGACAGGGAATGGTCGCAGCTGCGGCCGCAAGTGTGACAAATGGATATGCCAGGGCACACAGGCCGAGGAAGAGGTAGATGAAACGTGTAGCATCAAACCGTACGACTAAAGCTCGCATGGTTGGAATGCAGCGAAAATGATTCCTTTTTAATTTCTCGAATTTCCTTTGGCAGATCTGAGCTACGACAATCTGGAAAACATTTTTTAAGATCTTTATTTAGCGTTGTGCAAGCGGAATCTGCAAAATTTGATTTTGCATAACGATGAAAATAAGAAATGGAAAAGAATCTTCGTTGCTTTCCAACGATGCAAACATCAACCCCATCAACACGTTAAGGTGGTACGATCATTACTACGAGACCAACTTTCGGATTTGAAATTTTTATATGATTTTGACGAATACTTTAGGCGCCTATTGCCAAAATTTGAGCTATTTTGACCGTTTAGTTTTTTCGCAATAAAACTGCAAAGTCGAGCACTTTGAGTTACCGAAGCATGTCGTCTTATGGAGACGGTCAACCGGAAGTGTGGTGATCGTGGTTTTTCTGCTCACGTATTCAACTAAACCCGTTGGAAAATTGAAGTTCGATACATGAGATATAATAGATATTGTAAAAAATAATAAAATCAATCTTCACCGTGTAGTTAAAGCACTACGTTACAAGAAAGTTTCAATTCCCAGTTGAAAATGGTCAGAACGCCGAAATAGCACCCACAGACTTAGCAACGTCGCGGGTAACAGCTGATGCGTTTGGCGAACATAAACCAGCTTATTGTTTTCAAATTAATTTGAATAAAAGCCGCCATAAAATATGCAAACAACAATTTATTGAGCTTTATCATTTATCACGTATCAATAATATGTATAATTATATTCTACCTATCGTGTTAATTCCGCTGAGGTAATTATTTTAGTTAATTCCGCTGAGGTAAACCGATTTTAATAGGTTTCCGGCTGATTCTTTTTGTCTTTTTAGTTCGCTTTTATGGTGGATATGTTAATATTATTATTACGAAGATTACTACCGAGTTATTGACAATCTAATTTTTCAGTTTTTGTTTGTTCACGCGCAATAAATTCATCATTTACCACAACGTTTGGCACACTACAATCGATAATACGATTAATCAACATAAGTAAACAATCAAAGCAGCTGTGGGTAAAATAAATTTGGACTCTTTTTTGACCCCCTGAAAGTGATCGTACCTCCTTAAGTTTGACGCTATCGAACCCATTCGCGTTGTGTCTTGCTTTAGATTGAAGTGGTTGATCAGTCACGGATGCTGCTCTTGAACGGATGGATGTATCGACGTTGTAAGTATCGGACAGTTGTATAGTAGCCATCAATCAGAGGAAACACAATCGCGCCCAATCTTACGAAACAAAAACGAAGACCGCGGATCCGTTGTATCTTGAATATTCGTGGATAGTAACTGATGAAATTGATATTAAACAATGGCGTGATTACTCGAAGACTTCATCCGAGAATCCCATAACGTTTAGGCGACCACCGCTAATAGAAGGAACGGTATGGGTGGTGAACGGGTACATGTACCCGCAGCTGGCATCGATGATGCCAGCCGGTTACGGGGCTGCAACGATAATATCGATATCTTCGACGATAATCGACAATACGTGTATTCGCGCAAGGGTCATTCCGTAAATACAATCTCGACCAAAAAGCAGTGGGTTTCCATAACTTACCATAAGCACACGCTTAACGCCGAATGGCACGCTATCAGCCGGCAAAGCAGCCCACCAAATGGTTCTGCAACTTTCCTCAAAGCCTTGATCGAATGATCTGGAATACCCACAATCGACGTCTTATTGCCATAGCATGGCACTACTCCCTGACATTGGTGATTCCGAATAAAATGACCGATTCACTTACCATAGAAAACTTCGTTCGGAACAGGTTGGGATATGATATGTTCCGTTTGAGCTGACAGAAAATCGACAAAAGTAGCCCCCAGCCATACAAGCAACACACATTTTTGATGGGCTGGCGCCGTTGGAATGCAACGAAGATTCTTTCTAATTTCTCATTTCCGTTACTATCCAAAATCATATTTTTGCAGATTCAGGTTGTAGATCGTTGTATATGGATCCTAAAAAGTGTTCGCCTCATTTTCGTGGCTTAATCTGTCAGAGGAAATATGGAAAATGAAACAAATAATTATTTATAGTGCACTCGATCAGTGCAAACTTCAACGTCATCATTTTGAGACTCGATCCATTGCACCCGGCGAAGGGGTAACCGAGAAGAGTTGCAAACGGTATCGTGTAGATAATTGCCGACAATTGTGACTAAAAGCGACGGAGTGCTGCAGCAACGTTGACGTCGAAATTTTCCAGCCTAAGTCATGTTGTCTGGAGGGATTTTTTTCGCATGAAAAGTGATACGATATTGTAACAATTAAGTATACATTAGTGGATAAAAGTTCGGGATCTTCGCTGGTTTATGGGCATGACTGTACGACCGTGCCACACACGAAACATTTACGTGCTTGCGCAGCTGAAGAGACATCGCCAAATAGCCTGTCCAGCAGCCAGTACATGTATGATATATAGACTCGATGATTTCGATATCGATACCCGTCCGATGCACGCATCTTTGGGGTGTTAGCATCCCTACGCGAACATCCATACCTTACAGATTGCGGGATCGTATGGCCAGTGGCTCCTACTCTGATTCCAATCGAATGGAATTTAGTTAACGACATTTTGATTTTTCGTATCAAACCTTTCATAGTTCATTCTGCAGGTACATGTTTTTATACACCATTTTCATTTTTTTTAAATCGTCACGAATCCAAAACGTTCCATTGTCACATCAATTTTTGAATTTTAAATTCAACAATTGTAAATGCGTCAACGTTTAAATGCAACAATATTTTTTCTTCATTTCTTTACTTCTCTATTTGTATCATTATCCAGTCTTTTTTTCCGCAAATTGAATATTAAAAAACAATAAAGTTTCGGTGCATTCCAACGATGCGAAATTTAACTTCATTTTTTTCACCTTCAAAAGACTTCCGAATACGCTGTATATTTGTAACTCGAGGGCGACAATTAAATATTGAAATTCATTCGAACCACCGCATCGTCATAAGTATTTTTCAATCGTATTTTGTTAAATAATTGTCCGCTAGCAAAATGAGAAATTTCATGGTAACAAATTCACAATTACGGCTGTCGAGTACCTGTCAATCGATCGCGGATAGTCCGCATTGTTTCTCCTGTTCATGGGAGAGCTCTGATTGTATCGCAAACAAATTTTAGCAAAACCGAAGCGCGATGCTCCGGAACAGGGAAAACAAAGCTCGTGGGTAAACTATTTCGTGGGCGTTGAGTGTGCAGCTGTATCGTGTCGATTTCAATCGCTAATGGCAGAATTGCGAAAGAGAGAGGGAGAGAAAGAGCCTTCATCAAAAAGCTCTCTCGGAAAAGCATTTTAGCGTCATCCATTCGGTAACAACTGCGAGAGAGGAAGAGAGGGAGAGGGAGAGAGAGAGAGAGAGAGAGAGAGAGAGAGAGAGAGAGAGAGAGAGAGAGAGAGAGAGAGAGAGAGTAAAAGGAAAAATTGGTAGGTGATTGAAGACTTGCACGGATAAGCACAAATCGAAGTGACGAGAGAGACAGACCTGCGAATTGCCTTTATCTCTTCCGTACCCATGTTCACTGTTCGATTTTGGGTACTTCTCTATACGCATAGCCATGATACACACGTACATTCGCTAACAACGGACATTCTGATACTTACTCTACACGCAAGCGAGTGTATGGGAAATGTTGGCGATGAAATCGCCGCACGGGTTTGTTGCAAGCAATTCCAACTATTGGATTTTCAAGCCGACATAGGGTAGACTTGCCCAAAATTGTACCAGAAGGTTTCTCCTCAATGGTACCGGTATGATTCAAGCGTAATTACATGGCTATTTTACGTAGACCTCATTTTGTGGCCGTACATGAATATTGCAAAAATATATTGGAAAATTAATGGGGAGTAAAGATAAAATGAACTGGTTTGGCAGTTTTAAGAGAGAATACTAGACTAGAATCCGGAAAAAAGATGGTGTTGAAGTTTGCATCGTTTGAATGCAACGAAAATTCATTCTTCTTGATTTCTCAAATTTTCCTTTGCCCGATTTAGCCTACGAAAATGACACGAATATTTTCACATATTCATATTAGATTTACGGCCACAATTTTTGTAAAAAAATAAGATATAGGATAATAATAAAAATATAGAAATAAAGAATGGAAAAAATGGTTGCTTTGGAACAATGCAAACTTCAACGTCATCTATTTTAGATAATAGCTAGTTATCTTATAATATGTTTATAATATATATTTTACATAGTGATAAAAATGAATAAATAAAAAATTATGTTTCCGATAAATGTCTACATCCTCCATAAACTGGCACAGCTATGTCGCCACAATGGATTCAATTTGGACTAAAAATCAGTGCTGTTCATGTGCTAATTTTGTGCAGCAATTAAAATGAGCTCTTATCGTTTGGCGTGTAATTAGGAAATAGAATTGCTCTGCTGGCTTATCATCAACCTAGCAGAGCACCTAATATTTATTGCCATATCCACGAATAAAACCACATAGTTTTGAATGGCCCTTTATGTGCTTCACGAACATGGAAGTATATTTTTCAATTTCTCGAGATGTAGACCCTCCAAAACTCTCTGATAAGAGTATGGACCATTTTTCCAATATCCTGTAATGAAATAACACCACATTTAAGTGCTTTTCGATTATTCAAAAGGCAAGCCCCGAAACGGGAATTCATCGAAATACCACCCCTGAAGAGCCTAGCTACTCTGTAATAAAATCATGAGCCATTTGTCTGATATCGTGGAATCAAATAACACTACATTGGAGGGCTTTTTATGCCCTTTCAGAGTCGATGCAAAATCGTTCGGTGGTCACGAATTTCCTAGTCCCAACATCGTCCAGGCCTTATCCAGCCCAGGAGATTGATTTTTTTCCATAATCGTTTTCCGGATCAAGAGGTTAGGTCTGATCGAGTTCCACCTGGTAGTGACTACTAGCAGCTACTAGGCAGTAGTTTTTCAGACATTTTGCTCGCCGACCTAGAAACGTACGAGGAAAAGCGAAGTTTCGAACGACGCTCTGAGCGTTCCAACAGACGTCAACATAACGGCCTATAAATCTGGCAGTCTTGATACTGATCACCATCGAAATTTTCAGGTGACATTTATGAGATCATACATTGTCAAAGCGTATTAATTTCGAAGGAAGCGATTTTTTCGACTTTCAGAACTAAACACAACTCCTTAAAAAGGAATGCCAGAGGTGACATATTTGACGATGTTGAAGTTTGCATCGTTGGAATGCAAGGAAAATTGATTTTAATTATTTCATTGCCTCATTTTTATTATCATCCAAAAATGTTCCTCACATATTTGGGCTTCAGATAATTAATAAGGACCCTGAAAGAAGTTTGAGTGTTTGTGGAGGCCCGAAATTGCTAAAAAAAAATCGGGCTACGGAACTTTCGTTGCGTTCCAACAATGCAAACTTCAGTATCATCATATTTGAATATTCCGCACGATCGCGGATAGTCTGGCAACTTTTTTGCCCTCAAGTACAATTCGCAATAAGCCTAGAACAATTAAGGGCTAACACCAGTGTAGAATTTTCAAAAAAATGATTTCTTTTAAATTGGCTTAAGAGATACTTTGAACCATCTAGATTAAGGGGGAAAAAGTTTGGTACCTGTAGAACAAAGGTCCGCAGGCCCGTGTGGGTCTGCGGTAGCCGTGGCTGGCCCGTGTGCGAGGCGTCGGCCGTTTTTCTCGGAACACAATTTTTCAAAACGGCACGCAGCATAACTCCAACAATTTTCATGCTTTTCACTCCAAATTCTGAGCATATATTTAAAATAACATTCCGAAGTGAATTACGTACGGGATTTTCGATGAGTTAATTATAGCATTAGTTCTTAACAAATGACTGTCCTTTTTGCTGTCGAAAATTGAGTTCTTACTTTAAACGCTTGCCAATTACACAAACATTCATATTTTCAAAATTCCCTACGTATTTCTCTAGCTATACTCATGTAAATTAATCGATAAAATTTTTTTTTTCAAATTCAAATTTGCGTTAGTTACACTGCGTACCGCGCAGCGTCGCAAATTCAACATGCCTCGCGGAAATGCCTCCAGCGTCATGACGCTAAAGTTTGCATCGTCGAAATGAAACGATAATAATTTTTTTTTTGTATCGCAAACTTCCTGTGGCCAATTAAAATCACGAAAATCACGAGAACATTTTTTTAGGCCTCTCATTTAGCAATTTACAACAAATCTGCGAAATATAATTTTGGATAATAATGAAAATGAAAAATTAATAAGAATTTCCGTTGCGTTTCGACGATGCAAACTTCAGCCCCATTCCAGCGTCACTATATTGTATAATTTTATAATATAATTTTTTTTATTCACTTGAAGATATGACTAATAACATCCTTGAATACTATTATCCTCTGACTTGTCATTCGGCCAAAAAAAAATCGCAAAGAATCACTCAATTTTAGATGTTTACAATGTTGCAAGCCCTTAAGGAACAATATTTCTCAATCGATGTCTTATCGTTAATTTTGACTTCGCAGTATACGATAAGAACAAAAACATTAACCAATACCACTGAAGCTTTTCAGTTACAATCAAATGGGTTTCAGCAGCAAACATTCTTAAGGGGCATAATTCAGGTGAGTCTAACCTCGCAAATCTGCGTTCGCATACTCCCTGAAACTTGATTAAGAAAAGCATGTACATGGTTGGCACGATGCTCGAAGGTATACAACTTCATTTATTCATTGTTGCTCGAACACCACTCAAGAATACTTTTAGCCAACAATTTTCCGAGTAACGCAAGATGCTCCGGTTTTTAAAAACATCACAAGAAATTGTGTACCACGTCATCCAGATGTTAAGGATGTTGAGTCCCTATGAAACATGTTAAAGTTAATTGTTCAATAAATAGCTTCTTAATCGTCATGAAATTTTTACACGACCTCCTGAATACTTCATGTAAAAACATACCAAATTTTCGGAATTCTATCATCATTACTTCAACCCCCTTAGGGGTTGAAATAAAAAATAACAAGAAAATTCTGAATATTTGGTATGTTTTTGTATGAAGGATTTAAGAGGTCGTGTTAAAATTGCACGACGATTAGGAAGCTCGTTATAAAAAAATTAACATTTTGTTAAGAACAATTTTTAGAAGAAATTTAAAAAAATGTATCAATAAACTTCGTTTCGTTTCCGTTGCTTTCGGTATATTGTGGATATTACAAAATCGAGAGGTCAACAAAATCTTATTGCAAAATTACATCAGTTTCCATGAAAAAACATTTAATTTGTGAATGTTAATTGTTTCCTAATTGTCGTGAAATTTTTACACGACCTCTGAAATACTTCATACAAAAACGTACCAAATTTTCAGAATTTTATTATCATTTGCGATTGGGGACTCAACATCCTTAACATCCAGCGATGGAAATTAGATTTTTGTATGCATTTTTTCGCCTGCGTGTAATTCGACGAGAATTTTAGGGGAGAAAACGAAAATCCTGTACAAACCTCGCTGCTGCGTTGTTATCGTTAAACATTTGTACGTGACATTAAACGAACAATTCTGAACGGAATCGTGCGGTTTATTTCAAAAACGGTTAACAATAATAAAAATATATATGTATAAGCGCTATGAAGAAATAAACAATGGTGGGTTATCGGCCATTGAATGGGTTTCTTTTACAACAGTCCATTTGATCCGCATTCGTTCGCGGGATTGCCGTTGCAACCTGCATTGGGTAAGGGCCATACGAAGATGTGGTTGCTAGTTGAGTTACACGCAGTACTTTCCAGGTATCGTGATATAACAGATATCGGCTCGTTCACGTTGGTGGCAGTTTACGAATCGTCAAAAGTATCGGTAAATGAAGAAAAAGAGAAAGTTAAGTAGAGTGGCGAGGGGGCCGGAGTACCCTGATAGAAGGAAGGGTCGTATGGCCACGAGATGGAATCATCGAGGGATATTAAAAAAGGATTATAATTCTCCTGCTGATTTTTATTATGCAGGAGACCATTAAGTTTGTGTGTTGAGGGGTTATGCCTAGTAGCACAAGTGGGAAAATCCTTTTTTTCAAAACCAATATATTCGGACAGTATGGTATATCATCTTATAAATGCTTCCTAAAAATTTCAAGGTGATCGGATCAAAGTTGACAGATTTATACGATGTTACGTTGACGCTCGTCGGAACGCTCGGAGCGTCGTTCGAAACTTTAAGGGGTTACGTGGGTTTGGAAGTTAAAAAAATCTTTAAATTATTTTATTATCCAATAGGACAATATGTCTGGAACGTTCTCCCAAAGTTTTAAGTCAATCGGAGCAAAGGTCTAGGCGAGAGAAAGAGAGAGAGAGAGAGAGATCCTTTGGGCATGCCCCCCGTTGGGAAGGACCGGCCGGTAGCGACGCAGGTATATAGCATTTTTCTCAAAACACTATTTTTGAAGTCGATGGACACGATTTCTCAAAAACTAATGCACCGATCTTATTGAATTTTTGCACACTTTTTCAAAATAACATATACTAGTGATTGAACGGAGGTTTTTTACGATCATAATTAATTTTACAAGGTTATGCGTAGTGTAAATTGTACCAAAAATTGAACTATTTTGCATACAACTCTGCAAAAACTGCTAATTTCAATTTTTTTGAAATCCTTTATTCATTCACAAGCTATACTTATCTACGTACGGAAAAAAAATATTTTGCTAATTTTCGATAAAGCTATCATGAGTTGTCCTGACCACCACGAGGACACTTTTTTTAAGGGGTCTCCAGAAACCAGGTCCCACCGGCTGAATTCTCCGAATTCCTAGATGAATTTTTCTTCAAATATTGTTGAAATGTTACTCTTTTAGGTGCTTACCATTTTAAATTAAATAATTTGTATATTATATTTTCTTTTTACAAGAGAAAATATGTTTTTTTTGCTCTGAAACCCACGTAACTCCTTAAACGCTTTTTTCTCGAAAGTGCGTTTTCAAAGTCGTTGAGCAAAATATCTCAAAAACGACACCATCGATCTTCCTGAACGTTTTAGAGCTTTTCCTAGATGTGAAAATATAGAATTCTATCGAAGAATTTTTTTCCGATGTATACTATCGATTTGAAAGTATACATCGGATTTTTATCGCATAAACACAAGACGCTCATTTTCAACACGCGCCAGTTCTTTTTACTTTGATATTTGGAAAATTGCTCAGAATCATGAATCATGAATCATAGGATAAACTAATACACTAACGAAAGCTGTGTGATTTTTTTTATATTAGATAAACTGGTTCAGAAGGGTGTTGCTCACCCTAAAAAACGTTTTCCAGAGGTGCTTCTTGGACAACGGCTGCAAATCCATTATAATTAAGGACTTAGGCCACGGTAACGGGTATAAAATCATGTGCGAATTTAACAATCTTTTTCGTATCAAAAAGTGATTCACTCATAAAATTAATTACACATCTATTTAGTATGAATATCAAGCTGTTAGAAATTTTTTTTTCTTCGATGTACAAAATGGCCGACTACTAATATTTTCTTTTGTTATCTTTTTTTTAAGCGCTTCGCGGCGTGACATTTAGCGTCCACAATTTTTTACCTAGAACAAAAAACAAAAATTCTCGTCAATCTAAATTAGAATACCTAGAGAAGTAGGTACGGAATTTAAAAACATATTGTTTTATTCAAAAGTTGTAGGTATTTGAACTTAAGAAATGAATTTTCAGTGAAAAATTTCATTATAACTGCTCATAAACTACTCATAAAATGAAAAGTTTTCGATGGAATTAGGAACATAACTTTTAAATTTGGAGTAAATCGAGTGAAAATTGTTGAAGTTATTTGTCACGCCAATTGGAAAAAAGCTGTTTCGATAAGTTTCGCGTAGTCGGCCATTCTGTACATAAAAAAAATATATTCTTTTCTAACAGCTTCATATTCATACTCAATAGATGTATAATTGATTTTATGAATGAATCACTTTTTCATACGAAAAAAAATTGTTAAATTCGCACATGATTTTATACCCGTTACTGTGGCCTAAGGCCTTAAATATTGTTGCACAAAAAAATTACAATGTGTTCTTCAGACGAGACTTTTTTAAATACCTATTTTTCGTAGAAATGTATCACAATTTTCTATTTAAAAAAACTCAAAAGTGCGTTGTTTTCGACTGTTACAATTAGGCATAACCCGTTAATGACAAATTCCCTCAAGACCGTATGTTCTGACAGAAAACCACCAGTTACTTCGTCATTCTGTCTTCCTCTTTCTCTCTCTGTCTCCCTACCCCTTTTCCAATTTTCCCTAGCCCTCGCCCTCGCCGAATCGTTCAGATTCTCTTAGGCACATCGACATCCCTTCAGCATGCACGCACACATACATACGCCCACACATACATGTGCTGACAAAAGAAGAGCGAGTGATCGTGTTATCGCGTATCCGCCTCAGTGGTCTATAGACATCGGATTTTAGAAATTCCGGAGACGCACCGAGTAAGAGAGTGGAAGAAAGAGGCAGATGGAGAGGAAACCAGGAGAGAGAAAGGGAGACAAGAGGGTGAGAGAAAAGCTTGACGACGTTCTCTGCACCGGAACTGGCCCGGCATTTCTCCCCTCGGCCATCAGCGCATACGTTCGTCTCGCGGATCGCATTCGCAAGCGAGCAAGACCAGATACCACACACAATGTACATCTACACTTTCTCTTTCTCTTCATCTCTATCTCGAGCTTCCTTCCTCTCTTTAGTGTGGTGACAACTGTTCAGCTCTTCTGTCTGGCACGTATACGTATGATATCGTGCGCATAAGCGCACTCACACATACGCAGACACACACGTATGTAGCGTACACAACATATACAGGGTGAGACTTATAAGGTGATCAATGATTCAGAAGAGCCTTTCGGAATCATCGATGAATTGAAGTAGCGCTTGATAAAAATAAATCACATCAAATAAATCAGATCAGTATATCGGAGTTTTCAGCCCCTGATGATGCAGACTGTAACGTTTGCGAAACGTCGGCACAACGCTGATCCTCAACACGGCCTCCATCCGGAAGCCACATACTCTTCGAATTACATAAAGAGCCATGAAAGACTTAAGGATGTTGAGTCCCTATGAAACATGTTAATGCTAACTGTTCAATAAATAGCTTCTTAATCGTCATGAAATGTTTACACGACCTCCTGAATACTTCATGTAAAAACATACCAAATTTTCAGAGTTCTATCATCATTATGTCAACCTCCTTAAGGGTTGAAATAAAACATGATAAGAAAATTCTGAAAATTTGGTATGTATTTGTATGAAGTATTTAAGAGGTCGTATGTTTAAGACCTCTTGTCTTAAACATACCTCTCTTGTCTTCAACGTACCTCTTGTCTTAAACTTGTCTTAAACTTGTCTTGTCTTAAACTTGTCTTAAACTTGTCTTAAACTTGTCTTAAACTTGTCTTAAACTTAAACTAAACATACCTCTTGTCTTAAACTTGTCTTAAACATACCTCTTGTCTTAAACATACCTTAAACAGACCTCTTGTCTTAAACATACCTCTCTTAAACATAAAACATAAACATGTTTTTGTATGAAGTATTTAAGAGGTCGTATGTTTAAGGTCGTATGCTTAAGAGTATTTAAGAGGTCGTATAAAACGAATGTTAACATTTCACGACGATTGGGAAGCTCGTTATTAAAAAATTAACATTTTGTTAAGAACAATTTTTGAAAGAAATAAAAAAAAATTATCAATAAACTTCGTTTTGTTTCCGTTGCTTTCAGTATATTGTAGATATTATAAAATTGAGAGGTCAAAAACAAAACTTATTGCAAAGTTACTTCAGTTTCCATAAAACAACATTTAATTTGTGAATGTTAATTGTTCAATAACGAGCTTCCTAATTGTCATGAAATTTTTACACGACCTCTGAAGTACTTCACACAAAAACATACCAAATTTTCAGAATTTTATCATCATTTGCGATTTGGGACTCAACATCTTTGAAACTAAAATTAAAATGTCAGGTCCTTTCGAGACACCTTATAGATCTGGATATTTCTCTGGAAAGTTGCCGCTACGGAAATTCTCTCGCTATTCACATTTTTCTAAGCTTATCATTGATGTTTTCTTTAAGGGGAGATATCCGAGTAAACGGCGAGAAAAACAGGTGAACTTCGGGAATTTTTATCTCAAAAACTAATGTTTCGATTGGATCCGGTTTTTTTAATTGGAAAATATGTACATTGAGGTATGTTTAGAAATTTCGTAAAATAAATTCGTTGACTGGAAGCGATCCAAAGGCGATAATCTCGAAACATAGTTTTCAAAGTCGGTGCCAGATGAATCTCGAAACCGGCTTGTCCGATTTTGTGCAAATTTGGATACAATATTCTTCGATATTTTTCTCGTTCGCCACGTAGGGGTTTTTCATTGGATTGAACCATTGCATTTTACACAACCAAAATCGTCGGAAATTGCGAACGAAAAACGAATGTTAAATTAAAACGGTCGCAATTCCATCAAAAATGAAAATTTCAAAAAAATCCTACTTGGCGAACGAGAAAAAACTATCAAAGAATATTGTATCCAAGTTTGGACAAAATCGGACAAGCCGTTTTCGAGATACATCTGGCGACGACTATGAAAACTATCTTTCGAGATAATCGCGTTTGAATCGCTTCTAGTCAACGAATTTATTTTAAAAAGTTCCTAAACATACCTCAATGTACATATTTTCCAATAAAAAAACCCGGATCCAATCGAAACATTAGTTTTTGAGACAAAAATTCCCGAAGTTTACCTGTTTTTCTCGCCGTTTACTCACGTACCTCCCCTTACACATTCGGTGACCTCTTGTTTTCATTGTCGTTACGGAATCTTTAGCTTTTTTTAACACCCGTTAGCAATTTATGTCAAGCATCTAGAGTGATGTACTGTATAAATTATTCGATAGAAATGTGGCCAGCGTCCCATCTTCGAGCTCGGTAACTTGGGGTGAAAGTTTACCAGTATACTGGGATGTATTTTTACTTGATTATAGACGAAAATCAGTTAATTGTTAAATGTTTGGGTTCGTAAAAGAAATACCGTAAACTGGGGGTACAACTTTGGAACTAGCGTAACATTCGACTTTTGAATTTCCCGCCAACACCATGCCCCATGAATTGGCGCGCAATCATCACTACTGCCATACGCTGCTACCTATGCGGCGAATACTTGAAGCTGTAGTTGTACTGACGTGTCTCGTAGTTACGCAAAATTGTCTCAAAGTTACCCAAAATGATCCCAAAGTTACCTCGGTTACCTTAAGTACCTAAAGTACCTTAAAGGTCTGGCGGGGAGATATTGCGACCGAAAAAATATTACGTTCCACGGTTTTTGAGCCTTCTTGGGAAAAAATATAGCGAATTTTTCTAATGAGCAGTATGTGTCAAAAAAAATAAGCATTCCGGAGAAAAATCATGATTTCAATTTGAGTTCAGTAGAATAATGATAATGATATTCCAAACACGAAACACTCCTAAAAAGTGCTTTTTAAGTGATATTGAATTCCATTTATCGAATTTCGAATGCATCTTCGATCATTTTTTGTGGATGATGGGGTACACAAAAAAAGTTTTCCAGGAGTGCGTCGTATTCGGGATTAAAGAGGGTAAATCCCTTTATAACGCAAAGAAGAATTTATGCCCGGAAATAAACTCCACGAGGAAGCTTAGAGGCTATTTCATGGGCCCGGAATCGCACATTAATTGGTAGGTCATTTAGGCACCAAATTTTAGGGTCTTCAAACTTTAAACAAGTTTTCCTGAAAACCACTTCGGATGAACCTCGTACAAGATAACTCATAAACTATCTGATCGATTATTTTGAAATTTTATACCCTGTTAGATAACACAAGTACCGTCTATGTGAACCTAAGGTTCCTTGTAAATTGTCTTAAAAAACTACTTTGTCAATAAGAACTACTATACTAAAAAATTCATGAAAAGTAGAACATTTTCTCAAACAAGTACCATTTTAAGAATGCTCACTTTTTGTTGGATTTTTAAAGTTCACATAGAGCTTGTGCATCTCAGAAATCTAAAACTACCTGGCTCTGATGTTTCAGATGAATGCACCAGACGCCCGGTTGTACGCCGTGCAACAACTCAAGCGGCAACTTTCTCTGAAGCAAGTATCGTACAGCCGTCATTTTTAAATATTAGAACAAATATATAATTAGAAAATTAACAAATGTAATAATATGTATATACCATTTTCATTGTGTAGAATACATAGTTTCCGTACAAAAAAACCTATTCTCTTATTTTCGGCTGCCTGAAGGGATCTCCCCCCTTAATTATGTTCACTCTGCTGTACGAAAAATGAATTTTTTATTTTTTTCCAGAATCTTCCATTTTTTCTGGCACATAATAGTCATCACAAAAATACGTTCTTTTTTTCGAAGAGGACTTGAAAAGCCATGGAACATCATATTTTTCCGGTCACAAACTTCTGTGACAGTCCCTTTAAAAACACATGGCCACCTTATAATTGTCACCCTGTATGCACATATGTGTAGTCATACAGGTATACACAACTCTGTGTGTCCATATATATCAATACCTATACATATACGTATACATTTCCACTATTATTTTACGAGAATCCTCCTCGCGTTTACTCTATCATCAACGCGCCATATACCCAAACCACTCGTGGTTTTCCTGCCCCAAGCCCCTTGGCGTATTTATACGAACCATGCCGCATTCAGCGAAAATACGGATGGTCAGCGCTTAACTGTGTATCGTGCGCACACAGGAGCAGCTTGGCAAATTCACGTTCCTGGATTCGGTGAGACTGCAGGCGCAATTGCAACACTTTGAACCACGTGGCAGCTTTTTTATGTATCACAATCGACAATGGACGATGAAACTCCATGCCTTCATGATCAGTGATAAAATTGTTAGGATTTACCCGACGAAATAAATAAAAGTGTACTCGAAACGTGTCTCGAGGTAATTGAAAAAAAAATCAACAAAGAATGTTATTTATGGTTGCACTTTGTAATTGGCAATGTCAGAATGTACAACAACGTTCGGATTTCAGAATTTCCCATGGGAGAATATGCAGGGTATCTCAAAATAATTGACATTTTAATTTATTAATAAAACGTATTATTTATTTTAAAAGTACGAATATTTTTGTCTCAATATGAGATACAAACATGGAGGTTATGTGTGGAACTCTTTGACGAAATTTCCGATAACGTTTTGGCATGATTGCGAAATAATTTCATTAATGGTGCGTCCAATTACTTTTTGAGCTCCAAAATGGTCTGTCGACCATGGGCATGTACTTTTCCTTTAAAACAAAAACCCCAAAGAAAGAAGTTCAATGGCGTCAAATCGCACTATCTTGGTGGCCAATTCAAATCGCTGCGGCGCGAGATAACATGACGTGCGGACTTTTCAAAACGTCTCTGCAAAATTTCCATCATTTTTGTAGTAAATTTTCACAATTTCTAAGCATTGCTCGATCATGTAATGCTCCATGACTAAAGCTCAATACTTCCTGATGCCAGTTGTCAAAGATTAGTACTCCGAAAAAAAATCCGACTGATTTTCGGCTGAAGCCCCAATTTGACACATTTACCAAATAATCATGTCCACGTTACGGCGTTATACATATAACGCTAATTTTAATGCTTGCAATGAGAATAAGAAAATTACAATAATGATAATAACCATGTTAAGGCCTTAGGCCACAGTAACGGGTACAAAATCGTGTGCAAATTTAACAATTTTGTTTTCGTATTAAAAAATGATGCACTCATAAAATGAATTACATATCTATTTAGTATTAATATCAAGCTGTTAGAATTTTTTTTTTCGGTGTACAAAATGGCCAATCGCTCGAAAATTCTCGAAACAGCTTTTTCCAATTGGCGTCACAAATAACTTCAACAATTTTTACTCGATTTACTTCAAATTTAAAAATTATGTTCCTAAGTCCATTTTGCAGAGATGTACGTACGGAATTTCTGATTAATCGAAAACTTTTTATTTTATGAGCAGTTTATGAGCAGTTATAACGAAATTTTTCACTGAAAACTCATTTCTTAAGTTCAAATACCTTCAAATTTTGAATAAAACGATATTTTTTTAATTCCTTACGTACTTCTCTAGGTATTCTAATGTAGACTGACGAGAATTTTTGTTTTTTGTTCTCGGCCAGAAATTGAGGATGCTAAATGTCACGCCGCGAAGCGCCTAAAAAAAAGATAACAAAAGAAAATATTAGTAGTCGGCCATTTTGTACATCGAAAAAAAAAAAATTCTAACAGCTTGATATTCATACTAAATAGATGTGTAATTAAGTTTATGAGTGACTCACTTTTTCGAACGAAAAAAATTTTCAATTTCGCACATGATTTTATATTGGCCTCAGGCCTTAAGCCACCAGTAGTAGACGGGCGTTGTGCGGCTTCCGCGATGTTCCACGGGGAGCTACCCCGACTTGGACCAATACTTGCATGGGTGACTGCTCGGCAGCCCACAAACTTGCACGGCGACTACTCAGCGGAAGGCAGTTTTACTTAGTTTCCAATGGTAACGCAACTGATCATAAAAACCCGGACGGGTATACGGAGGAACGTCAGAGAATAAAACATAATAATAAGAATAAAAGCTATAAATCAATTAATTTGATATAAAAAGCCCTGGCGTATAACGCAATGTGTAAGTAATGAAAATGGATACGGTACGAGTATCACACCCAAGACACACGGCACTGTTTGTTCATCACAAAATACAAAAATATATATAACAGTCAATAATATCGTATATATCCTCAAGATACATTTTTTTAAACTGAAGTAACTTATTTTTTTAAATAAAAAAAAATAACGAAAAATCTCGTAATCGAATTCCTAAAAATGCGAATCGTCGCTGTGGAACGTTGACAACGATAAGCTATTTCTCGAAAACAAATAATATTTCAACGAGGTGCGGAAAAAAAAGTATAATGTGCTCTTGTATGTGTAGATAAGCAGAGATGTATAATTGGAAGCGGCAGGAATGTAGATAGAATTTCAGTTTAGTAAAAGTCCCACGGGTTTTCCATACTTTGGGCTTTATGTTACTTTTTGAAAAAAATCATCTGCTTTCAGTTTTTTGCATGCCATTTCTATTTACAAGTGATATGAATCGACAAGAACTGAGCAACTTTTTTAAGTAATTGGCACGATATGCGTAGTCAATTTTTTTTACACCGCAGGCTATCGGTCAGATGTTCGAACTGGTTTGTATGAAATATCTGCATAAGATCTTTTTTCATAAAGTTTCCTTAACATTTAAGGTTAGAAAGAACACTTTTCTAGATAAAACAAATAATCAAGAGTAATTTTTTCAAAACCGGGTCAAAAAAAATTATCATTTGTAGAAATGACAAGCGACAAACCAAAAGCAGATGATTTTTATCTTAGAAACCGTGGGACTTTTGAACTGATATCCGAGCAGGATTATCCTTCCATAACAGGACACCCTGTATATGTGCATATATATATATACGGGTGAGGCACTAACTGTTGCCACCTTGAATATCTCTGTAATTATCGACGTCACAAAAAAATGTTTGAAACAAAAGTTGTACCGTACGAAAGGGGTCATCAAATGCGACCATTTTTTTTTTATCTCAGTGGAGGCGCTGTCGCACAGTAAAGGTCACCTCCACTTTTTTCAATGGGACGGTAAATTTTTTTCCAACTACCTTGTAGAGCAACGAAAACTGCATAAAAAAACATTTAGGGGTCAAAGTCGTTCAAGGTCATTTAAGATAAAAAAGTAACATGAACTTTATTTTTATGTGAAATTACCTTTATTCACAGTAGATGTTCAAAGTGATTGCCATAGGAATCAATGCAGTATTGGAATCTCCTCATCACGAATTTCTTATCACTTCGGCATTTATCGCCGAAGTCTTGCAATTGTCTTGTATGTAAACAACGGCACCAAACCTACAATGTACACGGAACATTGTACAATGTTTTGCCCAAACAAATCCAAGATAACGATAGTAAGAATGGTGAGACTAGTATTAATGAATCAAGCGAATGTAAATGATGTACTCTTTTGATGAGCAAACTGATATACTTCTAATTTACGGAGAATGTCAGAAAAATGCTATAAGAGCTAGAGACTTATACGCTGAAAGATTTCCTGAACGTTCTCATCCTACACGCCGTACACTTCAAATTTTGTACACTAAACTGAGGACAACCGGATCCTTAACCCGTCGGGAAAGTAACGGACAAAAGCGAGTTACTAACGAAAAAACGGAAATTGGTGTTCTTGCCGCCGTTCATCGAGACCCTTGTGCGAGTTCTCGTCGAATTGCGAGGGAATCTGACGTAAGCCAAAGAAGTATTCTACGGGTTCTACATCGTCATAAATATCATCCTTACCCCATCAGTCTCCACCAGAAATTAACTGGTACGGATTTCATGAATCGCACTGAATTCTGCCGATGGGCTCAACGCCAGTTTCAGAGAGATGACTCATTTATTAATCGGATTTTATTTACTGATGAGGCAACATTTACGAATCATGGAAATATTAACTTGCATAACATGCATTTGTGGTCAACTGAAAATCCACATTGGCTGCGGCAAGTTGCGGACCAAAGACCGTGGTCGGTTAATGTATGGTGTGGGATTATTGGGGATAGAATCATAGGCCCTTATTTCATCGAAGGGAATCTTAATGGTAGGTAGTACACCACATTCCTTCAAGAAACATTAGGTCCGTTATTGGAAGAAATACCTTTAGAAACAAGAAAAAGAATGTGGTATCAACACGATGGGTGCCCGGCACATTTTTCGCTGATAGCTAGAAATCAATTGCAAAAGAGATTTTCAAATCGTTGGATTGGACGCGGAGGAGCCACAACGTTGCCGGCTCACTCGCCAGACTTGACGCCTCGGGACTTTTTCTTGTGGGGATACTTGAAAGATCTTGTTTATAAACAACATCCAACTACGCCGGATGATATGCGTGAGAGAATTCTTCGAGCCTGTGATTAGATAAGTGCCGAAGTGATAAGAAATTCTACACAATCCGTAAAGAGGAGATTGCAATACTGCATTGATTCCAATGGCAATCACTTTGAACATCTACTGTGAATAAAGGTAATTTCACATAAAAATAAAGTTCATGTTACTTTTTTATCTTAAACGACCTTGAACGACTTTGACCCCTAAATATTTTTTATGCAGTTTTCGATGCTCTACAAGATAGTTGGA